>OX383927.1:6000000-7200000 GCA_947532085.1 Elegia similella
AAAAGTTTCAAGGTTAATTTTAATGTATTTGGTGAATAATGCTATATACCGAGTAAATTAGACGTGATTTGGAGGCAACTTTGCAATTTTTTTCTATCGAGAAAATTTAACGCAATCGTGTTTTTGAGTTATATAGTTACCAGAGTTTAGCCCTGAACTTTGCTGCATTTTTATTTCAACTTGAGTATTTAATTATTATTGATATAACAGTCAATCATGCAAAGCAGTGTGAGGTAGTACGGGCCCTTAAGCCCAGTGGATCATCAAACTCTTATCCTTGATCCTGCAGTTGTTCCACCCTACGAACAGTAGATAGTCAGTAAAAGGCCTTTTCTCACAGGGATTCCCATCAGATGGTTATTACGGCTTTCCATTTTCTTAAACGACTTAAAAAAGTTTTGAACAATTGGTTGAATAATTTGATTGTACCTATCTTCTTTTTAATGTTATAAATGCATTTATTAACAAAGAAACATAGTAGTACAAAGTTTACAGCGGTTCCCAAACTAGGATGAACCTATCTTGGGGAACCAGGAGCACCGTTAACAATAGAATAAGTACACATCTAAGGACTACACGACATTTTCTGCTGATTCCTTACACGAACAATTTTGAAAAAACTTTTTTTATTTGTAAGGGTCCCATGCTTTAAAGATAGTAGTTTGATTGTTGTCGGTTTCTTTATGTAAAAATATTTTCAGAATTTTCTTTTGTATTTTTGCATAATGTTGGCATTTTTGTGCATAGGAATCCAACCAGCCAACCTTTCATAGCATATAGAAATTAATTTACATATGTACCTTACTAATCCAATGTTCAAAATATTACGTGAGCATAAAAATAAACGAGAATTTGTGTAATATGCGAGGTGCGAAATCTTACGGAAACGTTGATATTTGTTTTCTATGACCAGCCGGCCTATTTGCTAACTCAGTGTCCAACGTTTTGATGGTCACTTTAAAATACATTGCGGGTTTCGTATGATTGACTATTTTCATTTAAGATATATAAAACGTAATGTATTTTGAAATGACAGCCGGCCAATTTGCTAACTCAGTGTATAAACGTTGTACGCTGAGTTAGCAAATTGGCCGGCTGATTAACCATAGCTATGGCCTATGAGTAACTTTGAAGGTAAACAAACATTACAATAATCTACAGATTGCGTTGACTCAGTCGTAACATTTTACGGGCGAGGATTAGGTAGTGTAGTACATAATATGTATTTTTTCTTAAAAGACGATATTATCGTCTTTTAAGAATACTAGGAATTTAAAAAAGGTGTACAAACTTTGCGTAGAACTCTAATAGCAGGTACATAGCCACAACCAAATTTGACTAAAAAAAAACCAGAGGCAGCACTGAATTGTCGGTTCGATTACAAGACACCTCTGCGGGGTTTGGTCACGGTAACAGTGTCGCCAGTACAATGTTTTTTCCTTAGAGTATAAATAAAGGTTTTTCCCTGAAAAATTAACGCGCACCACCTGACGCGCCAAAGAAAGATTTTCTCAAGTAAGTGAATTGTCTGAAACCTGTCGGCAACACCGACTACCGATAGGTACGTGAGTGAAACCGTTTGTTATAATAGGCAATAAGGCCGTTTATTGAGCATCAATTGTAAATTTCGCTATTATTTGTATTACCTAATTACTATTAATTATGGCCAGGCGTGTGATCCTCCGTGTGTATCCGGCAGAGTAGAATAGAACTACTCCAAGTCTTCCCGTGGATGTCGTAGGAGGCGACTTAGGAAATACGAGGTAAACAAAGCTTTTAAACATCTGCGAGACCTCTCCAACCCGTCTGGCCAGCGTGGAGAGTGTAAGCCAAGTCCTCTTGCTGCTATGGCCAAGTATGGCTCTAGTAGTACAGAGAGGGTCGTGCTCCTGTAGTGGAGACTAAAAAAAAAAAGACCTGATTATGATGATAATGATGATGTGTGATACTCAACTGCCTGTCCGGTGGTTGAAGAACCCGTCAGGTACGCGCACCGCAACATACATTCGAGTGAGTAATGTCCTAATATCTTCATTCCCTCTCCAAACCAACAAAATCCTCTCCTTTTATAGCTTTAAAATGCTTCCGATAGGCAGCAGCGTCGGAAGCACATGAAGCCAAAGAAACTGCGCTTGCCAACCCCGCCAAGCTAATCACTACGAGTATGGCAATATCCTCATGGAACGAAGTATCTTTGGGAGAAGCTTTTGTCCAGTAGAGGACTTTTTACGGCTGTAATGATAAATTACTATGCTAATTATTATGGTAGCATGTTCTGGAAAAGTTGCCTTTAAAACATACTGTCATAATACCAGACCTCCACGCACCATACGCTCGGATGAAGAGTTAAGATAAGATGCATTTTTCTCTGTTTACGAAACCCGCAGACACTGGAGTCTTTAAAAATAATCAGCCATGACCGTGAACTGAATCCGTTCGGGCTACACGAACTTGCCTGGCAAGATACAAACCAGAAGCATCAAAGAGAAACTTATGTATTAATCACTTTGATAAAACTTGAAGTCCTTCGCTAGGGTGAGTCTAGTGGAATAAGTGTCTATTCTAAAATACGCAAAAACTTTTTTGTTTCTCGTGAAAGTTAGCTTTGTATAGACAGGATCAATCGGCACAGTAACAGAAAGTCTTTTTGTCCATTTACATATATCATTTCCACTCTCAACAATTTCTCCCTCCACTCAGAGAGACGCAATTTTTTTTTAAATCTATGCTCCACTCCTAGACCTATGAAATCGTAAAACGCTGGATGACAACGGAGAAACGAGTGGGACTCGCGCACGAAGCGTTCCGTACATTCTTTAAAAACGGCAATAAAATCATGTATGTTATATGGGAGCCCCCCTTAAATATCAATTTTATTTTATTTCATTTTTTTTATTTTAAATTTAATATACCTAAATAATATTCTGAGAATATTTCAAGCGTCTACCTGTTTCCGTTATCAATATCGAGTAAAATTAAGCAAAAAAGGCACATTTGTTGTATGGGAGCCCCCTTGAATTTTTAATTCTGTTTTTAAGGTACCAGAGCCAAATGGCAAAAAACGGAACCCTTAAGGATTTGTCACGTATGTCTGTCCGTCCGTATGTCACAGCCACTTTTTTCCGAGACTATTAGAACTATACTGTTGAAACTTGGTAAGTAGATGTATTCTGTGAAACGGATTAAGATTTTTACACAAAAATAGAAAAAAAAACAATAAATTGAAACAATTTTTTTTTCAAAAATTTATTCGTGCGGGATATCTATGGAAAGGTCTTCAAAAATCATATTGAGGAGAATAGTTTGCGCGAGAGGCACTTCCAAAGTGGTAAAATGTGTCCCCCCTCCCCTGTAACTTCTAAAATAACAGACTGATAAAACTAAAAAAAATGTGATGTACAATATGCAAAATTCCACCGAAAATTGGTTTGAACGTGATCTACTAAGTAGTTTTTTTTAAACGTCATAAATCGTAAACCGCAATTTACCTTTCATTCAATCAATACAACAAGAACTTTTATATTGCTGCTACGGAACCCTTCATGGGCGAGTCCGACTCGCACTTTGCCGCTTTTTTGTTAGTAATGAATCAGAAGACCATTAACAACCTTTTTGCCCCTGACTCTGTATCTAAGGGCAAGTCAATTCGCGCTGACCCTTGGTCCACAGGTCGACCTGTTCGTGTGACCCCGTGGAACTCGGCACGCGAGCGAGATAGCATCTAGCCGATATGGAAATCGTACCATTTATAAAAGTCCACTTTAGCGGTAAGTATATTTCAGGATTTATTTTATGGCTTAAGGCTCAAAAAAGGTGTCTAAGGTCAATGTGCAAATTGAAAAGTACTGATAGTTGTGTTCCGGTGTTCAAGTCCCTAAAATTATTGACATTAGTATGTATTTATATTCTTGAAATATGCATATATGTAAAATAAAATCCAAATTTATTTGTAAAATTGATTGACGCAAGGAAAAGGGTAGATCATATCAGACAGCAATATAAACATAAGTTGGTAACTGGTGGTTTTAAAACAGCAATGATGGACAAAAATGTAATTGGTATGGCTCCAATTATTTTTAATAAATTGCCAGATAGTATAAAAATTTTAGATTTTGTGACATTTAAAAATAAATTAAAATCAATTTTGACAGAGAAATGCTACTATAATATTAATGATTACTTAAATGACAATTTAATTGAATAGAATTATATAGATTTGGACGAATATTTTATTAGGATAGTAGAGTATTTTTTCATTTTATTGATTTTAACATTGTTTTGAAGTTTTAGTTTGTATTTTCTTTTTATTATTGTACGTCTTATGTAGACAGGTCACAGTGACACACACATTATCTGTATCTATAATCTTTTTTTAACCTGTGTACCTACCACAATAAAGATATTATTATTATTATTATCTACTTGTACCACTCTATATCTGTGACTTGTACTTTACAATCATTAACCATTAACTAGAAGTTTACTTCTGTACCTAAGTAGGTACTAGTTCTTCATCATCATCAGGTCTTTTTAGTCTCCACTGCAGGATCATGACCCTCTCTGAACTACCGGGGCCATACTTGGCCAGAGCAGACAGAGGATTTAGCCTACACTCTCCTCTCTCCTCGCTGGCCAGACTTGTTGGAGAGGTCTTATCGATGTTTATGAGCTTTGTTTAGCTTGTATATCCTAAGTCGCATCTTACGACCTCCATGGAAAGACTTGGAGTGGTCCTCTACTCTGCCGGAAACCACACGGCTACTACTAGTTCTTATTCCATTACAATATGCCGGATTTTATCACTTCGTTATCAATTGATAACAATTGATAATCATCAGATAAACAAATGGATCTAAGTATCTACCTCGATGACAACTCGAAACGTTTCAAAGATAATTTCTATCCACACATGATGATAAAGTATAATTGACAGCGAAGGTCCGGCCGGTATTGCCCAGCAACCCTGACACACTTCCAGCAGGGACGGCCATCTGCCAAGAATGCTTGTACAGCCATGGGGTCGCCGTGACTGCCCGAAATTAATTTGACAATGTTGCTCAAGATGTATATTTATATTTCGTAAATTATGTTGTTTTTTTTAAGACCGAATCTCGTGGTGTTAGTTGCTTTGATGGGTGGACCGCATGTGTTCCCACGTTATGTGCGTGCGCATCGGCACAGTAAACTTAATACATATTATCACGTCTTTTTCCCTTACGGGGAAGACAGAGTTTAGGCCTTACCGGCTTACCTAAAAGCCACATTAAGCATGTTAGAAGGCGTGAAGGTGCAAAAAGGAATCAAAATAATTGATGGATTGCTAACTGCATCGTCTATTGTGATGATTCTTTATATTTTCGCCCATTCCCTTGATCGGCTACGGTCTGCACGGAAAGAGAAGCAACTAGCACTTTCTACGTTTTTTTTCTCCCATACCAGCGTGGAAGAACTTTATAGATCTGTAAAATCACGTAATTGCAATGGCATACTGCACCGACTTACATAAAGGGGGTATTATACCATCCTGAATCGCATCCTGAATCGGACCCGATGAGAGGGACGCCGCAATACGTGCGATACGATTGGAGATATATCGTATCGTGTCTAACGTATAGCGGCGTCCCATATCGGAACCAATATTCAGGATGGTTTAAATAGGCGCTTAACCGTGAACATGTAGTTAATGGCCGTCACACACAAAAAGGGCAATTACCTACGTCCTACACATAAGTACTAGATAATGATGATAGTTTGTAGTACTGCTTCAAAACCATTACAGTTTTTTACATACAGACTGTCACCAGGGCCATCTTTAATCTATAGAAAGCCTTGGGCACATTTGGTAATGGGGGCCCTATTACTTTGACTGAGCCTTATTTTGTTAGAATTGACAAAGAAAGTAGATCGATTGAACAGTCACAAGTTAAATGAGATGTGTGAGTATTTATAAGAAATACCTATGTATAGTGTTTTTGTTAGCTTAGATACCCTAATAAAGAGAAAAAGGTAGAGGGGCCCTTTCAATCGCGGGGCCCTGGGCACTTGCCCAGAGTGCCCAGTGGGAAAGAGGGGCCTGACTTTTTCTTTATGGACATTTGGACATTTGACGGCAAATGGGCAAATGAGCAGACGAGCCACCTGATGGAAAGTCGTCACCGTCGCCCATGGACATCTGCAACACCACAGGAGGTGCTGATGCGTTGCGGACTCTGATACCTGTTCGCCGTGTGGTACCCGGCAGAGTAGAATAGGACCACTCCAATTCCCGTGGATCGTAGAAGGCGACTTAGGAAATACAAGCTAAACAAAGCTTATAATCATCTGAGAGACCTCTCCAACCCGTCTGGCCAGCGTGGAGAGTGTAGGCCAAGTCCTCTGGCTGCTCTGGCCATGGATGGCTCTAGTAGTACAGAGAGGGTCTTGCTCCTGTAGTGAAGACTAAAAAGACCTGATGATGATGATGAAGATACCTGTAAATACGTTTTTTGAAGGACCCCAACTCATAGCACACAGGGAAAGCCTCGAGAGTCCGTCCGTTCCACAATCCTGACTATCACGTTTCAGATAGAGCATCGTCTACTAACACGATTCCTTAGATTTCAACCCATTCTCTCGATCGGCTTTGACGATGAGCGTGGAAAGAGAACGTCATTTTTTTTCTCCCTGCGTGAAAGAGCTACAGTTCTATAGCTGCTTCAAACAGGTACGTGACTACAGAGTGGCACAGCGAGCAAAATGCCCCAGGCACAGTCCGATGGGGCTGTAGCGTAGCCCAGCCAGTAGATATTACATAAAAATTAAAAGATTCTGAAGAATTGAGAACCTTTTCCTTTTTTGAAAACGGTTAATAACAACTAGATAGATATTTGCGTAAAACTGTATTTGCCAATGTCATATATTATTATTATTTTAATAAGCTATAATCAAATAACAATGAACATAGGAGTTGACCTTAATTAAATCGGCGTAACCTGCGCAGCCCATTATTTTATTATTTTACTCCTAAATCAGATCAATATTCATTCATTCATTCAATTTGAAGAAATCTAGTTCTCCCGGCCTATTTGCTATCTCAGTGTACGTTTCCATAGTCTTTTTAAAATACATTGCCTTTTATATATCTTAAACTAGCTGACCCGGCAAACGTTGTTTTGCCATATAAATAATGTCTAAAAAATAAAAAATAAATTTAGGGGTGGACTACCCCTCACATTTAGGGGGATGAAAAATAGATGTTGGCCGATTCTCATAGATACCGGATAAGCACAAAAAATTTCATCAAAATCGTTCAAGCCGTTTCGGAGGAGTATGGCAACGAAAACTGTGACACGAGAATTTTATATATTAGATAAAATTAGTCAATCATACGAAAGCTGCAATGTATTTTGAAGTTACTATTAAAACATTGTACACTAAGTCAGCATAGGCCGGCTGAATACTGTAATATTTATGGTATTACTTAGATTATTTCAGATTTGATAGAATGCCGTTGATTACCGGCAAAAGGTATAAAAAAGGTAATCAACAATTCTCATGATTTGTAATACAATAATATCAATGAAGTTATACAAAAAATACAACAAGTAATTGACTACCGAAGTACAGAATTTGAATCTAATTTAGAAATAAAAGAATAAAATGATGGGTTCGCTGACTGAAAGTCTTAGACATCGAGGACCTGTATTTTCAAATGATCAATTAAACTATAAAAAGCATAAATATTAAAGTTATGATGACATACAATATTAATAACTTCTAGCGTACATACGTAATATCTAAAGAAGTATATAAAATTAACATGTTTGAGATTGACATTTACAAATAAACAAATCCACATTATGTCAGTGACCCAATGGTTTTACCATCATAGGATAACTCAACCCAACCTAACTGTGCCATTTCATCCGCCACCCAAAGCTTCAGGGCTTGTTAAAGGTGGCGAGGGCCGTTCCGCGGCGCGTTGTACGTCGTGTAGAGCGTTTTCCGTTTCTGGAGAGGAGTTCGCCTAGCGTGGCGTGTAGCACGCAGAGGCGAACGTTCAATCTCCAACGTATGAAGGTGACTAGCTCCGTGGCGCAGCGGTCAACACGCCTGCCTGCGACACGGAGTGACCGGGTTCGATCCCCGGCCAGGTTAAGATGGAAAATGATCTTTTTCAGAAAGGCCTGGGTCTTGGATGTTTATCTATATATGTATTTGTTATAAAATATAGTATCGTTGAGTTAGTATCCCATAACACAAGTCTCGAACTTACTTTGGGGCTAGCTCTATCTGTGTGATTTGTCCGTATATATTTATTTATTTATTATTATTATTTATGAAGCCATTTTCATTTTTGAAGACGCGCTGCGTAAGCCGGCGCGTCGGGCGTGGCGTTTGTAGCCGCGGAGTCCACTCTAAATTCGTTATATGGCAGCAGCGTAAAGAAAAATCAATTCTTTCATTATTAATCTCATATTGGTTGATTAGATAAATTTGATTTAGTATCATTTGCCATGTTGTGTCAGTTTCTTTACCTCGCACCACCGACGCCGCGATAAACGGCGCGTCTTTCGCGGCATGCGTCACGTGCTAGTCACGCAATCAAATGTCTATTATATCAAGCAAACGCACGAAAAAATGCCTCTCCGTAACTCCATACTCCGCCATATGTTTGAAATTCTGACGAAACACACCCCTAAACGCGCCACATCTCCACAAATGCGGCCAAAGAAGGAACATTTTTTATAACACTATTAATAGAGCATTTTTAGCAAAAATAGTTTTATTCAGATTTTTAAACCTTTCAAAAATGATCACCTAAGTATTTATTTTCTACTGTTGACCAAGATTTGAAATGTTCATTATTCAGTCCATTATTTGATAGCCTTTATTTCTTCATGTCTCCAACCCAGAAAGATTGAGATCTTTTTCCTCAATACTATCAAACTCTGATGTTTCCATATTGCTGTTTCTCCTTCGTTTCCTTCGAGAGTATTCTGCTGGAACATCTATACCCAACTCCATACGATCTCGGCTCCCCCCAAACTCATCACCATCATGGCTTTCGTAAGAGATTTGAACCTGTGACAAATGTTTACTTCGGTTCTTTCTGTGAGAAGCTCTCAAACCTTTAGACTCTGCTCTTTTTACAGCATTTCTCAGGACATTTTTAAAGAAATTGTGGCATTCTGCATGGGAGAAGGATTTATCATAGTTGTGTACCACTTTATGGAAAAAGTTCATTGTATTATTATATATCTTAAATGGAATCTTAGAGTCTTCCCCGCGAGAGCCACCAGCCCATGAACATTTAGTCAAGAATTTGCGAGAGAACAACATGTCTACCAAATAGTATGCACTGTTTTTGCCGTGGCCTTGGCATGTAGGAGAATATCTATTGAAGAGGGCATTGCTCTTTTCAGGATCCTTCACATCTTTTTCAAACTCATCTAAAGCATCTACACTATCAATGGGAGTGAAGGCAATATCATTATTACTAGGATAAATGTCGGAAGATGAAATGTCATTCACTGATGTCAGTTTATCCAGCTTAATCGAAAATTCAGCAATTTTCCTGATGATCTTCCTCTGGTTCTCTAACATGATTCTTTGATTCTCCATTATGAGTTCCAGGGCAGCGGATAATGCAGTAGGGGCCTGTTCCCCATATACTAATGGATCTGGCATACTTGTATCAATTTTTAACTGCGCTGATTTGCAATGAGATGAAGTAGAAGGTTCCTGAAAATACAACATTGACTCTGTATTATGTATTAGAGTATTCTTATTAGAAATTTATTCTGATCTGATTTGTAGTTTGCTGCTGAGCTATTAGGTGTGTATATGAGAAACAACTTACTGCTACACTCTGAATCCTGCTGCTTGGCTCATGTCCAGCGACACGGCCATAAAGCATAGAACTTATTTCTACATGGGCTTCTTCATAATTCTTTAAATTATCTCTCTTCAGCTCACAAGGTATGGAGATCCAGTTGTCCTCGGGGCAAAGGTCCTCGATCTTTATAAGCTTGTCCGCCTGGTATTTAGGCCAATACAGAGTGCCGTCTCTCTCCCAGGGCCGAGGGACAGCCGTCAGCACAGGCTTTCCCTTCTCTATCGTTTGGACCACTTTGTATGCCATTTTCTGCAATCACACATGCGCTCAATAGACGTTACTGATTATAACATCAGTATGAAAGTATTTGTTCCTTTCTGGATGGCACAAACATGAAATTCTGGGAAATAACAGGACTTAAACGATCGCACTAGCGCACCTTATAAAATTACATTAGACCGTCATTTTACTGAAAGTCGCTAAAACGACGTATGCTTAAAACTTTAAATTATAATATACTGGCATAAATGGGTTTCACTTACACGTTTATAAAATAAATTTTCATTAATGCTGTAAGCTGTAAAATAAACTTTTACTGCTCTTGCGGTAAACAACAGTGACAGTGACACTGACACTGACAACCTAACCGCTGTGAAGCTGCAATGTCAAACTAATGACATATCGTCGCTGCGCGTGCAAAACCGCGGAAGAGCATTTTGTAAACACCGCGTATCTGCATTTGCACGATTTTACAGGAGCGAGAAAAAACTTGATATCTTTGCTATTTATTAAAAATTTTCTTCCTGAACTTTATAACTACTTCTTTGTGACTCTAATTTTCGGAATATAACATAATTTTATCATTAACGTATTTAGTTTTCGTATAAAGTCACTTACGCAGTATTACAGTACCAATTTAGTACAAACTTCGTAAATTATTTATACATACGCGGAATTGAAATAAACATTATCACAAAATTGAATATATTAAGAAAAAAATACCAAAATAACTTGTGAAACATAATCATCTTCTTATCAAAAAAGTATTAATAAAAATAAAAACTATATTTATTTATAAAATAATTATATTTCTTATAACTTCAACATAATAAATAGTCTCAAAACATCTTTTGCTTGAGACTTTTTATGCCGTCAAAAACATCAGAAAAATTAGTACCATAACAGAATTACTAATTAAAAACTGCAAAATAAGAAAACAAATTCCAATTCTAATGCAAAATTATCATCTTATCTTCGATAATATATAAAAGTTAAAAGATAATAAATGTTTTTAAACAAACTCTTTTCTTCTTATCGTCACTTTTAAACAATAAATTGAGATATCACTTAGTCTTGAATTAAAAGATTTTTTATCCACCATTGCAGATACAAAAAAAATCTTTTCCTACCAGCCAGCTCATTTTCCAATAGGCTCTTTTATGATCAAACTTCTAAGTTAATTTGGAACAGAAAATGGTTTTTCCACTTAAACATCGCGTTGAAATACTGATGTACCCATTAATCTTGCTGGTTTTGTATCATTTTGGACAAATTTATTACCCTCTTTTTTAAATCCAATATACTCCTTCCCCAATACTTTGCCGTTTTTTTTTGTTTCTCTTCCAGTTATTGAGACGTCTAAACGCTGCCTTCTATTTCTCAAATTTTCTTCTATTTCTCTTTCGAGAAACCATTCAACATTTTCTGGCCTTACGTTTGATTACCAAGTATTCATCAAGTACCTGGGGTACTTGATGTCAGTGCAAAGTAATTTTACAGAGCGATGGTAACGTGGATCGGGACATCACAAAAAGAATCAACACTGGATGGCTTAAGTGGAAACAAGTGACTGGTGTGACGTGCGATAAGCGAATTCCGTGTAAATTGAAGGGCCCTTCAATTATATACACTTTGCCATAAGACCAACTTTATTGAATGGATTGGAGTGTTGGGCACCCAAAAAGAAGGAGAAATATAAGATGCATGTGACGAAAGATGTCTGGAAAAACAAGGATTAACAATATCAAAAAATCCGGAATGACTATGTAAGAGGAAGCCTTAGAGTCGAATCACCAATAATGGACAAAATAAAGAGCCATTGTTTGACCTGGTATGACCATGTCGAGAAAAGGGATGCTGATCATGTGTCTTAAATTAAAAGATGTCCCACTTCAATGTAACAGGTTATAAAGGAAAGGGAAGGCCAAAAACGTCGTGGAGGGAATGTGTGAGCAATGACATGCAAGAACGGGGAGCTAATTCCAATATGGTGGAAAATAGAAAACTTTGGAGAGAGTACAGAGCCGACCCCAAATAGGGAAAGGGCTAGGAAGTAGAAGAAAACTGGCCTTACATTTGATATGAGCTACAAAAGAAGGATCTGCATTTAATTCGTCGGAGGAAAAATCAGAGTCATCATAGTTATGCTCTATTACATTAACATTTATTTCGATAGGAGTTGAAACTCGGTTGATTTTTAAAGTTTTATTGGCTCAATATTTCGTCTTTTCTTCTGTTTGTAATCATTTCCGTTTTTCACGAAGATTTTCCAGAGTTAGTCCTTGTAACTAACAATATTTTCCGAAATAGACTCTTGATTATCTGGCACATCCATTTTAATATGTAGGTAGGTAGTCAAAACTATTATTTATCTAAAAAGAGTAGAGAATAATTTAGACTACTATTTTTACATTTCTTTTGTCCTATAATTTTTTTTCATTACGTGTATTCCGGGTGTCGTCCAGAGCGATAACACTTCAGTAACTTTTCAGATATTTAGATGATTCAGGACTGAAATATCCTAACCAAACTGGAAACTACTTAATATAACAATGTATGTTTCCCGGTGGTAATCGAACCCGCGATTGTCCTACGATCAAAATAAAAAAAAATGCAATGCCGTGCAAATCGACATGCTTAATGTGGTCTTTCGGTCTTATGACCTTTGGCTCTGTCTACCCCGTAAGAGATAAAGACGTGATACTATGTATGTATGTATGCAATATAAATGCAATGCCGCGTATTTAAAACAAATATTTAAAAATCATGTAACTTCAAGACCGCGTAACTACAATTTCAAGTTTTCGTTATTATAATCCGTTAATTACTGACTAATACTATATAAAAACACCAGAAAAGTATAAATACATTATTAGAGTTATGCTGTAAGCAAAAATAACATAGTAACATCGTTGTTTTTTACGACAAATTATTTGTTTTCGGGAGCGCGTGTCGTTCGTGTCAAACTTTGTTCGTCGTTTCGGTAAATACGCGCATTTGCTGCCAACTTCGTTCGTAGCGTTGTTTCGCGGTAATGTTTCGATGTCAAAATAAACGTTTCTTATTGGTTAATTTAAATCGTGTAAGAGCCAGCCTACGCCAATGCGCGTTATGGATCTGTCCGCGCGATATCTCAAATTTGCTACTTTTGCTGTTACGCGGTTTTTACTAATTGCTCTTACGCGGTTTTGCACGCGCAGCGACGATATCTCATTTATTTATACGTTATTGTTCTGAGATTTATACACTGAAAATAGATTTCATAATCCATAACTTAGAAAAAAATATCTTGAGCTCTTCCGTGCTTCGAATGGCTTAAAGCTCAGAACAATAACTTTAAAGCCGTTGGTTCCTTCAGCTGTCATAATTTTTCGTCGCTTCTGCCATCTGCAGTAGCTAAAATATGTCAGATATATGTATGTATGCCTTTGAGCTGCTTGAATAATTGGCACACGACGACCAAACGGGAAAACATCTTTTGTAATCAGTAAATAAGTAGCTGTCCTGCCTTGCCTGCATTGCCGAAATTTTCGCCTAGGCTAGGCAAACAAGCTGCCTAAGTAGGGAACACCGATACTTTTCTAGTCTGTCACTGGGCTTGAAATACTTTTAAATTAAAGAATTTTTACTTTTTTCTTTTATTACATATCTTATTCATCACCACAATATTTCGTCTTTAAATTAAAAAGGAAATGTCCATATTAACATGCAAGCCTTTATTTGTGAATAAAATAACAATCGTAGTGCTTGCTTATTTCTGTCGCGTCCTTATTGAGAGAAAGTTGTTAAGTAACCTTATCGTAAATACCAAATCAATACTTTCATTTTTTACTAAAGAATCAATGTTTTAACTTTTATGAAGTTTAATTATCAATTAAGATCATAGAGATAAGATAATTAAGATAAGTATAAGGTACCTACTAGAATTATTATTATATTTAACATTGTAATCCTCTAGCTTGGATGACTGGAAGAAAAAAGCCTAGAATGTAGAATCTATCTACCAACTGTTTCTCCTTCAAAGAATGGGCGAAAATAAGAGGAGTCGTGTAAATAGGCCAGCCGACTAGACCCATGCACAATCACCGTTGTCCACCTACACGCACCAACGCTCTCAAATGGACTTTGGGTCTTATAGCTAGACACTGTCTACCCTGTAAGGGCAAACACTTGAATAGTAGGTAATGTACGTAGAATACGTCATAAACATAATTTTATGTAACCTCTTTGGTATGTAAGTAACGTTGCTTGGTATATCCGAATCGAAAGGCTAAATTAATGTTTAAATAAAGTAAACTTCCGTTCAACGCCTCAGGGAGGGAGACTAGTTTCAGAATGGTCATATTCATATGTTATACAAGCTCCTTTCGCTAAACATAAATTCGGATTTACCCTTAATAAATTAAGAAATAAAATATGGTGAAAAAATTTCATGCGGGCGGAACTTAACCAGCGACCTAGGTCTATGTACGACCTACGCTCTGCCATCTAAGCTACCGCATGATTCAATCTCGGCGCCGAAATTTTACAATGAATTTGAAAATCTAGGAAGCACGGTAGGAAGCCATGCAATATTTTAATATGTGTTTTATTTTGCATTCACAATGCTATATTTTATTTCTTAATTTATTAAGAGTATATCAAAAATAGCATTGTGAATGCAAAATAAAACACTTATCCTTACTAATATTATAAATGCGAAAGTGAGTTTGTTTGTTTCGCTTTCACGCCGTAACTACTGAACCGATAATCATGAAATTTTGCATACAAGTTCTCTGGAGTACGGAGAAGGACATAGGCTACCTTTTATCCCGGGCAAAAGTACTATTCCCGAGGTATCGACATTGACGCGGGCGGAACCGCGGGCGAAAGCTAGTAAAAATATAAATTCGGATTTTTGAAGTGAAAACTCCATAGGCGTGTTGGACATATGGGAAAACATCATTGAACTCGCGTCACGCACTGTTATCGTAACCGACTAAACCGACACCTCTTTAAATAATAATCAACCGAAGTTCAGTTCAAGTTTTCAGTTCTGTCGGGGCACTCTCGGACATCTCTCGGAGTGATTTTTAGGGTTCCGTACCCAAAGGGTAAAGACGGGACCCTATTAATATCGCTCCGCTGTCCGTGTGTATGTCCATGTGTCTGTTCGTCTGTCATCAGGCTGTATCTTATGAACCCCGATAGTTAGACAGTTTAAATGTTCACAGATTATGTATTTCTGTCGCCGCTATAACAACAAATACTATAAAATATAATAAAATAAATATTTAAGGGGGCTCCCATACAACAAACGTAATCTTTTTGCTTGTTTTTGACTCGCACTTGGCCAGTTTATTTTATGCAGTAAGTGCGCCAAAAGGTAAAATTAACGATTAGATTCAATTTAGGTAATTTCACGCTTCAATGATATAGCAGTGCCTACTTACTATATCTATGCAATCAAGGAGCATAAAACACATTGTTTTCTAATACATTGTGTTCTTCTTGAATGCTACAAAGAAACTTTACGGTCGAAGTGCGGTCAGAACTAAAAGAATATTTCTTTTTATGTGCGAAAATATGGCAAATAAGTATACTTACCTACCTTGGACGGTGCAGGCAAGGTGTTAGGCCCAACACCGTACATGAAGAGATGTGATGCTGATGGGTGGCAGATGATGGTGCGGAGATACAAGACCACGTCACATTGTAAACTGGTTTATTGCTTCTTGATAATATGATACATCTTGCTGGTTGGGCGTGACCCGTCCTTTCTCGTTGGCTGGCCGATAGTATCTCCCAAATGATAAGAATTTTGATGCTAATTAAAGTAACAAAACCGCTGACACGCGTCCTACATGTATATCGCCGCGTGCCGCCTAAATGTGCAGTGCAATGTAAGCTCGTACATACCTACTTATTTGTATTTGCACATGACACTTGCTTGAATATTATGTTTATGGTTTTACAATCAATAGATAACCCGGCAGTAGATCAAGGTAGATCAATAGAAAAGTTAAAAGTCAAAAGTCAAAGATTTTTATTCAAAATTGGATACATGTATCTCTTTTTGAACGTCATATTTTTATTTCTTATATATTTTTTTATATATGCAAAATTGAAATACTACTAGCGTTTCGGAACGACCACTGATGAGAAGAATACGCCGAAAGAAACTCGATCCAGCCTTGGTCCCTACGTGCCTGAAGGGCTCTGAATACATTGTTAACATTAAATACAATTTTTCATACTATAGATTAATTTTAACATTTAATAATTGTTAACATTAAATAAATTTATATAAATTTCCACGCATTTTTATCAGTAATATAATCATCAATGCAGTAATAAGCCTTTTTTATTAACTGGTTTTTTACAATCGTTTTGAACTTAAGTAAAGGCAGACCTAATATTTCTGCAGGAATTTTATTATAGAAGCGTACTCCTAAACCCAAAAATGAATTCATAGTTTTCTGCAATCGCAATACTGGTGTAGCTAATTTATTTTTATTTCTCGTGTTTCGGTCATGGATATCACTATTTTACTTATATAAATCAAGATTATAGCGCACAAACATAATATTCGCAAATATGTACTGAGAAGGTAAAGTAAAAATATTTATATCTTTAAACAATTCTCTAAGAGATTCTCTAGCACCAAGTTTATATATAGATCTAATAGCGCGTTTCTGCAGGACAAATATGGTGTTTACTTCTGCAGCGTTACCCCATAGTAAAATCGCATAAGACATAACACTATGAAAGTAACTGAAATATACCAAACGCGCAGTATCAACATCAGTCAGTTGTCTAATTCTCCTGACAGCATAAGCTGCAGAACTAAGTTTACCCGCTAACGTAGTAATATGGGCACCCCATTGAAGCCCGGCATCAAGAGTTATTCCAAGAAATGTTGTTTTATCAGTTAAATCTAGTGGTTCATTATCCATTACTATTTGTGTTGGAATTTTTGTAACATTTGGTAAGCAAAATTTAATACATTTCGTTTTCTTAGCGTTCAACAATAGATTGTTCGCTGTGAACCAATCCAACACTTGAGCTAAAGTACTATTAACCACGTCAAAAGAATTAGTTTGTCTATCAATTTTGAAGACAAGAGAAGTGTCATCGGCAAATAGTACAGCCTTACATGTATTGACACAGTAAGGTAGGTCATTGATGTAAATGAGGAATAACAGAGGCCCTAGGATAGAGCCCTGGGGTACGCCCATCTTAACCGATGATCCGGAGGATTGTACCCTATCTAAACTAACTTTTTGAGTTCGGCCACTTAAATAAGATTCAAGTAAATCGCGAGATTTACCTTTTATTCCATAGTGCTCCAGCTTGGAGAGAAGGGTATTGTGGTCTACGCAATCAAAGGCTTTGGAAAGATCATAAAAAACACCAATAGCATTTTGTTTTCCCTCCCAAGCATCATATATGTATTTCAACAGAGCTACACCCGCGTCTGTAGTTGACCGACCCTTTGTAAATCCATACTGTTCACGATGGAAAAGGCTATTTATGTTAAAAAAAGCTAATAACTGATTAAAAATCATTTTTTCAAATATTTTACTAAGAGCTGGCAGAATAGAAATGGGACGGTAATTAGTGGGATCATTTTTATCGCCAGATTTGTACAAAGGAATGACTTTACTTAACTTCATCAAGTCAGGAAATGTCCCAGTATCTACACACTTATTAAATACAGAAGCTAAATATGGTGCAATTGCTTCAATGATGTTACTAATGACAGCTACAGAGATATCCCACAAATCTCCAGTTTTCTTATTGTTCAAACTCTTAAATGTATCAATGATTATTTGAGGTGTTACATGTTGAAATATTAAATGATTGTTACATTCTGGTATACAGCTTGTTAATAGTTTTTTAGATTCCTCAGATGATGAACGTAAGGAGGCAGTAGTATTTACGGGAATGTTAGTAAAGAAATCTTCGAAATATTTTGCGACGTCTTCATTAGTACTGAGGATCTTATTATCTACTTTTAATTCTATTTTGTTGTCACGATTTTTAGTTTTCCCGGTTTCCATGTTAATAATTTTCCAAGTGGTCTTTATCTTATCATGAGAATCTAGAATAACTTTTCTTGTATATAAAGATGTTGCGCACAGGCACGCCTTTTTAAAAACCTTAGAGTAAGTTCTAACAAAATTAATAAATTCAGTATTTTTATTGTAAGCTTTCATAGCTAATAATTCGTATAACCTGTTTCTAGAAGTCGTTAAACCTTATGAGAAGGGTACATTAGTACTTACATATGGTACTGTTAGCCTCAAGGCCTATGCGGGACGGCTGTTGAAATATATAGTTTGGCAGACAGCAAGTATTATTTCAAAAATTCAAAAACCCTGCCTTCTCTTGTAAAACAAACGTCTTAGGATGCGGTTTCTGAGACCAACCTGGATGGATTGAGGTCCGTCTCAGAAACCCAAGTCGTTTGGAAGATACAAGACAAATACATACATAACTGACGTGCCCGTGCTTGACCATTTATATTTTATGTCAGAGCGGGACATCTGCGGAATTATGTAATAAAAAAAGTTTTTAGTGTTTTACAAGTTTTTTTATTATAGAAGATAGAGTTATTATAACTTAAAATAATCAAAACAAATCAGTAGTGGCGTGAATTCTAGTTCGTATTTTTATACTTGTTTTATGTTACTTGGCGTGTGACGCGCTGTCTCGTAATTTGCCTTCCCGCTCGGGGCGCCGCCCGCCGTGCAACGCATTTCGAACGAGAAAAATACATTTTAAATTATCGTTTGGTCTATTTGCAAAAGCGGGACAATTTTGGCCTTGCGGGGGACACCGGGACAGACTGCCTGAAAACGGGACTATCCCGCCTAAAGCGGGACGTATGGTCACGTTATACATAACCCTTCTAAACAACAACAAGCTTTTATTTACATCACTTTATGTTTCGTATTATTATTAGCGAGCTCTTTAATTTGATATCCAAATTGACGGATTGCATCAATAATAGCTAGCGGCCGTCTTGGGTGTTTCGCCATGTTGGATTTAGAATTACGTCACACGGCTAACCATGCATTTTCATCCAAACTAAACGAGTAAGTAGGTATACAAAATATCAGCTCAATCAGTGGAAGATGTCTGCTTCAAAATTGAGTTGCAAAATTCCACCAAATAGTTACATATATTACATACATTTAAAGTTAAATAAAATGGATATTATCAATTTAAGTATGTACCAACCTATAAAATATAGCATCGTTAAGTTAGATCTCACGACACGTATGGATGGGTAAAAAATGTTAAACTTGCGTCAGACAGAACACGTGACCTGATCGAAAATTCGTAAGACGAACACGTGACCTGAGACCGCCGCAAAGGCGAGTTTTAACTTCTGCCTGCAAGTGTATGGGTACCTATTTTCGGATTGGTTCCAGTTACATTTCAATAAAAATAGATTCACTAATAAGCTAAAGTTTTTTTTTTTTTACATAAGTAATCCTGACGGTTTGTTATTTAATTTAAAAATTATTTTGTTTTCTCAATGATCAGCATTTAAAAGGCATACACATATAATTATAATACATAAACCTATTTACTTAATACACTGACTGTCAGTCTGTGGCTAAACTACGAGGCGAGAACAAATATTGATAAGGATTCACATTCGCTTGGTCAATGGTCGACATTTTTATCTATAATGCCAACTCTGTGACAACGAACTGACTGGTAAATACTGCAGCACTCAGGAAAGAATATAGATTTACCTAGCAGTGCTACGTTAAATTTGCGTTAAATATACACTTCATCGCATTTAAATTTACTATGTTTACACTTGTTGGCGTACGGATAAAGCCGGTCACAGTTAGGCTTTTTAGTTGCCTGTCCGGCCAAATAAGTCGGAATCCGGCCTGTCCGGCTTTTCATTCGCCTTTTTTAATAAATTAAGGCATAGAAAGAGGAGGCCCCCAAATAATAAATTAGAGCTGGTTGTTTCGATTTGCACCCCGGTTCTGTGGCCTTTTGTCCCAAATGTCCGGCAAAACTGGCGGGTCTGTCCGGCCTTTGTACCCAAATCTGGCGAAACTAGCGGGTATATCCGGTATTTAGGTTTGATGACCTGGCAACCCTGTTTACACGACTGCTTGTCTTTGCCGGACTACCTAAAAAAGGGGTGTAATGGTTTTAATTTCATGCATGTAAATATGAGCTTATTTATTGCACCATAACTCCTAAATGCCTGAAGGGATGGATGTATGGGGTATCTTAGAATCCTTTCAACCTTTTTAGGAGCGGTTAAAAAACGTTTGACCAGTTGACAAAATTTTCTCGCTTGACAAATTATCCCCTACATCCTCCCTTAGTCACGCTTTCTACTAACTAGATAATATTTTTATATGCGAAAGTGAGTTTGTTTGTTTGTTATGCTTTCACACCGTAACTACTGAACCGATCATTATGAAATTTTGCATACTAGTTTTCTGGAATACGGAGAAGGATATAGGCTACCTTTTATCCCGGGAAAAAGTACTATTCTCGAGGGATCGACATTGACGCGGGCGGAACCGCGGACGAAGGCTAGTAATACATAAACTGCATTTAATAAACAAACTTACATTGGACTTACATTAGTGGAAACAGGAAATTTAGCTGGCTTACGCGCTCATTGTCCTCAGGCGTCCATCTGCCGTTTCTGTTTGGAAGTTTGGAATGGCCGGTCTAGGCAGATATTTGTAAACATTATCGCTGATACCACTACACGCACCCGCAGTGTCATCATCGTGTTCGTATTTGTATTGTATAGTTTGTAGATATACATGGTGAAACTTGTATCGTTTTGGACCCTTAAAGGAATGACTCAGACCATCAAAATGAACAACTTTTTCTATGGGAACAATGCTGGGAACTCAAAAAAATCGGCATTTCGATACAAAAGAGTTCCGCAGCTCAGCCAGTTTGAATGGGAATACCGAATTTTATTTGAGTTACCAGCATTGGTCCCATAGTAAAAGTTGTTCATATTGATGGTCTGAATCACCGCTTTAAGAGTCCAAAACGATAAAAAATTCACCATGTATTCGAAAATCGTAGAGGTTATATACAAAAGAATCGCGAAGCACACTTTAAGGCAAAAAAATGTTGTCTTGTTTTTTAATTTTTAAAATAAATAATAAAGGAATAACTTAGTAATCTTATGCTGTCTGAAATAAATATTAATTATTATTATTTTTATATTTTATTTTCTCAGCTCTAGGCTGGTATTTTTTAAGAAACCAAGTATAATGTTAATATTTGTAATTGTCAATATTTTGTATTAGGTTGTATTATCCTGATTTGTAGTTGAGCTTAACTGTAGTTCACTATGTTCATCTATTTGCTGAAATGTTCTTACAATACGACAGGTGTTTAAAATTGAAGCCTTTTGAATATTTATATACATACTTTTATCGAGTTGTAACAGTTGTAAACTATGGTGTAAGTGTTTTGGAAGTACTCCTGTAGTGGAGAGCACAATAGGGACAATATAAACATTATGTTGTTTCCAGATTCTTAGAATTTCATCTTTCAGCTCCATGTATTTAGTTATTTTTTCTGTAATGGTTCTGGTGATGTTATGTGTATTAGGTACTGCGAAATCTATTAGGTAGGTTACTTTATTGATTTTATCCTGTAGTGTTATATCTGGTCGATTGTAATGTATTGTTTTATCTGTTAATATTGCGCGGTCATAGTACATCTTGAATGTGTGATTTTCTAAGATAGGTATTATTATTAATCTATACATATAATCTATACATATAATCTATACATATAATAAAACAGTAAAATTATTTTGTCTGTACATTTCGAATTTTTTACTGAAATGGATAGAGGGACACTTAAAAAGAATAATAGAAAGCAAAAAAAATTTTTTGGAATTTCTTGTCTGTCTGTCTGTATGTATGATCACGATTATCTCAAACTTTCACCAATTGCTTTGTTTTAACTCAGTTTAACATTTAAAGTTTGTTTCATCAAAATCGGTTTATTAAAAAAAAAGTTATTGTCATTTGAATGAACTCAAGGCATGAGTTTGCCTGCAAACATATAGCAAAAATAAAATAATAAGTGACATAAGAAAATTAAAATCCAAAGTCAATTCATCATCATTATACGACAGCATTATACCTATCCATACTATCCATAGTAATCCATACTAAAAAAAAAGGGGAAGCTGACTGACTGATTGACATATCAACGCAGGGCCTAAACTATAAGGGTTAGGAACTTGAAATTTTGCACAGGGGTTCCTTTTATAACTTAGGGGAGCACTAAGAAAGGATTTTTGGAAATTCATCTCCTTAGAGGGGAAAACGGGTTGCAAAGTTAGTATGAAATTTTGTTGTTTTTAAAGTTATTCGAATGAAATTCAGCATGAAGGTTCTTTACTGAAAGGTATGAAACACGAGTAAAATATTTTACTCAAAAATTATCCCTTAAGGGGGTAAAATAGCGGTGCAAAGTAAGCATGAAACTTTGCCATTTTTGAAGTTAGTCGAATGAAATTCAGCATGAAGGTTCTTTACTAAAAGGCATGAAACACGAGTAAAATATTTTTCTCAAAAATCCTACCTTAAGGGGATATAACGGGGATGCAAAGTTAGTATGAAACTTTCCGTTTTTGAAGTTATTCAATTGAAATTCAATATTAAGGTGTTTCATTGAAAGTCATAAACTAATGTATTCCGGGTAATTCTACTGTTCCTGAGAAATCGACACTTACGCGGGCGGAGCCGCGGGCCAAAGGCAAACCTGACTTATATATCAACGCACAGCCGAAACTGCTGTGCGCAGAAACTTGAAATTTGGCACAGGGATTCTTTTTATGATGTAAATGAGCACTAAGAAAGGATTTTTAGAAAATCAAAGGGGTTGAAGTTTTATGGAATTTTCTCATTTCTGGACTTAGAAGTTTGAAAGTAGGTACGCAAGTTCTGAATTAAAATTAAAAAAGATCTGTTTAGGTGAACCAGACAACATTCTCCCTTGAATGGGTAAATAGGGGGTAAAGTTTGTATGGAATTTTTCCATTTCTAGACTTAGAGGTATGAAAATAAGTATATACGTTCTAGGTTACAATTAAAAAAGATGTGTAGGTGAAATGTACAAAATTTCCCTCTTAAGGGATAAAGGGGGGGGGGAGATTGTATGGAAATTTTCTCATTTCTGGACATAGAAGTATAAAAATAAGTATATATGTTTACATTACAATTAGGATCTGTGTAGTTAAAATGGTCGAAATTTCCCCTTGAAGGGGTAGAATAGGTGGGTAAAGTTTGTATGGATTTTTTTTATTTACTTAGAAATATGACAATAAGAAGTTCTCCATTACAATAAAAAAATATCTGTGTAGGTGAAATGGGCAAAATCCCCTCCTTAAGGGCTAAAGATCTATGCAGGTGAAATGTATTAAATTCCCCCTTAAGGGGAAAAAGCAAAGGGGCAGGGGTTTGTATGGAATTTTTATCATTTCTACTGTTCCCAAGGGAACGACATTAACGCGGGCGGAGCCGCGGGCAACAGCTAGTAACTATATATGTAACAACAAATCACACAGATTGAGCTAGTCCCAAACCAATTTAGTTCTTTGCAAAGCACGCTTATGAGAATGGCTGCAGTACGGAGTACGGAATAAAACTGTATTTCTGTTGCCGCTATAACAACAAATACTAAACAGTAGACATACAGTAGAATAAAATAAATATTTAAGGGGGCTCCCTTACGTGATTTTTTTTCCACAAACGTGATTGTTTTTGCTTGTTTTTGCTCGATATTGACAACGGCTACAGGTAGACGCTTGAAATATGCACAGAATATTTAGTTATATATTCACTTAAATTAATATTTAATTTTAAAAAAATATTTAAATAGAAATAAAATTAAAATTAATTATTAAAGGGGGGCTCACATACAACAGACGTGATTTGTTTGCAGTTTTTATAGATAACGGTACGGAAAGCGAGTCCGACTCGCACTTGGCCGGGTTTTGTTTAATAAATAAATATTATATGTACCTACAGAGAGACAAATTACACAGATTGAGTAGTTCCAAAGCAAGCCTGAGACTTGTGTTATAGGATAATAACTCAACGATACTATAGTATTTATAACAAATACATTACTTACAAATAGATAAACATCCAAGACCGTGACCAATCTGAAAAAGATCATTTTCCATCTTGACCTGACCGGGTATCGAACCTGGGAACTCGTATGTGGCATGATGACAACTAGGTAATTTCTCAAGTCATAATGTACAAATTAGTCCGTTGTAAGGAAACTATTCTGAGATTAGGGTAGGGTACCTTTGCTATTTACCCAAGAAAGAGGTTAGGAGGAAGTATATTCGCTAATTAGTACATCTTCCTACGCAAGATAGCAGTATATTGCTTATCTGTCATCAGAGCAGAATCAACCGAGCGTTTATCGAAAACGTGTAAGTTTTCCGCGACTTCGCTCGCGAATCGCGATAGTGGGGATTATGGGATAGCCTTTTTAGATTAACGGCGATGGAAACGAGACCCTTCCATGAATCCATAAGTATCTTTAAAAATGTAAGCCTTTTATTATATTAGCTAATTCAGCAAATAGCAATAACATATGTAATAAATAAGCGCCGAAGTTGAATCATGCGGTAGCTCAGATGGCAGAGCGTAGGTCGTACATAGACCTAGGTCGCTGGTTCAAGTCCCGCCCGCATGATTTTTTTCCTATTTTTTATTTAATAAGAGTAACTATATCAAAATAGAGCATTGCAATGCAAAATAAAACACTTATATAGAAATGTAAGGAGAGAAGATTGTAATATGATGAAAAGTAAATAAATTAGTACCTACCTCAAAATTCTGTTATTTTTACAGAACTAGAAATAATTAAGTTTTAATTACATTCGCACCCATATAACAATGGAATTTATAACGGCAAATTTAGATAGGTAAACTGTACCTTCTCATTTCAAAGTACAGCGTGAGAATTATTAAAATGATTTGAGCAGAGACGATTTTTAGGGTTCCATACCTCAAAAGGAAAAACCGAAACCCTTATAGGATCACTTGATTGTCCGTCTGTCTGTCAAGACCCTTTTTCAGGAACGCCTAGAGGTATCAAGCTGGAATTCATATCAAATACTCAGGTCTACGGTCCCTTGGAGCTGTAAAAAAATCTAACTTCTAAGCCCAAAAGATACAGCTGGTTATGCGGCAAATCGTGATTTTTCGACTCTCGCAAGGGAATCAAACCTACAGGGTACTTCACATAAAAATTTCAAGGAAATTTGGTACGGAGCAGAATATTGAAATTTGGTACGAAGCGACGTCTTATAGCACAGATAAATGAGAAATTGCGAAAAGCATTAATTTTGAGTTACATACCTATATACAATGTACGTTCCGTACATTATATAACGTAACGTGCGTGAGAAGAGAAGGACTCGCACTTAGCCGGTTTTTTTTAAGTCTATTTGAGTTTTTTTTTGTAGATAGGTCTTAGCTTTATCCTCATATTTTATTTTTACCGATCACCCATTCTTTCCCCACTGGAAGTTTGATACATACATAATACCTATCACGTCTGTTTCCCTTGCGGGGTAGACAGAGCCTAGGACTTATAGCCACATTTAGCATTTTGGATACGTTTGATGAATATTTACAATAAAGTACGAATGTACACAGGTGAGACGTGAATGCTGTGTTTTGTTAACACAGCTTTATTTCAATGAGATTTCAGTGAACAGAACATAGGTGAATTATGCGCTTATTAAAATATATTTGCTTTGTAAACAAGTCCACGAAAACAAAACGGGAACATGTGCCAACTTACCATTTTTACGCGAACCCGTGTAAATATAGCCCAGGCATGCGAACGCACAATCACAACACAAATTAAACTCAAAATCCACTTCGTATAAGAGTTAAAATCCTCTGTCACACTGTTTATCATTCAAAAGTGTACCAAAATCAAAAGTATTATCATGTTTTATCGAATGTAAGTAGTTGGCGCGACCACTCGTCGCCGATACCAAGTTGGACTGCCAGATGTTACTGCACACATGAATGCGTGAGTCCAATGCGGGATTAAAATTAACTTTATACGTGAAGTACAAAAGCTTAATTTACTGTGTAATTGGTGATTATTGTGGTAAGATCGGTCGCTGGACCGGGCGTCACATGTATTTTTTATTCTCATGAATGTATACTCGGTGTTGTGGTTCGGCGCAGTGCGGCAAATTCTCTGTGTCTGTGACCAATGAGGTTAGAGTTCAGAAGTTATCGAATAACAGTGCCAAGGGCGCGTAAAAAATTACAAATTTTGGAGAAGCAACAAACATTAGGTACTTAGTTGCCATAAGCGATTAATCATTTACATAATTTATGCTAACTGTGACCAAAACACCTGCATCTTTGACACGCCACTTCGCAATCACATTATTAAAATTCGATGTACATTACATACAAGTACCTAGCCTACACGTACCTGTATCAAAGAATATATACACCCTGTATTATATCCTTACGTAGATTGTATCGATTAATAGGGATAACATTGTCTGTGAGACTTGTGATAATGCAGAAATAAATGCTAAAATAGGCACCTCAGGATGTGCCTTCTGAAAAGGATCTGAGAAATATCAATACCTAGAATTAAAATTTAAGATGAGGTTGATATTTTTTTTAATTACTTGTTAAGCAAAGTTTTTTTCTTTTCTTCTATTTGGCCCTCAAACTTCGTTCAGAAGCTTATTTTAGCCAGTGTCTAGTTATTTTTCCAGTTATTCTTGCTTGTGTATCAAGTTATCAACGAAATAATGGTGTAATTCATTTCGCTGATTTCGACGGAGCCCCTGGCGACAATTCCCACGAATCCACTGACTTGATGCAGTAAGGCGAGCAAACACCAGCCCGCCAAGTAAATCTCACTACAGCCAAAGAATATATACTACAGCCGTACCATGACACTTTATTTTAGTTATTTCACACATTCTTCATAAACATGGGCATTTATAACAACAAATTACACCGATTTCACATTATAAAGTCCACTAGAAGCAAGTTGCAAAACATTCCGAAACAAAAACCGTGCAGTCCGCCGAAATTCCCGCCAAGAACTCCGCGAAGTTAATTACCTATAAGTTTTACAGTGATTTTTTAAACAAACATGATCTCGTCGTGTTTAAACACAATATATTCAGACAAAAGTTTACCCCGTGGGCAAAAATCTACCCCATGCCATTTTTGCCCATGCCAAGCTCCGCGGACACAGCCACAGCTCCACTCGATCGGCATACATTTTCTTAGTACCTTTAAATTAAAACACTGACTGTTTATAGATCCTTCAGATTCGCATGCAAGTAAATGTTCGTCTTTTCTTTCAATCGGCTGGCACCTGGCACTCTTGAGATGCCAGCCGATTGATCACCATCAGTCACCAAACAGCCCTATATCCACGTGGGTCAACCACGTGAATATAGGGCCGTTTGGTGACTGAAAATTTGATCTTTGATTTGTTTGTTTTTCAGGTGTGTAAGTGGCCAACACTGGTGTCGGATTATTTCAAGCTGCCATGATGACAGCCAACGGCTTAACGTGCCTTCCGAAGCATGGAGGAGCTCGAGATATTTTATTTTTATTTTTTAAGTTAATATATATATATATATATATATATAAGTAAATATTCTGTGAATATTTCAAGCGTCTACCTGTTGCCGTTATCAATATTGAACAAAACAAGCAAAAAAATCACGTTTGTTGTATGGAAGCCCCCTTAAATATTTGTTTTATTACATTCTATTTTTTAGTATTAGTTGTTATAGCGGCAACAGAAATACACCATCTGTGAAAATTTCAACTGTTTAACTGTCACGGTTCATGAGATACAGCCTGGTGACAGACAGACGGACAGCGGAGCGATATTAATAGGGTACCTTTTTTTTTTTTATTTTGATAACGGCAACCGGTTACCGACGCGCTCATTAGTTATATAAATATTTAGGTACCTATTTAACGGTTTTTGTTTGTTAGAAATATTTCCACTATTATATTGTATAATTCGATGTTTTTTTAAAGTATATAATTTTATGTTTATTCAAATATCGCAATTTAAATATAAAATAATTAAATAATGCTACAACTAAAAATAAATAAAAATTAATATATATTTACAAATAAAATAGTCCGGGTAATACGTTGCCTCGCGGTAGCGTGCCCAGAAGGCTAGCAGCATATTCGATTTCGGTAAATAATATTACCTATTAACGGTAAATATTATACCCCAAAATTATATGTCAAATATGTTAATATTTGACATATAATTTTGAAAATAAGAGTGTGGCACGTCGTAAGAATTTGATAATGGTTTTATTTAAAAAAGTTATGTAAAAGATTTTATGGTCCGCCTGCTCCCGCCAATTTTAAAATTGGAACTTTTTGTCTTAGGCCCGCGCGCGAGTAAGGCTGTTGGAAATTTTTAATTTTTTTTTGTGTTATTATCAATTATTGTTTTTTTTTTGTGTTTTTAATATACGTATATGTTTACTAACGCATTTTTTAACTGACTTGACCCAATTGTAGCCTACAGGTTCCGTACCATTATCTAAAATAAGTTTAAAATTATTAAAAATATTTTTATTAATATGTGATGTAATGTATGTAACAAAAATTTATGCTTCTCGCAATTTTGCCTTTATCTGCAATCTGTAGCCTTGCCAAATATTTTAACGTGTTCCCGTCACGCTCGGAAGAGGAAGATACACGAATAATACATATTAATAATAACTTACTTTAGACTTTAGTACAATTACTTATTATTACTTTTCATAAACTTGTATACAGTGTGAAACAATAGGAAATTAAATAATAGGATGAGTACGTCATCTACATTTGTATTGTACTTTACAGCTGAAGTAAACGACCAAACGACTGCCGGTACAATGTCTTTGTAAGAATATTTTTATCAGTTTCGCGAAGTAAATACTAAACCTGTGCCAGCGGCGACATGACCCATTACATTACTCTTTTCAGGGGTACTATTTTTGAAAGTGTGACACTCGTCTTCGAGCGATATTTGTATGGAAAAAATCGCTCGTTTACGAACGGCGAAATTTCTAAAATAGCACTCCTGAAACCAATGCAGCTGCATTGGTGCGGGCACGGCGTGCGGGACACCAAAAACGATTCGTCAAAAACATTCACTGCTGGTTTTCTTTGGTAGGTAACTATTGTGTATGTTACTTATAATAATAAGAACGTTGGATGAACTGGATGATTGTTTATTTCTCAATAATAATTAATACAGTAATATGGTATTCGTAATGTCACTGAACAAGGAGGACACGGGAGAGCTTCACTACAGTTCCGCTAGGGGCGTTGCTACGTGCTCCGTTCGGATACACGCACTATAGTTGTCTGACAGTCTCTCCCTTGTCCTTCTGACTTCTTTTCCAGATTTTAGGTCAGAGGTTCAAACGATCAGGCATCTTCCTGGTTCTCTGCGATCGGCGGACTGCTATCGGTGAAGGTAAGTGCATATTTGTATTTGTAGACTCCGTAGGCACTACAGTAAGGAGTGTAGGCTCTTGTTCCTGCTGCATTTCTTTTTGTTCCCTCGCAGGACTGGCAGGTTGATTTATAAGACAAGGTGAAGGTATTGCATGCAATGTCTCCTCCGGAATATGTTGTATACTTCCTCTTCTTTCAGCTGTTGCCTTCACAGTCTCATGTGGCTGCATTGTATTGTATTGGTAAGTATCAGGTGGGTATTGATTTGCACTCATACAGTAGGATTTAATAATTTGATCCACATGTCGGTGGTGTATCTTTCCATCTACCTCTATCTCATAATGTAATTTTCCACATCTGTTAATAATGTCTCCAAATTTCCATTTATTATTATCATACATTCTAATCTGTACTCTGTCTCCTATTTTAAATTCCTTATTTATTTCCAGATTATCATTCTTATTTCCCTTGTCTGTGTCTTCTCTTTTTACTAAATCAATCCTTGTTCTGTACAACCGTTTAAACATCATCTCTGCAGGGCTTAATCCAGTAGCACTGTTAGGTGTTCTCCGGTAAGTCATAAGAAATTTGTGTATTTTGTCTTGTAGTAATCCCTTCTCATTTGCCATTGCTTTAAGCTTATTTTTAAACGTTTGCACATATCGTTCAGCTTGTCCATTTGAGCTTGGATGAAAGGGAGCTGTAAACTTTGCTTGTATTCCGTTTTCTTTTAAGAATTGTAACATCTCTTGTGATCGAAATTGCCATCCATTGTCCGATACTTGAGTAATAGGTAATCCGAATGTTGTATATATCTTCTTTAGAATATTCACCGTTGCTGTAGCTGTAATAGACGTAGTTGGCACAACCTCAAGCCATTTGGTGTATGCATCTACGACTATAAGAAAGTAATTATTCAGGAATGGTCCCGCGTAATCTATATGTATTCTGCTCCAAGGCTCTTTTGGGTATTCCCATATGTGTACTGGTACTTTTACTGGATTTTTCTGAATTAGGCAACAATCTTTACATTCCTTTACCATTCGTTCAATATCAGAATCTATATTCTTCCACCAGACGTAACTTCGTGCTAACGCCTTCATTTTGACAATGCCTGTATGTGCAGTATGTAATTCGTCTAAGATCCTATTTTGTAAAGCTTTAGGTATGACAATTCTTATTCCATAAAATATACAGCTGTTTTGCAGGGAAAACTCGTATAGTTTCTTGGGATCGCTTCTACCCGATTGTATTTCCAAGTAAAGCTTTTGTAAGTCTGGGTCTTTCCTCGTTCCTTCTCTTATCTCATGTAATGTAACAGGCATTTCCGAAATTTGATTTAAATAAAATGCGTCATCGTCCGTCAAGTTATTCTGTTCGGTTCCTGTCGTGTCCTGTCGTAATCTTGAAAAGTAATCCGCATTTGCATGTTCTGTGGTCTTTCTCAGTTTTATCTTGTAGTCAAAGCCTGCTAAGAAATTTGCGTAGTGTACAAGTCGAATAGCCGTAGTAGCAGGTGTAGCCTTCTCTGGATGTAGAATTCTAGCCAAAGGTTGGTTGTCTATGATCAGGGTAACTTTTCTTCCATAGCAGTATTGAAAGAATTTCTTCAAACCCCAAATCAAGGCTGCTGCTTCCTTGTCTAGCTGGCTGTAGCCCTTCTCAGCTTTGGTCAAGGATCTTGATGCAAACGCTATTGGTCGTTCGGTCTTGTCCGGCATAATGTGTGATAATACTCCTCCAAATCCTGTAGGTGATGCGTCTGTAGCTAAGGTGACAGGTAAGTCTGCATGAAATGGTATTAATACTTTTTCTCCACAGATCTCCTCTTTTAGTTCTTGAAAAGTTTTCTCACATTGTTTTGACCAATGGAATACTGCGTCTTTCTTTAATAATTGGTAGAGTGGATTCAATTTGGATGCCAAGTTCGGAATGAACTGTTGGTAATAGTTGATCATTCCCAAGAAAGTACGTAGAGATGATACATCTGTAGGCTGTGGACTATTCTTGATATCTTTAATTTTCTCTTGAGTAGGATGTAATCCGTTTTCATTTATAGTATGGCCAAGATATGTAACTGACCTTTCGAAAAATTGACATTTCTTCTTATTTAGATGTAGTCCACATTTCAAGTGGCGACGAGGTAGTGAGTGAATCTACGCGATACGAAAGAAAAGTGCATTTACGAACATTGCAGGTCTCGTGATTAACCTCAAATTTGTAGTGAAAATTCGTGTTCCAAGTGACTCCTCTTACCTTTTCCTGTCTATCCAGGGGTTCCAATCCTGTGTTGATAACCCGCTACACAAATTTCTTTTTTCTTTTCCCTTCATCTACTAAAATGGAGACACAATTAGGCCAAGTTTTGTCACATATGATGGAAACTATGAAAGGTATGCAATTACAACAAGCGCTACAAAGCAACGATAAAACGGTTGGCGGTATCACATTGCAACCGTATGACGAGCAAAATGAATCGTTTTCATCTTATTTACAAAGACTCCAAAATTACATAACCTTAAAAGGAGTAACAAATGCTACAGTAAAAGTACAAATATTCCTCAACTGTATTGGTCCTAAGCACTACCAAATAATAAAGAATATTACGGCACCAGAGGCCCCAGAGAAGAAATCAATTGATGTACTAATTAAACTGTTACAAAACCACATTGCCCCCGAACCCGGTGAAGTTGCTTTGCAGCACAAATTCTGCCTGAGGCAGCAACAGGAGGGCGAAAGTATAGCTAATTATGTAGCCGGTTTAAAAGGAATAGGTGGTAAATGTAATTTTATTTGTAACAATTGCCAACAGAGTACTTTTGAGACACATCTTCGTGTCCAGTTCATAAGAGGGCTAGGAAGTGCTGAAATAAAAGAAAGGCTATTACAAGAATCGTCTTCTACGAAATTCGATGATCTAATCAAAATTGCATTGGCAATAGAAACTGCAAAATCGGAAACCAAAGAAATGGGAACCGATGTACAATCAAACATTAATAAAATATCAATGTACTCAAAGAATAAAAACAATTATAATAAACCAAATACACATAAAGGACCAACACATAATACAAAGAATACATACAAAAACAAGGAAGAAAGAGAAATAAAATGTTTTCGATGCGGGAAGGAAAATCATACAGCGGTACAGTGCAAACTGAAAAATAAGCTGTACTGTAAGAACTGTAATACAAAAGGACATATCCCATCCTCGTCGCCACTATTGTGTATGTTACTTATAATAATAAGAACGTTGGATGAACTGGATGATTGTTTATTTCTCAATAATAATTAATACAGTAATATGGTATTCGTAATGTCACTGAACAAGGAGGACGCGGGAGAGCTTCACTACAGTTCCGCTAGGGGCGTTGCTACGTGCTCCGTTCGTATACACGCACTATAGATGTCTGACAGTAACTAATCATAAAGTAAGCAATGTCTGAAGAAAACAGCATGCCCGCTGCACAAGTTTATTGCATTGTTTTTTCTCCTTTGTTGTGTCTTTGTTCCCATAGTTCAATTAACCCAAAGATAAAACATGTGTACGGATGCTTTACCAATTAAACCATTCAGTTAAATGATAGACGCTGACGACCACAATTGAAGGGATAAAGTGGACAAACGAACGAGAACAACACAAATTCTTTATTGCATCAATAAACATACTTAACACATTGTTAAGTAGGATACAAAGTTGTGTTGGTTACAGCTTTATTTAGCCTTTATCGACACTTCTCCATCAATAATAAAAAGAGGAAAGATTTGATTGTTTGTAACTACTGGACGGATATGAAAAATTCTTTCATCATTAGAATCCTGATGGAGATCAGATAGACTATTTAAATACCTTACCTACCCGTGCGAAGTAGGGCGGTACGCTAATGCAGTCATCAATATATTAAAATTGATTGTCTGTAAAATCGGTTAACGGACAATAATTTTACGTGATAAAGCTGGAAGAGAGATAGATTCGTCACAAGCTCGAATCTCTCTATCGCTTGTTGTTCCGCGCTCTCGCTTGCACACGGGATGTGATAATTTTTTGTGCCTGTAGCCGGCGTTCTGTAGTCATCATGCCAGTCTGCCACACGGGAGGTCCCGGGTTCTATCTCCGGTCAGATCAAGATGGAAAAGGATCTTTTTCAGATTGGCTTGGTACTTGGATGTTTATCTATAGGTATATCCCATAACACAACCGAATCCCTTATTTGCAAAGGTATTGGAGAATTCTTAGGAGACTTTTGAAATATTTTGTGATTTCTCTAAAGATTGCGTAGATCACCAAAAACTTCGGCTCAAGCTTCACTGTCGATATGAATTACATTAAATCAGAGGTTTTAATTTCAAAATCGGCATACCACAAGAGTACATTTTAGGACCTTTTCTTTTTCTAAGTGGGTTGAGAAACAAGCTGGCATCGTTTGCGAATGAGATTTAATAGCTAGCTTACGCTATTAGGAGTATGAGACAGTTGACAGACGTGGCAATTGCTAGACTTGTATACTGTGCTTGTATATTTTCATACTTTAATTGCTTATGATATGGCATACTTCTGTGGGGAAAAGCAGCCGATATAAAGACTTTGTTTACAAAAGAAAGCTATCCGTGCTATTTATTACTCCGTTCCGAGAGAATCTCGCAGTGAATTGTTCAAAGAAATAAATATTATGACAGAGCTTCTATGGGTACAATATATTTGCCTTTTCTTATAGATTTCCCATTTCTGACTGGCCGTCCGTATGTCACAGCCACTTTATTTTCCGAAACTATACTTACTGTTGAACTAGGCAAGTAGATGTATTCTGTACACAAATATAGAAAAAAAGACAATTTTTGGGGGTTTCCCATAATGAGAAAAGGACCTCAATTTTTTTTCATCAAACCCATGCTTGTCCTTTAGGATAGGTCTTCAAGAAGGAAATTGAGGTTTCTAATATCATTTTTTCTCTAAACTGAAGAATTTGCGCGAGAGACACTTCCAAAGATTTTTTAAAAGTTGAAGGGGACATACATTTTACCACTTAACTGTTGACTTTGAAAAAAGGTTTAGGTTTTGGTTTTAGGAACCTCAATGGCATTTTTCAACGACTTATCTAACACCCCGAACGTACAGGTATGAAGAAAAAAATGCCATGCCAATGCTACCTACGCTACTACTGGACTGGGCTACGGAACGGTAAAAAAAAGATTCCGAGGAATTAGGTAATTACTTTCTTTTTTGAAGTCTGTTGAAAAATACAACGATGATATAGCACCTAAATAATAGGTTTTACTAGTTATTCTTAAGTGCGCTTATCTACATACGCTTCGATACATAAGTACATAATATTTTTGTGTTTTTCATCAAAACAGATCTGTCAATTTACCTCCAAAATACAGTGATCAGTCGGAGACCGGAGTATATAAACGCCTACAGAAAATATCTTGGTTATTAAACACACTGTCCAAAACTATTGCTCGGACATATTTACAGGGGTACCTACCTAAATTATAATTTCTTTTGAATTACATAATTACAATCCTTAATTCTAAATAAATTCCTACCCAGCCGTACGGACGAGCTCGTGTTCTAAAATATGTACTTTTAAATAATGCATAAGTTTTGTGATATTTTTAAATCGTATGGGTGTATAATCGTAAAAACGTATCGAAATCTAATTATCTTAATTCTATGGTTGTAACACAGACGTATAAAGAGAAGCAGACTAAACATAACCAGAACAAAAACGTGGCAATTACACTACAAACAAACATTACTCACACGGACACAAACCACAGGGCTGTATTAAGTTGTAGCTTATATTATTTTGTAAATATACCGCGTGATTTTGATTTGAACCTCTGAACTATATTGAAATCCTGGAATCAGAGTCCCTAATAAAATATAGAATTGCGAGAAAAAATAATAAGATCGTCAAAAAATGTGGTGTCCCACCCATCCCATACAAAGTAGCTGGACAAACTTCAATGAAGGTTGAATTATTTTCTTTAGTTTTTAATTTTTTTCTTGCAAATCTCTTTTCAATTAGATTTGCTGGTCTAGTATCCCAGCGGAAAAAGTAATCTTATCCAGACGATGTTTCGGCGGTGTGCGTTACGAGTTTAGGACCATGGGTGTACATCGCAGAATTAAGCTGCCTTTATACAGGAAGGTGGTACCTGCAGTATACCCTTAATTAAATCCTTAAAATGAACCATGGCCAAGACGAAAATAATGTCAAATTTCCATGTTACGCCTTTACCAGTGTTTGTTGGAAACTTTACCCTTGAACCTGTAGAGCAGTACATTTTTTTAGGTTAATAGATCCAGGTCGGAAGATCAAGTTTAAAAAACTAGGCCTTTCGGTGAATCTGCCTCGGCTGGGCAGCGTTCAGGAAGCTCCGCAAGTGTCCTCTCGTTCAAAATACCTCAGTGACTCAAGTCGAAAGTCTTCGACCAATGTGTATTACCAGTGATGACTTACGAGTCCGAAACGTGGTCCCTTCCTATGGTTTCTTAAGAAAGCTCAAGGTCAAGGAGGAGATCCGTAGAAGAACAAAGGTCTCCGTCATAGCTCAGCGGATTAGCGCTTTGAAGTGGCAGTGGGTGGGGCACATAGCGCGAAGAACCGATGGCCAATGACCACGTACCACCACGCGTAGCGTTGGACAAAGACAAGGTGGTCAGAGGACCTAACTAAGGTCGCCAGAAGGTGCTGAATGTCTGACTGCCACTTCAGCTTTGTGATTATAAGGGGAATCAAAAACCTTGACGAATTCCGAAACATGCAGTGTACACATCATCATCAGGTCTTTTTTAGTCTCCACTATAAGAGCACGAACCTCTCTGTACTACTAGAGCCATGCTTGCGTGTACACATATAGTGCCTATATACTTTATGTGTACAATTATATACGTACAATTCTAGCATTTGTTAAGGATAAAAAATAAAAAACCAAGAACTTGTAGATATTAAATGCTTATTTATTATTGGAAATAAATCTCAAGGTTGTTTGATTAGTTTTAGCGTAATGATTACATCTTATAATCTAAATATAAAACTAAGAACTTGTAGATGCATGCTTATTTATTTTTAAAAATTATAATTCTTTTGAAATAATTTCGTTCGGATGTTTGATTAGTTTTAGCGTAATGATTACATCTTATATCTAAATATAATTTCACAATTGTTTTTAATAAAATATATACATGTTGGGCATCATGCTCTGCGTCAGCAGATTCGCAGCGGAGTAAATCTAAATTACATACGTCATTTGTAAAACTGCAAATAAATTGTGAGTATGATTTATTTTTCATATTAAGTTTTAAAAAGTTCTCGCATTTTCTAACAATTTTTATTACAGCGATTGAAGGGTATGTTAGACCACCTCTATCTTTTGTACTTATCAGAGATAGCAAAAAGTCATCTAACCACTAGTTGCTGACAAATTAAACATTTTAGTTTTTCTAGGATCCGTCGACTTATGAATCCAGCAATGTATGTACTTACATGATCAGTATATTCATCGAGGGGCAAAGTTAAAATATTTTGGATAAACGAATACATTTTTTCATTCATTGGCGTCAAAGCTACATTGCTTTTTTCGTAATTCGGTGTGTTATTATTTATAATTTCTATATATTTCGTAGAACTTACGTTAAGTATAATGCTATCATCTAAAATGCCTTGTTCACGAAGTTGTAATTCATTAACAATTAGATTTTTTTTATACGCTATCTGAAATTGTACTACATTTGGGTTATCATTAAACCCCCCCCTAGAACGCATTTTTCCAAAAAACATCTCAAGGTGATCTTGGCTAATTTTATAAGTGCATAAGTATTTTAAACTATCATTTTTAAATAAATCTTTAAATAAATTAATGACATTATGTAAGCAGACAGTAAAGCCAACGAAACCTGTCTTACGAGCTGAATTTATTACTTTATTCCCATTCAAAAATTTCAAATTTGAAAAATAATCACATGCAAAATCTCTGAATTCAGTTACTCTGTCAATGTTTCCTGTACAAAGAGCCTTTTTATGACCAGGAGCTAGCGTTGTTCTACTATTGAGTATATCAAAACAATCATTTATTATATTAACAAAATCAATCGTTGCTGAACAGTCTTTGAATTGCTCCAATAGTAAAACGTCCTTGCAAAAGATAAGGGCATCTGCAACAGATTTACTGAGTAACTGAGCTGCAAGACGTACCTTCATTTTTTGTTTAGCAAAATATATATGGGCCTTTCTTATTTTAACGCCCAAATGAACACCTTTATTCTGTGCAATACTTTCTAACAAAGACAAATATTCGAAATTAATGTGATTTCCATTTTTATCAACGAGGATTTTATAATCACCCAAACAGTTCCTCACTAATTTAAGCATATGACAAGGATCATAAAAAGCATAAATTTTCAAATCTTTAAAAATGAAATAAGGCGTGAAATTATCCAAATTGAAATTACAGCCAAGAATAGTCGCCATGCTTATATTAGTAGCTGCTCCATCGAAAGTTAGTCCATGTACAAAAATGTTTATATCGTATAACATATCGATAGCCATTCTCACAATATTCGCCCTTTGCTGACCCGTCATAGATGATATGAAAAAATAAGCGATCGGTAACTTCCAACAGGCATTTATACCTGTGACCATCAATACTAAAGCTTGCGTTGCTAACGGGACGCTATCATCGGCAACCTCAGTGCCTGTATCGACGTGTCCTCTATATTTGCTAACAGTTCTGTCCCACACTTGTTCTTTTTTAATAGCCATTTCGTCTATAGATAAATTAACGAAAATCTTGTACGTAGTGTTACTAGAAAGTGATTCTAATGTTTTAAATGACTCAGAGGTAAACCCAGGTTGTGCATCTATTTTTTTGTACCACCGTGATAGAGTTACAGGATGAGGTAAAACAGTATTAAAATATTCACGGACATAATTATAAGCTCGTGCAGAATAGAAATTTAGCTGGAGAGCAAATGATCTCACTTCAGGAGGATACGATTTTTCGATTGTTGCACTTTGAGCCTTTTTCAGATATCTCACCATGAAATCTTTGTTGCTGACAGGTATATTAGATAATACAGACACTTGTTCTTCATTGAGTTTCTTACTTAATTCTGCAATTATGTCAGAAAATTGCTGCACTTTCTTTTTAATTCTTCTGTTTTGTTCTTGTAAACGTTTTATTTTTTTATTTTTAGTCTTGATTCTATTCTCCAATTTAGTAACAGTAGCTAACTCGGCGAATTTTTTCGAATGCTGCAAATAAAAAGGGTTAGTCAATATCTTATAAAAAATGTGGAGGACTTGATTTTAGTGCTCAAGGATATGCACAATACACATCTCTCTTACTTCACTCCCAATACTCAATGAGATAGCTATAGACATGACCGGTTGGCGATATGCCTGGTACACAACCGGAATTATCCATAAACATATTAAATGATTTTTTTCATTCATAATTAATAGATGATTTCTGTATAACAGATTTGACACGCATATATTTTTAGCCAGCAAATTATATTATTCCATGCTGGTCTGGCAGAAAAGAAAAAATTAGAATGTACCAGCTGCTTCTCTTCCCGCGCAGATCGTAAAAGCCGATCGAGGGAAAAGGGGAAAATATGAGGAATTACGTTAGTAGGCGATGCGGCTAGCCATACGGCCACATGCTAAACGCAGCTTTTAGGTCTAAAGACCTAGGCTCTGTCTACCCCGCAAGAAAAAAGACCTGATACTATGTATGTATGTAAATTATACAAAACTGAAGTTGATAATTAATGTTTTATCTTTGAAAAAAGAAAAGGAAAGCTGCATTAAATAAAAAGAAACATGCAGAGCAAATTAAATGATAGCTTAAAATATAGTTCTAACCAAGGAAATTATTATCATCATCATCCAAGCGTTATGGCAGTTGCTTCCTGAGCCACTAGGCTTCAGAGCCCAGGGTATGCTTTTAGATGATCCCAGATTTGACGGATCTTGTTATTACAATGGAGCGACTGTCGTCTGAACGCCGCAACCCTTTAACAGGGGAACCAGAGCAAAAGGATTTAAAAGGACCCACGGTTTATATTGCCTTCCGATGCACGGAATCATCCTTTTTTTTGACATTGAGGTGATTCAAGCCTGCAATGACCTAACAACAAAACAAACTAGAAACATCTAAATAAATTAGTGCTTCCAGTGAGATTCGAACCACAACCTCCGGAACTTAAGGTGAACGCCCTAACCATTGGTCCTCGGAGGGAGTTATAATGTTTTTATTTAAATTTATTCTTTAGTCACAACTACTCTATCAAGAATTTTTTTTATAATGTATACTTACTTGTGATGAAGATGATACATTTGGGCTGGAAGCGGTATCTGATGAAGCTGGTACTGCTATAGATTTGAAAGAACAGCTGGGCTGATCAATTTTATTTGCCATTGATTCTACTGGTAATATATTTTCTTCACTATTACCAAAAGCCTGTGTGGCTTTTCTTTTTTTTACTAATATATTTGGAGAAGCTGACACATTTTCTTTGTTCTGTAAATAAATATATAAAAATCAATAAAAATTGATTTAAAATGTCATAGGTTGTTCAAATGATTATCAGCCTGCTCCCCATGGCAAGCTACTTCTCACTGTTGGTACTATTTATATTTATTATCATTAACTGTTAAAAAAGATAGTCACCTCTTGTATGATTTGTTCTTTAAATATTGTTGGAATCGCACCAGGTAGCAGAATTGTGCGGTGGTTTCTTCTGCATAATAAATTAGATTCAAAATGCGTTGAACATAATACGCTGCTTGATTTAGGCTGCCAATCTTTTTTATTTAAGTTTTTAATCCAAAGGTTTTTAAGGTCTTCATTGTTGGGAAACCTGTAACCAAAAGTAATGCTATGGTGAGTGTGTGATGGTGAGTGTGTGAAAATATGTATTTTCTTATCTACAAATCTAAACCAGCAATAGTATATATATTAATAGATCTTTATCACCTTGCCCTGAGTCCGACCCTTTGAACTGCACTAGTACTTAAAATGTCAAATTGCGTTATTAAGATAAAAAAATATTAAGTATTTCAACACGAAATCTAGTTACGACATATTTTTATATATAAAGAACGTAATGTAACTAGCAATATTAAAGATCAAAAGACAATTACTGACTCGTTAATTGTTAAACACTATAATAGTCGGATGAAAAATTAAATGACATTTACATACCGGTGGAAGGTAATTTCTGGAGTTTTATTGTATGATGCGTTAAAGCACTTCGGGGCACAACACTTCACCATTATATTTTGGTCCGCTAAGCAGATATATGTAACAAAATACAAAACAAAACACTACCGCAAAACGTCAGCACGCCATTCGTAGCTTATTTTGACAGAAGCTAAACATGGCGTCTTCCACGCTCAGAAGAATAATATACATAGAAGCCGCATAAAAATAGAAACTGAAAACAGATAGTTGACACTGTATTTTTCTTATGAGCTTTCGCTTATGACAGAATGAGACAAAAACTTCAGTCAGTTTCTATTATTTTCATGGTTGTCCCGACTTGAAATGTCAATGGACTCCATTGGACTCCAATTAAATCCGACTAAATTCAAAATAACTTATTACAGTTCAACGTCTGTAATATTAGCATCTTGCCGATTTGATCGGGTTATATATCGACAAAAACATTGCGGCGGAATTGTGATGTCTGCAAATTAAATATAGGATTGTGCTAAAATTCTCACGGAAAAAAGTATTAACCGGTGTTGGGTTGGTGCGTTATCAAATGACCATTATACTAAACAATGTCTTGTGCAATGGAGCGATGTAAATCCCATTCAGGACGAACAGAAATAAATTCTGTAAAACATACTTTTCTTCGGTAAGTTTTTCAGTTAAAAGTGCATAAATAAAACCCAAAATACCTCAAAATACAACAATAATATTGTCAATTATATAACGTATTGTATAAATGACAACTTTTATAGGTATTTTGCTTAAAATTATCGTTTTTTCCTTATTTCAAATTAGGTTAGTTTTTTTGCTAGTGATGTGGTAAAATCACGTATCTACGAGTATATCGATATTTTTTATGACGGTCTTGCTATCAGGGATATTTTTGTTAGTGTTGAGCCATGCAATAGTAATGTAACAAATTGAACCATCATGGTAATTAAACAACCAGCAAAGTGTGAGTCGGACTCGCGCACGAAGGGTTCCGTACCATCCTTACATATAATATTATAAATGTGAAAGTGAGTTTGTTTGTTACGCTTCCACGCCGTAACTTCTGAACCGATCATCATGAAATTTTGCATCATCATCATCACCATTGCACGATCTCTGGAGTACGGAAAAGAACATAGACATAAATTACATCTCAGAATAAGGTACTGTTATCGGGGATAGACATTAACGCGAGCGGAGCCGTGGGCGTAAGCTATAAAAACGCCCGAATTTTTTGTTTGTAATATTTCAACTGTCTCACTATCACGGTTCATGAGATACAGCCTGGTGACAGACAGATGGATATCGGAGTCATATTAGTAGGGTCCTGTTTTTATCCTTTGGGTACGGAACCCTAAAAAGAATCGATTTTTACTAATATGAAGAAAATTATTGTTGAAATTTTATTGCAGCTCCCTGAAGTAAAAGGATAAAAAGGTGTGGATCCGAGGAACTTTCAAGCGACATATTGGACATAAAATGTCATACATACTCGAATTTGTTCAAAATATTTTACTGCCGTGCCGATACATTAATTTCGAATATAAAATTAAATGGAAGCGATTGAAACACGATGCTTTACCTACATTTATATTTGCCGAAATATAAATCAATGGTAATAAGAAAGTTTACGGAAACGGTTTTATTATTTATATTTAAAATTATGAAAAACATTTTATTTTGGACAGTAATGAAAGTGGGTAAAGTAATCTCTTGTTTTTCTTCACCTCTTGTTTTTCTATTACCAACACTGTGAATTTTTCACAAATAACACACTGGCACTTTTTTACCCTAGTGTAAAAGTTTTATAAAATAAAAAATATCACTTCGAATTATGTGTTTCTCTTTACCTACCTGATTATGTTTCCTTTACTGACTGTTCCTCAAAGCTAGCTGGGAAAAGCTTTAGATGGTTTTGGAATATGCTGAATGGCCCATTGATCAAGTGAAAAATATATCTGACCTTATATTACCTTTTGATACATGAGCGCCCCATTGCAATTTAGAGTCTATTGTGATTCCTAAGAAGGTGGTATCATTTACAAAGTCTATTTTACCTTCAACTAGTATGTCAACGTTGGACTGCCTCACATTGGGGACTGTAAATCGAATGCATTGGGTTTTTTGCGCATTCATAGGTAAGTAGGCACTGTTTGAATTTCGAAATAATCGAAAATATGATTGACATCATATTAGGTATTCTGCCGTTCGACCAATACTGGGTAAGGCCTAATGACCAGCAGTAGACAGTAGACGCGCGGTGGGTAATGTATGGATTTTTTTTTTTACCTATTTATCAGATGAAGCCAAGCGACGCCATGCGATTAGGAGTTATTTAGGTGTATCTTGACGTAACTTTTAAAGTAAAAGCCTCTTTAGCGGCTTTGTGCACTTTTTGGGATGGGTAAAATAGAAAACTCGCGTCAGGACACGTGAATTGATCGAAAATTCGTAAGAAGGACACGGACCTGAGTATGCCGCAAAGGCGAGTTTTCACTTCTGCTGGCACTCCTGGAGTGCAACTAGTTGTTTTTTTTTTATGAATCGTACTCATTTAACGAATCGATACAATCAGAGTAGAGTACATTTATGACTTTCTTAGGACGAAACATTTAGTCGATAAATATATTTCATCGATATAGTACAACCCTGATCACATCAGTACCCCAGGACAACCTGCACATTTACGCAAATGACATTGTATATGCATCTCTTTCTGATGCTTTAACAATGCCATAAGTAAAAACAGTGTAGAATATTGTATTTTGTTGTTATTTTAACACGGTTTCTATGCTTTAGTTATTGTTCTGAGCTTCCACGGCGCCTAATGTGTCTATGGGTGCGTTATTGTTGCCATAGAAGGAAAAAAAGAGATAAAGCTATACAATGTTACATTGGAGTGAATGTGACAACGATATTCATGACATATGACCATGTGTGCGTTAAATTATGTTTAGTCTGCTTCTCTTTATACGTCTGTGGGTTGTAATCAATCAGCAAATCGCAATGCATTGTCATTATTGAAGGAGAAAAATCCGTATCTTAACTCTATGAAAAAAACCATAGACATAATTATCTTATCTCTATGAAAAAAGCTTACTCTCAGAACAATAACTAGCTTACTACATATATCCGATATATCCTAAGAAAAACACTTACTTGTATTGATGCATATATCTCAGAACATAGAGTTAAGAAGTCTCAGAACAACAATGATAGTCTATGATGATAGTTGTTCTGAGATAGAACTATCTTTTTATTGTTCCGAGTGAGATATAGATGCAGTCTCAGAACAACTATCATATTGTTGTTCTGAGAGATGCAGTCATTATACAACTTACTCTATGGATGCAGTATTGTCAGTACCTATTGTCAGTGTCACTGTCATCAACCGGCCACATATTGACATCTGTATCAACCTCAGAACCTCAGAACAATAATTATTGTTCTGAGCTCAGAACAATATCAACCAAGGAAACCACTTACTATATGGTATCAACCAATAGCATGTTAAGTATCAAAAAACAGATTCTAATTGCGATTGGTTAAAATGGTCAAACGCCAATGGTTGCATTATTATTTGCACCAATCAGCGAAACAAACTGAAGTCCGGTAGAGGGCTTGTACAGTACAGGGAGACAAGCGGCAGAGAATAACAATTTGCTTTGACATTTGACAGATTTCTTCAGCAGCGAGAATTTTTAGTCGTAATTAAATTTTATTGTTTATTTCGCTTATCCTAATGATACGTTGTGTTGTGTTTAAATAACAATTGTTAAGTGGATTACAGAAATATCATAATTATCAGTAAGTACAGTAATGTTTGGTTTGTAACAATGAACATGGACTTGCCTGCAATATTCACTCTGTGCGTGTATGCTAAAATGAAATTATTGTTGTCGATTAAAACACGTGATCCAAGGCCAACGATGTACATGGTGACACGATTAATTGAATTAACTGGAGTGTAACAAACATTGCAGGCTATTTACATGTGAAAACTGATTGTTTTGATGACTTAAATACTTTGTTATCAAGTGCCTAAAAGTGTCGATATTTGCGCAATCAAATTCGTCAGTTGTAATCCATTTTGAAGTTCTTAGGCCGTGTGAATGAGATAACTTGTGATATTTAGGCCAATTCGGTGCATTATAGATATTTAGGTACATTGCTGTAGCTCTTGTGATATGACTTCAAATAAAGGTATAGGTTCCTGTTACTCGTGTAATATGGACCAAAAGCCTGTCATAATAATAGTTGTGGTCAGTGCATTCACCTACTGATGTGTTATTGAACTTATTTGATAGTCTCCACCACTGATGGGACTAATTGATAACATTTTGTGATCACAGCCTCCTTGCATATTGTTTGTGTGGTAACAATAGTGTTGTGACTACATCAACGTGACAATGAGTATGGTGTTCGTGTTTAAGTCATGCCCAGCTACATTTGAGGTGTAAAATTCATTACTTATTCTTTAAATGGGACGTAGTTTAGTGCTGAGTCAAGACATGAGTATCTTCACAGTTTTTTTTTTTTTTTTTTTTCAAATTTAGTGTTTATTATTTTATAATGATTTTTAATTGTAATTGAACTGCCAGCATCGTATTTGTTCACTAATAGTTGTTTATTATTAACTAGCTATTGCCCGCGGCCCTCCTGCTTTAATGTCAATCCCTCAGGAATATTTCAATTCCCCAGAACAAACCTATCCTTCCTTGGGCCTCAAACTACCACCATACCAAATTGTTTCAATGGTATAACCATGAAAAGGTGACAAGACAGTTACTTTTGTACTTATATTATAATATTATAGTATGGATAATTTGTTTTTCAATGACCATGACACAAACAATGAGTGTGTCTTGATGAGGTAATAATATATTTCCTCTTCAATATTAAGTACTTGGATGATGAAGCTTTGCTTGAATAAATGCATTTACTTGCTGATTGATTTTTCAGCCACTAAAATCTACATTGCACCAAATTTTATTAAAACCTCCAGATCATAAAACAGCACAATTTCAGCTGGTTTAAAAAAATTATAATGATATACGTTTATTTCAAGTTACAGGACCCATATAAGTACAAACAAATTACTAAATATAAGTTATATATACATAAAATTCAATAAAATACAATACTTATAACCAAAATGTCCTACCCCTACATCTAGCACTGCTGCTTAGGTGACTATTACAGCATTGGCAGATATAGGGGCAGTTAACACTGTCAGCAATCAGTGCCAGGATAATGTTGGAGCTGGCCCGTGTCCTTGTTGTTGTGTGCTATGTAGATAACACTCAAATTGGCCCTTCAGGCTTGCATGCACGTATATGCGCCCCATTAGGCAATATGAGAGTTTGCTGTCTCTCCAAGCCTTGCGCACACAGGCAACGCCCAAAGCCAAGGTCCATCCCTCCTGGGGGCCCTTTGGTGATGTTGTCTATATAGGCTGATGGCACTCTGCCCTCGCCTCAAACGCCCGGTGAAGTAGCGAAAGCTCACTTGGAGCTAGCCACATAGTCCTTCCAAAAAAAATGTAGATAACAAGAAAAAAAACTATAGCCCTTCAACTAAATCCATTGTTTGAGGGAAGGTTTTGAGGCCCAATTTCTGCCCCCTAAAGCGCCTATTATACCATCCTGAATTTAGGACCCGGAATTCAGCATCCGATAAGGACAAGAAATTCAGTCGTCGGAGCTCCTGATTACACCGTCCGGAACGTGTCCTGAACGGAGACTGCGCGTCCTGAGAGAGCCATCCGTTGGCCATCCTGAATGCGTGAGAGGGACGCCGCTATACGTGCGATGCGATTGGAGATATTATCGTATCGTTTCTAACGTGTAGCGGCGTCCCTCTCATGCGGCGATCCTGAATTCCGGATGGTTTCACTTTATGCTTCCGATAAGGACGTCAGAAGCCATTCTGTCCTGACAACGGATCGGCGATTAAACTGTCCGTTGACTATCCGTTGACTGAATTCCGGATCCTGAATTCTGGATGGTCTAATTGGCGCTTTATAGTTAACAACTTTTGAAATGGGGTATGAAATATATAAAGGCAACACTATTGTGTTATCAATGTATCAGTTTGTAAATACCATTCTATCAGTTCTGCTGTGGTAAGCCAACCATCCCGCATTCTGGGAGATTAGCCCATAAAGACTCATTGACCTCTCAACCTTCAAGCGGGCCAATCGGTCTGCATAACAATATAAAATCCATTGTATCTCGCGCTTGATGGGTTAAGAGGTGTTGCATTGCAATAAAATTTGAAAAAAAGCCATTTCATCTAATGTATCGCATTGTCATCGGTACACCAAGTTTAAATCCCTCCCTGGGTAGCAGTAGTAGCAGTAGCTGTAAAATTTGATTTACATCCCCATCAAGTTTGATAAAGTTAGGGGGGCTTATGTTATGTTAATGAATTCTAGAAGTATCTGTAATGAGTGTTTTATCTAAGGCTTTCCTCTTAGTACAAAAGCGTTTTTCTTTGTCAGGTGTTGATCATGCGACAATCATGCACACTGCACCCGCTGCTGAGTGAGATGTGAGCGGGGGCTCCATTTTAGCCATGTGGACTGATGTAGCGGGCCTCTTGGCCCTGCTGGCCACTGTTGCAGGGAACATCATTGTGTTCACCAAGGAGTCACCTCATGTGGTAAGTCTAAAAATCAATTACATAAAGTCTCTGTTAAATATAAATTCTTTAGAGGGAGTGCTTTTTATAAATAAATATATATACGGACAAATCACACAGACAGAGACTAACTCAACAATAATATATTTTATAACAAATACATATTTAATCATCCAAGACCCAATCTGAAAAAGATCCTTCTCGATCTTGACTGGCTTTTTATAAATCTTTGGTATCTATCACTCTTTTTTTCTAAGACAAATATGACATAGATGTCGAGCTTTCAAGAAGCTCGAAATCGTGTGTTTATAATATACATTTGATATAGGTATAGTCTTCGATAGACACACGGCGCACACCCATCATCATTCCTTAAACATGCTCCTTTTACTCATTACACATGTTGATAGCTTCATAATTATGATATCGTAATCTTTTTGTTGCGTGCACCAACTTCCGCTGTGTAGTCCCGACGTAACATACAATGAAATATAGTAGCTCTCACCTGTTTCATTTATGTGTTAAACATTGAAAAAATACTAGGTTTTGAACTGTCCTTAATATCAGATGGAACAACAATGGTTGTGAATCCGTTGGGTTATGTTAACATTGCCAGCCTTCATGCTATGGTTTTCATGAACCTAATGGTTGGCAAAAGTAGACACAATTAGTGATGTGCTGAGAAATAGAGAGAACGTATCAAATATAAAAATTTATTTTCTAAAATTTGTGTGAAATTTCCAATAATTTTAGATTTGTTGGAAATGTCAAAAAGAGAATGTTTCTGCTTCGTTCCCGACAGGTCCGAGAATGACACATCACTACACACAGGATGATCGAAGTGTACGTGACCTTTCACTTCGCCAACATACATACATACTGCCTCCATGGTCCAGTGATTAAGGCGTTTGCCTGTAGACCCGGGGTCGTGGGTTCATAGCATACTTTGTTTAGTTGTTTCCAGTTTGGTTAGGACATTGCAAGCTTGAATCACCTGACTGTCTGATAATAAAGATGATTCCGTGCTTCGGAAGGCACGCTAAGCCGTTGGTCCCGGCTGCCATCTGATAGTCGTTAAAGGAACCACGTCAGAGGCCGAGAAGCGGTACCGAAGAACCCTGAAATCAGGGTGTGCATGGTCGATTGACTGTGTCATCTACACGAAATAATGATGATGATATATACCTATGTAGTTTCGAAGGATATATTGCTCTGAGGGCTAAACATTCAAAACAATGTTTTTATTTCTAGGCACCTCTGAGGCTCAGTGGTACTGCAAGTGCCTTTAAATCGCAGGGTTTCGGGTTCGATCCAGCTGGATCCAGGTCATGATTGAAACATTTTTATTCAGATTAGCATGGTTCTTGGAAGTTTATCTATATAAAGTATCTATTCTATATACACAAGTTACTGTTGGGCTAGCTTAATCTGTGTAAGGTCCTTATATATTTATTAATTAGTTCAATTACATGTTTCTCACATTATTAAATAAGGTACAATATAATTATACTAAAATAATACTAATTATCTTACAATACTAGTAATAATTAAAACTACTTAAAAATATAATTATTTACAAAATATATAGTCCCTGCAAACCGTCATTCTGCGGCAAAAGGCTGGCAGCATTGTCACGTTGGATGGCAATTAAATATTTTATTGCAAACCATAAAGTAGCTACAATAGATGACAATACATAGTTTAAGAATTAATTTATAATTAGTATTACTAAGAAATTTAAGCGTAGCACAGTGGATTCCCGATAAAACGGCCCTTAAGTGAGCTAGCTGGTATAGTGACTAAATTTTAGTGCACTTGCACTTATGATGATTCATGTGAATGAGCCGTTCTTTGTCCTTATGAAGTCTTCGTCATCGTGCAGTGCGCTCCGCCCGTCTATTAGCACGCGCCCACCGCACGAAACATTGTGCTGCCAATTTAAAAAAGCGCATGTACATTTTATGTCTTGGTATTGTACTGTCAATCCCATAAATAAAGCCCCTTCAAACCGTTTGCCGAGGGCATGGCATTGTTTTTCTCAAAAATATCAAAAGCAAAACCCCCCTCGGCCTTCTAAAATACTTTTCGGTTCCGTACCATTATTAATAAATATAATAAAAGATCTATAATAAGTTTAAAAATATTTTTTATTATATGGTGTAACAAAAAATGTATGCTTTTCGCAATTTTTCCTTTATCTGTGCTATAAGACGTTGCTTCGCACCAAATTTCAAGATTCTGTGCCCTGTGGCTTTGATTCCCTTGCGAAGGTCGAAAATTTGCGGCATAAACGGCTGTATCTTTTAATTGCGTTGGCTTAGAAGTTTAATTTTTCTCGCTCCAAGGGAATATAGACATAAGTATTTGATATGAACTTCAGCTTGATACCTCCACGCGTTCCTGAGAAAAAGGTCTTGACGGACAGACAGACAACAAAGTGATCCCATAAGGATTCCGTTTTTCCTTATGAGGTACGGAAAACTAAAAATCTTAACAAATTCTACCGCGATTACACGTCATTAACGACCATCGCAACTGCATCCTTGAGATAACAGGTCAACGAGAGGAGAGGTCAATATCCAATTGATATTGCCAAAAACTGGATTTCGTACCGCGGGTGGAAACCCGACTCAAATCGATTTTTCATACTAATATTATAAATACACATATTATCCTTATCCTAATCCTAACTAATATTATAAATGCGAAAGTGAGTTTGTTTGTTTGTTTATTTGTTTGTTTGTTTGTTACGCTTTCACGCCGTAACTACTGAACCGATCATCATGAAATTTTGCATACAAGTTCTCTGGAGTACGGAGAAGGACATAGGCTACCTTTTATCCCGGGAAAAAGTACTATTTCCGAGGGATCGACATTGACGCGGGCGGAGCCGCAGGCGAAAGCTAGTTAATATTATAAATGCGAAAGTGAGTTTATTTGTTTGTTTGTTACGCTTTCACGCCGTCACTACTGAACCGATCATCATGAAATTTTGCATACAAGTTCTCTGGAGTACGGAGAAGGACATAGGCTACCTTTTATCCCGGGAAAAAATTCTATTCCCGAGGGATCGACATTGACGCGGGCGGAGCCGCGGGCGAAAGCTAGTAATTAATAAGTGTGTCCGAATATATTGTGTCCGAGTTGTGTATAATATAGGGTGGGAACTACCGGCATCAGGTGAAAAACCTGAAGTAAGGAGACAGTGAAACTGTGATCTATGTTGTATCTACGTCACATCTCGTACAGTAAACAGCGCCTTATTTATATTTACTGCGGACACACAACAAATGTGTCATGTTTTGTGTTTAGTTTATTCACCTGATCGCTCTATCAGTGACCTAGTTTATAGTTTCTTACACTTGTGAACGGCAGATTAATTTATGTTCTAGTGACGCTTTACTTCATTTAAATCATCCTTTATATGATTAGGCAGGTTTTTTAGGGTTTCGTATCCAAAGGATAAAAACGGGACCCAATTTATATGGCTCCGCGGTCCGTCTATCAGTGTGCTTGTCTGTCTGTCCGTCCGTCCGTCTGCCACCAGGCACAAACCGTGATAGTTAGACAGTTAATTTTAAGATTATGTATTTCTGTTGCTGCTATAACAACAAATACTAAAAACAGAATAAAATAAATATGTAAGGGGGCTCCCATTACAATAAACGTGATATTTAGGTGTCATGTTTTGTGTTTAGTTTATTCACCTGATCGCTCTATCAGTGACCTAGTTTATAGCTTCTTACACTTGTAAACGGCAGATTATGTTCTAGTGACGCTTTCTTTATTGATATCATTATATTATCAGGCATGTTTTTTAGAGTTCCCTACCTTAAGGGTAAAAACGGGACCCTATTCATATGGCTTCGCTGTCCGTCTGTCTGTCTGTCCGTCAGTCACCAGGCTGTAATGAAAGTATAATGAACCTTCCGACGCGAATGGCCAAAAACGCAAAACGCCAATACAAACATTTTGGCGAATCGCGTGTAAAAAGAGTTTAACTCTTCAATTCGTGAATGACCAAGTCAGTAATTTCCCAAAAACGCTTTTTGCGTTTTTGGTAAATGGCTTTTTGCCAAATCAATTATTTTGGCCAATTGCGAGTTTAATATTTCACACAATTCGTGAATGACCATGACCATGTACCGTGATAGTTAAACAGTTAAAATTTTCACAGATTATGTATTTCTATTGCCGCTATAACAACAAATACTAAATTACACAATGTATAAAAGAAATGTATAAGAATAATCTCCGATAACACAGCATACAAACTCTTCGATCTTATCTCGGTATGTACTTTTATGGCTGCTACGAGTATAATTACTGTTACAATCTCCAGTGCTCGTTAAACCGCGGTCAGGCCGATGTCGCTAGTGCTAATGGTTGATTATAACTAGAGCTTGCGGATTAATATCATTTAGATCAACTCTGTGGTTTGTGTTTGGTATTAAGTCGTAAGATAAGTATCGTTGGTATTAGGTAGAAAGGTGTATTTTGAAGTCTTAAATTTGAATTTTGAATTTGAATGGTGTCTGAATTATTAGTGCTATTGATTGCATTAAGAAACTAATTGGTAACACAAATTTACCTGATGATGACTATTTTGTTAAGTGACTCATGTTAACGTTCCTGATTTAGTTATTTGTGTTGGTTGTCATCATCATCATCATCAGGTCCCCCCCAGTCTCCACCACAGGAGCACGACCCTCTCTGTACTACTAGGGCCATACTTGGCCAGAGCAGACAGAGGACTTGGCCTACACTCTCCCCGCTGGCCAGACGGGTTGGAGAGGTCTCTTAGATGTTTATAAGCTTTGTTTAGCTTGTATTTCCTAAGTCGCGTTCTACGACATCCATGGGAAGACTTGGAGTGGTCCTATTCTACTCTGCCGGATACCACACGGCTATACGTTTTGTGTTGGTTGTAGTTGTAGTGAACCGATTTTAACATTTCTTCCTGTAGATAGCTACATATCAGAGTGTAAAATAAGTCATAATTTACGCAAAGTTTCGGAAAACTGGCTAGTATATTATATGTGACAGTGTGAGGATGGAGTGGAGATGTTTGTTACTCGTTCACGAAAAAAATACTAAATGGGTTTTAATAAAAGTTTACAATGTTGTAGCTTACTAATTCGTAGGTTGTAGCTGATATGTGCTTCTAAATATGACAGGTTAACATTATGCGGGTAAGAGCTAGTAGGCATCTCTTCATAGCCTTAACTTAGAATGCGTAGATAAAGTAAAATAATAAGGAATGTTTGCACTCCGGGAGTACCGGCAGAAGTGAAAACTCCGCGCGGTAGAAAGAGAAGGGGATAATACTTCCTCTCCTACGCCGCGCGCCGGCGCGGCGTAGGAGAGGAAGTATTATGTAGTAGGAAGGAAGTATTAAGTAGTATTGTGACTTGAGACCGCCGGGTCTCAAGTCACGTGTCCGTCTTACGAATATTCGATCAGGTCACGTGTCCTGAGGCGAGTTGAAATGTTTTTACCTATCCCAGAAATGCACAACGCCGCTAAAGAAATTTTACTTCAAAAATTGTTTTCATATACGTGAGAGAGAATGTATAAAAGGAATTTACCAGTATAAACTCCGATAATAAGCCCTAGTTTATAAGTACCAACACAAATCTTATCGCTGTACCTGTGTCATGCACGGCAGCTAGGAATATGATTACTATTAAATGTCCAGTCCAGTGCTAGTTAAACCGCGGTCAGGCCGATGTCGCTAGTGCTAATGGTTGATTATAACTAGAGCTGGCGGATTAATATCATTTAGATCAACTTGGTGGTTCGTGTTTGGTATAAAGTGGTACAAATTCCCTGTCCCATGAGTCAAATGTGAATATTTATGTTTTACTATTGTGTCTAATTTGTGGACACGGAAGTTGTTAAGATAATCGGTAAATTAGTGGTTAATTATTAATTTGTTATGGTGTAAGGTAATATAATTTTGATAATTTAAAATAATTATAAATCACTAATATTTTTTTTTTTGTAAATAACTATGGGATATCATTGTATCCGCTAGTAGAAAAGGTAATAGTTATTTTTTTCCTAAGCTCTATAGTGCTTTTTAAACTTAATGCACTAAGGTCATTTATTTATTGAAATAAATCTACGCTTCTACACTAATATTATAAAGAGGAAAGATTTGATTGTTTTGTTTGTTTGCATTGAATAGGCTCCGAAACTACTGGACTGATTTAAAACATTTTTTCACCATTAGGATCTGATGATCGTGGCTTCAGAATTAAATACCTATATTAAATGGTGGTCCCGGCTGCCATCTGGTAGTCGTTAAAGGAACCACGTCAGAGGCCGAGAGGGTGTGCATGGTCAAATGACCGTAACACCTACTCGAAATGATGATGATTTAAAACGGACATTTAGCACATCTAGTATTAAATGTAGTTATTCTATTTTGTTCTTTGATGACTAGTGCTTATATAGATGTTATAAAGATTTTTAACTTTTTCGATTTTAATATCCTCCCTCATACATAACATGTAATATGAAGTAATTTTTCAATTAAAATAATCTTTCATAAAAAAACCGACTTTCTGAAATTTAAATGACACCAGTGTCGATACACATCTGTACAATCAAAAAAGAGTTTTGCAAATCGGTTTATAAATGACGGAGTTATGATGTAACAAATAGGTATTAAAAAAATTATATCACCGAATTGATTACCTGCTTTTTTTTGAAGTCGGTTAATAATATATTTTCTATCTAGTTCATGCATATAGCCGATAAAAGTTACCACTACAAACAAACATACCTTCCTCCTAATACACATTTGGATTACAAGTAGAGATTAGACAGTCCACTCTACTGCTAGTAATTTTCCAATGTCACCCCTTAATCAGCTATCAGCACAATATTTTTATCGCCAGTAATAATTCCTCTCTCACAAAATAACGAGAGTGCAGAAGGATACCCTTCAGGCAATTTCTATGTCCCTGACGTGTTGTGTAACAAGTTTTTCAAAGAATAAAATTACGACACCAAGTACCAAAAGTAAAGCCTGCCTTTATGGCATAATAGTAGAGTTCGTACGGAACCAATAATATTAACAAAATAACAAAACAGTCGTCATCATCAGGTCTTTTTAGTCTCCACTGCAGGAGCATGACCCTCTCTGTACTACCGGAGCCATACTTGGCCAGAGCAGACAGAGGATTTGGCCTACACTCTCCTCGCTGGCCAGACGGGTTGGAGAGGTCTCATTGATGTTTGTGAGCTTTGTTTAGCTTGTATTTCCTAAGTCGTCTCTTACGACATCCACGGGAAGACTTGGAGTGGTCCTATTCTACTCTGCCGGAAACCACACGGCTAGTATAAAGCACACAAAACAGTATAAAGAATTAAATTTGAAAAGAAAAACCTTTAAATATTGTTAATTGACGAATGAAAAATTGCATTCATCAATTAACAATATTTAAAGGTTTTTCTTCTTAATTAAGGTATCTATGACTTTTTATCTGACCTACGGTTATGTTTAATTTGTAAAAAAAAAATCTTATTACTTGTATTTACTTTTTTATATTGTGGTGTCAGCATGCCTTGAAAATTAATATTGTCACACCAACGACGATAAAACATGTCAGGACTCAAGTTTGTAAATATCTTGCATATGCTGTTATTATTGTATCCTAACTAATATTATAAATGCGAAAGTGAGTTTGTTTGTTTGTTTGTTTGTTTGTTACGCTTTCACGCCGTAACTACTGAACCGATCATCATAAAATTTTGCATACAAGTTCTCTGGAGTATGGAGAAGGACATAGGCTACCTTTTATCCCGGGAAAAAGAACTGTTCCCGAGGGATCGACATTGACGCGGGCGGAGCCGCGGGCGAAAGCTAGTTGTAATATAAAATGTGTTTGCAAATAAGTACATCCTTAACTTTATCTTGGAAATTGAACGATAACTCACACATTCATACTCCTTTTTGACAGTCGTGAAAAAAAAAGTTAAAAATACAAATTTTGTATTTTCCAAGCCCAAATTAAGGTACTCTGTACTGTTTGTGACATAAGCAACTCAATATAAAGGTAACTTTTTTATTTTTAAATATTTTTTCTTCCTACATCGAAAAATTGAGCTACCCTCATTTTATAACACTCGAAAAATGTTTTACTTTCTGAGATCAGTGCACGATCTAAAGTATGAAACGATAGATCATTCTCTAGATGAAGTGTTTCTTCTATACTTTCTTTATTAGTGCTCGGCTCTAACCATCAGTGTGCAGTGATTAAAACGACATACATGAACTGTGTTCGAATCCCGGGCCGCGGCAAAATTGGCATCGGATGAATACGAAACGTCGTTACAATGTGAACTATACGGTTTAAACGTGAACTTTGGAGAACAGTTCTATAAAAAGTTCCAAGAAGATCGTAATACTCATCTCCGACTAAATCAGCTTTTGAAGGAGGTTGTCGGGATATGAAGAAAAATGACGCCGCACTACGCAGTACAGGTGTTCCACGTCTACGCCATGCAGCATCTCGTTAGTATATACATTTATATTTAAAACTTCGTATCACATAAGTACAATACTTACGATTGTTATATGGATGTTTATCTATATATGTATTATAGTATCGTTGAGTTAGTACCCCATAACACAAGTCTCGTCTGACTTTTGGGCCTAGCTCAATCTGTGTGATTTGTCTGTATATTTATTAATGTTTACATTTAAAATTACTACAGTTCTAACGCGTTTATTATATAATTTGTACTCCTAACGTTTCGAAATGTTTACAATTGTCATGTTTGCGGGTAGGCTAAGTGGACATTTGTCTATTGTATAAGTAAAATAAATAATTAATAATAAAACATAAAACTGGCTGCACTCCGGAAGTCCCGGCAGAAGCGAAATTTCCGCGCGGTAGAAAAGAGGGGATATGACTTCCTCTCCGTCGTCGCCGCGCCGCCGGCGGGCGGTCTCAGGTCACGTCTCTGACTTAAGAATTTGCGATCAGCTGGCCTATTTGCTAACTCAGTGACCAACGTTTTGATAGTCATTTCAAAGTACATTACGTTTTATATATCTTTAATAAAAATAGTCAAACATAGGAAATCCGCGATGTATTTTGAAATGACTATCAAAACGTTGGTCACTGAGTTAACAAATAGGCCGGCAGGTCATGAGTCCTGACGCGAGTTTTAACTTTTTTTACCCATCCCAAAAAGTACACAACGCCGCGAAAGAAGTCTTCACTTAAAAATTAACTGCAATATTTAAAATGGGATACATAACTATAAATAATGCCTACTAATAGTACCTGTTTTCCATTTAAGTGACATAATTTACGTGCCATTTTTAAATCTTTTTTATTACATAGGATGGCAAACGAGCAAGCGGCCTGATGGTAAGTGATCACCGCTGGCCGGTGCCCATGGACAACTGCAACACCCTGGGTGTTACAAGAGCGTTGCCGGCCTTTCAAGATACAATAGACTTGTTTTTTAAAAGGTTCCAATGTCGTATTGATTGGGGAATACAGTCGCAGGAAGTTCATTCCACAGTTCTGTCGTACGTGGCAGGAAGTTTCTATTAAAACGTACGATGTTTAACTGCCAGTTATCCAGGTGGTTGGGATGAAATTTTAATTTATGTCGGGTAGTACGGTAGTGAAATTTTTTGGTAGGTTTAGGTCGAACAATTCCTCAGGGCATTTCCATGATATATGCGATACACAAAGCCAGAGGATCTCGTCGTTTAACTCTTTCCCGAGGATTTAGCCAATAGCAGGCCTGTCTCACTCCCCGTGTTGGTATCGACAACATACCTACACGCGGCGACCCCTTCAAAGGAGAAAACCGAACAAATCTGGTTGGAACGACGCGCGTTTGTTCACCGACTTCAACAAATTATGAATCGTTTGTTCATAGCTATAAGAATAAAATTGGCTTGCTGTAGGTATCTTAACTATAAGGTGATTCGTTCTGACGCGAGCTAAATTACACCGCATCGCTAACTACATTGAATTGATATTCCTTTGAATACCTTTGCAGAGTGTGACCTGTACGTAGGTTCTATTATTCTGTGCGTGGACACCCACATTACATCATTAATGAATTTTCTTTTCAATCCATATTCCGTATTTATGCGGCTTTTAATTAGGTCTATCGCAATAGTGCTTATCGAAATATTTCAATAACAAACCAAGCGATAATGGAACCGAGATATTGGAATGTTTATTTACATTTTACATCAAATTGCGATTTTTTTCATGAATGCAAATGAGGAATTTCAAAAAAATGGTACAATGTCTATTTTGGCTTGTCCCTGAACTTCAATTAGTGTTTTTGAATTATCTATTTTAATTTAAGTAGGTTTACTATTTTTAATAAAATACATTTTGGGTTTCGTTTACAATTGAAATTAGATTTAATTAAACTTAAATTGTATTTTATAAAAATATTTCAACAACACAGACCCCTTGATTTTCGTATGTCCCCAGCGCGAAACGAAAAATATAAATTGAATTTTTGTCAAAAATATTTACTACACGCTGACGAATTTTGTTGTTTTTAGCAAAAAGGAAACTTATTCTTTAATGTTGTGCTTCTATATTAGTCGTCAAAATGAATTATATAACTTTAAATCAAACAAATATATTGTCCCCGGAATTTACAAAATCCGGACATTTCTGTTTTGTTACCTCAATTTCTTAAAAAATATTCTACAATACCAATTTTTTTATTTTGCAATGGCAACATAGGCGTTCAATGTCACGGTCGTTTCAAAAGTTTTAGCGTTTGTGTCATCGAGCCAACGGTGAGAGAAGTTTGTTTGCGGGCGACTTAGCTGAAGGAAAAAACAAACGTCAGGTTTGTGATAATGAAATTTGTTGCTTTCTAACTTAGATTTATCTGCACACATTTGAAAGGGAAACCGAGTTTTATACGAATATGTTGGTAAAAATTGTTTTACTTTGTGAGAAACCGAACCGAAGTTATATTTAATTTAAATTGGCGATAGGACATTTGTTACTTCGGTTTTGTTATGGTTTCATATAGACTGACCGAAGAAGTAACAAAACCGACAGCATAAAGCTAGGTCTACATAATTTTTTTGATTTAGATTAAAATTTTTGTATTGATCAATAACTGAATAAGTAATTCTCCTTTAATCCTACCAAAATTATATAAACGCGAAAGTTTATTAGGATATATGTAAGAATGTTTGTTTCTCTTTCACGCTAAAACTACTGATTGGATTTTAATGAAACTTTACAATAATATAGCTTATATTATCATTAAATCCTACTTATATTATAAACGCGAAAGTTTGTGAGGATGTATGTAAGTATTTTTGTTGCTCTTTCACGCTAAATCTACTAAATGGATTTTAATAAAACTTTACTGGTTTGTTATGCTCTCACGTCCTATCTGCTTAACCGATCATCATGAATTTTTGAGAACTAAAATGTGAGGAGGCATGCTAAATTAGTTACTTTAATTTTGTTATTTTTCATACTAAAATGAAGTTTTTACATGCTTTTTAACTCTGTAGAGATTAAAAAGTTTTTGTAAAAAGGTAACTTTTAGGATTGATAAAGAGAAGCACGAAATCCCTGCAAGATTTTCACAAAACTATTTATTATTTATAGGATTTCTTTTCCAGAACAATGCCACTATCAGCTAAAGAAAAAATGCGCAATTATAGACTAAAATTAAAAACCGAATATCCTGAAAAGTATGAAGAACAGCGCAAAAAGAATTTAGCGAGAATTAAATCAAAAAAGAAAAAATATCTGAAATCACACCAGCTGAAGCAGAAGCTAAAAGGAAACAGTGGAGAGAGGAAAAAAAATTAAGCAGGCAACGTTGTCAAGATCATAGAAGACCGTCGCCCGTACGCGATATTAATATCTGTAGTACTTCTAATAATCAAGAAAATCGTAAAATATTGTTAACATTTACATTCAATATGCAACTTGTTTGAAGTGAAGTATACAGTACAGATAAAGTATAAGTTTAAATAATATCATTCTTAAAAGTAATACAATGCTAAAAACTAGATTTTTTTTTGAGTGACTTTTTGTTGAGATCATATAACCTATGCCTTATAATTTGTTACCGTCAGTTTTGTTACTGTCCCTAAAAATAATTAAGACTTTAACCTATTTATTCCTTTAATACTAAAAAAAACACCTATTAATCTGGTTCTTGATAAAACATTACTTTTATTCGGAAGTTATTAAATGTGTTAATAGTTTACTTATGCTAATTTCAAATTAATAGCATAAAAATCAAGATTGTTATCGGACCAATAGTAACAAAACTGATAATTAAACGTATTTTTTAAAATGTTACTGTTATTTTTGACTCCTATCGATTTTTTTTTCAAAAGTATGTTGCTAAATACATTTAATAAATAAATAATAATTTTGAATTAATTCGCAGTTTTATTTATATTAAATATAAAACATAGTAACAAACCGGACAGAAATATGCGACCCCCCCACATATTTTAACGATTTTAACCATTAAATCGTGTTTTAAAATTTAAAAAAATATTACTTTCCTAAATTTAGATAACATACCTACAATATTAACATAATGAAAGGTCCCCTGCGATGAAATCACATTTAAAATCATCTGTTGTACCATTTTTTTGAAATTCCTCAATTAAATATGTTTTGCACACGTGCACGGACAATAAATATGCGTAATGTTTTAATTTGATAACTCTCCTTATTTACCTTGTATGCAGTCTGTCGCTATTTTCGTCTGTATGTTCGTTCATTTACTTTTAAATACCGAATTCGTAATGTTGTCTTTCTTCGTTTTCCCAGCACTACCACTCAAAATAGATTCGTTGTCGAATTCTATAACAAAATAAGCTAAGCTACATGTGTCTACCGTCGCGTCGTTGTAGCAAAGATCTCGTTATACCACTATTCCAACCTGAATCAAAACAATAATTGTCAGCCTTTATATGTAGCCAATATGTCATCATCATCAGGTCTTTTAAGTCTCCACTGCAGAAGCATGACCCTCTCTGTACCTACTACCGCAGCCATACTTGGCCAGAGCAGACAGAGGATTTGGCCTACACTCTCCTCGCTGGCCAGACGGGTTGAAGAGGTCTCATTGATTTATGAGCTTTGTTTAACTTGTATTTCTTAAGTCGCCTCTTACGACATCCATGGGAAGACTTGGAGTGGTCCTATTCCACTCTGCAGGAAGCCAATATGTCTAACTATCCTGAATTCAGTCACTGATGAGAAGGACGCCGCAGTACGTTAGACACGAATGGAAATATCTCGCGCCGTCACCAAGTCTTCCCATGGATGTCGTAAAACGCGACTTAGGAAATACAAGCTAAACAAAGCTCATAAACATCAATGAGACCTCTCCAACCCGTCTGGTCTTGCTCTGCCCGTATTGATTTTCCAATTCTGCTCTTATTTTTTCGTTGTCATCTTGAACATCTCCTGTTACGGCAATTATTAACATTATTGTTTCCCCTTCCGACAGATAGCGGAGGAGTTCCGCGACATGCCGGCATCGTTCGGCAACGACGTGCCGGTGGACGGTCTCCGCGGCCTCGTGGTGCCGGGCGAGCCGGCTGACGGCTGCAAGAACATGACGGGCCCGCCGGCCGACGAGAACTTCACAGGAAGGTGGATTGTGGTCATCGCCAGGTGAGTGTGCGTGGCCAATGCGCCGCTGACGAGAACTTCACGGGAAGGTGGATTGTAGTCATCGCCACGCCAGGTGAGTGTGCGTGGCCAATGCGCCGCGTAGTGCCTGGCGAGCCGTCCAGCAACTGCAACTATATAACCGACCCGCCGACTGACGAGAACTTCACGGGAAGGTGGATTGTTGTCATCGCCAGGTGAGTCTGCGTGGCCAATGCACCGTGTAGTGCCTGGCGAGCCGTCCGGCAACTGCAACTATATAACTTACCTGCCGGCTGACGTCAACTTAGGACTCACAGAGACGAGCGGCATTGTGTTAACGGCAGATCCCACTGCAGACGTCGCTACCTACTGGCGGCAGCCGCCGACGCGGCGGCAGCTGGCAAAACGTCTATGGCAGCCGTCGACGTGTCTACGACAGCCATCAACGCGTTACGGCAGCTGACAAAGCGTCGACGGCTGCCGTCGACGGGAATTGCACGCGTCGCCACCCATCACCGGCGGCCGACGCCGCTTTGCCAGCAGACGTCGATGTTGTGCTTCCTACCGTCGACAAGTGGCGACGTCTGCAGTTGTACCTACCGTCAACTCCATGCCGCTCCTCTGTATGAACCCCTGGCAGGTGGATCATGCTCATCGCCAGGTGAGTGTGCGTAGCCAACGCGCCGCGCAGTGTAGGGCGAACCGGTTCACTATCATGTTGTCATGTAGACTTTGGATGTAAAACATGTCAAGTGCCTGTACAATGCCTTAGCTTAGTAATGACAGCGAACAGATTCAAGGCTACTGAACCCTACTGGCCTGGATTTACTTTGGTTAATACACAATGTCAACAACACGAAGGATAATCGTCGACAATACTAATTAGCACTCAACTTACCGTTGTAAAGGGTACTTCACTCATAGTGATACATTGGAATTGTCATGCTTTGGTTTCAACCATTACAGTGCGCGGCACAAATGGTGGAAACCAAAGCATTATGTGTATTTCGAACCTAGGAATGAATCGATGTTGACCGTACAAAACAGTTCCTACGTCGTACTCGTGCCAATTTTAATGATTGTGATTTATATACGCAAATTAAACGTTTTTAACCGGTCAACTACCAAGCGCCCCAATCGGGCAACATAACAATAGATAATTGTGTCTGCATTCCTCGCGATTGATGAGTTAAACTTTTGAAATTCTACGAGAAAATCAAATGTTTCAGAAGTAATACAAAAGTAATCGGACAAGCATGTTCAAAGGAAAATCTGAGTCATTGCATTACATTACATTATTTGAGAAGAACCTGCCGGCCTATTTGCTAACTCAGTGTACAACGTTTTAATAGTCATTTCAAAGTACATTGCGTTTTATATAACTTTAATAAAAATAGTCAATCATATGAAACTCGCAATGTATTTTGAAGTGACTATCAAAACGTTGGTCACTGAGTTAGCAAATAGGCCGGCTGGACTTAACAAATCGGGGGCACAACCCGCGCCGTACCAAAACGTTTCAACAACTCTTTTTCGATCAACTAGACCTACAGACCCACTACACGTTGTATGAACTCGTATCAGCTTGATAACATGTATTGATCAAGAGCAGTGGTTATGAGTCAAGATATAGATATTGTAGACTAATACGCGTCGAGTAATATAAAGAAGAAATATTTGTGTTCGGTCCAGGGGCCTGCAAAGACTGCATAAACTACCAGATGGCAGCCGGGACCAACGGCTTAACGTGCATTCTGAAGCACTAAATCATCTTTATTATCAGACAGTCGGGTGACTCAAGCCTGCAATGTCCTAACCAAACAACTAAACAAAGGATGTTTCCCGTGGGAATCGATCCCACGATCCCCGGGTCTATAGGGAAACGCCTTAACCACTGGACCACAGAGGCAGTTGTATGTCCGTGCACACATAATAACCTTATCCAGTAAAGAAACAAGCGTGTAAATTGTTTGTGAAACGGTTGAATGATGTTCTAGTAAACAAGCGGGGAATAACATCATGAGATGAGTCAGTGTTTTTGCACGACACAATTGCACCCAACGACTGGACGAATAAGTATGATGAATTGCCTTTTTTAGGGTTCCGTAGCTAAATGGCAAAAAACGAAACCTTTATTGATACCTCGTGTCTGTCTGTCCGTCCGTAGTATGTCACAGCCACTTTTTAAGAAACTAAGAACTATACTGTTGAAACTTAGTATATAGATGTATTCTGCGAACCGCATTAAGATTTTACTGTGACAAAGATAGTAAAAAAACAATAAATTTTGAGGGTTCCCCATACTTAGAACTGAAACTCAATATTTTTTTTTTCATCACACCCATTGATAAAGGGATATCTATGGATAGGTCTTCAAAGATGATATTGAGGTTTCTAATATCATTTTTTTTGGTAAAATGTGTTCCCGCCCTCCTACTAAAATAAGGGAATGATAAAACAAAAAAAATATATGATGTACTTCTTCTTCTTATCGTGTCGATGGACTTAATTTTTGGGGTATCCATCGTGGTGACAGGATTGGCCAGCCTAGGCTCTGCGTTACCGTGCCTAGCTGTTTCCAGGTGCGCCGCGTGGAGGCTCCTATCGTACACCCCTGTACATGATGTACATTATATGCAAACTTCCACCGAAAATTGGTATGAACGAGATCTACTAAGTAGTTCTTTTTGATAAGTCATAAATCGTAAACCGCAATTTACCTTTCATTCAGTCTACTCAAATATAACAAGACTATATTACTTGCTGCTACGGAACCCTTCATAGGCGAGTCCGACTCGCACTTAGCCGCTTTTTTTAATGTATTGGGCGTCGACGCTACGGTATGTAACTGGCTAAATGAAGGTCCAAGAAATTCCAAGTCAAACTCAAAACATCCTTCATGATTTGACATTTGACAGCTCCGTGGCGCAGTGGTTAACACGCCAGCCTGCGACACGGAGTGACCGGGTTCGATCCCCGGCCAGGTCAAGATGGAAAATGATCTTTTTCAGATTGGCCTGGGTCTTGGATGTGTATCTATATATGTATTTGTTATAAAATATAGTATCGTTGAGTTAGTATCCCATAAAACAAGTCTCGAACTTACTTTGGGGCTAGCGCAATCTGTGTGATTTTTCCGTATATATTTATATTTATTTATTATATTGTGTCATTGACACTAACGTCAGATAATTATATATATTTACTCACAACGCTATGCTCTTTTGTCGGGATTGTCAACTATAGTTTCGTACTCGTCAGGAGCCCTTTTTTAAGGCGAAGGCCATTTTCGCCTTGAAATTACCAATTTTACAACCTCGACAAAATAGCACGTGAGTGACACGTTTTTATACATACACTAGCCCGCGACTTCGTTCGCGTACATTTTATGTTATATTTGTATGGGGGCCACGTCTTAACATGATAAAAAATAAGTAGCCTATCCTGTGTCCTGTACGCCTAAATGTATATCTACCAAGTTTCATTTAATTTTGTTAATTAGTTTAAGTTATGGAGAACATACATACAGAAAAAAAATCTAAAAATCCTTAGTTTCAGTATCATGTATAGAGCTTATAAACGCGAAATCTCCATGACCAACCCTTACATATTTATTATTAGTATAGAAGATAATGTATCATACATTATATTGGGGTATAATTTAAAAATTTAACGGCCGTGTTGGGTCGGTCCTTTCCTTGTCCCACCCAACTTTAAAAGCAGCCGGCCTATTCACTTTGTTATTAATGTACAATGTTTTAATACTCACTTTAAAATACATTGCGGCTTTCGTATGGTTGACTATTTTATTAAGGATATATAAAACGTAATGTATTTTGTAGTGACTATCAAAACGTTGTACACTAAGTTACCAAATAGGCCGGCTGATCCACTCAACTAGCCGTGTGGTTTCCGGCAGAGTTGAATAGGACCACTCCTAGTCTTCCTATGGAGGTCGTAAGAGGCGACTTAGGAAATACAAGCTAAACAAAGCTCTTAAACATCAATGAGACCTCTCCAACCCGTCTGGCCAGCGAGGAGAGTGTAGGCCAAATCCTCTGTCTGCTCTGGCCAATTATGGCTCTGGTAGTACAGAAAGGGTCATGCCCCTGCAGTGGAGACTAAAAAGACCTGATGATGATGATGATCCATTAAACTGTGTGATTTTTGTTCTTCTAGAATCTACTCATTGCTGTTTCGTTTTGGTAGAGGAAGATTGATCATCATATGATATCATTTACAGATATGGCTGTAACTTCGAGACGAAAGTGCGGAACGCGCAAGCGGCGGGCTACGACTGCGCTATAGTGCACAACGTTAACTCCAGTGATATCGGTGAGTTGGTTCCCTATCTATAAGCATAAAAATTTAAGCCATAAGTAACATGGCATACTGTTTTTTGGCATTATGATTTTTATGCATAACGTTCTTACGCATAATTACTTTAAGCACAATGTACCTAAGCATAATCGTATTTAGGCATAACATTACTAAAGCATAATTGTATTTAAACATAAAAGCATAACCTTACCTAAACTAACCTACTTTTCTGGAAGCGATTTCTAACGTATTGTGACGTATTTTATAAGTATTATACCTAATCACTATTAGTCTCATAGTTATTATGTCTATGGAGATTATGCGAAACATCATTATGCCAGAATAAATAAGCCTAAATGATGACTATGCCAATTTACCCGTATACCAAAAAACAATTATGCGTAAGAACAATTATGGCAAAAATATTTATGCTAAAACCTTTCCGGATCGTCAGTGACGCGGGCGGAGCCGCGGCCGAAAGCTAGTCATTTATATTCTATTCATTTGGTAATTGTTGACTTATCTGTGAGCAAAGTCACAGAAGTACTAGTACTTACGTACAGAATTCGCACTCTGCAAAGACACGGTAATGATATCTAATTACCGTGGTAAAGATATTCAAAGAAATATCAATTCAGCGTAGTCAGCGATACGGTGTAATTTAGCTCGCAACAGAATGCAGCACCTTTTAGTTCAGATACCTACAGGAAGCCAATTTTATACTTATATTTCTGAACATACGGTTCATAATTCGTTGAAGTCGGTGAACACATATGACCAAACGCGCGTCGTTGCTACCGGATTTATTCGGTCGAGGTCAAAAGTGCAAAGTCAGCTTTGGACTTTATGCCTACGCGATACGTACATATTGGGATTCAACCACAGTGTGTTGTATATTGGTATGTTTTAAAAATACAATCCCATTAATATATTTGTCAATACTTAATATTTCCGCTTATTTTAACACAATTCCAACATCTAGTATTTCTTCCTGCCCTATCATATTTTTTTAACCTACCTACTTAACGTTTTACTGTTCGTGTCATGCAATTCGAAGCATCCGGCCCCGGCACTCATGCAAATTAATGCCGCAACGCCGCAAAATTACTATTTTTGTCGGCCGACGCGACCAGTCAAGCCGAAATGTTTTTAATAAACAATTCGGCAATGTCCAGTATTTTAGCGGGGCTTACAGAGCTTTTGCCGACAGATATAGTTGTCGTAAATGCACCTACTTCGCGGGTCCGAACCCCGAAAAATCAATCATACGAAAGCTGCAATGTATTTTAAAATGACTATCAAAACGTTGTACACTAAGTTAGTGAATAGGCCAGCAGGTCTTCTTTTCTATGTTGGGATTGCCCATGAGTCGTTTGGCCCACGTTGTACGTGTCCAACCCAGTCCCACTTCAGCTGGGCGGCCTTAAGAGTTTTGTTAATCTCACAATAATTATAAGAAATTCATAAATAAACTAGCTGTCCTTCTTTTCGCGTTTTCACTTTTTTTTTTGTCGTAAATATTTCTTATGTTTTAATCAATTATTCTGCAACAACAAATCAAAAATTATAAAAATCGGTTCACCCGTTCTTAAGTTATAAGTGTTCGAACAAACTCAACCTTGTTATGTATATTATGACCCCGGCTTCGCATTGGTGCAATGTATATATATATATATATATATTAATCGAATTTATTCATGCACCATAAAAGTAAAATATACATACGGTTATCCGCAACAGGCTTCGTCAAAATGTCACAGAGGATCATCAGCAGCATGCTTCGTCAAATGGTAACAGAGAGTCATCAGCAACATGCTTCGTCAAGTGTACACAATGAATCATCAGCAATATGCTTTGTCAAAAACATAGAGAACGTATCCACGGAACGTTTCGTCAAAAGGTGCATAGATAAATATATATCCGCAACATGCTTCGTCAAAATTTTTAGTCTAAAAGGCCGCATTTCAAGAGGAATGTTAATATATATATATATTAACATTCCTCTTGAATTCTCCTAAAAACCGCATCAAAACAAAACCCGTTGCGTAGGTAGTTTTAAAGATCTAATCATACATTAAGCACAGACGGGAAGCTACTTTGTTTGATACTATGTAGTGAAGATGAATATAAGAAGTTTATAAATAAATTAACGGAAACATTTAACCCTATCTCCATAACAATATTCATTGAGTAAATGACTAACTGCGTCTGTCAACTATCAGACTCGATTGTAATGTTGCTCGGAGTAATGTCAACGTATTGTTTGTTGTTGCAAAATAACTCTGCCGGCAGTGTGTTATACTTAGTGTTTTGAAGTTAACGTCGAGATGGTACGTTATTTTTCTTATTTTATTAATCAACTTCAAAAAAGGAGAAGGTTATCAATTATAGGTATATCCCGCGATTTACGGACTGAATTAAAAAAAAAATGTTGTTGGATAGGGTATGTTTTCAAATTGGTCGCTTGATTGAAGTGTGTTTTTTTTAAAATATGATTCAAGTAAACTCAGTTATAGATGATGGATACATTTTCTAACTTTTCCCTTTAGAGACCTGAATAGCAATGTAGCATGTAGCTTAAACTTGAAATAAAAAAAAAAAAAAACAAAAAAAAAAATAGGCTTGAAATAGCAACATTTTCTTCGTTTATTTTATTTCTGCGAACGCCATCAAGGTCAATCTTCTTTCGCATTGATTTATTATCACAGTGATTTAGTATCACCAGCCATAATATTTTATTATATTTATTGCTTTAATTGTAATCCAATGAATTTTATTATTGTAAAGCAAAACTTAAGATCTGGCGGCATGTTTAGGTTGCGGCTTTATTTTTATTTAAGATATATAAAACGGAATGTATTTGAAGTGACTATTAAAATGTCGTAGGTGGCTCTTCCCACGCGTAGATGGCTCTGTACAACTTTCCCTATGGGATCAAAGCTGGGTACAACATCAAAGATGGAAACTCATTTATCGGTGGATGCCAGAAGCAGACTGCTGGTTCGACTCGTGTTTGATCGTCCGCGATAACGTCGTAGGTGGCTCTTCTCACGCGTAGATGGCTCCGCGACATCTAATCCTGTTATTCTTAAGAGGAATAGAAAAATGGGTATTTGTAAAATCTATTGCTGTCGCGCTATGTGCCCGAACAACCCCCGCAGATTGCGATAGAAACAACTGCAGCTCGAACCGGAGCTACCTATGAAAATTACACAAAATTAACGCTTCGTAGTCCCCTGATTTCTTCTCCAAAATGGAACTGATTTAATTTCTTTTCTCAAAAAATTTAAATAAGCTATGGCTATGTTTCTGTTTTCTTTTTCTAATATAATCGCGTCAAATTTGTTTTCTTGATGTTTGAATACAACGGAAATTCTTACCAATTTTTCAAGTTTCAATAACTTCGGTTCATATCTTTTTAAATAATTCAATTATGAAAACAAATTAAACATAAGGACATGATAATATATTGATAGATTTTTTTTAGTAAAAAAATCATTGCACTACTTGTACTATCCGGCGAGGAATCAGGGGACTACGCTTGCATGGAAACACGGCCCTCCTATTTCCCCTTAAATCCATTTGGTGCTGAAGATGTGACTCAATGATGGTACCCGTTTCTCTATCACTAACCTCACGTCTGTACATTCCAGAGACGATGTCAGCGAAGGACCCCGACGGTATAACGATACCGTCGGTGTTTGTGAGCGACTTCGCCGGCTCCATGCTGATAGAGGTGTACAACTATACCAGTGGGTGAGTTCATCATTCAATATATTAGAAGTAAAAAAAAACTTTTTGAAAACAAGCTTATATGTACATCACTTTCGAGTTGTTTTCAGCGAGCCCTTTTATTTAGATCATTCTCACTAGTTCCATTGGCAAATAATTCCATGGAGAATCTTCTTTTTTCTCAGTACTTCCATTGAACTCATAATGTCAATGTAACTACTGAGAAAAAAAATCTCACTAGTTCCATGGAATTATTTGCCAATGGAACTAGTGAAAATGATCTTTTAATTTAATATCCATATTGTCGGATTGCATCAAAAATAGCTAGCTAGTCCGCCTTTTTGTGTGTTCCGCCATGTTGGATGTAGAACTACGTCACACAGCGAACCATAAATTGTCATCTAAACTAAACGAGTATACAACATTTCAGCAAAATCGGTGGTATATATCTGCTTCAAAATTGAGTTGTAAGATTCCATCCGAATAAACATAGTTACATACATACATTGCAAGTTAAATAAAAGCTTGTTAGAACCGACAACAGAGGGACGCCGCTATACGTTACGATACGAGATATCTCCAATCGTATCGCACGTATTGCGGTGGTATAATATTCCCAAGCCGCTTTCGTAATATGTAAGAAGCAGCAACTACTGAAACATTGTTGCCCAATTCCAAATCGCCAGACCCGAAGCCTCAGTGCTGCCGCCAATAATTTCAGAAAGCCTTCAGTACACGAGAAATTTACGTTCTTTATCATTACTGCCGTCAATAGTCCACTACTGGACGAAGGCCTCTCCCAAAAATACTTCGTTCCATGGGAGGATATTGCCATACTCACCACGCTTGGCAGGCGGTTTGGCTGGTTAGAGCCCTTTGAAATTCCATGTGACGTCATAGTTTGCTACTCTTTTTAGCAAACTTTGACGTCACGAGCCCCAACTCATGAACTTTGAAGCGCTATATCTTTATAGAAGAAAAAATACGTATCCAATATTTTTTGATTATCTAAATTACGGACTAGTTGTAATATTATTATTTTGACCCAGGACACTACAGGTGTGTAAAAAATATGTGTATGAGACATATAATTTGGAAAACGGAATCAAAATAGTGATGGGTTGCAAGCCGCATCGCCTATTGACATGATTCCGTAGATTTTCGCGCTACACGTACGTACGTAGTTTTCCATCTACTCGCCCTCCAACATGCTAAATGTGGCCATAAAGTCTTAACCTAGGCTCTGTCTACCCCGCAAGGGAAAAATACGTGATAATTAGTATGTATATAATGTAATCATGCCTCGTTGGTTGCAGTTACTACGTGATGGTAAACAACGACATGCCGTTCAACATCAACACGCACCTGTTGTTGCCGTTCGCAGTGGTCGTCGTGTTGTGTCTCGTTGTCATTCTCATCAGTATGGTGAGTGATCTCATTACTTGCTAATAAACAACAACCAATAATCTTACATAAAAAACAACTGACTTCAATCAAACTACTGAACCGAATGTGATAAAATTTGAATGGGATAACTTGAAAGCAAACCATAAAGAAAATAAAATTTTTGCAATCGGTTCATAAATTACAAAAGTTCTGAGGTAACAATCATTAAAAAATCATACAACTGAAATGATAACTTTTTTGAAGTCGTTTAGAAATATCCAGAATTGAAAGTTTGTAATTTTTTGTTGTTTTGGTGTCAGCTACTTCCATACCAAATTTCATTAAGATCTGTCCAGCCGTTCTTGACTTATAAATGGTGTAACTAACCCGACTTTATTCTTTTTTAAACTTTCGCGCTTTAAATCTAATATATAAAATTCTCGTGTCACAGTTTTCGTTGCCATACTCCTGCAAAACGGCTTGGCCGATTTTGATGAAATTTTTTGTGATTATCCGGTATCTATGAGAATCGGCCAACATCTATTTTTCATCCCCCTAAATGTGAGGGGTAGTCCACCCCTAAATTTTTTTTATTTTTTAGACATTATTCATATGGCAAAACAACGTTTGCCGGGTCAGCTAGTTATGTATATAAACGGAACTTAGCTCGAACCTTTTTATTATTTGTTTCCGTTGACGTTTTAATAGAGTTACATCAATTGTGGTCGCAACGGAAACAATAAAAAGGTTCGTGCTATGTCCCGTTTATGTGCATAATTAACCAGACTTTGTTTTCTTTATATAGATTAAACTATCTGTTGCCCGCGACTTCGTCCGCTGCAATTTCTGTTATGATTAAATTATTCATCTATACACGTATAATTTTTCCCCGTTTTCAAAACATTTTTTTTTTATGCTTCGCTCCTATTGGTCGCAGCGTGATGTTTTATAGCCTACAGCCTTCCTCAATAAATGGACTATCCAACACAAAAATAATTTTCCAATTTGAACCAGTAGTTCCTGAGATTAACGCGTCCAAACAAACAAACAAACTCTTCAGCTTTCATCATCATCATCATCATCAGGTCTTTTTAGGTTCCACTGCAGGAGCATGACCCTCTCTGTACTACTGGATATACCATACTTGGCTAGAGTAGACAGAGGACTTGGCCTACACTCTCCTCGCTGGCCAGACGGGTTGGAGAGGTCTCGGGTTGGAATACCGGTAAAATTCATTACCGGTACCTCTATGAAACGACAGTACCGGTAATTGGATTGGTACCGGTACATTTGGTAACGGTAAAAATCAAGTACCGGTACCTCTATAATACAACGGTACCGGTAATTGGATTGGTACCGGTACCTCAATAAAACGATGGTACCGGTAATTGAATTGGTATCAATAAGTTTAATAACGGTAATAACAGAAGTATCTGTACTAAATACCGGTAAACAGTATCGGGAATTATCATTTTGTTAATGTATGTCGTTGTCGTGTTGTGTATGTGCGGCGTGCGTGAGGCGGGGGCCGACAATGGGACGGAACTTTTCCAGTCGAGCGAGTCCCATGTGGGGGACGGCATCAATGCGTAGGTACCGGTAAATTTAACGGAATTTTTAACACTATTATTACCGTTATTTTTCTAGATGATTACCTTTAAAATTTAACAGAATTGAAGTACCGGTACTTACCGGTACTTATAATGTGAATTTGGTACCGGTAAAATTACCGTTAACTGTTATCAATATTATTACCGTTAAATACTAGATTACCGGTACCCCATATTACCTTTAAAATTTTAACAGAATAGTAATACCGGTACTTACCGGTACTTATAATGGGAATTTGGTACCGGTAACAAGCCCTGGTCTCATTGATGTTCATGAGCTTTGTTTCGCTTGTATTTCCTAAATCGCCTCTTACGACCTCCTGGGAAGACTAGGAGTGGTCCTATTCTACTCTGCCGGAAACCACACTTGAGCTTTATAATATTAGTATAGTATAGATAACGTGTTATAATAAATGTCGGTTGTAGGTTGTGAAATGCGTGCGCGACAGGCGCCGGGCGCGGCGTCACCGTCTTCCAAACAGATCCCTGAAGAAGATCCCCACGTGCAAGTTCAGCAAGATGGTGCCCTACGAGACCTGCGCCATCTGCCTGGACGACTACCAGGAGGGCGAGCGGCTCAGGGTGCTGCCTTGTGCCCACGGTACGTATTGTTACGTAGTTAGGGTTCAGGATTTGGAGTAAAACACCAAACACTTCAGAGGGAATTTATTCACTACGGAATCCCAACAGTGACTCCTGACTGGTCTTCCAACACTTCGAATATCACGCAAAGCACTCGTAGTCCTGGTCCGTTGCTGTGGTCGTAGAAATTATCACTTATCGTATATATCGCTCGTACTATATATCGTAGAATATATCGCTATATTCGTATTAGTATCGCTCTCTAAGAACACTCGCGGTCAACTGATTAACGATCTTTTTTTTTTTTAACTGACTATGTCGCTAGCTCCAAGTGAGCTTTCGCTACTTCACCGGGCGTTTGAGGCGAGGGCAGAGTGCCCTCAACCTTTTTAGACAACATCACCAAAGGGCCCCAAGGAGGGACGGACCTTGGCTTTGGGCATTGCGTGTGTGCGCAAGGCTTGGAGAGACAGCAAACTCTCATTGGCAATATGATGGGCCGCGATTAACGATCGCCACGTCCGCTTCCTTATATACTGGCTTATGGGTCTCTAAAAAGTTCCATATACTTCCGGTCCCGACAACCGACAACTAAAACATTCCAGAATATTCGAGTATGTGTGTGAGCGGGATAGAATACATATGTGTGAGCAGGATGGAAGATGTATGAGCGCGACAGACGTTCGGAAAAGTTCTAGACTATTCTGTTCTGGGAGCTTGGCGACAGTATTATAGTATGGCCGCTGAAAAAATGCACTCCTGACAGGTCGTAATCGAATCAACGATGTAACTTTGTAATGGCGTCAAACATACCTGATTATATTTATGTTGTCTATTAATAACCCTACCAACCTACCTACTATTTAGTAGGTATAAAACAAAATTATTATGTGAACAGAATATCGATATCATAATAATGTTATTTTTTTTTTAAATAAATAAGAATGCAATATTGTTTTTTCAAATCTATACTTCGCTGTTACAAGGTTATGTCAGATCTTGGTTTTGTAGTGATGTGACCCAAAATAGCAGATTTTTTTTGTAATCTCTTGTTATACTACCAAAATAGTATCTCTTTAGATTTTTTTATTTATTAGTTTGTATTCGTATTTCTTTTTAATTATATTAAAATAATAACTACGTACAACGTGTATTTATTTATTATTCATATATTAAGTTTTTATTTACTCTATACGTACTAACGGTAGTGACCTGTTCACCCAAAAGCTTCCCGCGACTTAACACAATTTGATATCAAAAGCTTTAAAGAATCTATAAAAGATATTTGACAGGTAAAACTTTGCTTTATCTTCGTATCCTATGACACAAGTTCACAACTTACTGTGGGGCTAGCTCAATTTGTGTGATAAGTCCCTATATATTTATAGGTATCTTATATATTCGGTATGACGAAAAAAATACTGCAAGAAGCCCTCCTCAATATGTCATATGAAGAAACAGAGGATTTTTTATAAGTTTTATTATAAGTATTATGAACATTTATTATTTTTAAATTTATTTTTTTATATTTGTATTCAACGTTATTTTTCTTTTGTAATTGTTTATTTTGTTAGTTTATGTCTAGCAATTAAAGCCTGAAACACAGGGTGTTTTTCACCTTAGCTCAGGCAAAACTTTGTTTGTACCTATTAATGTATGTTTATATTGTGATATGTTACCACCTAAGAAATTTAATTAAGATTTTATTTATTTATTTATTATTTATTTATATGTAGTTGTTACACGAATAACTATACTTTCGTTAAATGCTTTCGTTTCTTTGCCCCATCATTATTTATGACTAACTGACAGGTGTCAGAACCGCATTCTTTCAGCGGCCAGACTATAACTAAGCCTCTTCCATACTGGTCTGGACTCTTCCATGCTAGTCTGGAAGAAAAGAAAAGCTGCTTCTCTTTCCGCACTGGTCGAGGGAATGGGTAAAATCTGAGTGATCATGTTAATAGGCGATGCGGCTACAACCCATCACTATTTTGATTCCGTTTTCCACCTAAAGCCCACCAACATGCTAAACGTGGCCTTCAGGTCTTATAGACCATGGCCGAAAATCTGGCTTTATGGGAATTCGGCCATAGAAGAAAGTGGATACTACTTCAAAATCAAATTTAAAAAAAATATTTTTTCTACGCCATGTTGGATTTGGTTAATTTTAGCGCCATCTTGCTGTCAATTTAATTTTGTTTTACATGGATTTGATTATAGTTATTAAATTCAATTAATTTACGTTCAATTTTGGAAGATCAACAAAATAAAACTGTCTTTTACATAACAATAAACAAAAACTTATAAATTTACAATCAATATGTCTAGCTCCGTGGCGCTGCGGTCAACACGCCAGCCTGCGACACGGAGTGACCGGGTTCGATCCCCGGCCAGGTCAAGATGGAAAATGATCTTTTTCAGATCGGCCTGGGTCTTGGATGTGTATCTATATATGTATTTGTTATAAAATATAGTATCGTTGAGTTAGTATCCCATAACACAAGTCTCGAACTTACTTTGGGGCTAGCTCAATTTGTGTGATTTGTCCGTATATATTTATTTATATTTATTTATTTATTTAATATGAAACTGATTATGGTGAATCTTAAATACAATGATCCGTAATCGTAAGTACCTATTTTATTCAATGAACATCATCATGTTATCCACATTGATTTCCTTTAATTGAGAAGAATACTAAGCAGTATTCCTATTTGTTATAACTCTGAAATCATAAATTGTATACACGTGAAATAATAGGCATGATTGCTTTAAAAAATACCATTTAAAATAATTAATCCGTTTTATAGATTACCGGAAAATATTATATACGTATTTTTCTTTTTTCAATCAAACAAAAGATGATAAAGATAAAGCGCAACAAAGTTCAGGAGTGGGGGCTCATGACGCAACAGGCCGGTAAAAAGTGTACCGGATAGTGACGTCACGCGGAACTTTAACGGGCTATATCTTTATCAATTTTTATTTGATTGACAAAAGAAAAAATGCATATTTAATATTTTTCGATAATCTATAAGTGTATTAATTATTTTAAATGGTATTTTTTTAGGAGACAAGCCTATTAGGACCTAGGAATTTCTCATCAAGGAATGTAGTACATATACCTAGTACGAGTACTCGTATCTGCTTTTAAGATTCCATGAGTAATGTTGACTAAAAAGTCAACATTACTCATGGAATCTTACATATTTCACTTACGTTGTTGTGTTTTGTCGGTACTTGATTTATTCTTTACAATGCGTTATTTTAGGTCTATTAGTAGAATTAAATTTCGTTGTGTTAGTTACCTTTTTTATTAAATAATTTTGTTTCCTTTCAGATGTAAAGAACCTGCAAAATATGATATATAGAGATATCAACTCTAATGAAGTAATGACTATACAAATCAAATAAGTGAATACGATCAAATCAAAGCCGCCAATAAAATAAAACGACAGGTACTAACAAGAAGAAAATATTCCCTTTCTCTAGCGAGGATATCTTGGAATGAATGCAAAAATTCGATGAAGTTTGTTGAATCATAACGTGTTGCAATGTAACTGGTGAATTTACCTATTTGTGTCAATAAAAAAAAGTACTTGATATAGCTATCTAGTTTTTTTTTTATATCATTGGGTATTAATACCTAGTAAGTGCCAACGGGGAAAGCTATGCCAGCTGCTAAATGCAAGGTATGCCACCTTTACCTCTATAGACATCCAAAAATAGGGCTAACGTTTTGCTCCAAATAGGTAACTATTAAAAAAATCGTATATCAAATCACCTTAACGGAACTCTAGGCGATGTCTATGGTATTGCCTAGAGAAAACTTAAGGCAGTCGGTCGTCTGATACTAGTAATAGTATCTTCTTCGTAGTTTGTTTTATAGACCTAGGCTCTGTCTACCCCGCAAAGGGAAAAGACGTGATACTATGTATGTATGTATGTCTATCAGTTTATTACAGCAATCGGCACAGAACTAGAACTAGCGCAGAAACGTAAAATAGGTGGCGTTGGAGCTGCGGTTTACGGGGGAAACGGAAAGTAATGAAAAGCATCGTAGTGTGCACCAGCGTGCCGTATAAATACATACATATTATCACGTCTTTAGCCCGTTCGGGGTAGACAGAGCCTAAGACTATAATAAGAATCAAAGACCACGTTAAGCGTGTTGTTGGACGTATAGATTGTAAACAGAATCAAAATAGTGATGGGTTGCTAGCCGCATTGCCTATTACCATGATTCCTTAGATTTTCGCCCACTCCGTCGGCCGGCTTTTACACTCTCTCTCTCTTCGTGCAATATCACAACAATAAATAATACCTACTTTCGGCAAAAGCCGCGAGCCTATGTATTTTACTTTTTGTGATTTCTTAATTCCTGGAAGTTCAGGTAAATATAGCGGAGCCTAAGTATTTTGATACTTAAAAGTAGGCTCCAACTACTATCTATTTTGTAACTATGTTACTTACCAAAATAAACATTTTTATTTAGATTTTTTGATATGGAGTTTATATTTACCGTTCGGTCCGCTAACTGATTATAATAGTATTTTTATAAGTGTTCTTTTATTGCATTTACAAGGGGAATGGTATATGGTGGAAGTGGGAAGGGGATTTCGACGCCGAGTTTTGAACGCGCGGTAGCTCAAATGGCAGAGAATAGATCGTACAGACACCCAAGGTTGCAGGTTCAAATCCCGCCTGCGTGGAATTTTTTAGCCATATTTTATTTACTCTTATTAAATTAAGAAATAAAATATGTTGGAAAAAATTTCATGCTTGTGGGTGATTTGAACCAGCGAAGTCTATGTACGACTTGCGCTCTACCAACTGAGCCACCGCCTGATTCAACCTCACCATATCTTATTTCCCATATACGTATAGGTGAGGTGATATAGTGAGGAATTTCGGCGACGAGGTTGACCCAGGCGGTGGCTCAGTTGGTAGAGCGCAAGTCGTACATAGACTTAAGTTCGCTGCCGGCTTGAAATTTTTATTTAATAAGAGTATATCAAAATAGCATTGTGATTGCAAAATAAAACACAAAAATATACATATTTTTTTCTTAATTCGATTATAATAGGCTCAGTAAGATAAGTTTCCTATTAACACTTGTTTTGACAGCTCCGTGGCGCAGTGGTCAACACGCCAGCCTGCGACACGGAGTGCCCGGGTTCGATCCCCGGCCAGGTCAAGATGGAAAATGATCTTTTTCAGATTGGCCTGGGTCTTGAATGTGTATCTATATATGTATTTGTTATAAAATATAGTATCGTTGAGTTAGTATCCCATTACACAAGTCTCGAACTTACCTTGGGGCTAGCTCAATCTGTGTGATTTGTCCGCATATATTTATTTATTATTATTATTTTGACTACGTGTTCGTTTTCCAGCGTACCACGCGAAGTGTGTGGACCCGTGGCTGACACAGAACCGTCGCGTGTGTCCCGTCTGCAAACGGAGAGTGTTCGCGGCTGGAGAGAGACGTACACAACGAGTCGACTCTGACTCTTCAGGCGACGACACCTCGCCGCTAATAGACGACAGGGAAACTAACACCACGCAGGTATGTAACATATATAACAATGTATTCAGAGCCCTTCAGGCACGTAGGGACCAAGGCTGGATTGAGTTTCTTTCGGCGTATTCTTCTCACCAGTGGTCGTTCCGAAACGCTAGTAGTATTTCAATTTTGCATATATAAAAAAATATATAAGAAATAAAAATATGACGTTCAAAAAGAGATACATGTATCCAATTTTGAATAAAAATCTTTAACTTTTGACTTTTTGACATTCATTTATTAACGACTTCAAAAAAATTAGGTTCTTCTTTCTTTTCAAGTCGTAATGTCTTTTAACTACAACAATTTTGCCCAGTAGCCCTCGGCGCTTTTTGCCCATATTCATTTATTAGGAACTAGCTTTCACATGCGGCTCCGCCCGCGTCATGTCGATCCCCCGGCATCAGTTTTTCCTGGGATAATATGTACCCTATGTCCGTCTCCGTAATCCAGATAACGTGTATGCAAAATTTCATGATGATCGGTTCAGTAGTTACAACGTGAAAGCGTAACAAACAAACTGACTTTCGCATTAATATTAGCTACGATATAATAAGTTTTATTACTTATTCGTAGAATATTAGTAATAATAATTAATGCTCGCAGCTGTACGTATGTAAGCTCGTACAGTGATCGTTACTACAGGAATGAGGAATACGACAAATCAAAACACCACCGATTTCCTCACCCCACCTTACTTTCGCATTTATTATATTACTAGCTGTGCCCGCGACTTCGTTCGCGTACATTTGTATGGGGGCCACGTCCCACGTCTTATCATAACTGGAGAAATATTTAAATAGTCTCCTGTGTTCTATACGTCTAAATGTGTTATACCAAGTTTCATAAACTTTATGGTTGAGCTCAGCGATGGCTGATCCATGCGTCAACTCGTGAACGGGTGCTGCCAGGGGGGACAGGTCTGCTCGGCCTCTTTGACACTTTTATCATATCTGTTGTTGTTGCACGCTCGATCGCTAACATAACGTGTTCCACAAAAATATGTTAATTAAAATTGTATTTAACATGACATCAAAAAAAAAGAAAAGAAAAATATTAAATATCATACAAAGCCCTTCAGGCAAGTAGGCGACCAATACTGTTGAAGAGTTTCTTTCGGCGTCTTCTTCTCTGCAGTGGTCGGTTCCGAAACGCTAGTAGTTTGTAGCTTTTAAACAATAATTAATAATTTGAATATAATATAATAAGTATTATTTAATTTAAAATGTGAATTGACGTGAAAAAGTGCCTGAAAATGCCTATTTTCTGAATAAATCTTTGAATCTTTTGAATCTTTACAATTTTGTTTAAGAGCTATATAGCAACATACATACATACAGAAAAAAAATCTAAAACGCCTCAATTTAGTTTCAGTATCATGTATAGAGCTAATAAACACGATATCTCCGAAAACAAACTAACTTATTTCAAGATTGACCCTTACAGATTTATTGTTAGTATTGACAGTTAGGATAGGATTAGGATGATTGAGTGCTGTTCATACTTCATTCATTACATGACCTAAAACCAATATGATAAACTCGATTTACACATGTTATATATATGGCTAGCTCCGTGGCGCAGCGGTCAACACGCCAGCCTGCTACACGAGAGTGCCCGGGTTCGATCCCCGGCCAGATCAAGATGGAAAATGATATTTTCCAGATTGGCCTGGGTCTTGGATGTGTATCTATATATGTATTTGTTATAAAATATAGTATCGTTGAGTTAGTATCCCATAACACAAGTCTCGAACTTACTTTGGGGCTAGCTCAATCTGTGTTATTTGTCCTTATTTATTTATATTTATTTATTGTCGGGTAAGTCATGACTTACGGCTCAGAAACGTGGTCCCTTACTATGGGTCTCATAAGAAGGCTCAAGGTCGCTCAAAGAGCAATGGAGAGGGCTATGCCCGGTGTTTCTCTGCGAGAGCGAATCAGAAATGAGAAGATCCGTAGAAGAACGAAAGTTACCGACATAGCGCAGCGGATTAGCTCTTTGAAGTGGCAGTGGGCGGGGCACATAGCGCGTAGAACCGATGGCCGATGGGGCAAAAAGGTTCTCGAATGGCGACCACGAACCGGCAAGCGAAGCGTCGGACACCCACCGACCAGGTGGTCGGACGACCTGTGCAAGGTCGCAGGGAAACGCTGGATGCAAGCCGCTTCCAACCGGTCATTATGGGAATCATTGGGACAGGCCTATGTCCAACAGTGGACTTCTTGCGGCTGATATGATGATGATGATGATGATTGTCGAGTAAGTGATAGTGATGCGAGTTGTCCTGTGGCAGGGCGGCACGTTCGTCCCGCAGCGCGAGAACCCGTTCGCGCGCGCCGCAAGGGCCATGCGCCGGCTGCGGGGGCGGCCCACTGCGGCGGAGGAGGTAACCATACTTTACAGATACATATTAGCTCGGGGAAATGTTTTTCCTATTTTTGTATGGATAACGTTGTAATCAAATATCTTCGGTTATGCTGGTTTTGATTCCATTAGTAACAATTTTTAAAATATACACGTGAAATTTTTATCGTTTGGGACCCTTAAAGGGGTGACGCAGACCATCAATATGAATAACTTTATCTATGGGACCAATTCTGGCAACTAAAAAAAAAAATTTCGTCATTTCCATACAAAAGAGTCCCGCCGCCCGACCAGTTTGTATGAGAATATATAAAATCAATATATAAAACGGTCAATTTTCCGCCTTTTTTCCACTGTTTTATTATCTTATAAAATGTATCAGCACAACAAAAAATTTGATACATTTCCAAAACTTTTTTTTTTAAATAAGATGAGATGTTTATTTACGTACTGCAGTCCCGGTAAAACTGATTTATATAACTGAAATAGTTAAAAGTTGATTTAAACATATTCTGCCTAGGAATCTTGGTGTCAAGGAGACAGCTCTTGTATGAACGGATCAAATTTCCATTCAAAATACTAAAATACTTTTCCCCGATCTTATATTTTCCATTACATTCTTCTCTGTCCATAAATTCAAGCTAAGTAGGCTGTATGGCCTTTATTATACCCACGAGCTATAAGATTCCATACAAATTCTATGCCCGCTCGAAAAACGTTTTTTTAATTTTTTTTTAATTTATTGTTCACCACCGATACGACTGATAATTTATTGGATCCAAAAAGTTTTCACTCGATAAAAAAATGGTACGAGTGTTAATTCTATTGGATCCAAAAAGTTTTTACTCGATAAAAAAATGCCACGAGTGTTAACTCTATTGGATCCAAAAAGTTTTTTACGATACTATTTTTTGTCTGTATTTATCGACCTTCGACTTGCACCTTCTAGATAAAACTTTTTCATAATTAGTAGAATGCGCGGATATATTTTTTGCTCACTGCTGTTGCCATTTATTTTCCAAGAAAAATATTTTTACTTAGTGTTATGAAAAACATTGTACAAACACTAAAAGTTTTGTGCTTGTTAGTGTTAGTAGCCACTTGTTTGTTTAATAAATGCCTTTTGAGTTAGCAAATATGCCTCAAACGCCCGGTGAAGTAGCGAAAGCTTGGAGCGTGTTCGCTTGAAGAGCATGAGCTACATAGTCAATAAAAAAAAACATGTCTGTGTATATGTTAGAATCTGTCCTGCTTGTTATTGAATGATATTTGGCTGGTACCCTTCGATATACAGCAATGCTTGCGCATTCACCGTGATGTTAAATTTGGCTCATTTGGCTGATTATTTTGGTATTAAATAGAAATTAACAGCCTACATACATCCTTAGTTTATATCTACCTCGATCACGTTGGATTCATCAATGTAATGTGACGCCCTAAGGAAATAAGAATAGATAATTTTTTGAAAGAGAGAAATTTAAAATTTAATTTTTTTACTTTTTTCTGTATTTTGTACGTAATCGTAAAGCAATAAAATTATAAATTATCATGTAAATAGGTGGTGCGGCTAGCAACCTATCACTATTTTGATTCCGTATTCCATCTTCAAGCCCATCAACATGCTAAACGTGGCCTTTTGGACTTATAGCCTTAGGCTCTCTCTACCCCGTAAGGGATAAAGACGTGATACTATGTATCTATGTAATAAAATTATAAATACTTCTCTCAATTTTTTTCTTATTTCCTTTGGGCGTCACATTTTACATTTGGTTTTGGTTAAATACATCTATCGTTACTGTATGAACAGGAGACGAGCACTCAAACAGCCGAAGAGGACACTCAAGCCAACGAGCAAGAGGAGGCCGGCGAGGTGACAGCGGCCGACACGGCGGCCTTGCTCCCGCGCGCAGCCCACGTGGCTGAGCGACCGCGCCGCTCGCGACGCCGCGCTCGCTCCGCGCACTCCGCTCGCTCACCGCAGGCCATCCCCGCACTGCTCACTGACGGACACTCCATCAACACGGACAACGGAGAGGGCGAGATTGGTGAGTCAGCCGCATTTTACCTATTTAGCGTCATTGACTACTTTAGTTGCAGAACGGTCGCGTGACTGAGACTAGCGTAACAATTTGTACTAGCCTGGCGTTGGGCGTGAAATAACGTAAACAAGTGCAAACGGTTAATTAAACATTTTATGTAACACTAGCTTTCGCCCGCGGCTCCGCCCGCGTCAATGTCGATCCCTCGGGAATAGTACTTTTTACCGGGATGAAAGGTAGCCTATGTCCTTCACCGTACTCCAGAGAACTTGTATACAAAATTTAATGATGATCGGAAAGCGTAACAAACAAACAGACAAACAAACAAACTCACTTTCGCATTTATAATATTAGTCCTTACTAATATTATTAATCCTTATTAAGGAACTCGGGAAAAGTCATTTATACTTAATAAATACGTTAATCGTGAAAACCATAAATATATGATAAAGCATTAAGAAAACCTCTCCTAATGATCTCCAAAATGACCGGTTGGAAGCGGCCTGCATCCAGCGTTTCCCTGCGACCTTGCACAGGTCGTCCGACCACCTGGTAGGTGGGTAAAGAAAGAAGAAGAAGTCCACTGGTGGCCTATGTCCAGCAGTGGACTTCTTGCGGCTGATATGATGATGATGATTAAGAAAGCGATAAAGAATTGAGTATTGAGTTATTTGGATGAACTTTTCTGTACACAGTTATCATAAGTTTCTGAGAGCCACTGTCGAGCAAAGCCTTCGATCGGCACATGCAAAATTAGTCCGACAGCTGAAGAAAAATGCGAGTAGATCCTTCAGGCACTGAGAAAACTTATGATATTATACTTAAACTTTCAAGAGCCACTGTTTTTAAAAAATAAAATTTTCTGGATACTCGCATGGCATTCCAAAATCAAAGTCAAAAATCATTTATGCCATGTAGGTCTTGAAAGGTGGACACACAAATACTACAGTCTAAACCTGGATAATAATAATGGTTTTTTGGTCAGTGCTTGCCGAGATCGCAGACGTGACAATCGGCCAATTTTTATAAATTTTATTAAAACATATTACGAAAAGTGGTTTTAAATTTGAGAATTTCCGCTATCTAGCCACATTCAAGGGAAACAGTTTTTAACCCATAAACCACTCCATTTTTTTGACGTGAATAACGTCTTATAAATCGATAAAAACCGGCTGCACACACGAAAGTGTCACGTTCCGTGTGCAAGCAAGAGCACGGAACAAGCGATAAAAAGGCACGAAAGCGTTCGGCTTATGACGCATCTATCTCTCTTCCACCGCCACGTAAAATTATCGTCCGTAAACCGAGTTTACAGGTAATTTTTTTCTATCAATATTTTTGTGTGGGTTTAGGCGTGGCCGCGCTGCCGGCGCCTCCGCTAGCTTCCAGCACGCCGCACCCGCACCATCTCAACTTATGAGCGCGGGGAACCCCCACTGACGCGACATCTGCCGTGCTTGTGTGACTGAATCACTACATGCTGTGTACTACCTGATGTGGACTCATTGGCAGCTAAAGACGCCCTATTCCTTCGATCAAATATAATGGTAGATACACAGTCTCATACAAAATGAAGCATTAATAATGTCCCCGAGTCAAAACATCATGCATACTTACAAACAAATACAAAAACGGCACATACTGAAAGTATAACTCCATCTATTTTTTTTTCACTTTTGTGTAGTTTTTGCATCTTTTCACTGTACCTTCGTCATCGCGAGACGTGTGAGTGCTAGTGCGGTTTATTGAAACTGTGGACAAAACAGATCCGAAACTCGATTAGTGCGCTGTTTTGCCGGTGCCACTTTCGTGTATCTACCATTATATTTGATCGAAGCCCTATTCAGCAATATTTTTTTTAAAGTTGTGAGTAGCATAATCTACGAAAGGAAAAAAAAAACTGTTTTACAACACAAAAGCTAGGGGTTTGTTAAGCTCATAAACTCTAAGAGCGACATTAGAAATGCGTCTCACGATTTACTGTTAGTCTCGCTACACTTGGCGTAATTCGCTGCCAAAACTGGATGTTTACGTATTACCATGCCAAATTAGAATCACATCGTATGAGTCAGTCCATAAATATAAGTCAAACCCGAAAAGACACCGCTAATAGGGCTGGCAACTGTTGCCAGCGTTTTTTTCGTTCGTTTCGTTACAATCGTAAACGACGCCAAGAGTGGCGTTGTTTACGATTGTAACGAAACGAACTGTCAAACATATTGACTACGTTACTTTCCTTCGTAATTAAATAAAACTATGTGTAGTGACAAACAATAGCTGAAAGTATATTTTTGTAATTATAAAACAAATACAATAATTCCGAGAGCGGGAAAATATCTCCATCACAATAAGAAATTCGTGTGTAGAATTACAATTTTAAGATATTCTTCGTATCGTTAGTGGCCAGTGTTATGTGGTTGTAACCTATTTTACATTTCGCAAATATGTGTGGACTTTTTCTCCATAAACTGAACAAATCTCGTGAAAAAAACTATTGAAATGTTTATATTAGACAGTTTTCGAAAATATATACCTTAAGTTTAATACTTAAAAATCTATTGTTATGAAAATAAATGTGAGTTTCATACATTTTCTAACGAAAATTCCAATGATTTATCACTATTCTTATGCATTTATTACTTTCATACAAGGCTAAAAATAAAAATATACGTATTTTTCTTAAGAACAATGTATGCAGAGACATCTACGATTAGCTTTTCGTTGCCACCCCCTATTCGCGTCATGACATAGCGCTACCGCCCACAAATCAGCTAAAATATCTGTTATGAGGAAAAAAAATGGCAGCGATTTACGTCACAGTGTGGCGATACACTCACATTGTAAAGTACTCATCCCCGTGCTTTACAAAAACATTACGATAATATTTTGTAGTTTCGTAACTTAACAATTATGTACTGCAAGTAATAGAAACACTTGAGTAATAACTTTATAAGAAACAAGTGACCGTCTTATTCCCTGTTATAGCAATATGCAATAAACTGCAACCATTTACAAGTCAGACATAAACTGTTTGCACTAATTAAGATCTAAAAGAAAGCCACCCGATGCAAGAAGCAAACTTTTGCTTTGTCGGGTAAATCGAAAGGTTGAGACGATTACTTAGGTTAATTTCATTAAATCAACAAAAATATTATAAAATTAATAAGTATACTATGTTGAAGTAAACATCACTCTTTTGGACAGTTAAAATGTTGTGAAAAATCATAAATCCACCGTCCTGAATATTTTAAATGTCCAAAAATTGTATTTAAGTCACAGAGACAACGTTAGTATAGAAAATCATTGTAGTTATGTTGCTCGTTTCATGTCACCATCGTCTCGAAAGTTTTAAAAGAAATATATATTAAAAAGAATTATATAACATTTTTTTTTTACTGTGTTTGGTAAAAATAGTTGTCGCTACTAGTGCAAGTGTTTATGTTTTTCATTTTAGTACCGATTCAGATTTAATTGACGTCTGATAAATTATATTCTAAAACCGACCTTAATGCAATAACCGTAAAGTTCTTATTCAATTTCGTGTACATTAAAGCAAGATAGCTAGCTTGTTGTTATACAGGGTTATAGTTAACTAACGCAAAACCTGCTAAAGACGACTTAGGTACATCATGACTATGACTTTTACCTAAACGCTCATAGTAAGATTTTACATACATAAGTTTTTATGTAGATTTCTGTCAAACGTTAAGTCTATGCTTCCGGCCGCGTGCCACGTGAGCGTAGGTACATACAATTATTACCTCGTAGCGCTGATTGCCATAGAGTTAAGACGAGTAGAATTGCAAAATTGCATTAATTTTTTTGTAAAAAGTCATAGAACAAACGTAGTTAATCTCTATGTACCTTTAGGAGGTTATGCATTAGATACCACTTACCCTGTATATCATACGGACATTGTATTGAAGTCGGCTTTAAAATTATCACAATAAATATGAATGGAGACTGTTTAAGAAATCGGATAGTCAGATATGTATTCAAATTGTTTTTGTTTACACATACGAATACATTGTATAATATTTTTTTAACGCTATTATTTATTCCGTCGGTTGTGAGAAGAAGCAGAACCGCGATTATAACTGAATCAAAATACATAGTGCTCTGAACTTAAGGCGTCTCTTCGCATACTGAATAGAATTAAACTGATGCTGGTGCGACGTTCATAATTATTTTATTACTCATTTCTACATTTTCACATTATATTTATACTATACCCAATGATCTTTATAGCAAAGTGGACTATAATAATCGCGTATTGTCATATTTTTTTTTTATGACAATACGCTATTTTTAATGCGTACGGTCTGAAGGTCACAGTTTAATCCTATTTAGTTAGCTGAGAGAATTTATCTTAGTTGTAATATAGATATTTTATATAATGTACGAGTGAAATTATTGTTCATGGTCGACGATTACGAGAATTTGTGTTAGACCCTAAAGGTAAGGAGAAAGTAATTTTTGGGATAAGAAATTAAGACATGTAAAATACAAGCCACCGCTAATGGGTCAGTATGTACGGTGTTTATGATTGGCACACATGATAGTAAATCGTGTATATAACTTAATAGTTAAGGATTATCTTATATTTCACAAAGGAGGACACTGGTGCTTTCGAGCGCGTCAATTTAAAATAGTTAACTTATGTTTAAATTGATGCTGTATTTAAAAATTGTTTACGCTTCTAAATTGTCTTTTAGTGGTGCATATTTCACTTGACTTGCCAGTTTACGGGTGATGTCCTATAACCTTTTGTCGTACAGGCAAAGTTTGACAAGAGCGAAGCGACGAATTATGGAGACCAACCTGTCAAATAACCGCCTTTATATCACACAGAAAATCGCGATTCTAAATTTAGACAGAATACTAAACGGCTTGTGTCGCGATCGCGAATATTTTATCTCTTTCACTTCACCTTATAGAAATATAGAGAGGTGATTTAATCGGACGCGAAAATAAGACAATCCAGTCAAGTGAAATGGGCTTAACTCAAACATATGCGAAGTCCGCGCGCTCGCCTCTGATCACAACCAGTGTCCTCGAAGCCATGAACCACTACTAAATCCTTTATAATCTAACCAATTGTATAATATGAAGCTTTATTTTTATTTTAACCAATGTGATATGTTTATTTACTTCAAGTCGGAACTTCTTATAGTAAGGATATTGAATAGTTTTGTTTAGACAACATTTGGCTTGGGACGACTGGGCTGCCTGAAAGGCGGCGAAGTTTAAATCCAAAGAAATAATAAAAACGTATGACACGACACCTTTTGTTTCAATCGAATCATTGAACTTTCCTCTTCGTCTAAGGTCCAACTCATCCGACGAGCCTGATCTCCGAGTGACGCGTTTGAACAGCGTCGTCCAGACGCGCGCGGTTGCAATTACACTAGATAGTAGTCCTTTCATAGTTACGCAGTTGAAACGCACCGCTCGAGAACGCGTCAGCGCTGCCGAAGCGCGCGCTTAATAATCACCTGTTTACCATATAACATAATCAGCTAATCCTTTTATTATATTTCTCCCAATGATGGCGATTATACCACGGTAATGATATCTAACAGTATTTGGGCCTGGGCTGCCCACGTCTACAGTGTTTTAACACTTTGACACTGGGCATTTACTCGTGCACTTATACTACTTCGTATATTTACTTATATGCAAGAAAAAAGAGAAATGTCAATAAAAATATTTTTTTTTAAACGGCGCAACTTTAAAGAAAAAGACAAAATATTTCGAAATAAATTTATTAATTCAAGTTACTTATATACAAATAGTATTAAATAACTAGGTATTAAAATATTCGATTACAACGACGGACTATACCTGTATATGCAATTACAATAAAGATCCGAGATATCGAACTGGGAAATTTATTTCATCGTGTAAGTGAGAATCGGTGCGAATGTGTTTTGATTTGTCGTATTCCTCACTCCTGTAGTAATGATCACTGTACGAGCTTACATAGGTACAGCTACGAGCATTAATTAAAGGTCCATTTAAATTTAACACAAATATTTTAACGGGTGGCACCCATAAGCTAGAAATATGCTTTAGAAGCTAGTTTTAAAAAAAGGTGAACACTTAAAAAAATTCTGTGAACAAAATAACACTTTTTATGGCGCACAACTTTTTTTAAGTCACTGACGTCGATAATCTTAACAGCTGATTTAAAGAAAAAAAATATTTTGTATGAAAAAGATAAAATCAAAATTGAGCTGGGCTTAATTTTTTTTTTTTTATTAAAAATGAGGTAAACAGCTTTGCACTTATAAGCTAGAAAAATGGTTTAGAATAAAATTATAAAAATCGACACGCTAGTTTTAGACATAGTTTGACATAAATATCTAGGAACACAAACGATAAAAACACCCGGTGCTCAAAAAAACATTTCCTTGACGTACAAATTTTTTACCATCACTTTGGATACTAATAATTCACTGACGTCGACAATCAAAACAGCTGATTTATCCATTTTCATAAAATATATAATTATTTGGTTTGACAAAACTAAAATATAAAACCAGCGTGTCGATTTGTTAATATTTGCTAAACATTTCTTTGAACTATGTGAGCCAGCCCTTAAAATATATGCGCTTAATTAAATGAACCTTAGCAGTCTTATTATAAAACGAGGACTATCCGTCCAAATCTAATTGACAATAACAGTTAATAAAACGTCAAATTGATAAGTGTCGACTTATTTTGGTCGGATAATGGTTTAAACCATGTACTAAAGTAAGTCCTCGTTTTATAATAAGACAGTACATATCCAATTTAGACCTTAATACACTGACTTAAGAACCGATGTGTATACATATCAATGCTCGTGCGTGTACAGACACCGAACAAATGGAACTGCTGCTTTTTCTCTATAATGCGAATATGTATCTTTAAGTCTTAATTTAAATATACCAAAAGTTATTGCTTTTTCGCAGGTATTTGTATTATCTAGCAGCCTTCAATAAGTGTTGTGTGACGTCGCCCTGTGTGGCCCAAAATTCAAGCCAAGGGCATTAAATAAATTGGCATGGGATGTCATCGGAAGCGACGCGTCATATCAAAACAAGCTATTATAACATTTATATCTAGTGGTATAAGATGATTATACCACTAGACATAAAGGTTATAATAGCTTGTTTAAATGACGCGTTGCTTCCAATGCCATCCCATGTCAATTCAGTGTGGCGCGGCCCTAAAAAGATTACAGCAAACAACCTGGTTATCACTGTAGCATAACACTGGTCTAACTAAACCTATAATACGTATATTTTCCGACTCTAGAAGAAGAACATGTTATATAAGGAGCAATAAACCATTCCTATGTGAACTGTTACAACCAATCACGCCACAATGGCCACATGTGGAAAAAGTAAAAGATGCTGAATATAAAGTCAAAGTGAACAGTCCTTAATTGCATTGTGAATTCTTTTGATTAACAACATTCTCTGTAAAAAAAAATTTAAACACGTGCCGCAGCTCTCGGGCGCGCGGACGATAGACACGTGGCAGCCGCGGCTCTCAGGCGCGCGGACAAGAGACACGTGACGGCCGCGGCTCTCAGGCTCGCGGACGAGGGATACGTGACGGCCGCGGCTCTCAGGCGCGCGGACAAGGGACACGTGGCGGCCGCGATGACGACTGTCACTCCATGGCCTTAGCTTCTGCTATTACTGCTCGCGCCTGCTCCAGCGCTTTTCTGCAATAAAGATAAGACATATTACTAAAATTGTACTATGGACGAACTAGTTGAGACGAACGATCGTGCTTTGGAGAAGTTGCAAATTTTTACACCAAAAAGATTCTACATCACAATAGTTACTTGGGTCAGTCAAATATTTTGTAAGCAGTGAAAGGGGGAGGGCTTAGTGTTGCCACTCTGCAGCCTGGTGAGTGCGAGCTTCGCCAGAGCAGCAAGTCGTTGCAGCGCCTATGTCCGCAGCGGCCTCGTCTTGGACAGCGCCTAGGTTAAAATACTGAAGCCCTAGGTAATAATACAGTCCACTCACAGATGCTTAGGGTTATCACTCTGTACCCTAGTAAGCGTCAGTCTGGCCAGCGTTGACAGCGGCTGCAGCGCCTAGGTTAAAATAATGAAGCCACAGACAATAATACAGTCCACTTACAGATGCAAAGGTTTATCACTCTGCAGCCTAGTAAGCGCGAGTTTAGTCAGCCGCCAGCTGCTACAGCGCCTAGGTTAAAGTAATGAAGCTCTAGGCAATAATACAGTCCACATCTTATACATCTGTGAAGATGCATAGGGTTATCACTCTGCAGCCTAGTCAGCGCCAGCTTAGCCAGCGCGGCCAGCCGCTGCAGTGTCCGTGCACACAGCAGGTCCGTCTTGGGCAGCGCCTAGGTTACAATAATGAAGCATCCAATACAGTCCACTCACAGATGCATAGGGTTATCACTCTGCAGCCTAGTCAGCGCGAGCTTAGCCAGCGCCGCCAGCCGCTGCAGCGCCTGTGCCCTTAGCGGGCCCGTCCTCGGCAGCGTAGCAGCCAGTGCAGCGGCGGCGGCGGCTACTTGGGGGCCGGGCGCCGCGCCCGCCGCCGCACTGAGGGCGTGCACCAGAGACAGCGCGGCGGGGTCTGCGCGGAGCAGGCCGGGCGGCGCGGACAACGCGAGAGCCGCGCGCAGCAGACGCACGCCCGACCCCAGGCAACGCCGCCAGAACAACCCGCCCGCGCCCTCCATTATCCTGCAACAAACAATTGCTCTGTCAAGTCGGATTAATAAATAAATATATTTTAATCTTTGTCTTAAGGAAAATGTTTTTTTTCCTAACCTGTAGATGATATGTCCCACTGCTGGGCAAAGGCCTCTACTTATTTTTAAAACAAAAGGGCGTATTTCCGGTAAATTGGAAATTAACTAGGGTGGTCATCATCATTTCGAGTAGGTGTCACGGTCAATCGACTATGCACACCCTGGTGTCAGAGTTCTTCGGAACCGCCTCTCGCCCTCTGACGTGGTTCCTTTAACGACTACCAAATGGCAGCCGGGACCAACAGCTTAACGTGCCTTCCGAAGCACGGAATCATGTTTATTATCAGACAATCAGGTGATTCACGCCTGCAATGTCCTAACCAAACCGGAAACAACTAAACAAAGTATGCTTCCCGTGGGAATCGAACCCACGACCCCCGGGTCTACAGTCAAACGCCTTACCCACTGGACCACGGAGGTAGTCAATTAGGGTGGTACCTATACCGAAAGAAAGTGAGAGTACATCGGTGGAAGGCTTTAGACCGATTGCCGACTTATCTGCTCCAGCAAAAAATTTTGAATCGTCTATATTTTAATATACTGGAACAAATTAGTCCTCAACTGACGGATGCTCAGCATGGATTTAAACCGGCGAGAATTACCACAAGTAACCTCCTTACTTACGTGGTAAGGTAGTACCCACAGTAGACAGTGGTGGGCAGGTGGCTACCGCTTATTTCGATTTCAAAAAAGCATTTGACCTCGTGATTAATTATGTCCTGCTTGACAAGTTATCTGAGGTTGGATTCACCCCCCACCTGCTGAAATTCTTTGCCAGTAACTCTGGGGATAAGCATATACTGTACATATATACTAAAAACATAACCACTATACTCCTTGTGGAAGCAATGCCGGCAGAAACACGTCCGCGTTCAAGGCAGCCTGCAGCCTCGTCAGCTACCACGGAGTACATACAGAGTGGAGACGGCGTTAGCTACTGTGCACTGTGATTCCAACTAGGTCCTGACGTCATCACGTTATCATCGAGAGTAGGCGTGGCCTATTAGTCTGCTGTTGTAGCTGTCAATGTTCGTACGTGGTTCGTTCTGTGCACACAGTGAGATTTTCGGACTTATCTTGTTTTTTACGAAGAAAATCATGAAGTGTTGCATTATATCATGTAAAAACTACTCAGATAAACGTTCAGATGCTATGGAAGGAATCACATTTCATTTGTAAGTATATTTATTCGTAATTTACTTAAATTATTCTAGAAAAATCTTTTGGTGACGTTCCGTGCTACTCATCGTTAGATGGCACCACTTTGCGTAATGGGACGTATGAACTATAAAAATATATTAAAGCTAATTATCGTAATAAATAATAACCATAAATACTGAAATTTGTTCTAAATTTATACCTAAAGACTTTTACCTTGACAAAAAGATTATGTTTATGTTGTTTCATAATTCTCTTTTCAGCAATGCGCCACCTGTCGTCAACGTTGAATAATAGTGAACGTCAAGATGACGGGACTCCGCCCGGTTTTGCGAATATGATGTGATTAGGATGTAGTACCATATGAGTGCTATTTTATACTTACATAATAAAATTTTATTATGGAGACAGTTTTATTATGGAGGTTAGGCTCTCTCTCTACCCCGTAAGGGAAATAGACGTGATAATATGTATGTATGTTTTAACATTTTGGTTTTGCACTTAATTTTTAGGCAAAGGTAAATTAAAACAAATTCAGTGTAGAATAACCTCCATAATAAAACTGTCAAACAAACGCCTAAGCAAATTGTAAGAGCAGTATAATGCTACTTGGCTTTGAAATTCACTTTTTCCTCAGGAGCTTATTCGTTTATTTATTTGTCAAACATGTGTTACAATGTGTATAATATAAAAGTAGGAATCAACATGCTTACCGTTAGGGTGTACAAATATTGAATCAGATCAGCTACTGTTAGTACCACATAAAATAAACAATAAATAATATTAAATTACAAAATAAGTCAATATATGTACAATAAGCATAAAAATATATAAATAGAGAGATAAAAAAAACCACTAACTTTTATCATTAAAAACGCAATTATATCATAGTAACACTTCTGGTTTAGACATGATTTCAGTTTTTTCTTAAATAGATTTATATTTAATGTTTTATATTCCTTAGGGATTTTACTATACATTTTCGGAACAGAGCTGTTTTTTATTGATGTAGACAAAGTCTATCGCCATTTCTTCTGTTTCTTGCACACACATCCGATATACGTTTGCATAAATGGGGATTATTTTGAACAAATACAGCTATCTCAAATATATACAGTGATGGCAGTGTTAGTATTTTATATTGTTTAAAATAAGATTGACAGCTATCAGTGCTTTGTAGACCAAACATAGAGCGGGTACACCGTTTTTGCATTTTAAAAACCAATTTTTTATCTGTAGAATTTCCCCAGAAAAATCGTTGAAAATATTTTTTATTTTTACAATTGAAGTGTTTTTTAAGAACTGAATTGTGGTCCCGCCATTTTGATATTATAATAGCGGGACCACTTTCTTTGTTGAATATCTTGAAATCATTTGAGTGTACAATTTTATTATAGCACGTATGTAAGTATAAAATAGCACTAATATTACTACGTACGTAATGGTAAGTACTACATCATAGTTACATCATATTCACAAAACCGGGCGGGGTCCCGTCATCTTGACATTCACAAATAATAGCCATACATGGCAAAATCTCTAGGGTTGCCAACCACCTAGTTTTCGCTAGTTAATACTTTTTACTATTTTATCAAAAGACAGTATACAAAATACTGTTTTCTCAACCGCTGATAAAACTACGATTGGATTTTGAAATGTTATAAAAAGTTACATAAAAGATGAGGGAATAATGATGTTTATGAGCACCCCGAGAGCATTTTTCATCACAGAAACCTACTTTCAGTGAGTGCTCACCCCATATGCAGACAGCATCGACCACAATTCTTTTATAGGTTTTTTCCAAATCTACGAATACGCAGTACATTTTTTGACCTTTGGCCAAAATTTTCTCCAAAATGAAAAAGACATGGAAAAGACCTGCCAGTATTTGCTAACTTAGTGTACAACGTTTTGATGGTCACTTCAAAATACATTTTGATGGTCACATCAAATACATCTTATATAAAAATTAACAATATCATACGAAAGCCGCAATGCATTTTGAAGTGTCTATCAAAACGTTGTACACCGAGTTAGCAAATAGGCCGGCTGATCTGTACATCCCATTCGTTTTCTGATCCCGCTTGTTAGATAAGTTAGTTGTAAATAAAACTTTTGTACATGTTGTATCATTTTTTGACATTCATACAAATCGAATATTGCACTTTGGCGTTACGTGATACTTTTTCAATTGATTGAGATTATGTCTGTTAATGTAGATTTTTCATGGTAAGAAAAAAAATAATGGCTATTCTTAAGCTTATTTACACTCCATGCTATGATTATTAAATCATAATACTTCAAGAAATATATGATTGAAGCATAATTGTATTTGATTTTTACTGTTGGAACCAATATCTCCCTATGTCCTTTATTATTAATGATGGAAAAATGTCATGCGATCGATGTAATTTCTTGATAAGATCAACGATCAACAAAAGATCAATCCACCAGTTTGTATATTTTTTTGACATGTGGGTCGAGCATGTGGGTCAAAAAAATATACAAACTTGTGGCGGCGTCGAAGGCAGGCTGGTACTACTACTAGCTCAAGTCACCTCTAGTATGGCTAAGTTTTGGGTGGCCCGTGCGTCAACTGGTATGCTGCCTGGATTTTGACTACTCTTTTACATGATATGGTCACTGACACTATGGTTTTATTATGGAATTTGATTAATTATCTATGACAAAAAACAGAAAGGAAATAATTTACATAAAACATATTGATTCTTTGTTTTTGTGGCTGTGAAGATGTAGTCTCCAAATAAACGATTGCTTTGAACAGGTACAGAACTATACTATATACAACAATATTATGTTATTAAAATTATTTTAAAAGAAATATTAATTTGTGGAAAATTTTAAATTTATATGTTTCTAACCATAGTTTTACCAGCAGTCGTGAAAACAGTGTTTTGCAAACTCTCTTATAATAGAACAGTAAAAAGCATTAACTAGCAAAAACAGTATTATACTGTTTTTAACAGTCTGGTTGGCAACCGTAATTACTCAGCTATCCGACACTAGATTTCAGTAGGTGTTAGGGACATCTAGTGACGGATAGATAAACTAAAAAGAAAAATCAACATCGAACTTATTGAGTAGTTGGGCTATTCGCCGCTAGATGGATATAAAGGAGGGAGTGAGACAGAGCAAGTAGAGTGAGACAGATAATACTCCCCTCACCCCCTGTAAGTGCCACGCATTGTTTCATAGAAAATATTCCTTAGGGCAACTCCTCTTCGTATGTACTCCGTGTCAGCTACAGTCGCCAGTTTCTTCAAGGCATTAAAACCGCCCCGTACATTAACAGCACGAACCAAAAGCTGTCGCAACCTGACCCCCACAGACCGGATCCCACACGTTCTCCGTGATTATACATATAACATAACCACTATACTCACTATGGAGGTAATGTCGTTGACACGTCCGCGTTCAAGTCAGCCTGCAGCATAGTCAGCTGCAGCCGCGAGTTTCTTTAAATCATTAGAGCACCCCGTACATTGACAACGCGACCCAAAAGCTGTCGCAACCTGACGCCCACGGATCCCACGCATTTTCCGTATACAGCGTGTAACAGTACCCTCGACATTTACTTAAAGGGTTGACTCAGCCCATCAATATAAACAACTTTTCCTATGGGACCAATGCTGGTAACTCAAAAAAAATTCGTCATTTCCATACAAAAGAGTTCCACCGCCCGGCCAGTTTGTATGGAAAGGTCGATATTTTTTTTGAGTTCCCCGCATTGTTCCTATAGGAAAAGTTGTTCATATTGGTGGGCTGACTCACCCCTTTAAGTAAATGTCGAGGGTACAGTTACACGCTGTATACTAAAAACTTAACCACTATACTGACTGTGGAGGTAACGCCGGCAGGAACACGTCCGCGTTCAAGGCAGCCTGCAGCCTCGTCCGGGCCGCGGCCGCGAGTTTCCTCAGCGCGGCGGTGGCGCCGGGCACGGTGGCTGCTCGCACCAACAGCTGCCGCAGTCGGACGCACGCTCGCACGCACAGGGGGTCCCACGCGTTCTCCACTATCTCTGAAAGACGGAAGTTCATGCTTTACCAAATGAATAATTCCATTATCATAATTTGGAACTGCTGGACAAAAACCTCTCCCGAGAATTCTTTGTTCCATGGGAGGACACTGCCATGCTCAGCAGGCGGGTTGGCGAGCGTAGTTTCTTTGGCTTCTTGTGCTTCTGACGCTGCTGCTGAAGCATTTTTGAAGCTGGGGAAGGACAGGAAGCCGTCGGATTTGGGAAGGTCATAAAGGTATTGGGACACTACTCACTCGGACAAATGAGGGAAAAGCAAGTAGCAGCTCGAGAGGCCGGGCGCCCGTACCCGATGCCATACCTGCTACAACTGGGTGTACCCGGACAATTAATTGAGGGTGACACCCCTGGCCATAACATAACGTGCATAAATAAGGAACAGTATCATATTCACGGACAGTACATTTTACACCTTTGTACAAGACATCAAGTCGAAAGAGTTAACCAACTCTTTCAATTTGATGTGTCAGTACAAAGGCGCCGATACATTTTTTACTCCATTGCGCCCCAGAGGACCACCACGCACGAGTGCCAAGTCTACTAGATCCAAAAGTTTTCTGATCAAATTTGGAACTGTTAATAAATAAATATATACGGACATATCACACAGATTGAGCTAGCCCCAAAGTAAGTTCGAAACTTGTGTTATGAGATACTAACTCAATGATACCATATTTTATAACAAATACATTATAGATACACATCCAAGACCCAGGCCAATCTGAAAAAGATCATTTTCCATCTTGACCTGGCCGGGGATCGAACCCGGTCACTCCGTGTCGCAGGCTGGCGTGTTGAACGCTGCGCCACGGAGCTAGTCAAAATATCTCCTATATAATAATAAACTCGATAAAAAATAATTTGGTACTAAAATAGACTGCGAGATCTTTTGGCTTCACCATACTTTAAAAAGAAAGCCTTACCTGTGAGTTTGGGCAATACAACCCTAGAAACCAGTGCAGGCACCAACATGAGATCGGGGTCCTCTCTGACCCCTCGCTCTGTCACGCTGGGGGGCGGGTCATCCTCTTCCTCCTCTTGTTCCGACTCACTGGACAGCCTGTCTGCTCGGACGCCGTACATCATCACACATCTGGAACGTAAGATTAATATCATCCAAATAATAATCTAAGACAACATATTTTAATCTATGGCGGCTAACTAAATGTATGTAATATAATCAAAACAGGCATATTAAAAAAATATACCCTTCTATGGTTACTTTCACAGAACAAATCATTAGAATGGCTCCCACACTGTAAGTTCTGTGAAACACGGCGACAAAATTATTTAAAAAGCCTTCTTGTGCTGGTATTACATGGAAAGCAAGAAGTAAAGTGTCTAGTGTGTTGAAGAGTAAAACCTCTTCAGTTTAATTTATTTTTTATGTTCCAAGAAAAGAACATATTTTTTGAATTGTCTTGTCACTCGTTGTCAATTGTGAAAAACTCTAAAATTATACAGTAGTTGTAGTTATAAATTAAATATATTTGATTTATAACTAATTAAATTCGTATCATTATTATCGTATCGTTAAGAATCAAGTGATTAATAACAGAGTGTAGCCAAAGGAAGGATTTATTTAACTTCTCAATTTTCTGTAACATAAGATGTTATTAAAACGATCAATCCTAAAAATCAAATGTAGAAAATGTACATTGCTGGTAAATTACGCATACTATCATTATTGCGTCGCTTTAAATACGTAATGTAAAAGATGGCCGGAACCACCGTTTTAGTAAAAACTTTAAAAATGTAGTGAAGGTTTCGCACTACTTTTGCAATGTGAACCTATGTGTAAGTGAGCGCGCATAATTCGTACTGCCCTATCTTTCTTTAATCTGTGGTTAATGTGAGTCGCGTTTTTTGTACCCTGTCACGTTTAAGGTTTGTTTCATTGACATGCACTGTAGCATAAAATCATAGTTTTAGCTACTTTATAAACTATTATTCAGGCACATAGGGACCAAGTCTGGATTGAGTTTTCTTTCGGCGTATTCTTCTCACCAGTGGCCGTTCCGAAACACTAATAGTATTTCGACTTTGCATATATTAAAAAAATATAAATATGACGTTCAAAAAGTCTTTGACTATTATTATACAGTACATTTTATTAGCAATAGAGACGTGTTATAGATAAACAGATATTATAGGCTAGACCGAACTAGACGTCACAATGCAAGAATATAAAATGGTAATATATATATATGTATACACCAAGGGGAGGCCTATACCCAGCAGTGGGACATAACATCTACAGGTTAGGACAAAAAATATAAGGTGTATAATGCTCACTTGTACCAGTCCATTCTTTCGTAGTCCTCGTTGTCTTCGTCTGCCAGCGGGTTCCATAATATGAGCTGCATAATAAATAAAAATATCATCATCATCAGGTCTTTTTAGTCTCCACTACAGAAGCACGACCCTCTCCGTACTACTAGAGCCATACCAGCAAGAGGACTTGGCCATACACTCTCCAAGCTGACCAGACGGGAGAGGTCTCTTAGATGTTTATAAGCTTTGTTTAGCTTATATTTCCTAAGTCGCCTTCTACGACATCCACGGGAAGAATTGGAGTGGTCCTATTCTACTCTGCCGGGTATCACACGGCACAGTAGAAGAGGTATAAAAATATCGATAAGAAGAAATAAAACAAAATGGATGTAATGTAAGTAAGTAAGTAAAGTAATAGTAAATTTTGATGGCCGCTGCAATAATGTACTAATATTTATTAATTAGCCAACTAATAATAAAAAGTTGTATTCATATTTTGTTTACAAAAAAGATGCAATTTATTATACAACGTGGTTTTGAACCTTCTAGCTATATTGAAATCTGGGAATCAACAACACAGAAAAACCCCAGGGGACCAACCACGGGATATGAAATAGTAGATTGTTGCACCGAGCAGAAAGTAATTTATTATTGCACTGAGAGCTTATTTGGCCCGAGCGCCAGCGAGGGTTCCAAAAAGCATGAGTGCAATATAAATTACTTATTGCGAGGAGGAATCCCTAATGGAATACAGAAAAGCAAGAAAAAAACAGGTAAAAACGAATTCTGTATTCGATTAGGGATTCTTATTCTGAGATTCCAATATAGCTAGGAGGTTCAAAATCACGTTGTATAATAATTGCATCTTCTTCGTAATCAATTTTTTTATTATTAGTTGGCTAATTAAGGGGTGCAGCGTAACAAACTTACATAAGTACATATGTAATAACAATAATGGTCGAATGAAGTTTTGTTTTTCATGTAATATTAGTACATTATCGCAGCGGCCGTCAAAAAGGCATTGACGGAAGAAAGTGAGAATGTGGGCTGTGGGTCCATCGAATGCCTCATTGCTGCCAAGCTTTGTATAGTACTATTCAAACAAAGAGTATAAAATTATCAACCTTACCTTTCTTAATCCGTCAAGCGCGAGAAACGCAGACACAATGAATTTTCTATTGTTATGCGGACCGATTGGCCCACTTGTTGAGAGGTCAAGCGTCAAAATATTTATTTTCTTTTTTATTCGTTGTATGCAAATTAACTGCAACAGCTCGAAAATTGTAAGCACCCAAAGCAGAGGCGGATCTACAGATGTGACGCCCATAGGCAATAAATTTTTGCTGTCTCCCATCAACCACTTAACGTGCAACGACGGAGGGGGGAAGGATATTATTTTTTAGATTTAGGCTATTTATTGCCGCCTTCCATCAACCTTTTCGCCTTAGGGATAATTAGCTACTGACCCAAAGGTAGACATATTTCTTATCAGACTGCAGGGAGTGACTGTACCTGGTGTCGCACGTAGGGTGCCAGCAGACGTGGCAGGCACTCGGCCACGTAGGCGTCGCTGTAGAGGCCGGGGTCGCGGCGCCGCCATCGCTGCAGGGACTGACTGTACCTGGTGTCGCACGTAGGGTGCCAGCAGACGTGGCAGGCACTCGGCCACGTAGGCGTCGCTGTAGAGGCCGGGGTCGCGGCGCCGCCATCGCTGCAGGGACTGACTGTACCTGGTGTCGCACGTAGGGTGCCAGCAGACGTGGCAGGCACTCGGCCACGTAGGCGTCGCTGTAGAGGCCGGGGTCGCGGCGCCGCCATCGCTGCAGGGACTGACTGTACCTGGTGTCGCACGTAGGGTGCCAGCAGACGTGGCAGGCACTCGGCCACGTAGGCGTCGCTGTAGAGGCCGGGGTCGCGGCGCCGCCATCGCTGCAGGGACTGACTGTACCTGGTGTCGCACGTAGGGTGCCAGCAGACGTGGCAGGCACTCGGCCACGTAGGCGTCGCTGTAGAGGCCGGGGTCGCGGCGCCGCCATCGCTGCAGGGACTGACTGTACCTGGTGTCGCACGTAGGGTGCCAGCAGACGTGGCAGGCACTCGGCCACGTAGGCGTCGCTGTAGAGGCCGGGGTCGCGGCGCCGCCATCGCTGCAGGGAGTGACTGTACCTGGTGTCGCACGTAGGGTGCCAGCAGACGTGGCAGGCACTCGGCCACGTAGGCGTCGCTGTAGAGGCCGGGGTCGCGGCGCCGCCATCGCTGCAGGGAGTGACTGTACCTGGTGTCGCACGTAGGGTGCCAGCAGACGTGGCAGGCACTCGGCCACGTAGGCGTCGCTGTAGAGGCCGGGGTCGCGGCGCCGCCATCGCTGCAGGGAGTGACTGTACCTGGTGTCGCACGTAGGGTGCCAGCAGACGTGGCAGGCACTCGGCCACGTAGGCGTCGCTGTAGAGGCCGGGGTCGCGGCGCCGCCATCGCTGCAGGGAGTGACTGTACCTGGTGTCGCACGTAGGGTGCCAGCAGACGTGGCAGGCACTCGGCCACGTAGGCGTCGCTGTAGAGGCCGGGGTCGCGGCGCCGCCATCGCTGCAGGGAGTGACTGTACCTGGTGTCGCACGTAGGGTGCCAGCAGACGTGGCAGGCACTCGGCCACGTAGGCGTCGCTGTAGAGGCCGGGGTCGCGGCGCCGCCATCGCTGCAGGGAGTGACTGTACCTGGTGTCGCACGTAGGGTGCCAGCAGACGTGGCAAGCACTCGGCCACGTAGGCGTCGCTGTAGAGGCCGGGGTCGCGGCGCCGCCATCGCTGCAGGGAGTGACTGTACCTGGTGTCGCACGTAGGGTGCCAGCAGACGTGGCAAGCACTCGGCCACGTAGGCGTCGCTGTAGAGGCCGGGGTCGCGGCGCCGCCATCGCTGCAGGGAGTGACTGTACCTGGTGTCGCACGTAGGGTGCCAGCAGACGTGGCAAGCACTCGGCCACGTAGGCGTCGCTGTAGAGGCCGGGGTCGCGGCGCCGCCATCGCTGCAGGGAGTGACTGTACCTGGTGTCGCACGTAGGGTGCCAGCAGACGTGGCAAGCACTCGGCCACGTAGGCGTCGCTGTAGAGGCCGGGGTCGCGGCGCCGCCATCGCTGCAGGGAGTGACTGTACCTGGTGTCGCACGTAGGGTGCCAGCAGACGTGGCAAGCACTCGGCCACGTAGGCGTCGCTGTAGAGGCCGGGGTCGCGGCGCCGCCATCGCTGCAGGGAGTGACTGTACCTGGTGTCGCACGTAGGGTGCCAGCAGACGTGGCAAGCACTCGGCCACGTAGGCGTCGCTGTAGAGGCCGGGGTCGCGGCGCCGCCATCGCTGCAGGGAGTGACTGTACCTGGTGTCGCACGTAGGGTGCCAGCAGACGTGGCAAGCACTCGGCCACGTAGGCGTCGCTGTAGAGGCCGGGGTCGCGGCGCCGCCATCGCTGCAGGGAGTGACTGTACCTGGTGTCGCACGTAGGGTGCCAGCAGACGTGGCAAGCACTCGGCCACGTAGGCGTCGCTGTAGAGGCCGGGGTCGCGGCGCCGCCATCGCTGCAGGGAGTGACTGTACCTGGTGTCGCACGTAGGGTGCCAGCAGACGTGGCAAGCACTCGGCCACGTAGGCGTCGCTGTAGAGGCCGGGGTCGCGGCGCCGCCATCGCTGCAGGGAGTGACTGTACCTGGTGTCGCACGTAGGGTGCCAGCAGACGTGGCAAGCACTCGGCCACGTAGGCGTCGCTGTAGAGGCCGGGGTCGCGGCGCCGCCATCGCTGCAGGGAGTGACTGTACCTGGTGTCGCACGTAGGGTGCCAGCAGACGTGGCAAGCACTCGGCCACGTAGGCGTCGCTGTAGAGGCCGGGGTCGCGGCGCCGCCATCGCTGCAGGGAGTGACTGTACCTGGTGTCGCACGTAGGGTGCCAGCAGACGTGGCAGGCACTCGGCCACGTAGGCGTCGCTGTAGAGGCCGGGGTCGCGGCGCCGCCATCGCTGCAGGGAGTGACTGTACCTGGTGTCGCACGTAGGGTGCCAGCAGACGTGGCAAGCACTCGGCCACGTAGGCGTCGCTGTAGAGGCCGGGGTCGCGGCGCCGCCATCGCTGCAGGGAGTGACTGTACCTGGTGTCGCACGTAGGGTGCCAGCAGACGTGGCAAGCACTCGGCCACGTAGGCGTCGCTGTAGAGGCCGGGGTCGCGGCGCCGCCATCGCTGCAGGGAGTGACTGTACCTGGTGTCGCACGTAGGGTGCCAGCAGACGTGGCAAGCACTCGGCCACGTAGGCGTCGCTGTAGAGGCCGGGGTCGCGGCGCCGCCATCGCTGCAGGGAGTGACTGTACCTGGTGTCGCACGTAGGGTGCCAGCAGACGTGGCAAGCACTCGGCCACGTAGGCGTCGCTGTAGAGGCCGGGGTCGCGGCGCCGCCATCGCTGCAGGGAGTGACTGTACCTGGTGTCGCACGTAGGGTGCCAGCAGACGTGGCAAGCACTCGGCCACGTAGGCGTCGCTGTAGAGGCCGGGGTCGCGGCGCCGCCATCGCTGCAGGGAGTGACTGTACCTGGTGTCGCACGTAGGGTGCCAGCAGACGTGGCAAGCACTCGGCCACGTAGGCGTCGCTGTAGAGGCCGGGGTCGCGGCGCCGCCATCGCTGCAGGGAGTGACTGTACCTGGTGTCGCACGTAGGGTGCCAGCAGACGTGGCAAGCACTCGGCCACGTAGGCGTCGCTGTAGAGGCCGGGGTCGCGGCGCCGCCATCGCTGCAGGGAGTGACTGTACCTGGTGTCGCACGTAGGGTGCCAGCAGACGTGGCAAGCACTCGGCCACGTAGGCGTCGCTGTAGAGGCCGGGGTCGCGGCGCCGCCATCGCTGCAGGGAGTGACTGTACCTGGTGTCGCACGTAGGGTGCCAGCAGACGTGGCAAGCACTCGGCCACGTAGGCGTCGCTGTAGAGGCCGGGGTCGCGGCGCCGCCATCGCTGCAGGGAGTGACTGTACCTGGTGTCGCACGTAGGGTGCCAGCAGACGTGGCAAGCACTCGGCCACGTAGGCGTCGCTGTAGAGGCCGGGGTCGCGGCGCCGCCATCGCTGCAGGGAGTGACTGTACCTGGTGTCGCACGTAGGGTGCCAGCAGACGTGGCAAGCACTCGGCCACGTAGGCGTCGCTGTAGAGGCCGGGGTCGCGGCGCCGCCATCGCTGCAGGGAGTGACTGTACCTGGTGTCGCACGTAGGGTGCCAGCAGACGTGGCAAGCACTCGGCCACGTAGGCGTCGCTGTAGAGGCCGGGGTCGCGGCGCCGCCATCGCTGCAGGGAGTGACTGTACCTGGTGTCGCACGTAGGGTGCCAGCAGACGTGGCAAGCACTCGGCCACGTAGGCGTCGCTGTAGAGGCCGGGGTCGCGGCGCCGCCATCGCTGCAGGGAGTGACTGTACCTGGTGTCGCACGTAGGGTGCCAGCAGACGTGGCAAGCACTCGGCCACGTAGGCGTCGCTGTAGAGGCCGGGGTCGCGGCGCCGCCATCGCTGCAGGGAGTGACTGTACCTGGTGTCGCACGTAGGGTGCCAGCAGACGTGGCAAGCACTCGGCCACGTAGGCGTCGCTGTAGAGGCCGGGGTCGCGGCGCCGCCATCGCTGCAGGGAGTGACTGTACCTGGTGTCGCACGTAGGGTGCCAGCAGACGTGGCAAGCACTCGGCCACGTAGGCGTCGCTGTAGAGGCCGGGGACGCGGCGCCGCCATCGCTGCAGGGAGTGACTGTACCTGGTGTCGCACGTAGGGTGCCAGCAGACGTGGCAAGCACTCGGCCACGTAGGCGTCGCTGTAGAGGCCGGGGTCGCGGCGCCGCCATCGCTGCAGGGAGTGACTGTACCTGGTGTCGCACGTAGGGTGCCAGCAGACGTGGCAAGCACTCGGCCACGTAGGCGTCGCTGTAGAGGCCGGGGTCGCGGCGCCGCCATCGCTGCAGGGAGTGACTGTACCTGGTGTCGCACGTAGGGTGCCAGCAGACGTGGCAAGCACTCGGCCACGTAGGCGTCGCTGTAGAGGCCGGGGTCGCGGCGCCGCCATCGCTGCAGGGAGTGACTGTACCTGGTGTCGCACGTAGGGTGCCAGCAGACGTGGCAAGCACTCGGCCACGTAGGCGTCGCTGTAGAGGCCGGGGTCGCGGCGCCGCCATCGCTGCAGGGAGTGACTGTACCTGGTGTCGCACGTAGGGTGCCAGCAGACGTGGCAAGCACTCGGCCACGTAGGCGTCGCTGTAGAGGCCGGGGTCGCGGCGCCGCCATCGCTGCAGGGAGTGACTGTACCTGGTGTCGCACGTAGGGTGCCAGCAGACGTGGCAGGCACTCGGCCACGTAGGCGTCGCTGTAGAGGCCGGGGTCGCGGCGCCGCCATCGCTGCAGGGAGTGACTGTACCTGGTGTCGCACGTAGGGTGCCAGCAGACGTGGCAAGCACTCGGCCACGTAGGCGTCGCTGTAGAGGCCGGGGTCGCGGCGCCGCCATCGCTGCAGGGAGTGACTGTACCTGGTGTCGCACGTAGGGTGCCAGCAGACGTGGCAAGCACTCGGCCACGTAGGCGTCGCTGTAGAGGCCGGGGTCGCGGCGCCGCCATCGCTGCAGGGAGTGACTGTACCTGGTGTCGCACGTAGGGTGCCAGCAGACGTGGCAAGCACTCGGCCACGTAGGCGTCGCTGTAGAGGCCGGGGTCGCGGCGCCGCCATCGCTGCAGGGAGTGACTGTACCTGGTGTCGCACGTAGGGTGCCAGCAGACGTGGCAAGCACTCGGCCACGTAGGCGTCGCTGTAGAGGCCGGGGTCGCGGCGCCGCCATCGCTGCAGGGAGTGACTGTACCTGGTGTCGCACGTAGGGTGCCAGCAGACGTGGCAAGCACTCGGCCACGTAGGCGTCGCTGTAGAGGCCGGGGTCGCGGCGCCGCCATCGCTGCAGGGAGTGACTGTACCTGGTGTCGCACGTAGGGTGCCAGCAGACGTGGCAAGCACTCGGCCACGTAGGCGTCGCTGTAGAGGCCGGGGTCGCGGCGCCGCCATCGCTGCAGGGAGTGACTGTACCTGGTGTCGCACGTAGGGTGCCAGCAGACGTGGCAAGCACTCGGCCACGTAGGCGTCGCTGTAGAGGCCGGGGTCGCGGCGCCGCCATCGCTGCAGGGAGTGACTGTACCTGGTGTCGCACGTAGGGTGCCAGCAGACGTGGCAAGCACTCGGCCACGTAGGCGTCGCTGTAGAGGCCGGGGTCGCGGCGCCGCCATCGCTGCAGGGAGTGACTGTACCTGGTGTCGCACGTAGGGTGCCAGCAGACGTGGCAAGCACTCGGCCACGTAGGCGTCGCTGTAGAGGCCGGGGTCGCGGCGCCGCCATCGCTGCAGGGAGTGACTGTACCTGGTGTCGCACGTAGGGTGCCAGCAGACGTGGCAAGCACTCGGCCACGTAGGCGTCGCTGTAGAGGCCGGGGTCGCGGCGCCGCCATCGCTGCAGGGAGTGACTGTACCTGGTGTCGCACGTAGGGTGCCAGCAGACGTGGCAAGCACTCGGCCACGTAGGCGTCGCTGTAGAGGCCGGGGTCGCGGCGCCGCCATCGCTGCAGGGAGTGACTGTACCTGGTGTCGCACGTAGGGTGCCAGCAGACGTGGCAAGCACTCGGCCACGTAGGCGTCGCTGTAGAGGCCGGGGTCGCGGCGCCGCCATCGCTGCAGGGAGTGACTGTACCTGGTGTCGCACGTAGGGTGCCAGCAGACGGGGCAGGCACTCGGCCACGTAGGCGTCGCTGTAGAGGCCGGGGTCGCGGCGCCGCCATCGCTGCAGGGACTGACTGTACCTGGTGTCGCACGTAGGGTGCCAGCAGACGGGGCAGGCACTCGGCCACGTAGGCGTCGCTGTAGAGGCCGGGGTCGCGGCGCCGCCATCGCTGCAGGGACTGACTGTACCTGGTGTCGCACGTAGGGTGCCAGCAGACGGGGCAGGCACTCGGCCACGTAGGCGTCGCTGTAGAGGCCGGGGTCGCGGCGCCGCCATCGCTGCAGGGACTGACTGTACCTGGTGTCGCACGTAGGGTGCCAGCAGACGGGGCAGGCACTCGGCCACGTAGGCGTCGCTGTAGAGGCCGGGGTCGCGGCGCCGCCATCGCTGCAGGGACTGACTGTACCTGGTGTCGCACGTAGGGTGCCAGCAGACGGGGCAGGCACTCGGCCACGTAGGCGTCGCTGTAGAGGCCGGGGTCGCGGCGCCGCCATCGCTGCAGGGACTGACTGTACCTGGTGTCGCACGTAGGGTGCCAGCAGACGGGGCAGGCACTCGGCCACGTAGGCGTCGCTGTAGAGGCCGGGGTCGCGGCGCCGCCATCGCTGCAGGGACTGACTGTACCTGGTGTCGCACGTAGGGTGCCAGCAGACGGGGCAGGCACTCGGCCACGTAGGCGTCGCTGTAGAGGCCGGGGTCGCGGCGCCGCCATCGCTGCAGGCGCGCGCACACGCCGCGCACGCCGCGCCACGCCGGCAGCGCGTCCGCGAACACCGCGCCGCTCAGCGCGCGCAGAGACTCTGCCGAGACAGCTCTGTTAGTGCTCCCACACATAAACACGATACGATGTCGCGTCGTATAACGATGCGGCGTCGTTTCACGACGCGACGTCGCATCGTGGAAATATACGACGAGCATCGTAAAAATGTAGGACTAGCTCCGTGGCGCAGCGGTCAACACGCCTGCCTGCGACACGGAGTGACCGGGTTCAATCCCTGGCCAGGTCAAGATGGAAAATGATCTTTTTCAGATTGGCCTGGGTGTTGGATGTTTATCTATATATGTATTTGTTATAAAATATAGTATCGTTGAGTTAGTATCCCATAACACAAGTCTCGAACTTACTTTGGGGCTAGCTCAATCTGTGTGATTTGTCCGTATATATATATATATATAATATATATTTAGTGCCACGATACACGACACGACGTCGCATAGTAGAAACTCACGATGCATTCTAGTGTCAACTGTGCAACAGTGACAGCTGTTATTCGAAATTCAAAGATGGCGGACGTTATTGAGGTCGTTCATTTAATAACCCTAGTCGAGCAGCGTTGTACTATGGGACAAAACCATCTAAAGAATACAAGAATAAAATTGCAAAAACTTTCACTGTTGCACAGCTGACACGAGAATGCTCCGTGAGTTACTGCAAAAAGTTTTTGCTCAAAAATGCCTTATGAAGACAATATAATGACACTTGCGCAAGGTAGGTGATACCATGATGTTTCAGACTCATAACAGAACAATTTCAATTTTGCACATAATCATCATTTCGAGTAGGTGTCACGGTCAATCGACCATGCACACCCTGGTGTCAGAGTTCTTCGGAACCGCCTCTCGGCTTCTGAAGTGGTTCCTTTAACGACTGCCAGATGATAGCCGGGATCACCGGCTTAACGTGTCTTCCGAAGCACGGAATCATATTTATTATCAGACAATCAGGTGATTCAAGCCTGCAATGTCCTAACCAAACTGGAAACAACTAAACAAAGTATGCTTCCGGTGGGAACCGAATCCGCGACTTCCGGGTCAACAGGCAAACGCCTAGCCATTGGACCACGGAGGCTGTTGCACATAATCACTGCTCAACATGACATTTAAGAAAAAAACCAATCGTGTTATGCATACGCATACGCATACGCGTTTTTGAGTAGCTTGTTTATGAAGACAATATAATGGCATTTTGTACGTCCTTCTACACGAGTAGCCTGTGGGCGAGCTATACTCAGAAACAGTACAGCGCCTTGCGCGTTCAGTACAATAATGCTTTTAGGATGGTGATGGGGCTGCCCCGATTCTGTAGCGCGTCGGGGATGTTTGCCGAGTTGCGCGTATTGTTTCTACACTACCATGCGTAAGCGATGTACATCCCTGGTGCGCAGGGTTCGTGCCAGTGCTAGCACCGTCCTGAAGGTGTTTGCCAGTCGATTTGACTGTCTGTACATGAACCATGCAGCAATGATCCAGGGACAGACTGCAAAGTGTTAGTGTGAATAATTTTATTTTAATTAATTGAAATTTTAATGTAGTGATGTTTTATTGAAATATTTAATTGTAAAATTAAATTCTTGTATTTTATGATCTCCATGGTCGAAATAAATGATTTATTATTATTATTATGTGCATACGCACATAAACAAGCTACTCAAAAACGCGGTCACGTTATAGAAATATAATTAGTTAGAACATAAAGCGTTCGCACCCGCCACGCCCCTCTATACATCTCTGTAGTAGTATGGATAGAAGGTGTTGCAGTAGTGTAAAGGCAGCGGTGATCGCTTACCATCAGGTGACCCGCTAGCTTGTTAGCCGTCCTATGTCATAAAAAAAAATGGTAGACTTCCGTACCGTTATCTATAAAAACGGCAAAAAAAAATCATGTCTGTTGTATGGGAGCCCCCTTTAATATTAATTTTATTTTTAAAGTGAATATACATCTAAATAGTCTGTGACTATTTCAAGCGTCTACCTGTTGCCGTTATCAATATCGAGCAAAAACAAGCAAAAAAAATCACATTTGTTTTATGAGAGCATTTTATTCTATTTTTTAGTATTTGTTGTTATACCGGCAACAGAAATACATCATCTGTGAAATTTTCAACTAACTATCACGGTTCATGAGATACAGACAGACGGACAGCGGAGCGATATAAATAGGGTTTTTACCCTTTGGGTACAGCACCCTAAAAAGGTATAGAGTATATACCGTACCCCGCTCCTGCTTGTAGTGCTGCAGCTCGGTGGGCGGCAGGTCGTCGTCGCTGGAGTCGCCGTCCCGGTGTCTGACGGCCGTCCCGGCGCTGGCGGCCGCCGCGTCCCGCTGCAGGCGGCGCGCGCGGCGCCGGCCTTCCCGCTCCGCCACGCGACGGATCTTCTCCTCAGAGTCTACGGCCTTCACTGCCCCAGGCCGAGCTGTTGTGTAATATAGCTTTTTAGGTTCAGAGATTTTATTCTCATAAAAAATTACAAAAAATCCACTAACATGAGAACAATAATATAAATTATAAAGATACTAAAAGGCCACCTACACTTACTACACCATGCTTGAAAAATATCATCATTATCATCATCGTCAGATCCTTTTTAGTCTCCCCTACAGGAGCACGACCCTCTCTGTACTACTACGGCCATACTTGGCCAGAGCAGCCAGAGGACTTGGCCTACACTCTCCACGCTGGCCAGACGGGTTGGAGAGGTCTCTTAGATGTTTATAAGCTTTGTTTAGCTTGTATTTCCTAAGTCGCCTTCTACGACATCCAAGGAAACACTTGGAGTGGTCTTATTCTACTCTGCCGGATACCACACGGCTACTTGAAAAATATATAATAACATAATGTGAAATAATAGGCTACTTTCCTTAAAAAAATATAATCAATCCATCAGTTAGAAAATCTAAAAATATGACAAAAAACCGGCCAAATGCGAGTCGGACTAGGGCACGAACATTATCTATAAGCACGGCAAAAAAATGTCTGTTGTATAGAAGCCCCCCTCTAATATTAATTTTATTTTTATTTAATTATTTATTTTTAAAGTGAATAAATAACTTAATATTCTGTGAATATTTCAAGCTTTATCAATATCGAGCAAAAGCAAGCGAAAAAATCACGTTTGTTATACGGGAGCCAATATAAATTATAAAGATATAGCCCTTTGAAATTCCGTGTCATAGTTTGCCACACTTTTTAGAAAACCCCCACTCGTGAACTTTGACGCGCTTTATCTTTATCATTTAATGTTTAATTAACAAAAGTAAAATAATTGTGTCCAATCAAAACTCGGAAAAATTTTCATTTTCAAACACATGTACGAAAATGTCATTCTCAAAAAAATTTGCTCACAGCATTGGCTCCATTGAAAAAGTTGTTTTTCTTGACAAGCTAAGCCGCCCCACGGTTACATTTAAATAAGTATTAGTTTCGACCGAAACTGAGACCCACCCAAACCAAAGGTCGTATGCAGTTTCGACAGAATATCCTTACATTATTAAGTATTAGTTTTCAACACGGGCGTTTGTGTATTCGATGCGTGTTCACCTATTGAACGCTGTGGACATGTTTAGGCGTACATCGAAAACTGCCTTGAAACCCCGAACACTTCTTAAATTGTCCAAAATTCCAAATCAGTATGATGTTTCAAACTGGTCGCGATGTATAAGGCTCGCTTGTCGGTTTTTCTTGCGGTGTACAAAGTCTTAATAAATTTTTATTCCAACTACGCTGCAATTCTGTTATAACTGCACTACATATCCAGCACAAAGCGGAATTTTGCTGCTCTAAAGCAGAAAAAATGTATGGAAATCCTTTACTGAACTGTTTATTTTCTTTTTTAAATACCGTAGGTGTCACATGTCGCAAAGAAGGATGGACGTGGGCATAGCTTGGCCTAAGAAAAATACTGGCCATAAAGAAAAAAAAAGCGGTTTTTACTGATTGTAATTTTCCCTTCAGTTTTTTTCACATACTTAACTATACTTGCGCACCGCCAACGAGTGGAATTCATTGCCCGCGTCAGTTTTTCCGAGTACATATAACCCGACAGCCTTTAAGACTAGAGTGAACAGGCATCTTCTAGGCAAGCTCGCTCCATCGTAGATCTTGTCTTTACCCTCTGGGTTAGTCTAAGGTCAAGAGTAAGCCTATTCAAAATAAAAATAAAAAAGAATACTTGTGGTAGTTGAAAGAAAAAAATAATTATTTATATTGATTTATATGTATTATGAAATAATGTAAATGTATTTATTACAATCTATTGTGGGAGCAAATCATTATGTGCATGCTGTGTTCGCTCTTAGTAAGTTGTTGTAATTGTTTGTTGCCAATCTTTGTGTTATTTTTGTTTAAACTTCGTAACAGCTAGTTTGCGAACCAAATAAAAAAAAAGCAGATTATGCGCCTCGCATTAAGTTATTTATATGGCACTCGTGCTTTTTAGATATTTTCAAATAATCACTCGATGCAATAATAAATTACTCTCTGCTCAGTGCAACAACTATTACCTGCAAGAGCAAGTACATCCTGCGCTTGATCCCGCACGTCAGCGCGTCGCCTCTCTGTGAGGAAATCGCAGCGCCGCCTGTGCATCGCCAGGGCGCGGGCTTCTAACGCTTCCAGTTGCGGCATCTGAAGGAGAAGTTTTTTTTTATGATATAGGTCAGCAAACGAGCAAGCGGGTCACCTGATGGTAAGATCACTGCTGCCCATGGGCAACTGCAACACCAGGGTGTGACATGTGCGTTGTCGGCCTTTCGAGGAGTTGGGGGAAGGATGGGCCTCCGGCTCTTTCACTCACCGATCGAAGCGGTAAAGCTTTTACTCAGATGTCGATTTTCTGTGAATGTGTGGTAGGTACTTCCCTGGACGAATCGGCCCATTCATGCTACTAGCAATTCATTTTGCCGGTAGCCTCTACCACGACTAAAAAGTAAGCTGTTTATAACAAAATAATGGTGATTTGTAGAGTTCCCTAAAGGGTGTTCCCTATTATTAAGCCTCCGTGGTCCAGTGATTAAGGCGTTTGCCTGTTGACCCGGGGTCGTGGGTTCGATTCCCACCGGAAGCATACTTTGTTTAGTTGTTTCCAGTTTGGTTAGAACATTGCAGGCTTGAATCACATGATTGTCTGATAATAAAGATGATTCCGTGCTTCGGAAGGCACGTTAAGTCGGTGGTCCCGGCTGCCATCTGGTAGTCGTTAAAGGAACCACGTCAGAGGCCGAGAGGCGGTTCCGAAGAACTCTGACACCAGGGTGTGCATAGTCGATTGACCGTGACACCTACTCGAAATGATGATGACGAGCAAACAAGCAAGCGGGTCACCTGATGGTAAGTGATCACTGCTGCCCATGGACAACTGCAACACCAGGGTGTGACAGGTGCGTTGTCGGCCTTTCAAGGAGTTGGGGGAAGGAAAGGGAGAGGGAAGGATGGGCCTCCGGCTCTTTCACTCACCGAACGAAGCGGTAAAGCTTCTACTCAGACGTCGATTTTCTGTGAAAGTGTGGTACTTCCCCGGAGGAACCGACCCATTCATGCTACTAGCAATTCATTTTGCCGGTAGCGTGGCTCTACCACGACTGAAAAGTATGCTGTTTATACAAAATAATGGTGCTTTGTAGAGTTCCCTAAAGGGTTCCCTATTAGCCTATTATTAAGCCTCTACTGTCGCAGCGCTGAATCTTTTGAACCGTTATAAAAGGTGAATAGATACTTAACTACTATTAAGTTTTTACAGAATGTGTATCTGTTGCTGCTATAACAACAAATAAAACCAAAATATTGAAATAACTAGCTTTTGCCCGCGACTTCGTCCGCATGTACTTTAGTTATTAGAGCATATATTTTTTTAAATAACCCCCGTTCAAGTAACAGGTAAGCAGAATATAAGCTATTTTAACCCCCTCCATTTTCTCAGCAAAAGTAAGAAAACCTCGTTCCCCTCCCCCAAGTTTACGTAAACATTGGTCTCATTTAAATATTTCACTCTTTTCTAAACGCGGGCCGCTTGTTGTTCTTGAAGTCACGTCTACCTGTATGATGGATCTCATCATTTTATTTTATTTTATTTACATAGGAAGACCAACAGCTACAAAAAATCACAATAAATAACAAGTATAACAACAATATAGCCAATTATAGGTCCTCACCAATGGAAACAATATATGTTAACAAAAAGTTGAACATTAAAACGCTACTAAAAAGAAAGCAATAACCAGGGGTTGGAATACCGGTAAAATTCATTACCGGTACCTCTATGAAACGAAAGTACCGGTAATTGGATTGGTACCGGTACATTTGATAACGGTAAAAATCAAGTACCGGTACCTCTATAATACAACGGTACCGGTAATTGGATTGGTACCGGTACCTCAATAAAACGATGGTACCGGTAATTGAATTGGTATCAATAAGTTTAATAACGGTAATAACAGAAGTACCTGCACTAAATACCGGTAAACAGTATCGGGAATTATCATTTTGTTAATGTGTGTCGTTGTCGTTTTGTGTATGTGCGGCGTGCGTGAGGCGGGGGCCGACAATGGGACGGAACTTTTCCAGTCGAGCGAGTCCCATGCGGGGACGGCATCAATGCGTAGGTACCGGTAAATTTAACGGAATTTTTAACACTATTATTACAGTTATTTTACTAGATGATTACCGTTAAAATTTAAAAGAATAGAAGTACCGGTACTTACCGGTACTTATAATGTGAATTTGGTACCGGTAAAATTACCGTTAACTGTTATAAATATTATTACCGTTAAATACTAGATTACCGGTACCCCATATTACCGTTAAAATTTTAACAGAATAGTAATACCGGTACTTACCGGTACTTATAATGGGAATTTGGTACCGGTAACAAGCCCTGGCAATAACATCATCCTAACTAATATTATAAATGCAAAAGTGAGTTTGTTTGTTTATTTATTTGTTTGTTTGTTACGCTTTCACGTTGTAACTACTGAACCGATCATCATGAAATTTGGCATACACGTTATCTGGGGTACGGAGAAGGACATAGGGTACATTTTATCCCGGGAAAAGTTCCCGAGGGATCGACACATAAAACAGCTACAAGAGGTCAGTGTACCTTTAATAATAGGCAGTGGAGGCTTAATAATCATTACAGCCGTAAAAAAGTCCACTACTGGACAAAGGCCAACACTACCGCCCATCGGAAGCATTTTGAAGCTGGGGAAAGACAGGAATTTATTGGATTTGGAAAGGGAATGAAGGTATTGGGATACTACTCACTCGGGTGAATGAGGGAAAAGCAAGTAACAGCTCGGGAGAACGGGCGCGCACTCGATGCTATACTTTCAACCACCGGACAGGCAGTTGAGGATGACAGCCCTGGCCATTTAACTAAATATAAATAATAAATATATACGGACAAATCACACAGATTCAGCTAGCCCCAAAGTAAGTTCGAGACTTGTGTTATGGAATACTAACTCAACGATACTATATTTTATAACAAATACATATATAGATACACATCCAAGACCCAGGCCAATCTGAAAAAGATCATTTTCCATCTTGACCTGGCCGGGGATCGAACCCGGTCACTCCGTGTCGCAGGCTGGCGTGTTGACCGCTATGCCACGGAGCTAGTCAATGCTAGTAATATGATAGATCTGTTAGCATAGTTTACCCAACAGAACAACAAAGACAATAGACATGGCAAGGGGGCGTGGCACGCGCGGCGACACTGCGCTCGATCAGCTCACTTGAATCACCTAAGTAGTTTGTCCCGCGATCTTTTAAGAAACTAAAAGTAAGATTTACGTGAAAAAATCGAAAAATGCCGACTTGTGCTATTATCTATTACATATAATAAAACAGTAAAATTATTTTGTCTGTACATTTCGAATTTTTGACTGAAATGGGTAGAGGGACACTTAAAAAGAACAATAGAAAGCAAAAAAAATTTTTGGAATTTCTTGTCTGTCTGTCTGTCTGTCTGTCTGTCTGTATGTATGTATGATCACGATTATCTCCGAAAATACTGAACCGATTTACTTCAAACTTTCACCAATTGCTTTGTTTTAACTCAGTTTAATATTTAAAGTTTGTTTCATCAAAATCGGTTCATTAAAAAAAAAGTTATCGTCATTTGAATGAACTCAAGGCATGAGTTTGCCTGCAAACATATAGCAAAAATAAAATAGAATATTAAGTGACATAAGAAAATTAAAATCCAAAGTCAATTCATCATCATTATACGACAGCATTATACCTATCCATAATATCCATAGTAATCCATACTAAAAAAAAAGGAGAAGCTGACTGACTGACATATCAACGCAGGGCCTAAACTATACGGGTTAGGAACTTGAAATTTTGCACAGGGGTTCCTTTTATAACTTAAGGGAGCACTAAGAAAGGATTTTTGGAAATTCATCTCCTTAGGGGGAAAAACGGGTTGCAAAGTTAGTATGAAACTTTGTTGTTTTTGAAGTTATTCGAATGATATTCAGCATGAAGGTTCTTTACTGAAAGGTATGAAACACGAGTAAAATATTTTACTCAAAAATCATCCCTTAAGGGGGTAAAATGGGGGTGCAAAGTAAGCATGAAACTCAACCATTTTTGAAGTTAGTCGAATGAAATCCAGCATGAAGGTTCTTTACTAAAAGGCATGAAACACGAGTAAAATATTTTTCTCAAAAATCATCCCTTAAGGGGATATAACGGGGATGCAAAGTTAGTATGAAACTTTTCGTTTTTGAAGTTATTCAATTGAAATTCAATATTAAGGTGTTTATTGAAAGTCATAAACTAATGTATTCCGGGTAATTCTACTGTTCCTGAGAAATCGACACTTACGCGGGCGGTTCCGCGGGCCAAAGGCAAACCTGACTTATATATCAACGCACAGCCGAAACTACTGTGCGCAGAAACTTGAAATTAGGCACAGGGATTCTTTGTATGATGTAAATGAGCACTAAGAAAGGATTTTTAGAAAATCAAAGGGGTTGAAGTTTTATGGAATTTTCTCATTTCTGGGCTTAGAAGTTTAAAAGTAGGTACGCAAGTTCTCAAATAAAATTAAAAAAGATCTGTTTAGGTGAACCAGACAACATTCTCCCTTGAAGGGGTAAATAGGGGGTAAAGTTTGTATGGAATTTTTCCATTTCTAGACTTAGAGGTATGAAAATAAGTATATACGTTCTAGGTTACAATTAAAAAAGATCTGTGTAGGTGAAATGTACAAAATTTCCCCCTTAAGGGATAAAGGGGGGGGGGGGGATTGTATGGAAATTTTCTCATTTCTGGACATAGAAGTATAAAAATAAGTATATATGTTTACATTACAATTAAAAAGATCTGTGTAGTTAAAATGGTCGAAATTTCCCCTTGAAGGGGTAGAATAGGTGGGGTAGTTTGTATTGACTTTTTTTATTTACTTAGAAATATGACAATAAGAAGTTCTCCATTACAATAAAAAAATGTCTGCGTAGGTGAAATGGGCAAAGTCCCCTCCATAAGGGTTAAAGATCTATGCAGGTGAAATGTATTAAATTCCCCCATAAGGGGAAAAAGCAAAGGGGCAGGGGTTTGTATGGAATTTTTATCATTTCTACTGTTCCCAAGGGAACGACATTAACGCGGGCGGAGCCGCGGGCAACAGCTAGTAACATGTAAAGTAAGAAGTCCTAGTGAAACTTTGACCAAAGGAGGAGTTTCTACTCAATTGTGTTGCATTACGATGCTTGGTTTAATATAAAGAGGCCAAAAGTCAAAGATTTTTATTTATTGGATACATGAATCTCTTTTTAAAAGTCATATTTTTATTTCTTATATTATAGCGTTTCGGAACGACCACTGGTGAGAAGAATACGCCGAAAGAAACTCAATCCAGACTTGGTCCTTACATGCCTGAAGGCGACGCTGGTTTTCATAGAAATCACGCGTGATAACATTTCTAATGTGTTCGTTGTTCTGTGGCACTCACCTTCTCATCCAGACACTCCACCAGGTCGGTGAGGTACCCGCGCGCGGCCTGTGCCCGCCGGTACGCGGCGTCCAGGAATGAGGTCCGCGCGGCGCGGGATTCCCGGATCCGCGCCGCATTCAGTATCCGCGAGCGGATCTCCTCCATGCGAACAGCTGTCTTCTCTCGCTCTTGCTGCTGTTCTTTAAGTCTGAGACAAATAAACAAACCGTTGTATGATTAAAAAAGTCTTAATGTACAGTTTACGTACATCGACTGAGCGGGGGGCGCGGCGGCACCGTCAGCATATTGACGCCGCGCCCGAATTTAATTTTAATTAGATTCTTAGTTAGTACACCATCAACCTTCTTACCATTCGCGAGTACTGTGTAAACCATTTAGTTCTCGTCGCGTGTGCTCATACCATTTTACCATTATTTTAACTATTATTTCATTAACCATTTACTCTTAATTTATACCTAATTATTCTTAAACTTGTGGTTTATTTGTGTTTGACGCAATAAACGTTTCTTTGTTACCCTTATAAAGCTTTTCGATCAACCATTCCCATACCACCTACCACATCAACTTACACTTCTTCTTATGTGTACATAACCCGTACATATAATTTGGTCCTTCGAGTTATACCTAATTCCTGTCCCGACTGTGTTAATTTAGTATTTTACGACTTTAAATAATACTCGTCGAGAGGACACTAAGTGAAACCTAGTGCCGAACATTACCAGTTCAGTGCCTACGAACTATTGTTGGAGTTACCAGAACCAGAATACCAGGTCTAGTCGCCACCAGGATTAGGCCACACCGCTGTCGAGCATTGCCATTGCTAGGCAGCACTTACAGTTCACCATAACCAGTCAACAGTGTTGAGTTAACCAAGAGCTCACACAACCAGCATAAGCCGAAAATCTCAAGTAAGATCTTTCCTTTTTTAAAACTTATTTGAATTTTAATAACCATGGAAGGCGTGCTTGCGACCCAGAACCAGATCATGGCCGCGATGGATCAGCTGCTGACTAACTTTAAAAAAGATAGTCGTGATCGTAAAACACCAGATAAAATCAGGAGGAAGCTGGAGACCCTTGATAGTTACTGGGAAGAGTTCCAAACTAACCATTTGCAGTTATGTTATTTAATTATTGATAAAAACCATACCTATTTCGATAACAAAGATTTCGAGCGAACCAATGAATTCTATAATCAGGCTAGGCAATTAATACAGGGTTACCAGGTTGAAGATAGTCGTCCGTCCACACCTATTTTAAAACCAGCTACCCCAATTTTAAAACCAGCTACACCATTGAATATTCCTTCGATTTCTAAACCTTTTATTACAGGTCCCTCCAAAAATGTTGTAGGTACGAATAGCAAATTAGACGAATTGTTACGAAAACAAACCAGCAATTTCAAAGCATTTTCGCGAACTATTTCGAACATAGATATCAACGCGTTGACGGACAAATGGGAGTTTGAAGACGCACTCAAGATGCTGCATTCTCGCTGGCAAATTATCGACTCCTTGCATTGGGAGATCGATAGTGAACTAGACGGGGACTACAAGCCGTATGAAGCGCAGTTCTCCAAGTATGAAGAATATTACACTCACATGAAGAAGTCGATCAACGCTAAAATGTGGTCTGTGTCACACCGGGATCAAGCCACCCCCAGGATGGACATACAAGTTTTCAGTGGCAGCTACCAACAGTGGACGTCGTTCAAAGACCTATTTGTTGAAACCATACATAACAACCCATCCATGTCGAGCGCTCAAAAGCTTCAATTTCTAAAAAGCATGCTAAAGGGCGAGGCAGATAAGCTAATTCAACATCTTAGCATTAGTTCCGAGAACTACCAAATAGCCTGGGACATACTAAACCAGCGTTATAACAACAAAAAAATGATTTTCACTTCGCATCTTAACACACTTTTTTGGTCTACCTATCATTCAATCCCAAACCTCTGTTTCAATAAAGCGATTGCACGACACCACCAACGAGTGTTTGCATGCTATCCAGAGGTTAGGAGTCGACATATCATCGTGGGATCCACTCATCGTGCATCTTTTGTCGCAAAAATTGGATGCTGGGTCTCTTAGTGACTATGTAGAAGGTCTCAAAAATCCGAAAGAGCTGCCAAAACTGGACGATTTTTTACGTTTTTTGGAAATGAAATTTACATCTCTTGAAGTCTCCAGACGTAAACAAGAATCCAGCAAAGCAACAACACCAGACGATTCCCGTTTTAAAAAATCATTCCACCAACATTCCTCTAACAACCAGAATACCAGATCATCGAAACCATTTTCATTTAAATCTTTACACGTGGAAAATACCAAATGTCCTCATTGTAGAGAAAATCACGCGATATATTATTGCAAATCATTCCGTGAATCTAGGCCGGAGATTCAACAAAAAACTATTGCAAAATTTAAGTTATGCAAAAATTGCTTGATTAATCACCAGGGAAAAGAATGCGTATCAAGCAAGACTTGTCGCTTTTGCAATGAAAATCACAATTCGCTGATTCACGACATGTTTTCGACAAACAAAGAAATTGCAAAACCATCGACCAACGTCAGTACGAGCAATGACCGAAAATCATGTCACGCGGCCCAAGATTGTGTAGCAGACAGAGATACGCTCTTAGCAACAGCATTGATCGGGGTCCAAGCTGCAGATGGAACGCGCCACACCATGCGTTGTCTCATAGATGCTGGAGCACAGACGTCCCTGATCTCTGAAGCTGAATGCTGCCCAAAGATTAGGTTTACCACGAAAACGTTGCAAGGGTGTCATATTCGGCGTCGGTACCAAAGAAAATAATTGTAAAGGCATCTTAACCATACAGATGTTTTCACTACACAACGACTTTTCATTATGCATCGATACATTACAAAGGTCTTTTAAGTCTCCACTACAGGAGCATGACCCTCTCTGTACTACCGGAGCCATACTTGGTCAGAGCAGACAGAGGACCTGGCCTACACTCTCCACGCTGGCCAGACGGGTTGGAGAGGTCTCTTAGATGTTTATAAGCTTTGTTTATGCATCGATACGTTTATAATGAATAAGTTAATACATAATTTACCAAACCAATCTTTTGAAAAACCGTCTTGGAGTTTTCTAGACACCTTACCACTAGCTGATCCCCAGTTTTACGTAAGTCGGCAAATTGATTTACTCTTAGGCGTCGATGTCTATGCTTTAATACTAATGAGTGGTATTATCAAAATCAGTCCATCAATACCAGTTGCCCAAGAAACTAAATTAGGGTGGATTTTATGCGGAAGTATTCAACCAACTTTTAATTGTAATGTCGTTATAAACCAAATAGACGAGTTGCGAAAGTTTTGGGATATAGAGGATATTTAGGTATCAAGTTCTACAAAGCAACCACCAGAAGGGATGAAGAAGGGCGGTACCATGTCAGATTACCTTTGAAACCAGATTTTGTCAGAGGACAAGTTGGGCAAATCGAAACCATTAGCGATAGCCCAATTCCGACAACTAGAAAAGAAATTTTCTAAAAATAAACTATTAGAAGAGAATTATAAATTATTTATAAATGAATATCGCTCTTTAGGACATATGAAACCAGCCGCCGGCGCCAGTAACCAGACACCTACCGCATCATAGCGTGTTGCGTTTAGACTCTACTACTACTGCACTTAGTCGTTTTTAATGCTTCCGCCAAAATGACCGGTGGTTATAGTCTGAACGATTTGATGGAAGTAGGCCCTAACTTACAGCAGGACCTACAATCTTTAATTCTGAAGTGGAGACAATATCCGTACGCTTTCGTTGCAGACTTAGAGAAAATGTACCGTCAAATCAGGATGCACGAAGATGATCAGAAATACCAGATGATCGTTTGGAGTAGGGATTGCAAAATCCGGATATTTTTCAAATCCGGATTTTAAGAATTTCGTTGCTGAAAAATTCGGAAAATCCGAATTTTTCGAAGCTTTAATTTTATTTTGTATCATTTCTAGTATAGCTTATTTAAAATTCACAATTCACTAACATTAACGATAAAGTTGAAAATAACACAACACAAAGTAAAATATTTAGTTATCACATGAAAAATCAGTCGAATATTATCTCAGAGGTCTTAAAATAACCGCTGAACTTCAATGTACTTAAAATATAAAAGTTTCAAATAGGACCTGTATAGTCAGATTGTAAAATTCACGTTTTACATTGTTAATTAAATTCACATTATAAAATTTAAACAAAAATCACGTTTTGTAAGTCAAATTCATAATGCGAGATTCGCAACATGTAAAGTACAAAAAAAATTGGGTACATATTAAAATCCCAAAAAACATAACACCTTTATTTAAAATGTACGAGCCCAAAATACCCGAATTCTAAATACCGTATATTTAAAATACTAAGTATTTAAAAAATAAAATATGCAAATTACCTTATGGTTGAATAGCTCAAGCTTAAAACATCTTATTACGGAATACCTTATCCATAAATACATGACTTTAAAAAGACTTAACCTAATTTAACTGATTTTATAAATTCGAACAAAAAGCGAGCTGCTACACGAATATTAAGTTAGGTTAGGTGAGAACTGCGACCCCACCAGAAACCGAATTGCCGACAGAAACGAGCTGCTACCAGAATATTAGGTTAGGTTAAGTTAGTACTGCGATCCCAACAGATAACGAATCGCCGTCAGAAACGAGCTGCTACCAGAATATTAGTTAGGTTAGAACTGTGACCCACCAGAAAACGGATTGTCATCAGAAACGAGCTGCTACCAGAATATTAGTTAGGTTAGGTTAGAACTGTGACCCACCAGAAAACGGATTGTCGTCAGAAACGAGTTGCTACCAGAATATTAGGTTAGGTTGGGTTAGTACTGCGATCCCAACAGTAAACGAATCGCCGTCAGAAACGAGCTGCTACCAGAATATTAGGTTAGGTTAGAACTTTGACCCACCAGAAAACGGATTGTCGTCAGAAGCGATTTGCTACCATCATCATCATTTCGTGTAGGTGACATGGTCAATTAACTATACACACCCTGGTGTCAGAGTTCTTCGGAACCACCCCTCGACCTTTGACGTGGTGGTGACGAGTTGCTACCAGAATAGTAGGTTAGGTTGGGTTAGAACTGCGACCCCACCAGAAAACAAATCGCCGTCAGTATCGAGCTGCTACCAGAATACGAGTATTAGGTTAGGTTGGGTTATTTATTTTATGCATTTCGTATTTTGGAATTTTAATGTAAGGTTAATTGAAAATTTAATATTTGAAGGTTTGGCATTTTAAAAATCTGACATAATAATGTTTTAGTATTTCGTATTCTGGCATTGTACAGTAAGGTGTAATCGGTTCAGGTATTTTAAATTTTAAGGTATTCTGAGTTCGGGTATTTTGGGCTCGTACATTTTAAATAAAGGTGTTATGTTCTTTGGGATTTTAATATGTACCCTAAAAATTTTAAGTTTATAGTATTAATATTTTTAAACAAAAAACCTTGTATTTTAAATATTGATACACTATGCTATACTATACACAATGAAAAATTAAAATAAATAGTAATCTACCTAACCGTAAATATCAATTAAGATTTTAATTTTTTCATGAAGCGGTATTTTCAAGACATATGTAAAAGCGTTGAGTGTTTCGTCATTTATACCGTGGTCTTAATTTATTGCAGAATATTCCAACCATGGAAATGGCTCTTTCTGATTCCAGACTAATCGGCGGAATGGCTATCTAGCAACGTCTTTAACCCATTTTTAAATTTCTCCACAACCTTTTTCAAAAAGTGCCATTTCCACATTTATTAATGCAGGTAAATCAGCCCTGCTGCCTGAAGGCTCGACGGCTGCTGCTGTAGAGTAGGGCACTTCTAGTTTTGACAATAGAATGTTGGCGATCAAGTTGTTCCTTAAAGCTAAGTACGAGTAGGTTAAGGTCAGATTTGCACACGGTTTCCGAACTAGAGTCTAAGGGGTTTGGTGACGATACCGCGGCCTGTTAGATTAATATCGATTAATGCTTTTTGTACACTTGAATTCAGCTTTGAGATACGTTCCACCATTGTAGCTAGACTATACCATCGCGTTTTACAGTCCAAATCAAGACCTAACTCTTTGCCGAATTCTGCTAGCACATAATTCTGAAGCATGTCATTCATAGCCAGTGAATTTTTAAATGTCCTCACCAACGCCCGGACTTTCTTTATAATGTTTTGATAATCATCGTTTAACTGTCCACATAGTCTAGTGTTTTCAATCAAAAATCCCTTAAGTCAAAGCATAAATTTTTTGCGAATTTGTGTGCTGATTAAAAATCGTCAATAAAAACAATAAAAAAGATGGTGCTTAATTAAAAACTATCAATTAAGATGATAAGCTGTACTTAAAACAAAAATTAGAAAAAACCGGATTTTGATACTGAAATCCGGATTTATAAAAAGTTTGAAAATCCGGATTTTTCAGTGTTTTTCAGATTTCGAAGTATCCGGATTGCAATCTCTAGTTTGGAGAGACACACCAAACAGTCATATCGAGGAATACCAGCTCACCACGGTTACCTATGGGACAAAATCCGCACCATTTCTGGCGATGATGACCTTAAAGCAACTCGCGAGTGACGAACGGTCAAATTACAAGAAAACCAACGCTCCCAAAGTGCTAGAAGAGTCAATGTACATGGATGATGTACTTCATGGAGTTTTTGAAAAATCGATAGGAGTTGCCTTGCAACAGGATCTCATGAAACTGTTTAAGTCGGCCGGTTTTAATCTTCGAAAATGGAGATCGAACGTAAAGGAATTACTACCTAACCAAAGTTCGGATCAAGACCACTTTGACTTTAAACAGCAAGAAGAACCAACAAAGACCTTGGGACTCCGCTGGACTCCTCATGAAGACATATTTAGCTTCGAATCAAAATATAAATTTTGGGACTGTCACCCTACCAAAAGGTCACTGTTATCGGACATATCCAAACTTTTCGATCCCTTAGGATTTTTGTCACCACTAACCACCAAATTGAAATTACTCTTTCAATCTGTTTGGCAAAAAGAGATAGAATGGGATGGCAAACTACCAGAAGAAATCTGCAAGGAATGGACGAAGATTAAAACCGACATTAACGAAATTGACCAACTAGGATTACCACGATGGCTTGGCACAAAGGAACAAGATATCATTGAATTACACGGGTTTTGCGACGCCTCTACCAAAGCATATGCTTGTGTAATATATTGCAAGATTATCAGAAAAGAATCAACATCTGTTGTCTTCCTTATAGGCAAGGCTCGTCTCGTCCCAGCCAGTAAACCAATTAGTTTACCTAAACTAGAGTTATGCGGCGCTCATCTGTTAAGTAGACTCATGCAGAAAGTAAAGGCTTGCTTAACCGATTACCATATTAAGATGTATGGTTGGATAGATTCGATGGTAGTGTTAGGATGGATTAACGGAGAACCAAGTCGTTGGAAGCCATTTGTTGCTAATAGGGTTAGAAAAACAACTGACGTCATGCCCGCTAGCTGTTGGAGTTACGTAAAGTCGGAAGAAAACCCCGCTGACTGTGCTAGTAGAGGTCTATACGCATCTCAACTAAGACAATATCCATTATGGTGGCAAGGGCCAACGTGGCTAATGTCTCCCAACGTAGGTCATCGCCAACCTAATACATCATTATATAGCACCGAGGAAGAGTTGAAAAGGATTGACAAACGTAAACAAACCAATTTGGTTAGTCATTCACTTGACTATAATATCATACAGGCTCTTATTTCAAAACATAGCTCTTTGGCACGAGTTATACGCATTCTTGCTTGGGCGATGCGTTTATGCAATAAGAAGCAAGAACCTTATTTAACCACCGGAGAATTATCTAGGGTAAGAAACATAATAATCAAAAACACCCAGCATCTAGAATTTGCAGACGAGATCAACAAATTAAAAAACCAAGAACACCTCCAGAAAAATAGTAAAATTCTTAACTTGAATCCATATCTCGACCAAAACGAAATATTACGCGTAGGCGGAAGGTTAAAAAATGCCAACCTTAGTGAGGATATGAAACATCCAATAATATTACCATACAACCATCGGTTAACCGAACTCCTTATAGATCAAGCCCACCTACAATCTTTTCATGGAGGAGCGAGACTTACATCTGCCATCTTGAGACAGCGTTACTGGATTTTAAGCGGAAACCGAGCTACCAAAAAACGTCTCCGTTTGTGTGTAAAATGTCGACGACATAATCCCCATATTCAACAACCAATCATGGGAGAGCTACCAGTATCGAGAACCAATGTCTCAAGGCCATTCTCAAAAATTGGAACCGATTTAACAGGACATTTCTACATAAAAACCAATAAAGGTCGTGGATTGAAGACCACCAAGGGATATGTCGCCTTATTCATATGTATGGTAACCAAGGCTGTACACTTAGAACTAGTCTCCGACCTGACGACGTCGTCATTTTTAGCCGCTTTGCGTAGAATGACTTCAAGAAGAGGATTACCACAAGACATTTATAGCGACAATGGTACAAACTTCGTAGGAGCCAGCCGCGTTCTTAAGAAGGAACTTGAGGAGATGTACCAAGTTTTTAATAACGATTTTAAGTCAGAAATCGCCGAAATGGGAATCCGATGGCACTTTAATGTAGCTTCCTTCCCCTCCGGGGGGGGGGGGCTTTGGGAAGCTGGGATTAAAAGTGTTAAATACCACCTTAAGCGAGTAGTCGGCGAGCAGAAACTCACATTTGAAGAATTTACCACCGTTCTCACTCAAATCGAAGCGTGTCTTAACTCCCGGCCGCTCTGTCCTCTTTCCGAAGATCCTGACGAATTGGACTATCTCACCCCATCACATTTTCTGACCAGCGGACCTGTACTAACCATTGTGGAAAATGAAACAGATGCACGTACCAGATGGCAACTCACTCAAAAGATATTCCAGGATATTTGGAAACGATGGAAAACTGAATATCTACCCAATTGACATCGAGAAGTAAGTGGAGAACACCAAGTAGGGGTATTAAAATCGACGATATCGTTATAATTAACGATGCTAATCTACCACCAGGAAAGTGGGCATTAGGCCGAGTCGTACAACTACATCCGGGAAAGGTCGGCTATACCAGAGTCGTCACCCTTAAAACCAAAAACGGATTAATGAAGCGACCCGTCCTCAAATTGTCAGTTTTACCAGTTCACGACAACCAGCCGGGACAACTAATGATACATGATATCACGTCCGACGCCACCTCTGACGTTGCGACTGACGTAAAATGTGACAGCAAGTCCGACGTCATCACTAGTACCGCCCCTGAAACCCGACGACGAACCAAGAAATCGTGCAATTATTTGTCTCTACTCACTTCTAATGTTTCTATTTACTCCAATCCGAGCTGATTACAACTTATCGAACTTAAGAAATAATCAGAGCATGTTCTATTTCGATAAACTCTCTACTATGTTCCTGATTCGTGACGAGTGGAAATTAATAGTTTATTATGATTTAAAACCATACTGGCAATGTGACGAGTTATTCAACAAGTATCTTCACCATCTGGAAAACATATGTTTCAATTCCAAGAAAAAACTACAATGCGACGTGATCTTGTTACAATTACATCATAAGTACGAGGAATATAATCACTATAATACAATTCTACTCGGTCAGCAATTCACACCCCGGTCACCGCACTCTAGGCAGCGACGCGGACTGATAAACGGTGTCGGTTACGTTGCCCACACGTTGTTTGGTATTTTAGACGAAAATTTCGCCGAACAATACAGTAAGGACATCGAATTATTAAAAGACAACCAAAAACATCTAGCTAGCTTATGGAAAAACCAAACATCTCTGGTTGAAGCGGAATACAACTTGCTGAAGAGTACTGAGAGTACCATGGACCAGCAACACAAGATTTTCAACCAGCATCTAATATCTCTTGAAAATACGGCTAAGAACTTAGAGTCTAGAGTCCAGGACGTTTCCGAAACAATTGATTTCGCGATGTCATCCATAATTGCTACCAACCTCTTGAACGACTTGAGAAACATCCAAGACACTCTTCTTGATACAATCACCAATATTTTCTATGGGAATTTTAATATTCACATTTTATCCCCGGAACAACTTCTCTACCAACTTAACATTATTGTCAGTCATCTTTCCAAGGATCTTTCCTTGCCCATCGATAATATACAATCCAACTTATCGAAAATTTATCGGTTACTTAAAGTGCGTACCAGAATCACCAGAGAATATCTTCTATTAGAAATCAAAATACCATTGGTGAGCAGAAGTCTCTACGATATTTACCAAATAATTCCTAACCCTCGAGAAATCAACGAAACTATGGTAACCCTAGTCCCTACAACTAATCATATTGCGATGAACTTGCAAGAAGACTTATATGTGCCAATGTCGGACAATGACTTTAATAACTGCTTTCAATCAGACGACAACACCTATTTATGTTCGCTACACAGTCCTCTTTACCAATTGGAGACTGATCAGGTACCTTGTATCAAAAGCTCCGTCACCAAGACGTGCAAAACTAATACTCTTTCCTGTAGTAATTCTTGGCTCCAGCTTCACAGAGTTAATACATATTTATTTTCTTGTTGCGGTGTTTGCTCAATTCGAATAATCTGTGGCAACCAGATCACGACAGAGCGACTTACTCAGGCAGGCGTCATTACTCTTGGAGAAGACTGTATCGTCAAGGGCGATTCACTTACAATCGTTCCTCACAAATCGCTAAGCAGCCAATTAACCATCAAACCAGATATTCTTTAACCTGATATCCCACCTGTAAACCATGTTATAAACGTGTCTCTACCCAACACCACGTATGACGTCGAGCCAAACCAGCTAAAGGAAGATCTGAAAACCCTCGGTAACCAAATCGAACGAATGAAATCTGAGAAAGGTATTTCGGATCAAATTTCGTACCATGACGTGCACCATTACGTCATTAGTTAGGTATTAGTCGGCGTAGTAGCAGTCGTCATCATCGTGTGGGCGTACCGGCGAGTGCGCCAGGTGCGCGCAGAGCGGCGGGCTGCCGGCGGCAGCCCCGCTGACGCAGCAGGCTCTTCCGGCGTTCAGTGTGTAAGTGTGAAAGTGAGTGATACTAGTGATAAGTGCTCGGCTAATAGTGTCAGTGACCCAAATCTCCCTAGTGTTAGTGATCATTCTTCCTCATGTGTAAGTGTTAGTGAAAAGATCGCAAAATTCAGTGCGCGAGTGGATAGGGCTACCTCCCCAAAATTGCGTTACCAATTTGAATCGTTTAACCAATCGGACTCTTAGAGACTGTAGTTTAGATATAACATTATGCCCAATCACCTTGTTAATCACCAAATATTGATTCACCTTAATACCATCTCATCAAGTCACTATCACATCATTTTGCACTTTAGATAACTTCTCTCGCCCGGGAATATGTACAGTTTACGTACATCGACTGCGCGGGGGGCGCGGCGGCACCGTCAGCATATTGACGCCGCGCCCGAATTTAATTTTAATTCGATTCTTAGTTAGTACACCATCAACCTTCTTACCATTCGCGAGTACTGTGTAAACTATTTTAGTTCTCGTCGCGTGTGCTCATACCATTTTACCATTATTTTAACTATTATTTCATTAACCATTTACTCTTAATTTAAGATCTATTTTCTATACCTAATTATTCTTAAACTTGTGGTTTATTTGTGTTTGACGCAATAAACGTTTCTTTGTTACCCTTATAAAGCTTTTCGATCAACCATTCCCATACCACCTACCACATCAACTTACACTTCTTCTTATGTGAACATAACCCGTACACTTAACAAATTCAAAGGAGAGACTAGGTCTTTTTTACTTTCAATCTAAATTGCAATCTGGCTTTTCGTATGTGTTAGTAGCCAACACTGGTGTCAAGATTGTTCAAGCTGCCTTAATGCATGTGATATAGCTTAACGACCGCCATCTAGTGATGACAGCCGGGACAAACGGCTTAACATGCCTTCTGAAGCACGGAGGAGCTCGAGAAAATTTTATGCTACTTGTGGTCACCCATCCAAGTGGGGACCACGCCCAGGATTGCTTTACAGGCGGAATTAAGTATTTATATTATAATGCACACGCCAATTAAGCTAAGTGTAAATTTTTCAACAAATAATATAATTAAAGTTCATAATATATTTATTTTAGCACGACCTTTAGAAAGGTTGGCAATTATTCGACCCCCTGAAGGAGGTCGACAACTTGCCAAAATTGCCCAAATCGCCGAATGAGATTTTAGAAGATTTGACTCGACCCCCGCCCTGCCCCCTTAGTCCGACATGAGATTTTTTCTGTCTGAAACCCCTAAACACCTCACGTAATTTATGGACGCCTTTATGTATTTTAACCGCGAAAGTTTCATCATTATCATTTTCAGCTCACATCAGCCCACTACAGGACATAGGCCCTCTTTTTTTTAACCGATTTAAAAAGAAAAGAGTAGGTTATAAATTCAGCTGTTTTTTTATGACGTGACAACGTCTTATAAATCGGTGAACGCCGGCTGCACGCACGAAAAAGTCTCACGTTCCGTGTGCAAGCGAGAGCGCAGAACAAGCGATAGAGACGCACTATCTATCTCTCTTCCACCGTTATCACGTAAAATTATAAAAAGACTTTTCAATCATTTTTAATAATGTTTGTTACCTCAGAACTCCGTCATTTATGAACCGACTAGCTTACGCCCGCGGCTCCGCTCGAGGCAATGTCAATCCCTCGGGTAATTATATCGGGTATTACTTATTCCGAGATGAAAGGTAGCCTATGTCCTCCAGAGATCGCGTATGCAAAATTTCACGATGATGGCGTAAAAGCGTAACAAACAAACTAACTCACTTTCGCATTTATAATATTAGTAAGGATTTAAAAAAATCTTTTTGTTTGAAAGGATATTACTTTCAAGTTGGTCCCATTAAAATTTCATCACAATCAATTCAGTAGTTTGATTGAAGTCTGTTTTTTATGTGAAATATTATTTATGCCATTTCCTGTGATCCTATGCTTGTCTCATCCACGAAAGTTTAAACAATAATAATCCATACTAATATTATAAATGCCAAAGTAACTCTGTCTGTCTTTTTTCACGCTTCAACCATTGAACCAATTTGGATGAAATTTAGTATGGGTGTAGTTTAAGGCCCGGGGAAGGTACTTTCATTCCGGGAAATTTTACTATTCCCGAGGGGTCGACACTAACGCGGGCGGAGCCGCGGGTAACAGCTAGTTTATAATAATCGCTTTTGCAACGAAAACACAGCACGGCGAAACGACCAAAGAGGTGATAAAACGAACACTCGAAATAATCTATACATATAATAAAACAGTAAAATTATTTTGACTGTACATTTCGAATTTTTGACTAAAATGGATAGAGGGACACTTAAAAAGAATAATAGAAAGCAAAAAAATTTTTTTGGAATTTCTTGTCTGTCTGTCTGTCTGTCTGTCTGTCTGTCTGTCTGTATGTATGATCACGATTATCTCCGAAAATACTGAACCGATTTACTTCAAACTTTCACCAATTGCTTTGTTTTAACTCAGTTTAACATTTAAAGTTTGTTTCATCAAAATCGGTTCATTAAAAAAAAAGTTATCGTCATTTGAATGAACTCAAGGCATGAGTTTGCCTGCAAACATAGCAAAAATAAAAGAAAATAATAAGTGACTTATGAAAATTAAAATCCAAAGTCAATTCATCATCATTATACGTGGGGCGCACTATAAGTTTCCGGAATGAATATGAAAAAATACTATTAAAGGTACAAAATTAATTTATTGTTTTTCAAAATAATCTCCCTTGGCGTCTATGCACTTTTTCATTCGATGAAACCAGTTTTGAAAACTTTTGTGCCACTCCTCTGTGGTGACCTCTGAAACGTGTTTTTCATACTCCTCGACAGCCTCTTCTGGTGATGAAAATCGTTGACCGCGTAATTGGTTCTTAATTTTTGGGAACAGAAAAAAGTCACAAGGTTTCAGGTCGGGACTGTATGCAGGATGACTCATGAGTTCTACATTTTTCGCCTTCAAAAAGTCGTTTGTCTGTCTGGCCGTGTGAGAACTAGCATTGTCGTGGTGCAGGATGATACGGCGTTTACGGTTATTTTTACGGAGTTCGTCAATAACTTCCGGCAATCAAATGGTCGTGTACCAGTCACTATTCACTGTACGACGATTCTCTAAAGCAACAGTAGCCACGAGTCCAGTTTTATTAAAAAAAGAAGCAATCATCCGCTTAGATGCACTTTTCACGCGCGCCACTTTGGTTGGTTTCGGCTCATCTTGAAAGACCCATACGCTCGATTGCTGCTTTGTTTTGGGATCGTAGCAATAAATCCATGTTTCGTCACCTGTTACTATGTCCCACACCAAATTTGACGCACCTTCGTTGAATCTGGTAAGCATGGCACTGCACCAAGTGACGCGGTCCGTTTTTTGAGCCTCAGTCAAGTTGTGTGGGATCCACCGCGAGCACAGCTTTCTCACATCCAAATGTTTGTGTAGGATTAATTGTATTTGACTCATGCCTATTTCTAAGGATGTGCGAATTTCATGGTAGGTAACATGCCTGTCTGTTTCAATCATACGGCGCACAGCATCGATGTTTTTGTTGGTCACAGCGGTGGACGGCCGACCATCGCGAGATTCGTCACTGAGATTGATACGACCACGCTTGAATTCTGCAAACCAGCTATAAACAGTTGTCTTGCATGGTGCTTCATTGCCAAAAGCTGTTTCAAGCCGAGCGATGCTCTGTTGAGCTGTCAAATTACACTTAAAATCGTAGAAAATCATACTACGAAAATTTTCCCGAGTTAAATCCATGTTGATGCAGACACACAATTTTTTAAATGGCGCCACAAGGTAAAAACAAAAGACAGTCAAATGAAACAAACTGCATTCTACAGCCAAAGAGTTCTATTTTCAAATGTTGCAATAAATTTTTAAATATTGTTTATGTAAGTGGCCAGTTCCGGAAACTTACAGTGCGCCCTATGTACGACAGCATTATACCTATCCTTACTATCCATAGTAATCCATACTAAAAAAAAGGAGAAGCTGACTGACTGACTGACATATCAACGCAGGGCCTAAACTATAAGGGTTAGGAACTTGAAATTTTGCACAGGGGTTCCTTTTATAACGTAGGGGAGACTTAGAAAGGATTTTTGGAAATTCATCTCCTTAGGGGGAAAAACGGGTTGCAAAGTTAGTATGAAACTTTGTTGTTTTTGAAGTTATTCGAATGAAATTCAGCATGAAGGTTCTTTACTGAAAGGTATGAAACACGAGTAAAATATTTTACTCAAAAATCATCCCTTAAGGGGGTAAAATAGGGGTGCAAAGTAACATGAATCTTTGCCATTTTTGAAGTTAGTCGAATGAAATTCAGCATGAAGGTTCTTTACTAAAAGGCATGAAACACGAGTAAAATATTTTTCTCAAAAATCATCCCTTTAAGGGGATATAACGGGGATGCAAAGTTAGTATGAAACTTTCCGTTTTTGAAGTTATTCAATTGAAATTTAATATGAGTGTGTTTCATTGAAAGTCATAAACTAATGTATTCCGGGTAATTCTACTGTTCCTGAGAAATCGACACTTACGCGGGCGGAGCCGCGGGCCAAAGGCAAACCTGACTTATATATCAACGCACAGCCGAAACTACTGTGCGCAGAAACTTGAAATTTGGCACAGGGATTCTTTTTATGATGTAAATGAGCACTAAGAAAGGATTTTTAGAAAATCAAAGGGGTTGAAGTTTTATGGAATTTTCTCATTTCTGGACTTAGAAGTTTGAAAGTAGGTACGCAAGTTCTCAATTAAAATTAAAAAAGATCTGTTTAGGTGAACCAGACAACATTCTTCCTTGAAGGGGTAAATAGGGGGTAAAGTTTGTATGGAATTTTTCCATTTCTAGACTTAGAGGTATGAAAATAAGTATATACGTTCTAGGTTACAATTAAAAAAGATCTGTGTAGGTGAAATGTACAAAATTTCCCCCTTAAGGGATAAAGGGGGGGGGGGGGGATTGTATGGAAATTTTCTCATTTCTGGACATAGAAGTATAAAAATAAGTATATATGTTTACATTACAATTAAAAAGATCTGTGTAGTTAAAATGGTCGAAATTTCCCCTTGAAGGGGTAGAATAGGTGGGGTAAAGTATGTACGGATTTTTTTATTTACTTAGAAATATGACAATAAGAAGTTCTCCATTACAATATAAAAATATCTGTGTAGGTGAAATGGGCAAAATCCCCTCCTTAAGGGCTAAAGATCTATGCCGGTGAAATGTATTAAATTCCCCCTTAAGGGGAAAAAGCAAAGGGGCAGGGGTTTGTATGGAATTTTTATCATTTCTACTGTTCCCAGGGGAACGACATTAACGCGGGCGGAGCCGCGGGCAATAGCTAGTAACTAATAAGTCTATTGATAAATTTTATGTTATAGAATAGTACAACAAAACATTCCTTTTGTTTCCTTCATCAAATCCGAATTTGGGTTTCCATTTTATACATTACTAGCTTTCGCCTGCGGCTCCGCCCGCGTCAATGTCGATCCCTCGGGAACAGTACTTTTTCTCGGGGTAAAAGGTAGTCTATGTCCTTCTCCGCACTCCAGAGAACTTGTATGCAAAATTTCATGATAATCGGTTCAGTAGTTACGGCGTGAAAGCGTAACAAACAAACAAACAAACTCACTTTCGCATTTATAATATTAGTAAGGATAAGGATTCCTATTCCTATTACATGGAATAGTAAAATTAAACTAAAATTCACTAATCCCGTAATTGTTATAAATTTTATGTTATAGTATAGTACAACAACAAAATATTCCTTTTGTTTCCTACATCAAAGCCAAATTTGGCTTTCCATTTTTATATTATTCCTATATTCCTATTACATGGAATAGTAAAGCTAAACTAAAATACACTAATCCCATAATTGTTATCCAAAATTCTTTTAATCCCTCCCAGTGTCCTTCATTAGCGCTCTTTACTTTATCACCTCAGGTAAAGAGCTGCTAATTTTCTATGCAGAAAAGATACCTTATCGCGTTTTATAACTTTTTAGGAATAAGAACAATTAACAAACCTTTACAACCGTTATTAAAATAGAGTTTACTCACAGGTAAATCAGCCCCACTCTTTACGTTATGGTTTGCAACCGGTAACCGTTTTAGTCTTTGAACAAGTTTGGTCGCGACACTACGTATACTACGACTTTTAAGTCGTGTTAATTAAAAAAAAGACACTTGAAATTATTGTGTTCAACGCATTTCAAAATTAATATTGACTTTTGGGTGTATTAAGTTTACTACTTGCTGCTTACATTGCAATATTTTGTTGAAGTGTTTACCAACCAATATTTGATAGTTTAAATAGTGTAAACTTATCTCCAAACAAGTGCAGTTACTCCAAGACCCAGTCTCAGTAAATGGCAGACCTGGCGTACTACCACCTGCTCACGGACGCGCGCCAGCATGCCGCCAACGAGGCCTACAAGAAGGCCTTCTCGCTCTACATCCACGCCTTCAACAAGTGCCCGCGCTTGAAGAAGCGCCTCGAACACGAGTTCCGTGGCGTCCTCATGAAGCTTAACGAGGAACTCGCTGTTACCAACAACCGCGCCGAGATCTTCCACAACTTCGAGACCGCTATACGACAGCTCCCCGGCAACGTGTACCTACTCAACGATATCGGCAAGTACTTGTACAAATATGGATACTTCTCTGAAGCGTTATGCCATTTCGAAAAAGCCTTGAAGATTGACTCAAGTTTTGTCAGCATAGAGAGGAACTTGAATAGTGCCAAAAGATTTTTGTTCCCGAGACATTATTTCCGTAATTTGAACGATAAGCGAAAGAATGAGGCGTACAGACGGGCGATTCGGCAGTCGATAACTTCGGATGTGGACAGCGTGTTGGATCTCGATACTGGGACAGGATTGCTGGCGCTTTACGCGAATGAGTGCAGGCCTATATCGACCACAGCATGCGACTCTTCTAAAACAATGGCGAGACTGGCAGAACGCGTTATACAGGAGAATCAGGCCGACGCAGTCTTGGTCATTAACAAACCATCTGTTAAACTAAACCATAGAGATATTTATGGCAATAGAACTCTACTGCTGACCGATATGTTCGACGCTGGACTTTTGGGAGAATATATTTTACAAAATCTGTCTCAGGCGTGGCAATCTCTGCTCACTGAGGATGCTAAAGTATTGCCGAGTCGCGCCGAGTACTTTATTATAGGCGTAAAAAGTGAGAAACTAAGGAACAAATACCAAATGTGCGAGTCTTCGAAGAAATTAATAAACGCACCGTCAAAGCACGTCCACATGACCACGTACTACAACGAGAGTTACTACGGCGAAGACGTCGCCCTTTATGACGACATTGAATACGTCACTGAGCCAGTGTCCCTGCTCACGGTAGATTTTAATAGCTACAAGGACTTGCAAGAAAAACTGTTCAGTAAGGAGTCTTACCATATCAACCTCAAAGCTATACAAACTGGAGAAATCACTTCAGTGATTGGCTGGTTCAACTTGCATCTGACCGATGATATTATGATCACCAACGACCCAAGGTCAGAAGAGAAGATCGACGCGTGGCAGCAAGCAGTCTTCTTCGACTTCCTCACACAGGAAATAAAGGTTGGTGACGTCATTCCTCTCCAATTTATAACGTACAATGGACGGATGTCCCTATTGGTCGACAAGTCGGACATCATGCGAGTCTCGCCAGAATTATTGAAGTTCTTGAACGATAAAAAATACATTGATTCTCTGGTGGGCTCCTTAGCGATGAATTGCGTGTACTTGGGGCAGTCTCTTGACATAGCTGACACGGACATGATCGATCTATGCGCTTTTCCAATATTCGGCTTTGAGATGCTAAAACGCGGCGCTAAGTCCCTCGTGTGTCACGCCAAAAATGTCCCCGACAAATATTTTTTGGAGAAACTATTCCAAAACAACCGCTTCCCTAGACACAGGTATTCCGTTATGATGGAAGAGTTTTGGAACCACGACGCGTTCAAAGAGAAGAAATTCCACGTTATCTTCTGTAATATCCTCGACGGAAACGGCGACATAGACGTTCGCAAAAGACGAATGGCCTACCACTTATGCCACGCGCATTTAAACGAAGGCGGCATGTTTTTACCGACCAACATCGTCATGTACGGTCAAATAATAAGCAGCAAGACTTTAGAAACACACAACAGGATGTCCGATGAGAATATAGGCGGCTACATTATGGCTGACCATGTGAATAGATATCAAGTATCGCATACGAGCAACATCGATATAGGCCAGTTGGATTACACAGCCTTATCGGAGCCAATCATTATGTCTCCTTGTCTGACGCACATGCGAGCTGAACTGATCAAAGTGCCGATAGTACAAGACGGGGAATGCAGTGGGGTTCTCGTTTGGTATGACATATATCTAATGGACGACTGGCCGATCGCGAGTACAAAGAGAAGCGGGAGCTTCATCGACTGCTCTGCGTACCTGGCCACGCCGCCGCTGCGGTTTTTCAAAGGGGACACCGCTAATGTTATACGGTGCGTGGATCCAGACGGGACCTACAAGTTGGTGGTCGACGCCGATGTTTGATGGTAATACTAGTTATTTGTTCAAATATCTATGTGCTGTTGTAAAGTGGACTCTATTGAATACTGTTATTAAATAATTAATGACATTTCATGTTAATAGCCTTTATCGGGATTAATATTTCTTTTTATCATGTTTTAACAGTGATTATTTGTAATTATGTGTTATTTTAATCTTGCGTGGTAATTATTACATAGTGTAATTAAATAAATGTTCCCCAATAATGTCATTGTTTAAATTAACTAAGCCTTTTTCAACTACATATAGATATAATATAGATAAATCTTGTTTACCCATTTGCATTACCCGCGACTCGTTCGCGCATACTATACCTTTTATTTTGAAGTACGCAACGTTAAATTTAACTCCTTGACACTCCCTTGAATGGGTGAATCAGCCCTTCAAAATAAATAACTTTTCCTATGGGACCAATGCTGGGTACTCATTATGTTTTTACATTTTTATACAAGTTTTCGGCCCAGCAATTAGGTCGAAAATGTAAAATAAAATTTTTTGTTTCAAGCATTGGTCAATTGGAAAAGTTGTTCTTATCGATGGATGAGTCACCCCTTTAAGGAAATGTAGAGGGTAACTTTACACGCTATATAAACCGCAGCATTTTAAAAAATATACCATAATATTACAAACTAGCTTTTCCCGGGCTTCGCTCGCGTCAAGTTTCATACAAACTTTCAATCCCTATTTTATCCCTTTGGGGGTAGAATTGATCAAAATCCTTAGCGGATGCCTACGTCATAACATCTACCTGCATGCCAAATTTCAGCCCGATCCATCCAGTGGTTTGGGCTGTGCGTTGATAAATCACTATGACAGTCAGTCACCTTTGACTTATATATATTTAGATAGAAGATAGGTATCATTCCATAACGACATCCACATGAACTTATAGGCATTTACAATATGAGTAAGATGACTTACCTTTCCCTTAAAGCCATCACAAGTTCCTGCGCAGTGGCGGGGTTCATTTTGGTGGGTCCCTGCAGCGGCCGCAGATGTGCCGACAGCGCAGACTCCTGCAGTCGGGGCGGCGGGGGAGCCACGGCGAAAGGATTCAGCTCCGTGGCTCCTTCACCTGGTGAAGAATATTCAATTCTTAGGGCACTTTAAACTACAGTATGGCCGCAATAAGACGAGCTTTGTGGCCTAGCCACGCCGTGTGGTATCCGGCAGAGTAAAATAGGATCACTCCAAGTCTTGCCGTGGATGTCGTAGAAGGCGACTTAGGAAATACAAGCTAAACAAAGCTTGTAAACATCTGTGAGACCTCTCCAACATGTCTGGCCATCGTGGAGAGTGTAGGCCAAGTCCTCTGGGGTGCAGTAGTACAGAGAGGGTCGTGCTCCTGTAGTGGAGACTAAAAATACCTGATGATGATGATGATGTGGCCTAGTAGTCATCTCATCGTAACGTATTTAATTCGTTACGTCTTTTATTTTATTTTTGTGTTCGATTATTACTATTAGTGAAATGGTTGTCAATACACAGTAAACTAAAAATACGAAATCCCTTCAATAGCCAAGTAAAGTTCAATTAGTTATTTAAGACTTGAACGATGAAGACATGTCAAGTGTCACTACATCAATATAATTAGTAGCCACATAGACGAGAATTCCGTTGTCCACTGTCAAGCGAGTTTTGTTGGATTGGTTCGAGTATATAAGGTGTGGAATCAACTGCCTGCGTCTATATTCCCAGACAAGTACAGTCCCGGGACATTCAAAAGTAGAATAAATGGGTATCTCTTGGATAGGCATGTAACATCCTCGTCTTCATCGTCACTTACCATCAGGTGGGATGGGAGACAAATGCCTACATTCAACACTTAGTAAAAAAAAAGGAAGCGTCTTTTGGAAGTCGAAAGCAAATTTAAATTTCCAAAAAAGACCAGATGCAATCAAAATAAAGACAAAGAAAATGATGAAGATGCAATGTCCAGAATAGAAAAACTTTTGTAATTTTTATGTTTGAATAATAAAATAATTAAAAATATTATTTAAATTTTTTTGTATGACTACTTTTGGTGATGACTCACACAAATGCAAAGCTCAGCTTAGACCTCGCAGAGAGAATGTATAATATTGTCTGTGGTACAACTCACGAGCGATACCTGTAATATCAATGATGGCGGGCATGGCTTTCTGCATCTGCTGTTCCTCCCACTCCTCAGCCTCGCTGTCGATTTCGTCTTCCGAGGCCGCCGCCGCAGTCCCTCCTGCAGACCGTAAGTTTCGTACTTTATTATTCACATAGTGGTATTATTTTTGAGGTATCCACGACATGTCATACAAAGTACCTAGTTGAGCTGAAACTAGACACAGAGAACCTACATTTAACAGATATTCACTCATAGTATAGAACTATATAAAAAGCATTATCCATTATTAAATTTATTCAGATTATTTTTTTATCCTAACCAATATTATAAATGCTAATGTGAGTTTGTTTGTTATGCTTTCGCGCCTTTACTACTGAATCTATCATCATGAATCATGAAATTTTGCATATACGTTATTGGGGTTACGGAGAAGGACATAGGGTTCATATTATCCCGGGCAAAAGTACAGTTTCCCAGGGATCGACATTCACGCGGGCGGAGCCGCGGGCGTAAGCTAGTCATTTTAACAAATGCGTTCTATTTTTAAGCTTAAACACATTCTAGTTAGTTCATTTAACTAGCAGTAGACCTACTGCCATGTAATGATAACATTTGGAACTAAGCTTGCCAGAGCCTTTGCCAGAGCGCGTGCCGCCATTTTAGCTATCTAGTAGTTGTAGGTAGTTCTTAAGGCTGAACGAGCCGATACTTTTCCCATACAAATTTCGGGGGGGCTGTACTCTATTGTTTGACATTGTACATCCAAAGTTTAACATAATATAGTTTTGTCTCATTATTAATTTTGTCTGTACGGTAACAGATTAGTAAAATAAAAAGCCATTAAGAAGTTATGAGCCAACAAACTTTAGCTTTTCTGACTAATTTTAACACAACTTTGGGCGTAAATAGGTAATAAAAGAAGTATAATAAATCGAAAACAAAGACCGACAAAGTTCAATTATCGAAGATTTCAATTAACTTTATTTATAATTGATTTATGCAGTAGTTTTTTCATAAAACCCCATTTTCCAAAGGACGTTTTGCAATTTTTCTCGCGCTCGGTAGTGTTTGTGTGCGTGCGACTCGGCGTATGCGTGTAGATATACGTAGCGTCTAACAGTCTGCACTGATACTATCTCTGTCGGACAGAATGCTAGGTGAAACAACGTGCTTTTTGGCCGCGCCCGCCAGTGAGTTCGAGCTCGCGACTTGTTCGTCCTTAAGAGATATCTGCTATCTGTTATTCATAAGGAAATAACGTCAACATACTTAGAATTGAGTACAAGATGTTTATATTTGCTTTAGATTGCTATTCACGAGCTGTTTATGTTTGTTTCAAACAAAAGAAAAACTAGTCATTGTATTGTATAAGGTTGGCTTGATCTTCCGAGATGCTTCCATTCCGAACTTTCCATTCATCCTGACGGATGGACAGACATCCATTTTCTCTCACTAGTGTAAACTCGCTAGTAGATGTCTCATTTAGATCGAGAACAACGTGACTCACGTTTAGGCTTGTCGCTGGGCAGCTCCAGTCCTCTGACGATGAGCCTGCCCTCCTCCTCCTCATCCCCCGAGCCATCTTCCCGCACCAGCCTCGATCCGCCGGTGGATGGCTCATTTTGAATCGGCACGAAATCTCCGAGCTCGCGAGCCTGAAAGAGCGGTCAGTTTGCTGGGTTAACAAGTTCCAGTATAGTGCAGAATCACATCACATTTATAGTACCAACTGCAAGGGCTTTTGTGATGTTATTTTAAATAAAAACTACTAGAATAAACGATTTTAAGAAATTTATTCTGATTTTAACTAATATATTTTACAAAATAGAATATCTAAGAAGATTGTAACTAGTCTTAAATATTTTAAATTAAAAATTAATGTTATGTAATAATTGAGTTTTATGTAGTTCTGACTTGAATGTATGTAATTAATTTACTAACAAGAAGATTTTGATGGTGAGGTAAGGTATGTTTTGCATTGATTCAGTACATTATTGATGTGACTGTAAGATATTATAAGTGTCGCTACTTTGTTAATAAATTAGTTGTTATGAGTAAACTTGTTAGTATCTTTTAATATCTTTATTTAGAAGGTTATTTTAAAAGAATTTAAACAGATTACATACAAAATATAGGTAAAATAAACCTTATTTTAATATAGATGTGATTCTGCTTATGTTCAAATAACAATACTGTAAACAACAACTAGTCTACAATAAATATTCTCTGCTGCATCTGCATTAAAAGAACAAACAACCCTGAAAGAAACAACCGCAACAGATGACATTAATAAGCACTCCATCCTGATGCATCTGCTGACATCCTGTGCGAGTTCTTCTACAAAAACGTGACAACACATATACTTACCAAAACAACGGCTTTAGCGAGGAAATTATACAACAATTGTGGAGAGAAAACAAGAAACGAGCCAATATCTTCCGGTGCGGCGAGCCTTAGTCCCTCACCTCTCATACCTGCTGTCGCGTCTTGCGAGCCGCGTGGATCAAGGCGGCGTCCGGGATGTGTCCCGGCGCTACAGCCAACGCCGCGCGCACCGACTCCGCCCGGTACTGGTGGAACCCCCTACTATCCTCGTCTTCTTCGTTGGCACTCTCCTCGGACAAGTCCCCGGCCCCGTCGGCGGCTAAAGCCTCCCGCCCGGAGAGTATCAGCCCCTCTAAAGTCACTTTTTTCTTCTTCGGCTTGTCTGGTATGTCTTCAATGTGATTTGCTTTGTCCTAAAGAAGGAAGATAACGTTGTAGCACTGGTCTTATTGTTTTAAAAGTCATAATTTAATCATTTTAGTTGATGATTATTTGAGTTTGTGAGAAGATTCAAACAACTTAGCTGTTTGAGTAAGGTAGTCTATTTGGTAGAGAGACCTTACTCAAAAACCTACCTTAAACAATCAATACATAAATGTACTGTAAAGCAAGAAACTAATAGATGCAGTGCGGCGGAGGCGCGCCACAAGCGGCGCGGAGTCAAAACAACCGAATATTAACCTTAATAGTATGCTGCATAAAGTCGATTTTTGTAGTGCGCCCGGCGCCATCATGCGGCGCGACGCAAAGAGTCGCGCGCCGCATGTGGCGCGCCTCCGCCGCACTGCATCTGTTAGTTTCTTGATACTATTGCACGATTTAAATGTCAAATTGATTGAAGATGACATGATATCGCTTTTGAAAATAAAGAGACAGGCTTTCGGAAAAATCAGTATTCCACATATGGTCTATAATGAATTAAATATAAAATTTTTTAGAATAGAAGTTCCACCACAAGGCTGATAAAGTCACACATACCGAAATGAAATAATGATTTAAAAAATGGCCGTTGTAGTTGAACAATGTCTGAATCTTCAAATTATCAGTTTGCATACTGACACGCTTTTTCAGCTGCCATCAATATGTTGACTGGCCGCCAACAGGTATGAAGTTCCAGTGCAAATAAGACCCTTTAAAACATCTTTAAAGTATACATAATAACGCACACATTACCTCCTCGACATTATTGTCATATTTATTACTTTCACCATCTGGGGGGTGCCGCTTCTCTTTCTCCCGCTCCTTTTCCCTCCGCTTGGCTAGTCGCTTGCTCTGTGATGACTTCTTGACTTTGAACTCCTCAGCTTCCTCCTCTGAAAAGGGTTTTTTACTAAGTACCACTTCACAACAACTAGAAATATGTGGTTTGGGAATGCAAACAATATAGCGCCTATTATACCATCCTGAATTTAGGATCCGGAATTCAGCATCCGATAAGGACAAGAAATTCAGTCGTCGGAGCTCCTGATTACACCGTCCGGAACGTGTCCTGAACGGAGACTGCGCGTCCTGAGAGAGCCATCCGTTGGCCATCCTGAATGCGCGAGAGGGACGCCGCTATACGTGCGACGCGATTGGAGATATTCTCGTATCGTTTCTAACGTATAGCGGCGTCCCTCTCATGCGGCGATCCTGAATTCCGGATGGTTTCACCTATGCTTCCGATAAGGACGTCGGAAGCCATTCTGTCCTGAAAACGGATCGACCGTCCTGAATGCAATTAAACTGTCCATTGACTGAATTCCGGATCCTAAATTCTGGATGGTCTAATTGGCGCTTAAGTCTTGACCTTTCAGTTATTGATGCATTCTCATATTCTAAGGCTAACCTCATACAGACAGAGACTCTGATAATAGTGACGCCACAGTAAGTTAGACAAGAATGGAAATTTCTCCATTTGTGTCCAACAAACTACAGCATGAAATCTGGCCTTAACGGCTTTAACCTCTGTCTCATTTATATTTTTGTAAGTGTTTTATTTTGTCCACTTAATCTGGTGTTGTTCCACTGCACAAGAAGGGCTCAACAAGAAAATGTGAAAACTACCGAACGTTGTCACTTATGTCGCATGCCAGCAAGATCCTCCTGCGCATTATAAACACTCGACTATCATCTTTTGTAGATCACCAGATACCGAATGAACAATCTGGCTTTGTGGCTGGAAAGGGCACTCGCGAACAAATTTTGAATATTCGTGTCCTTATAGAGAAGTGCCGCGAATTCAACAAACCACTGGTATTGTGCTTTATCGATTATGCCAAGGCGTTTGACTGTGTGCAGTGGAGGACGATGTTCGACGTTCTTTTGGAAATGGGCGTTCCCCAACACCTGATTTTCCTAATACAGAATTTGTACCTTAACGGCTCAAGCTTTGTGAAATTGGAAAATCAAAAATCCAAATCCTTCCACACAGAACGAGGTGTGCGCCAAGGTTGCATTCTATCACCGAAGTTGTTCAATCTGTACGGCGAACATATCATGAGGAAAGCACTGGACTGCTGGGGCGGCGGAGTTGCAGTGGGTGGTCGAAGGGTCAATAATTTGAGATATGCAGACGATACGACTTTAGTTGCTTCTAGTGAAGAGGAAATGGCAGCTCTTCTAAAGAAGATTGAAGATGAGAGTGCCAAGCTCGGGCTTAAAATCAACCATTCTAAAACTAAAATAATGGTGGTAGACAGAGCTCAAGTACTTCCAATTACCAATGCACTCAACGCATATGAGAAAGTCAAGGAGCTTGTGTATCTTGGGTCGCTGATTACTAGTGACGGTAGCTGCACCAATGAAATCCGACGCAGAGCTGGAATGGCTAAAAGTGCTATGACTAACCTCGATAAGATCTGGAAGAACCGAGGTATCCGTCGGTCAACTAAGGTGTGCTTGGTCAGAGCCCTAGTATTCTCCATATTTTTGTACGGTGCCGAAACTTGGACCATCAGAAGTCGCGATAGCAGCAAGATAGATGCCTTCGAGATGTGGTGTTGGCGAAGATTACTCCGTATTCTCTGGACCGCTATGAGAACTAACGAGTCCATAATAGCTGAATTGAAGATCACCACGCGGCTCTCCTCAATATGCCGGAAACAAGCCCTTAGTTTTTTTGGACACATTATGCGGTCTTCAAAGCATTGTCTGGAGAAGCAAATTATTCTGGGGCAAATGGAAGGCAGACGGGGCCAAGGCAGAGCACCTACAAGATGGTGCGACACTGTGATGAAGGCGGTGAACGGTGGAATGCATGGTGCGGTCCACGCAGCTTATGACCGCACTCAATGGAAATATGTTTCATGTGGTCGCGATCCTCAGTATTGAGGGACCGACGAAGAAGAAGAAGTATTTTATTTTACATTCACAATGCTATTTTGATATACTCTTATTGAAGTAAGAAAAAAATATATGGTGAAAAAAAAAACTTCTTTTACATGTGGGGCTTGAACCAGCAACCTTAGGTCTATGTACGACCGACTCTCTGCCAATTGAGCTACCTCATGTTCTAATCTCAGCGCTGAAATTCTCCACCATATCCCATTCCCCTTATATGTATTAAGGCTTACGTCACCTAACACAACTACCCGAGTTTTAGAAGGTAGTTTTCAAATTCATTGCAAAATTAGTTGAATCAAATACCTCAATTGTATACTATTCCAGTATTGTCAAAATTCTAATCTTTGTTTTTTTCCAAGGGCAGATTTAAGGGAGAGGGGGGGGCCGGTTTACATACACAATAACCTGAACCTAACTGCCCTTCCGCCTTGACAGACCTTCCGGCTAGATTCGATACCCAACCCCTTTTTCTAATTAGGACATTCAAAGTAAGTGCTAAGTTGTAAAGAAAGTATAGTAGAAGTTTTTTGCTGAATAAAAGTATGCCACTGAGGCCGCCAAGGAGGAAAAGAAGGAAGAAGAGCCTGAAGAATCCGATGATGACATGGGTTTCGGTCTCTTCGACTAAAAAGCTTTATTTTGAAGCTGCGATTCCATTGTAAGCTTTATGAAGGTTGGTTAGTTTTATGTATATGACTTTATTATCCTCAGTAAATTACCACTAAACCAAAAGGTCGGTAACTTTTATAATGCAAACTAAAAAGAGCTTATTATGCAAATGCAATATAAATACAATAGCTGCACCCAGCGCAAACGTAACCTCGAAATCTGCTGAATCTATCTGTCAAGAATTATGGATAAGACTAACCCTCGTCAGCAAAGCTCAACAGCTGAGTGTTTTTGGTCTTAATAGGCTTGTTCTCCTTCTTGTAGCTGATGACTGGTGGTGGCGGCGGCTCCGGGTCACCACCATCATCATCATCGTCGGCAGTAAACATACGACGCTGGTGAATCTTCTTCGGCTTACGAAACAACGACATTTTAACTTCACTTTGTTATTGGCTTTTCAAAGAACCACGCAAGACATGAAAGGCGTTAAATTACGGAGTCAATTACAATTACTCATATATTGGAATCAACACAGGAAAAATTAAATTACTCTGAGGAATCAATTGACCAGACCAGACCACAGACCAGACCAACTGCAAACAACCAACAGTAGATTTCTCGAGGCTGGGCTACTATTTTTGAAAGTATGACACTTGTATTCGAGCGATTTTTATATGGAAAAATCGCTCGTTTACGAATGGCATTTCAAAAATAATAAATACTTAAAGGATATTTGAATAAAAACCGGCCAAGTACGATTTGGACTCGCGCACGAAGGGTTCCGTACCGTTATCTATAAAAATGACAAAAAATAATATCTGTTGTATGGGAGCCTTCCTTTAATATATATTTTTTTTTTTATTATTTATTTTTAAAATTAATATATAATTAAATATTCTGCGAATATTTCAAGCGTCTACTTGTTGCCTTTATCAATTTCGAGCAAAAAGAAACAAAGAAAATCACGTTTGTTGTATGGGGGCCCCCCTTAAATATTTATTTTATTCAATTTTTTAGTATTTGTTGTTGTAGCGGCAACAGAAATACATCATCTGCGAAAATTTCAATTGTCTTACTATCACAGTTCATGAGATACAGACTGGTGACAGACGGACATACAGACCACGGAATAATAAACCTCATGGAAGGGACGTGTAGGCGTGGCCCGCGTGCCGCAGTTAAGCCTCAGAAGAATAATATACATAGAAGCCGCATAAAAATAGAAACTGAAAACAGATAGTTGACTGACACTGTATTTTTCTTATGAGCTTTCGCTTATGACAGAATGAGACAAAAACTTCAGTCAGTTTCTATTATTTTCATGGTTGTCCCGACTTGAAATGTCAATGGACTCCATTGGACTCCAATTAAATCCGACTAAATTCAAAATAACTTATTACAGTTCAACGTCTGTAATATTAGCATCTTGCCGATTTGATCGGGTTATATATCGACAAAAACATTGCGGCGGAATTGTGATGTCTGCAAATTAAATATAGGATTGTGCTAAAATTCTCACGGAAAAAAGTATTAACCGGTGTTGGGTTGGTGCGTTATCAAATGACCATTATACTAAACAATGTCTTGTGCAATGGAGCGATGTAAATCCCATTCAGGACGAACAGAAATAAATTCTGTAAAACATAATTTTCTTCGGTAAGTTTTTCAGTTAAAAGTGCATAATTAAAACCGAAAATACCTCAAAATACAACAATAATATTGTCAATTATATAACGTATTGTATAAATGACAACTTCTATAGGTATTTTGCTTAAAATTATCGTTTTTTCCTTATTTCAAATTAGGTTAGTTTTTTTGCTAGTGATGTGGTAAAATCACGTATCTACGAGTATATCGATATTTTTTATGACGGTCTTGCTATCAGGGATATTTTTGTTAGTGTTGAGCCATGCAATAGTAATGTAACAAATTGAACCATCATGGTAATTAAACAACCAGCAAAGTGTGAGTCGGACTCGCGCACGAAGGGTTCCGTACCATCCTTACATATAATATTATAAATGTGAAAGTGAGTTTGTTTGTTACGCTTCCACGCCGTAACTTCTGAACCGATCATCATGAAATTTTGCATCATCATCATCACCATTGCACGATCTCTGGAGTACGGAAAAGAACATAGACATAAATTACATCTCAGAATAAGGTACTGTTATCGGGGATAGACATTAACGCGAGCGGAGCCGTGGGCGTAAGCTATAAAAACGCCCGAAATTTTTGTTTGTAATATTTCAACTGTCTCACTATCACGGTTCATGAGATACAGCCTGGTGACAGACAGATGGATATCGGAGTCATATTAGTAGGGTCCTGTTTTTATCCTTTGGGTACGGAACCCTAAAAAGAATCGATTTTTACTAATATGAAGAAAATTATTGTTGAAATTTTATTGCAGCTCCCTGAAGTAAAAGGATAAAAAGGTGTGGATCCGAGGAACTTTCAAGCGACATATTGGACATAAAATGTCATACATACTCGAATTTGTTCAAAATATTTTACTGCCGTGCCGATACATTAATTTCGAATATAAAATTAAATGGAAGCGATTGAAACACGATGCTTTACCTACATTTATATTTGCCGAATTATAAATCAATGGTAATAAGAAAGTTTACGGAAACGGTTTTATTATTTATATTTAAAATTATGAAAAACATTTTATTTTGGACAGTAATGAAAGTGGGTAAAGTAATCTCTTGTTTTTCTTCACCTCTTGTTTTTCTATTACCAACACTGTGAATTTTTCACAAATAACACACTGGCACTTTTTTACCCTAGTGTAAAAGTTTTATAAAATAAAAAATATCACTTGGAATTATGTGTTTCTCTTTACCTACCTGATTATGTTTCCTTTACTGACTGTTCCTCAAAGCTAGCTGGGAAAAGCTTTAGATGGTTTTGGAATATGCTGAATGGCCCATTGATCAAGTGAAAAATATATCTGACCTTATATTACCTTTTGATACATGAGCGCCCTATTGCAATTTAGAGTCTATTGGGATTCCTAAGAAGGTGGTATCATTTACAAAGTCTATTTTACCTTCAACTAGTATGTCAACGTTGGACTGCCTCACATTGGGGACTGTAAATCGAATGCATTGGGTTTTTTGCGCATTCATAGGTAAGGTAGGTAAGTAGGCACTGTTTGAATTTCGAAATAATCGAAAATATGATTGACATCATATTAGGTATTCTGCCGTTCGACCAATACTGGGTAAGGCCTAATGACCAGCAGTAGACAGTAGACGCGCGGTGGGTAATGTATGGATTTTTTTTTTACCTATTTATCAGATGAAGCCAAGCGGCGCCATGCGATTAGGAGTTATTTAGGTGTATCTTGACGTAACTTTTAAAGTAAAAGCCTCTTTAGCGGCTTTGTGCACTTTTTGGGATGGGTAAAATAGAAAACTCGCGTCAGGACACGTGAATTGATCGAAAATTCGTAAGAAGGACACGGACCTGAGTATGCCGCAAAGGCGAGTTTTCACTTCTGCCGGCACTCCTGGAGTGCAACTAGTTGTTTTTTTTTTTATGAATCGTACTCATTTAACGAATCGATACAATCAGAGTAGAGTACATTTATGACTTTCTTAGGACGAAACATTTAGTCGATAAATATATTTCATCGATATAGTACAACCCTGATCACATCAGTACCCCAGGACAACCTGCACATTTACGCAAATGGCATTGTATATGCATCTCTTTCTGATGCTTTAACAATGCCATAAGTAAAAACAGTGTAGAATATTGTATTTTGTTGTTATTTTAACACGGTTTCTATGCTTTAGTTATTGTTCTGAGAGTTAAGCACAGCGAGTCTTAACCAGGCTCAATTACTCTGTTGTTGCTGGTGTGACGCGACGTGTGGCTGCCGGTGTATTACTTTGCGTGTTTCTTAAAAAAAACTCTTATAAATGACTCGATGCTCTATCCTCGAGTGCAAAAACAATAGTAGTACTAAGAACTTACTACGATCAGGTGTTTCTTATCATCAATAAGTCGCTATTTACTATGTATTTCATAAATTTGTTTTAGCATTAACCTCTGTCTATTTAAGTGAAAATAAATATTAGAGTAAATAAAAAATTACACGTATGCCTATTGAGATAAAGTCTAAAATTGTATGATCCCTCGATCATGTACGCCATCTAGTGGCGAGTGGTAGAATCAGAAATTACGACACAAGGCGAAGTAAGCCATTGTATTTGTGATATCATCGAATATCGATTTGTAAAAGTATTAATTTTTGAATTATATATGCACACGCTTTTTATTGTCACTGTGTACTGGATAATTTAACTTTAATATAGTTGACGTTATTAACGTACTAGCTTTCGCCCGCGGCTCCACCTGCGTCAATGTCGATCCCTCGGGTATAGTACGTTTTTCCCGGGATAAAAGGTAGCATATGTCCTTCTCCGACTCCAGAGAACTTGTATGCAAAGTTTCATGATGATCGGTTCAGTAGTTACGGTGTGAAAGCGTAACTAACAAACAAATAAGCAAACAAACAAACTCACTTTCGCATTTATAATATTAGTAAAGATAATACTTAAAATTTAAGACTAAACCTACACAACATTTACAAGCAAAAAGGCCCGGCAGTTCGTTGCCCTACAATGCTCAGAAGGCTGGCAGCATTGCCACGATAGATGGTAATGCTGATTTTTGTGCAAGGCCAGTCCTGGTCAAAGAAAACATCTACTGAATTTCAGGCGAAAGTCATTTGATGTTTCCTGTTATATATTATTTTAATAAATAAAACTAAAAATTAATTAAATCTTAAATAAAAACCTACCTATAAATATAATCTACCTATAAATATTCGTTCATTTATAATATAAAATACAGATAAAAAATTATAATATAATTATGTTCCCGAGAAACCGCTATTGAAACTAGTTTGTCCTGAATTCTATAGAATAAACTAATTTGGCCTAGGATGAACAGATTTTAAATATTCATCATCATTTCGAGTAGGTGTCACGATCAATCGACCATGCACACCCTAGTGTCAGAGTTCTTCGGAACCGCCTCTCGGCCTCTGACGTGGTTCCTTTAACGACTACCAGATGGCAGCCGGGACCACCGGCTTAACGTGCCTTCCGAAGCACGGAATCTTCTTTATTATCAGACAATCAGGTGATTCAAGCATGCAATGTCCTAACCAAACTGGAAACAACTAAACAAAGTATGCTTCCGGTGGAAATTGAACCCACGACCCCCGGGTCAACAGGCAAAGCCTTAACCACTAGACCACGGGGGCTGTTAATTATTTTTATATTTTATTTTTTATATTATTTTAAATATTGTTTAATTATGTATGGTAGTTTAAGTGGTAAAATAATAAAATATAAGAAATAATGAACAAATCAAACAGATTGAGCCAAAGTAAGTTCAATACTTGTGTAATGGGATACTAACTCAACGATCCTATATTTTATAATAAACTAGCTTTCGCCCGCGGCTTCTTACTACTAGTACTTTTTACGTAACAAATAAACTCACTTTCGCATTTATAATATCAGTTTATAATATTAGTAAGGATAGATAATATAGATAAACATCCAAGTCCCACGTCAAATCTGAAAAATATCATTTTCCATCTTGACCTGACCGGGGTTCGAACCCGGGACCACTCGTGTCGCAGGCTGGCATGTTAACTACTGCCCCACAGAGTTCGACTGAAGTCGGTCAGTATAGATCACAACAGTGAGGTCATTTTTAGAAACCAAGATGGCGAATGCTACTTTTCAACAATAATTATTGAATTACAATGAATTAACACCAATTTTAGAATCGATCGATTTCCTAGCGTCATTAGCAAAAAGATATGAACCCAATCCCTATTTGAGTAGCAATGACATTATTGATAAAACATTCTAGAAGAATAAATAATGGAGTTCAAATTGAAACCTTAAATCTTAGTGAATAGGGTGTAAAATTGTGTACAACTTTTAAGTACGACATCTTTTGGCGAATAGCTGAACTAAGTAGTCTGAGATCGTTAAAAGCACATTGAAAGAAGCCGACGTAGCATATGCACGCTGTCATAAAAACCACAAAGTGTTATTGCTTAATTCTACTTTATGGCGCAAGAAATAAGGTTTTTCTTTTTGTAATGCAAACTGATTGTTATTTCTTTTTGGTTCCAAGAAATTATAAGCTTTCTAATTCGTTAAATTTCAGTGTGCGTAAAATGTTATTGTGTGAGTTTGGCGACAGTGGTTTTCAAGAAAAATATATGCTATGCCACTTCCTCTTGTTTTTTAAATTCCGTGATACAGACAGACAGACAGATGGACAGCGGAGCGATATTAATAGAGTCCCGTTTTTACCCTTCAGGTACGGAACCCTAAAAAAAAAGAGGCAGGGAATAGGTACCTAGATCATTTAAAAAATATAAGATATGAAAAAGGTATTATCAGTGAAAAAGCCACCCACATGACATAACAATTTTGAACATCTTATGACACTACCTCAGAACTAAGAGTAAGGAAGTCTATGGAGAAGCCCTTGTCAACATATATGAATTTTTACTTATACAAATATCAGGCATTTATGGTATAAAGTGTGAAATATAACTTTGTCTCTGTCTTTCTTCAGTACAATTGCCTTTGACAAAAGAGACATACATATTTTAGTTTTTGCTAATTTATGGTAAAAGCTGTCCAAAGTTTAGGCGCGTGCCAAGATTCGCCATATTTTGTAACGAGTTTCGTGGTAGTTGTGCTGTCAACGGGTGTTGTTTACTATTTGGAAAAGTTGAAATTTGGGACAAAAATACGCGAAAATAAGGTAATAAATACGTGGAAGTGTGAGATAACTGTTTATACAGTTGACTAAATGTTGTATTGTGATGTGTGGTGCAAGAGAAAACATAAATCAACCAAAATTGACTCTTCATAGGTTAGTAACCCGTTTTCTAGCAAGAAAGCTCTTTATTGATTCTGATTGAGAAGCAAAATAAAACATGATGTTAAATTTATGTATAAACTGTTGTTAACTGGTCATATTTTTGTAATACAGTCAGTATTTTCATTTATTTTATTCCTCATTTGTTTACATACCTAAATAGGGTTGTGCATTATCTAAATAAAAAATAATAATTTTTTTTATAGGTTTCCGATGAATGAAGCTTTGAGGAATAAATGCTTAGAGGCTATCCGGTTCGGAAAAATATTAATCCTCGGCAACAGGATTGGTACATCTGCTCTTTGCATTTTGAGGAAAGCTGTTTCAATAGAACGCTTGAAGTTATGATATGAGACTTCGGGATTTTTTTTTTTTTTTTTTTTTAATTTTGGATGATCCAGCTATTGATCACGATCTCACCTGATGTTAAGTGAAGATGTGACCTATGGTGGAACTCGCTATTTCCGGTAAGTTTAATGTATACAGTTAATGTTAATGAATAAATGTTTTAGGGTTCGGTACCCAAAGGGTAAAAACTTCCATACAGCAAGCATGATTTTTTTGCAGTTTTTATAGATAATAGTACAGAACCCTTCTTCGTGCCTGAGTCCGACTCGCACTTGGCCGGTTTATTCGTTTTGTCTGTCAGATAATACTAAAAACCGTTGGGTGATTTGGCAGGAGTAGCCGGTTCATGCATGCAAATGTACGCAAAGTTATGTGTGACAACGTATTATCGAATTATGGATGCGATCATATGATGTCATGCATACAACAATGCACATAATAGATTATACTTGTACATAATCCTTACTAATAATATTATAAATGCGAAAGTGAGTTTGTTTGTTTGTTTGTCACGCTTTCACGCCGTAAATACTGAACCGATCATCATGAAATTTGGCATACAAGTTCTCTGGAGTACGGAGAAGGACATAGGCTACCTTTTATCCCGGAAAAAAGAACTATTCCCGAGGCATCGACATTGACGCGGGCGGAGCCGTGGGCGAAAGCTAGTTTAATAATAAAATATTATGATTTAACTAAGTATATTGAAATTTCAGGTCGTGGAAATGAAAAAAAAAAGCCGTAAAAGATAAACGTTTGAACCAGCAAAAGAAATTACAATTTGAAAGATATTGTGTTACATATAAATATCACGGTGAAATTAAATGTAAATATCTTTCAGATAGATGGTTTTTAAACAAATTAATACTTTTTAGGAATGATTAAGTAAACAAAGTTATAAAATAAATTGTCATTTTATTATCCTTTCCCAAAATGTTTTTATAAGCTCTGTCGGCTCTGTGTACAAAATAACAGTACTGTTTAAAGTAGATCATTACATAGTATGGAAGTGACAACCCTAGGCAATGGCAGCCATTTTATGTAACGATTCTGTGATGTAGGTATACACGATTTTTTTGTAGGTATTTCCAGGCCTCTTTTTTCTTTGGTCTGAGCCTCAGAACAATGACGACACCACCAATAAGTAATAGATATTAAAAAATATTGTTGCATACCCAAAGCACAAAACAATATTATTCCTCCCAAAGGGTAAAAAAGGTCAGTCTGTCGGTCTTTCTGCCTGCCTGTCACCAGGCTAGGTATATCTCGTGAACCTTGATATCTAGTTAGGCCAAAAGTTAGACAGTTAATATTTTCACAGATTATGTTATTTCTGTTACTGCTATAACAACAAATACTAAAAATAGAATAAAATAAATATTTTTTTAAGGTTACACCGCGGAGTAAAGGCTCTCCCACACAGGCGCGTTTTTATCGGTCGGTAATACTGGTAGGGTTATTACGATATGTTTTTATACATTATGTATTACGTAGGACTAATCTTTATTAGTCCTACTCCTACCCAATACAAATGTTCTAAGTCCTAAAAACTCATATCGAAATTTCGCAGGACGGAGAAACGCCGTTCTACTTCTATTGCGTCGTTATTATCGCAGCAGTGTGTAACGTTATAGCCTTGTTAGCCTTTGCTAACATTTTTTTGTTAGCCTTTGCTGCATTTGTATTGGGTGGGGGACGCATGCGATCCCACACACAGCTGCAAGATCGTTAGTACGACGAAATTTTGTTTTACCGACAGTTACGTAGGAGTCTTATAAAGACTTATCAGACGAATTTTTATTACCAACAGTATCTATGGAAGATGACCGACAAAGACGCCAAAAAATAAGGTAAATAATTTAAATAAACCAAATTAAGGTAGGGCGCCTGCCTCTGTCGCGTGCGCCTGACCATCATAAAAACACGAATATGAAACAGAACTATCGAACGATAAAATACAGTTGTGTGTAAGAAATTGAAATGCATTACAACAATAACGCATCCGGTATTACCGACCGATAAAAACGCGCCCAGTATAAAGGCGCGGGAGAGCCTCTTTATACTGAAAACGGGCGATTCGTAAACGAGCGATGTTGCCATACAAAAATCGCTCAAAGACGACTTTCACACTTTCAAAAATAGTAGCCCGGATGCTAATCAAACTTCTATTGCCACTTTCAAATCGATGAATGAAAGATAACGTTGATTTTTTCCACAGGCACGTATGGCAACATTGGATCTGCCATTTTAAATTTTGTCCCGCACAGATTATGTGCGTTTGGTCTTGGTAAGTTAAGTTTTTCGAAATAATCTAAAATAATCACAGTAATCCTACTGTGAAATGTGTTAAGAATCTGTATTAGGGGATTTCAGTTGTGTTAAAGTTTTATTCTTAATGGATTTCGTGTTAATTCTACAAAATTAATTCCGTATGTTGATGGCGTCAAAGTTGCATGATTGTTTTCATTTTTACAGTCCTTAAATTTCTCCGAAGTCCCTTTCTCACGTCAAGATGGTTAGGGAGGACAAGGCTACCTGGAAGTCTAACTACTTCACCAAGATTATTGTAAGTAATTGTGTTAGCATGTTGATCATAACCTCTTGCTTCACTATCTCAGTTTCTACATAGTGCTTCGATCATGTCTGTTCTAATACCACGGGGCGTAACATTAGCCTCTTGGCTTCGCTTTCAGACAAAATCAACTCTTTAAATTTATCCTAGTGTAGTCATCAGCATCGCCTGGATTACACTGGCATTTTGAAGACACATTTACACTAGACATGGGTAATCTCGCCTCCGAGGCGTGTTTCGGCTCTATCCGCATCAGGTACAGACTCTTGGTGTTGATTCTTCCCTTATCGTTTCCCGCTCACAGCACAGATGTCCGTGTCCGTTCTGGTACCCATTTCAATACATATTATATTGAAACCAGTACCGGCACCATTGTCTGTAGATTCAAGGCAATTTTAGGCAAAGTAAAAACGCCGAAACCCGGCGGAGACTTTAGTTCCCACGATTTACGATGCGGATCAAATAACTCCCGTGAGTCAATAAGAATTGCTCAGACTCAGTAAGGGTATCTGCTCCTGTTGATGTATCAGCTCATTTAAATATTCTAGACTGGAGTTACCCAAGTTTTGTATTTTTTACCCATGTTTAATTTACACCAAAATCTCAATCAAAATAACTGTAAAAATTTATATCTGCCCAAAATGACGCATTCGTTTTAAAGGTATATTGAGATAACACAAACTATATCATTTTACAGCAACTCCTAGATGACTACCCAAAATGTTTCATTGTGGGTGCCGACAACGTGGGCTCGCAGCAGATGCAGCAGATCCGTATCTCGCTGCGTGGCAGCAGCATCGTGCTCATGGGCAAGAACACCATGATGCGTAAAGCTATCAGAGACCATCTGGAGACTAACCCAGCTCTGGAGAAGCTGTTGCCCCACATCAAGGGCAATGTAGGCTTTGTCTTCACCCGTGGAGACCTTGTGGAAGTAAGTGTTATTAGTTGACATCTAATATGTACCATGCAATAAACAATCATGTGTTAGGTTTGTCCACACTGAATTAATAAATCACACATTCGGTTGCAAGTCTGTGATTGAGATTTTTTCAAAAATGTGTTTAGTTTACCTTCCAAATGTTTCTAGGTGCGTGACAAACTGCTGGAGAATAAAGTGCGAGCCCCAGCTCGTCCTGGAGCCATCGCTCCTCTGGCTGTTGTCATCCCTGCTCACAACACTGGTCTCGGTCCTGAGAAGACTTCCTTCTTCCAGGCTCTTTCCATCCCCACCAAGATTTCTAAGGGTAAGAAATTTTAAGTTAAAGATTAAAATATTACCATGGAGTTCAGAATCAACCTGGGTATTTAATTATATGTTCATCTTTTTGATTAGAGACTAAACTAAGATTCAGTTATAGGAAAGCAACAATTTTGGTTTAGAGCTAAAATCAGCTAAACCTTTGCCATGCATAGGGTCAATCCTGTTTAGGTAGTTAATTTTCCTATATTATTAGATGCCGCCATGATATCACGCATTTTTCAACTTTCTCAAGCTAATGTATGTATTATATAAATAAAGATAAAGTTTAAAATTGTATGACATTCAATCTGCTTGCTGACCTAGTGGTCAACTTGGGGTGTGTTTTGAGCCTTAGCCACCAAAAAATTTACATCTTACAGTCCTATATGTAATAGAAATATCATTATTTATGTCTGTTCTAATACCATGGGGCGTAACATTAGCCTCCTGGCTTCGCTTTCAGACTAAATTAAATCTTCAAATTTATCCTAGTGTGATTGCCAACTAATAGGAATTGCACTGGCATTTTGAAGATACAAATAAGTTCTTCATGTGTAAGAGTAGTGTAAAGTTTCTAAAATTACATTTAATAGGGGGCAATAGATAGCTGAGAAACCAAAATTCAGACTGTAAAACATGTTTACCCAGATATGTGACCTTATATACGAAATTTCATCAAAATAAATGGAGCCATTTCTATATTTTTTATATATATCTACATGTAAAAGATATAAGAATCGCTTGTTGCAACAGTGGCGCCAACTAGTGAGCAAAAAACGGTAGCCCTCATTATTAATCAATAGTGGGAATGGCCTATCTCTGTCTATAATGACAAAATTCACACCCACACTTACAATCCTTCAATCTGAACATGAACTATAAACAGCATTGATTGATAGTTGAATCAATTTCTGTTATTTTTAACATACTTCATAAATGGTTATCAATTTGATCCGTATGTCAGTAATAGTCTAAACCGCCTATTAAAGAATCCTGAATATCGGATCCGATGGGAGGGACGACGCTATACGTTAGACATGATACGAGATATCTCCAATCGTATCACAACGTATAGCGTCGTCCCTCTCATTAGATCAGATTCAGGATGGTATAATACCCCCTTTCAAATTGCATGCTTCTATACATGTTAGTTTATCTCGGCTTCTAAACTTGTGTCTGCAAAATTTTATGAGTGTATGTTTGTGTTCACATATGCGTAATTCAAACTATTAGTTGGTATGCAAAAATTTTGTTCAATGATTTGAGAAAACTGTTTAAAGATGTAATTGTTTCCTTTAGGTTCTATTGAAATCATCAACGATGTGCCCATCCTGAAGCCTGGAGACAAGGTGGGAGCCTCCGAGGCTACTCTCCTCAACATGTTGAACATCTCTCCCTTCTCGTACGGTCTTGTGGTTAAGCAGGTATGTCACTTAATCTATGCTTTGGAAGTACATAACAATCATCCATCCATCCATCAGGTTTTTAGGTGTAACCACAGAATTAGAATCAATGTGTATGGAATTGTAAGTCAGTTATAGTAATTATTACTAATGAATGCAAGAATCTGATAAATATTTATTGAATTAGGAGTTTTAAAGAGTTTTAACTCTTAATTCAATAAAGATCACAAGGATACTGAATAAAACAAATTTTAAAAGGAGGGGATTGGTTAAGATGAAGATAGAAGGAGGGGAGTGAAAATATTTGAAGACAAACTTGGAGGATAATCTTTAAGATGGACTGCCAATTTTAGGCAATTATACCATATATCAGATGTACTGTTGTTTCCAATCCCAAAATCCGTGTGCATTACCCAAAGTGTTGAGTACAGTCTGCATTTTTACATGCATTCTGATAATTTACCTTTGGAAAATTAATAGCACTTGTATCTTTGATCTTTCTCCATCTTGGTGAAATGATGATCCAAGTGCAACACAATAAAAATACAAGGGCTATGTCAATGCTACTTTAATATATTTTTCAGTACAACAACAAACCTTCTATATCTCACATGTGAACAGCAGGGCCGATTTGGCTATTTATTTATTTATTTTATATGTTTGGAAAACTTACAGCATTCAATTTCAGCAAACAAATAAATCAAAAACTAGGTAACTAATACAGCCATTAACAAGTTTTCACTGATAATTTTAGTAAGTCCATGGTTTCTCAACCAAATAAACGCACACAATCGTCCAATAAAAATCACATAAGCTACTTATGACAAATTAAACACACTACAAATTGGGAGAATCGAAGAAAGAATCGGCCACAACACGCTTCATTGTTGTTGCACTGGTAGCGAAAACGTCAATTGTCGGATAGTCACTCAGGAACTCATTTAATTGTCTACTTGCTCTGCAGATAAAAGAGTTTCTACGATAATTACTGTGACATGGGGGAACATGTAAGAATTGGAAAGTTCTTAATCGCTTATTGGGTACTTTGAATATAATTTCTTGAACTAACGGTGAACAATCAATTTTATTATTTAGTAATTTATTTAAAAAGACTATGATATTATATTAAGAGACTATGATGTATATAAAGAGAAAATGATATTTCTTACATCTAGCGTAGTAATCTGGAAGATATTGCCTACATTTGTACTGTAAATATCTTAAGAATCTTTTTTTAATACCTTCTAATCTATTTATGTACACGTCATATTGAGGATTCCATAATTCTGAGGCGTACTCTAGGATACTGCGTACGAAGGAGCAATATAAAACCTTTAACGGTTTTGGTGAGTTGAATTTTGCACACGACCTGATTATAAATCCTAATGCTCTCGATGCCTTATTAACAATCGAATCAATATGTTCGTCAAACATTAATTTGGAGTCAATAATTACACTGAGATCTTTAATTCTATCTGTTCTAGCGAGAACATGGCCATGGAGCGCATAATCAAACTTTACAACATTTGTTTTACGAGTTATTGTCATTGTGTAGCATTTGGAAACATTTAATTGCAACATATTATTGGTGCAATAATCATTAAATCTATCAAGATCCTCCTGCATCAAGCGAGCATCATCAAAAGAATTTGTTTCTGAAAATTTTTGTGTCGTCTGCATATAATAAGAAATTTGAATGTCTAAAGCAGGATGCAATATCATTAAGAAAAATAGAAAATAAAAGTGGCCCAAGCAAAGAACCCTGAGGCACCCCTGATGGTACCAACATCCACTTAGACATATAGCCATTTACAGCTACGGCCTGACTACGGTTATTTATGTATGATGACAACCATCGAAATAAGCTTCCGTGAATTCCCGCTGCTAGAAGCTTTTGGAGAAGGATGGAATGATTGATCCGGTCAAAAGCTTTGCTAAAATCGGTGAATGTCATGTCCACTTGTGACCCAGAATCCATATTTGAGGTAACATAGTTGTATGAGAGAATGAGGTTGGAAACGGTTGATCGGCCTTTCATGAAACCGTGCTGCTGGGAAATAAACCAAGTAGTTAAAGCAGCATATACTTGCCGATGAACGATACTCTCAAAAATCTTGGCAAAAATACAAAGCTTTGATATTGCCCTATAGTTTTGTATATTACTTCTATCACCTCCTTTGTGAATAGGAGTAACAAAAGCAGACTTCCATAAATTTGGCATGCAACCTTCATCTAATGACCTCCTGAAGAGAATTCAAAGTGGAATAGCTAAACTATTAGCGCATTTAGCAATAATTACAGGTGATATATTGTCAGGAGGGGCTGGCCCTTTAGATAAATCAACAGCTTTTAGTAGATTGAGCACTTCAGACATATTAATTTCAATGTCTCCAATATTGTTAAAGTTGGGACTTGGTGCATTGGAGCTCCCATCCCCACCTGAGGTTTTCAAGAAGTTAGATTGAAAATAACTGGCAAATAAGTCACATATCTCCTCGGCATTAGTTCCTGTAAATCCCTCAAGTTTCATAGATGAAGGCAACTTGTTAGAAGAAGAAGTACTATTCTGCTTAATGAAAGACCAAAAAGTTTTTGGGTTGTTAACAATAGCATCTTCAGATATTCTTAAGTAGGACTCGTAGCATGAGTCTTCCAACAGTTTGGCCCTTTTTCTCAGAAATGAAAACGTAGCATAATCTTCAATGTTACCATAATTCTTGTATTTACGCCAGTACTTAAACTTTTCCTTTAATACCTTTTTTAGATCCGCATTATACCAGGGAGGGAAAGAACTAGGTGAAATAATTTTATGAGGTATGTAAATATCTCGGAATGTATAGATAGTATCATAAAACACCTTGACTGCATCCTCAACGGAACCTTCATGTAACCGACTGCCATTCAATGGCATCAAGTGCCGCACACATACGTTCAAAATTTCCAGAGTTGTAAAAGTATTTAGTGAATTTATTGGTTTCAAGAGGATTTATCACAGCAAAACAGGCAGTAATATAAATAGACCTATGATGAGGGATGTCATCCGGGACAAGGGGATCTTCACACGGGGTAATTTGAACCTCATCATTAGAGAAAACCAGGTCTAAGAATCTGTCATTATGGTTCCGCACGTGATTGCACTGAGATAGATTACATTGCGTTAATGTATCAAAAAAGTCCGATTGACTTATTGTGATTGCGCCGCGTGGAGTGAGGTAGCAACCCTCAATGTACCAGTCCACGAGAGTGAAATTAAAATCCCTGGCAATAATAAATTTATCGTCTGGGCAAGAGCTAACAATTTCAAAAAGTTTATCTGAAAAGTTTTGCAACTGAATATTGAAACTATTACCCTCATTCTCACTACAAAGATAAAGACTACAAATGTGTATTTTGACCGGATTTCTACTTCCCGGTAGTTTAACCGAAAGGGTTACCCAGAGATCTTCAGCGGAGGAGCACCACTCAGAACGACCAACAGCGGCGATATCGCGACGTACCGCAATGAGAACGCCACCACCAAACTTTTGATTTGTTAATTCATAGTTTCGATCCTTCCTCCAGACGACATATCTTTCATCAAATAATTCTTGGTTATGTATACCCTCCATTAACCAGGTCTCGGTAATAATAATAGCATCAAAAGAATTAAGGAGTAAGTTTCTTTTAAATATATCAGTCTTCGTACGCAGTCCCCGAGCATATTGATAAAAAATATTTAATTTGTTATACATTGATACTAAGATATATAATAACAAAATAGCAGCTAACTATATTAATAATACGATTTGTAATAAGTGAAAATGCAGAACCCAAAGTACTAATAAAAATAAAATATAAATACACGCGTCCATACGTTTGTGTCACACAATACCGAGAATAATATATATCATATAAGTACCCGCTTAATAACATCCCAACAGGTAATACACTAGTAACCCCCATGCCGCAAATCATACATTTGTTACGAAATATTATTCCGCATTTATTAAAAGTTAAACTGATAATTCTATTTTTTGAATTACAATATTTATAAAAAAAGACACTCAAAATATTACTCAGATACATTTGCGATACATAATTAAATTCCATCAGTAAACTAAATAATGAATGATTGTTAAAAGTCATTCCTACAGCGACGTATAAAACACATCGCAAAACTACTAAATAAAATAATATCATAACCAGTAGCCAAAGCAAAATAGATCTTATTATCTGCAGCGCAAAATGCAACAATAGGCAAAACAGGTGCCCATCATCGGCAGGTAGCACGACCGGTGACCGGTTGCCGAGACTGAGTGAATAGCGGAGCAAGAGACATGCTCGTGCAGCAAAGGCAGGGGGGACCAACTCTTGGATCGTAAACAATGACAAATAATAAAATAAATTATACTTATGTGATTTTTAGTAGATCGGCTTCCGTTTTTATAACAAAGATCGGAGACGTTGGGTTTCTTCTGGCCATTATCTTTGAATATTTGACCCATATAAACTGAAAATTCTTTTCCTTTGCTAAGGATTTAGCTTTCGTAAGCAGTCTTTTATTATGGGCTGTGAGGTGATCATTAATAAAGAAGCGGCCCTCATTGGCATATCCCGGTTTCAAATCTTTCAGAAACAGCTCCTTTCGCATACGCGCCAAAGCAACGACATCTTCTTTTTTATATCGGTAGTTGAAGGCCACTATTATGGATTTTGAAGCACCAGACTGTTGAGAAGGAACTCTCGCGATGTAATTGATTTCATCTTTTTTAATAGGGCAGCCGATGTAATTTCCGATATCCAGAGCAATGTCATATAGATTCTCATTCTTTTTAAGGGGAATCCCTTTAATTTCGATGTTATTTGCACGATCCCACTGGTCCCTTTCATGTAGTTGCTGCTCCAGTCTTGCCACATCCGCCTGCAGCGACGGAATTACCACAACGGTCTCCTCTACAGCTTTAACTCTCATGTCAAAGGTTTTCATTGTCTCCGCGTACTCCTTAATAGCGTCGTGTGCGAAGTCCATGGATCTTTGCAGAGTAGCCAGGTCATCCTTGAGAGCTTTTACGTCATCAGACAGGGTTTTCAAGAGTGTCAGCCTCTCCATGATGTCACGCAGCTGAGACTGTACATCGGTTGGCTCAGATGACGTTGATTCGTGCACTTCTTTTAGAATCAATGGTGAGGATGACCGACTCTTGCACTCCGGACATCTCCAATTATTTCTTCGATCCCCCAACTTGCGGTATCCAGATTCAGTAATGCCCGCGCATGCAAAATCAAAACGCCGCTTGCATCGGGAGCATATTGCGACGTCGGAAGATTCATTATTGCATCTAACGCATTTAAACATTGTGAGCGAAAAACGGTTGGGAATCCCTGGAATACGATAAATAACAGGCAAGCGTCCGCCTTTGAACGTAAGCGACGCGCTACTGATTTCTTTTGTTGTCGTGTTTGCTGTTCTTAGGAGAAGGTTCTTAAGAAAATATTAAGACAGATGTGCAGGAAATTAACACTGACAGACACTGAACGAGACACAATACAAGTTTTATTGTTATATATGCTATAGCAGTTCATTGTCCAGGAATGTGTTAAAACAAAACAACATTTGTCGTTTCAGCTAGCAGTATATATGTGTCAAGATTTGTCTGTTGTTCACAAGTCTACTTTCCACAACCCTTTCATCAATACTATAAAATTTATCTAAACAAATTAATTCACTGAATCCATACAATCCAGGTGTATGACTCTGGCACCATCTTCGCGCCAGCTATCCTGGACATTAAGCCCGAGGACCTGCGCGCCAAGTTCATGGAGGGAGTTGCCAACGTGGCCGCTGCTTCACTGAGCATCGGCTACCCCACACTGGCATCTGCACCGCACTCCATCGCCAATGGGTTCAAAAACTTGCTGGCCATCGCTGCAGTCACCGAGGTTGAATTCAAGGAGGCAGAGACTATCAAGGAGTTCATCAAGGTATGCTAAATGTTATTAAAGTGTAAATAATCCAGTTTTATCACTATAAACGGGTCACTCACTTGCTATTTCGTGCGTCGAGAGCAGTTATTTCGGGACTATGCGTCAAGCACTAACCTTAAAAATGGACTCTTGACTAGAGTCTGAAACTATAGTCGGCAGTCAGCGGCAGACATGTGAGTGATATGTCTTTATAATACGTTAGTTTCAATATTTATATGTCTGTTCTAATACCATGGGGCGTAACATTAGCCTCATGGCTTCGCTTTCAGACTAAAGTAACTCTCCAAATTTATCCTAGTGTGATTGCCAATTAATAGGAATTGCACTGGCATTTTGAAGATACACAGCACTCTTCAGATCTCTTAAATAAAAATAGTCAACCATTTCAATTATCAGTCATTTCAAAATGTTGTATACTAATTTAACAAATAGGCCGGTAGGAGAGCTATTTTCTGAAGTCGGAAAAGTATGTCTAAGAAGTCATATTCAGAAATAGTACCCCAAGACATTCATTCTTTTTCTTACAATACAGTGTTAACTTTGAAATCATTCCATAGTTGAATTCAACTGATAGTATCTCTGGTACTGCAGGACCCAAGCAAGTTTGCTGCTGTGGCTGCCGCGCCCGCCGCCGCCGCTGCCCCGGCCGCTGAGAAGAAAGAAGAAAAGAAGGAGGAGAAAGAAGAGTCCGAGAGCGACGACGACATGGGCTTCGGTCTGTTCGACTAAGCTCCGGGCGGCCGGGTGACTGCGTCGTGGCACCGAGTGAAGGCCGACAGCGCCGCCGGGTCGGACACCCGCATGGCGGCCGACGGGCCTTTACATTTTGTGTGCTTGTCAATAAACTTTAAAAAATATTATTTCTTTTATTTTAACTCTCCCAGTTTGACTTTAATTCGGATGTGAGGCTAATTTTCGAGAAACGCACGCTTGCTGTTACGCTAGATGTAGTTCGGATGTGTGTGATTTCCGAGAAACGCGCGCTGGCTTTTACACTAGATGTAGTTCAGATGTGTGTGATGTAAGGCTAATTTCCGAGAAACGCGCCCACTTGCTCTTACACTAGATGTAGTTCGGAAGTGTGTGATGATAGGCTGATTTCCGAGAAACGCGTGCTGGCTGTTACACTAGATGTAGTTCGGATGTGTGTGATGTAAGGCTGATTTCCGAGAAACGCGCCCACTTGCTCTTACACTAGATGTAGTTCGCAAGTGTGTGATGTAAGGGTGATCTTCGAGAAACGCGCCTACTTGCTGTTACACTTAGATGTAGTTCGGATGTGTGTGATGTGAGGCTGATTTCTGAGAAACGCGCTCTTGCTGTTACACTAGATGTAGTTCGGATGTGTGTGATGTAAGGGTGATCCCCGAGAAACGCGCACTTGCTGTTACACTAGATGTAGTTCGGAAGTGTGTGATGTAAGGGTGATCTCCGAGAAACGCGCGCTAGCTGTTACACTAGATGTAGTTCGGATGTGTGTGATGTAAGGCTGATCTCCGAGAAACGCGCGCTTGCTGTTACACTAGATGTAGTTCGGAAGTGTGTGATGTAAAGCTGATTTCCGAGAAACGCGCGCTTGCTGTTACACTAGTTTTAGTTCGGATGTGTGTGATGTGAGGCTGATTTCCGAGAAACGCGCGCTTGCTGTCACTAGATGTAGTTTGGATGTGTGATGTAAGGGTGATTTCCGAGAAACGCGCACTTGCTATTACACTACATTTAGTCTCTCATAGTTAATAATTTGATTCAGACGTGTGTGCATGGGCACACATAGCTTGTGTGTGGCGAAAATATAATTAATGCAAGTTCAAGTTTTCGAGATATTGAGTTCCTGCTGGAGTAAGGGCGCGCTTGTCCACATACCTAGCCGGACGCGACGTGTCATTTCAAAACAAGCTATTATAACCTTTATGTCTAGTGGTACAATGAGTAGACGCCCGCGAGCGCGCGACGGATCGATATGCCGCGCACACGCGGGCGTTTTTTTTTTGGAAGGACTATGTATCTAGCTCCCGCCGTTCTGATGCAGTACACACGAACCTTTAACCTGAAACGCGCGCAAGCAAACTCGCGATTCTGTATTCTTTTAAATATATTCATATGAATGATAAGGAAAGTCAATGGATGGTTTATGAGGTTTGACCGAAGAGGACTCTTCCATGGCACGCTTGAAATTAAACATCAATAGACATCCAAAAGTATTTTATTTCAAATAGGTTTATATAATAGTTTTAAAAATATCACATCGAAATTCACTACTTGTTCACATTTAACACGGAAACTTTTATAGTTAGACATTTAACATTTAATTTTTTGATTATATCTGTGAATATACATTTGACAGTTCATGGCATTCCCGCTCCTCCTACCAATCGGAGTTCCGGTGGGAGGAACGAGAATAACCCGTATTCACCACAGTATCCCTGAGAATCTTCTCCACGTCCAGTTGGTGATTGTCTAATTTATAGGGAGGTTGAGCAATGGTGTAAAACGGCCAAGAGATGCCGACAAACTGACCCAGGTACAGACAAATTTGGATAGGTATAAGAATGGTATACCAGCCACACTTAGCTTATTTAAAGGACCTCCCACACAGGCGCGTTATAATCAGTCCATAATACCGGATGCGTTATTGCGATATCTCTTTTTAGTACATTATGTTAGGACAGCTATGAAGTTACACACTGCTGCGATAGTAACGACGCAATAGAAGTAGGACGCTTGCGTTTCTCTGTCCTACGATATTCCGACATAAGTTCCTAGAACATTTGTATTGGAACGCATGCGATCCCATACATAGCTGCGATATCGTTAGTACGTCAAGGATGAAATTTAGTTTCACCAATGGTAACGAATTTAAAAATTGATTTATCATCAGACGAAGAATTTTGATCACTAACAGTAGCTATGGAAGATGATCGATCAAGATGCCAAAAAAATAAATAGAATAATCTGACGATAAAAACGCAGTTGTGTGTAAGGAATCGGGACCCACTGTTGCTATGTATTATCGACCGATTATAACGCGCCTGTGCGGGAGAGCCTTTACGGCCTTTCGGTCAACCATGCATTTACTCCTCTTGTTGAGCGAATATAATTTCAATAAGGATTGTTTGTTCCTGTGCAAAGCAGCACCTATCGGCATGCCCTGTTGTGATTACTTGTGATAATCTGACTGACTGAATTAGTTTTAAACATTTATATTAACAACTGAAAAGTGAATCTTAAATCTAATTGTATACAATATAAATATATAGGTACTTAACTACTACTTCAACTTCATATTTGTCATGCGTTACATACAGTTCGTTTCTCCCTCGGGCCGGTCATACTAATTTTGAATTCGAAAGGATTTTCCGATGATAGTGAAATAGCAACATTGGTCCTAACTCTTTTATCTTCACAGCCTGCGCCTAGCCAATATTTCTAAAAAAACACAACTAACGCTGCGTTTTTCTATAAAGGTAAATATACGTTTTTTTAAATTTCCATATGTTTTAAAAATTTGTTATGGATACCCCGACTGATCAAGTATTCAACCCTGACTCTCTTCAAGGTATGGGAGTGATACTGTGGTTAATGACCACATTCTGCTTGATCACTCTAAGCATTAGATATTTTCAGTATCAAGCAGAGTCCTTATCAGGGGTTGCAGTTAACTTTGAAGAATTGAAGTATAATAATAGTAGATAGGCTTGGAATCCAATAGGTACCATGGCTGTATAACCAAATTTACACAAATCTCAGGCTCAAGTACTGAAGATAAGAAAAATAATTATAACTTTGATGTTAGAAAGTTATGCTTGAGCAAGTTACATTACTTCTATTGGCATCCCTCAATATAAAGCAATCATCATCACCTCTAAACAGCACCTTAGTAATAACTTTTTATCTAATGGTAATGGCACATTTATACTATATATAAATATGAGTAAATATTAAATATTTGGTGAGCTTTTAAATGTTTTAAACTATAATCAATGTTCAATTATTATACTGTCATGATTTCTTTTAATTTGCAACAAACAACACACTGATATGTATTGTTTTGAAAAATACTTGGATAATCGGGTAATGAGCATGCTTGTAAAACTGGACTTAATATCTATATAGAAAATGTCAATAATAAATAGGCTTCTTCAACACCCTGTCACTTTAGTAGGTAGATATAAAAGATTTAAACATAAATTTCAAAAATCTGAATACAAAACTGTAAATCGAAAATAGTTCATCAGACAAAATCAAGTGTCACATTATAACAATAGAATAATTTAAAATATTTAACACGTTCCAAACTTAACTCAAATGCAATTTAACAAAGTGAGATCATAGTAAAAAATATTGGATTCAAGGAATATCCTTTGGCTTTGTGCAAAATTTAAGTGATCACCACCGCTTGTATGTCGATCACGCATTTGTAGGAGCCCTCACGGTCTAAGACTCGCAACAGATGAGCAACATTGTCTTTAATCATTGGCAATTTAGGGTCAATCAGAAATGCAGTACCATCAATGAAACTGTTGCTCCTTTTGGTGGAAATTTCGCTCAAATTCTCCATAATCTCCAGCTGGTACCAACACAAGACGGCATTGATGTAGCCATTATAAATTAATGGCATTTTGACCAATCTAGTCCCTGGTTCATCATTCAATGAGCCCAACACCATTGGGGTGGACACAGGATTGTACTCCAAATTAGAGAAATCAATGCAGTAGTTTTGAGAGACCATATACTTATTAACATGTGCAGACATTTTATAGTTGTGCACATTTTCATTGTGGACTTGATTGTTGGTGTCAAGCCAGTGGCTGTAAACCAGCTGCCCCATCAGCTTGATATTAGCTGGCATGAAAAGCCCTCCTTGCATCAAGTTGTTCTGCCTCAGCTGCTCCGCTATCTCCCTGTTACGTATGTCCACATCTCCCCACAAATCAAAGATGTTAGTAAATATGGCTTGGTACTTCTCATCACTGAATATCTCATGCCCCCATTCTTCTCCAACTAATATGGTGACTTTGGACAGCGGCACTTTATTGATTACGAAGATTTTCTCAAAGAATGACACATCAACATCAGTTTTGGCACAGCATATCAGAGACTGGGCACCCCTCTTCAGCATCAGCAGACCAAACAAAGGGAAGGGGCACAGATCCACAATATTGGTAAGGCTTATATCCACGATTTGCCCGAGGTACACGCAAGTCATGGCAATACTGCCTTTAATGAGTTTGACCAAGTCAGTATCATTCAAGAATCGCAGTGTCTCTGGAGAGATCCTCATGATGTCCTTCTTGGTGTTGTGGAGCATTGTCAGTTTACCCCCATTTACAAGGAAATCACAGGTAGTGATTTGGTTCTTCTTCACAGGTGTTGGAGGGTTATCAAAGAATACGGCTTGCTGCCAAGCATTGGCCCGGTTTTTTGCTAGAGGGTTGGTGGTGATAGTGATGGTGTCTGTCAGGTACAAGTGGAACCAACCAATCACTGTATTGTACTCTCCATCTTCTTTAGCCTGGAACTTGACTCTGTAAGGGTCAGTTCTCTCCAGTATCTCTGTTATATCGTCAAGATCATTGAAGTCAACAACAAGCAGAGACTGCGGCTCGGCCATGTACTTTATATCAGTGTACAGATGGACATCTTCACAATCATATGTCTCATCGTAAGACATGATGTGAACAAACTCATTTGGGATGTTCAGGAGAGTTTTAGTGGAGGTGCACATCTGGTACTTGAGTTGTAGGTTGTCACACTTGGCCGGAGCAACAAAGAACTCAGCCTTGCCTGGAATAACCCTGGCATTATTAATCAACAAGTTCCTCCAAGCATGGGACAGGGTTTGAAGGATATGCTCTCCAAATAACCCAGCGTCAAACAGCTCAGTCACCAGAAGGTTAGCCTTCCCACCCATATCACAAGTGGTCATGTCAGTAGACATTTTGTTAATAATGACAATTTCTTGCTTTTTGTTGTCCATAGTGATGTGTTCAGCTAAGCTGGTCATCACTTTCGATCCATCACAAGCTGTGACACTCTTGGGTGAGCACTCAGTAGCATACATGGCCAGCAGGCCTGTGCCAGTTCCCACGTCCAGGATGTTGTCTCTAAGTGGAATAGCTTTGGCCTTGATAGCTCTGCGGTAGGCCTCATTCCTGATTCTATCATTGAGCATTCTGAAATGCCAACGCTCCATGAGCAGATTCTTCACAGAATTGATATTTTTCTCAGCATTAACGAAACAGGCATCAAGTTTGAGTACCTTCTTGAAATGGAACCAGGCTTCGTTGTAGAAGGCGTACTTAAAAAGGTACTTGCCGATATCATTGAGGAGATTCAAGTTGTTGGGGTACACCTCCATGGCGCGCCCGAAGTTAGTGAAGATGTCTTCCATCTTGTTGGCGGTGGCCAGGACTTCGTTCAGCTTCAAGACGTTGGCGCGGAACTCCGGCTCGTATTGCGCCTTAAGTTCGGTGTTCTTGTCGAACGCCAACAGGTACATGTCGAAAGCCTTGCTGAAGCAGCCATTTGAAGTTAAATACCTGGCATACTTTATATATTCCTTTGAAATGTCCTCCATTTCGCTGTACTTTAGATATTATTAATTGCGCACTTTACGACACTCACAAATCAATAAAATAACCACAACTGTTGCACCTGCGAGACGCCGCTCAACCCCGGCCACTTGTTATTAATAGAAGAAAATCAATATGCCGACAACCACGCATTTATTGATTACCCGGCCGGCCCGGCACTGGAGCAGCGGCTATGTTCTTGCATGTGCAATTGCAATATATTGCTATAAAATCAATCGACAATTTCACAAAAAGAAACGCATACAACTCGCGCAAGGCGCAAAATTGAGTGAGTGGAGTGAACGATTTGAATGACAGCCTTACGTAGTACCTATTTATTTGTATCTGAGATTTGTATTCTCTTTGATGACAGCTAGCTTTATCTGATGATGACAGTCACAATGCATGGGGGTGAAAGTCGCATAGAACGTGATTTTTTTTATTATTAATTACGCCATCTATTAATCTTCTTCTAAGATTAAATATAAAAACACAATGATATTTTAGTTTGTTGGACTTTGGGTAGATGTCGCTCTATTTCACTGCACGTTCAAAGTAGAGATTACCTCAATAATTGATTCTCAAATATAATCTATCGACTTTGGTATCCATCTATCGACTATTTATTAAAATTTTGTAATTTAAGTAATACGTTGCATATATTTTTAGTTATTATGATAACACAAACATATACAACGTAATAATTTAGATTAATTATGTTAATTAAATAATTTACGTACTGACGTCTGATTTTTAGATTATTAAAAACCTCTTATTCTTTGAAAGCATAAGCTAAATAATTTGTTATATCTTTTTTTATATTATACCTATATAACATTTCAAGTTGATCGAAGAGAAAAGAAAAAGTAGGTAGTGTATCAGCTGCATGCAGCTTCTGTTCCCGTAGAAGCCGGCCGAGGATATGGGGCGAAAATCTTAGGAATCATGTCAATAGGCAATGCGGCTACACACCCACTACTATTATGATTCTGTTTTTACCTATTATTCGAATACTCACATACTTCACGTGGCCTTTTGGTCTTGTGGCCTTACTGGCTCTACTTACCTCTTAATGGATAAAGGTGTGCATGGTAGGTTGAGCGTGTCACCTACACGAAATAATGATGATGAATGGATGATAAAGACGGTGTAATTAATTGGTAAGTATGTACCTATGCAATTTACAATAGAATATAAAGATTATTTATACGTCTTCCTTCATGTACCTATGCTATTATAGTCTATTTTATTAAGATCAGCAAACGCAGTTTTAATAAAATAATAGTTAGTTATACATAAATAAAACAACAAAGAAGTACATAATTAAAAATGAATAGTACACCTTACGTCAAAAACAAAACAAGTATCGTATTGATAGCCGGTATATTCTGGATAAGTTTATATCAAGATAGAAGATAGAGAAAATAAATTTACATAAATCCAATTAATTTATATGATTATATTTTCTCAGTTTTCATACGTAGCTTCAGTCGATAATCGATTTATCTCTTAGTCGACATACATCACTATTGTGTCAAATGAAAATGGCGGATTGGATTTTCCATTTTCAAAACTTGTAGAACTTTTGCTGTTGTTATCAGTGGTCGTCGAAGTTACTTAAGTGTTTTTCGATTGGCTTTGCTACTATCCATTAAGTTTCTACGGTTTTTCAGTGTTTTTGGTGTTGAGTGTATACTCCGCTTATATTCACTGCAGTTTTAAACTATTTTGCGAAAAGGACGCTGGACGCTTTTTAAACTTAATTTTGTGTGGTGTTTGTGTAATTATGCCTTCTACCAGATTATGTGTGGATGTGATACCATCGGTAAGACTTATTTCGTTATCGTCTCATTATTTTAATGCTATCCATCTAACCGTAAATTTTATTTTTAACATGGATACCTACTCAAACAAGATACTAATAAGGAGTACCCTCCACGTGGTAATATTAATGAAGACGCCAAATGCACATGTTATTTTTCTCTCCAGGCTAATGACTCTCTGTAATCACGTGTTAATTTTAAATTGAGAATTATATATCTATTATATACCAGGACCGGATAATATATATCTATTATATCTCCTCCAAAATCAGAAAATTATCACTATGCTTAATTTACTAATAGTAAACTGTACAATACATTTAAATTAACTCATTATATTAGCATATTATTCTTAAAATATTATAAATTTATTACTTGTTTCAGGTGTCACTATTCACAACTTTCCAAATCCTGCCAAGTTCCCAGAAAGATTTAGGGTTTGGGTGGACCTAGTGGGTGAACCTCTACATGGCCTTACTGATGATGTAATATACAAGCGAAAGAAAGTGTGTGACATTCATTATACTGAAGCAGATCGCAACAGAAACAACCGACTTAATGCATTAGCAGTACCCAGATTGCATATACCAAGTAAGTTGAAAATGGAATAATTTGATAACATATGATTTGGTCAGAGTCATTTTCATAAGACTATATTTTGAACTTTTAAGAAAGATTTTGACAGTTCATTATAGGACTATTTAAGATTTGAAGGCCTTAAATGAGGATTACTTCCTTTCGTTTGGGGCTTGTGTAAATATTCATTTCATAGGAACAATACCTTTTCCTGAGATGAAAACACTCTTTTTATTCCCTAGGCAATTTAGAAGTTAAGGCGTGAAAGCATAATAAATAAAAAAAATCTAAACGAACTCACTTTGAAATTTATTTTTAGTATTTGTTAATGAAACCTTAAGGCGGGTAATGGGTGATAATTTTAAATATGACATTTATTACTCACAACATATAATCATTATTTGCTCTTAATGTACATCACTTGTTTTCCAGATGCACCTATGCCAAACCCTACAGTAGAAATATTGGCAGCTATTCAACCTCAAATAGCAACTTCCTCAGGTAAGGCGATCCATCAGGATATATATTCTACTAGCTTTCGCCCGCGGCTCCGCCCGCGTCAATGTCGATCCCTCGGGAATAGTACTTTTTCCCAGGATAAAAGTTAGCCTATGTCCTTCTCCATACTCCAGAGAACTTGTATACAAAATTTCATGATGATCAGTTCAGTAGTTACGGCGTGAAAGCGTAACAAACAAACTCACTTTCGCATTTATAATATTAGTAAGTATCTCTATGGGTAACTCAGGTTGATTCATTAGCATTGGTAGCCATATTTTTAAGAAATCAATTTATTTTATCTATTAATTACTATTTCCCACAATTATGTCCGGTGTGTTGGTTTTTATCATGCAAATTACCGGGGCCCTGGGTAGACTCGAGCCCCCAGACCCTGAGTTCTGAACCATCTCAGGTGAAAATGCAACCGGAAATATGCTCTTATTAAGTACTATCATTAGTTTTCACAGCCATCGCCCAATAATGACATTTCTAGGCAAATTTGTGATACCTTGTTTAATAATATATTATTGCAATTTTCATATGGATCCCTAATTGTTTTGTAAATAAACTACCTACAGCCTATGTTACTTAATGATAATATAGTTTTCTATTGGTTATAATACATATAGTTATCTAACTTTAATAACAATTTCAGGATCCGCTTTAAGTGATTCAACTGCTGAGCCATTGCCTGCACTTCAAGCTCATATTACATCACATCCAGGTAAAACATCTATTTTTTTTTTGTAAGTGCATTAATTCAATTATTGCCACTTGTGAGGTAAAAGTGAATTAAAAGTGTCAAGTTTGCTTTTTCGAATTCAGTCAGTACAAAGAATTTAAGCTTAAATAGTATGTTGACATAAATCTGTGGCTTATACCTATGTATTTATTCATTTATTTATATTGATACATGTAAATATATTTTTATTTCAAACATATATAGTTTCACGTCTTTTTCACTTGTGGGGTTGACAGAGCCTAGATCTATAAGGCCTTATGGCCACATTTAGCATTTTGGTGGGTGCGTAGGTAGAAAACGAAATCAAAACAGATTGCGGAGATTTTCGCCCATTCGCTCGGTCGGCTTTTACGATCTGCGCGGGAAGAGAAGCAGCTGGCACATTCTGTTTTTTTTTTTATTTTCTCCCAGACAACGTGAAAGCAATATATAAATAAATAATTTTTTAATATCAATAAATTATATATTTTTTATTTCAGGATTAGAAGACTTTATAAATCCATCAGCTGGGGAACAATTTGGGCATCAACAAGTTCAACAACATATACACTCTCTTTTAGGTAAAAACAAAATAACTACATATTATAGAATTTACTAATTGCGAGTCAAACTTACACTTTAAAAGGTCCTACAAGTAGTGTTAATCCATACTAATATTATAAATGCGAAAGTAACTCTGTCTGTCTGTCTGTCTGTCTGTCTGTCTGTCTGTCTTGCTTTCACGCTAAAACGGCTGAACCGATTAAAACGAAATTTGGCACACAGATAGGCTATAGCCCGAGAAAGGACATAAGCTACTTTTGATTTCGATAACGTAGGTTAAGCAACTCTAACCATGGTTCAAATTAGGATGGGTGGCCAAAACTAAAACGGCTGAACAGATTAAAACGAAATTTGGCACACAGATAGGCTATAGCCTAAGAAAGGATGTGGGCTACTTTTGATTCCTATAACGTAGGTTAAGCAACTCTAACCATGGTTCAAATTAGGATGGGTGGCCAAAACTAAAACGGCTGAACAGATTAAAACGAAATTTGGCACACAGATAGGCTATAGCCTAAGAAAGGATGTGGGCTACTTTTGATTCCTATAACGTAGGTTAAGCAACTCTAACCATGGTTCAAATTAGGATGGGTGGCCAAAACTAAAACGGCTGAACAGATTAAAACGAAATTTGGCACACAGATAGGCTATAGCCCGAGAAAGGACATAAGCTACTTTTGATTTCGATAACGTAGGTTAAGCAACTCTAACCATGGTTCTAATTAGGATGTAAATTGAGGCACGGTAATATTTAGAATTACCGTGGTTGGGGCATTGTATTGTATCTTATCATTAAGTTGGTTGGTACCTACATTAAATACTATTTGTTGTTTTTGAAAACGGTTACTTTTAACGGTAGTGTGTCAAAGAACAATATCAATAGAATATCTATTAAGTAAATTTCAATTAAGTAAATATATTGTTGGTACTATTGCAACATTCAAGTAAATAGCTTTTTTCTTTATTTATATGTGAATTACGGGTTACTCACGTACGAAGTCAGCTACAGGCCGACATGTTTTTTCTTTGTCTGAAGTATTTGTAAAATATTTGTAAAATATAAATTTTTGTAATCGTAGTCGTATTTTAGTTCAAACTTAAAAAAATATAAGTTTATAATAGTTACCTACATAATTTGTATGTTCATAAGTTAAATTACTAAGTGTGAAATTGTTAAATATCGTTAATTTTGTAATTTGTTTGGCTGTGTTTTTATAATACTTAGGTAGTTAATCTTAAAAATAATTTAAAATAAGACGAATAAGTAAATATAAATATAAAGTATGTATATGCGACTCTTTGCTCTTTTTGTCTTATTTAAGCTGAATTTATTAATAAATAAAACTCAGTATTCCACGCGGACGAAGTCGCGGGTACAGCTAGTATGTATTAAATTAACAAAAGATACACACATTAATTTTATGGATATTCTTTTCTGAAGTAATGTCAATAAATCTCAATCTCTCATAATAAAATGTTTATATAAAATAATATGATTTCTATTGTTCTAGAACCAGCAATATCAGACACAATTGCCACAACAGCTGCCCCTCAATCTCAACTGACATCTTTGCGAGGTAATATTTATGTATTTTATCTTCTACTAGATTACATCGGCAACCATTTGAGCAGATTTTGATGAAATTTGATATAGAATTAGCTGACACCTTATTATATACCCGAGTACCCAAAAAAGAGACGGTACAATAGTTCGCCGGGTGAGCTAGCGTACAATGAATCTTAAGTTACAGGAACATTATATTTTTGCGATAAAAGTATTGTTATACATTTTTCGTTGTTATACCTCTTACCTTCGGATAGATTCCGTGGAAAAGATCTTTTATTCTTCAGTTTGGATACACTAGTTTACTCGTAAAATTATAGTAACATTATGTATTTATTACGTACTAGCTTTCGCCCGCGGCTCCGCCCGCGTCAATGTCGATCCCTCGGGAATAGTACTTTTTCCTGGGATAAAAGGTAGCCTATGTCCTTCTCCGTACTCCAGAGAACTTGTATGCAAAATTTCATGATGATTGGTTCAGTAGTTACGACATGAAAGCGTAACAAACTCACTTTCGCATTTATAATATTAGTAAGGATAAGGATATGTCTAATACATGTTCTATATTTTGTAATATTTAAGTAATTATAATCAAATCTGTGTTAATTTTCAGAAACTGCAACTTTGCCACCAGAGCAAAGTCAAGTCATGACTAAACCAAAGAAAATTCACGGGGATCCTGAACCATCTACATCTACATGTAAAAAAGCTGTTCTTGCATTTGGTATGTGATCTTTTTATGGAAAGTCGTCTAACTTTCGACAGTTAGTTATTTCGACACAGTCTTCATTTCGAAAACGAATAGTTCTTCATTCATTGCTATGATAAAATATATATTCGACTAGCATTAGTCCGACGGTACCTACTTCCACAAGACACAGCTTCGAAGAACACTACTTTGCCAGAGCCCCTCTTCGAAATGCACATGTTCAGCAGATCTCTTTTTCGACAAAAAATATCATCGGCAGATTAGTGCCTTGAAATGTGACAATTAAAATTATGTTTTGCTTTATGGTTTACGTATAAAATAAAACATAAATAGACATAGTGACAGACAAAATACTTTTGTCGAAATAGAGATCCGCCGAACAAGTGTATTTCGAAAAGGTTCTGCCGAAGTAGTGTTCTTCGAAACTGTGTCTTGTCGAAGTAGTTTTTTTTAGAAGTTAACTGTTGAAATTTAGAATGACACTCCTTTTCATATATGTTATTCATAACTCAGTCATTATTGAACTGATTTGGAAAATATTTTTTTTATTTGGAAGAATATAACTACTATCCAGTTGGTCCCATTTAAATTTTGCTTTATTTGGTTCAGGAGTTTGGTTGAAGTCTGTACCTATTTAATCTACAAGATCATTGTTGAATGTAAAGAGAGATGTTATTTTATTATAATGGTATTTTTTATTACCTTACAGATTCGAGGCAGTCTTCTCAACCCGGCGTGGCATACTATCGTCAAACACGCAGTGAAATTAGAAGTTTGAAGCGTGAAGTGTGCCGATTAAGGAAACGAGGACAAACATTCAAGGAAAGGCTTTTCAATGCCCGACGTATTAGCAACACAAATATGTTACAGAAATTAACGCAAAAAATGTCGCTCCCTAGTAAGATTTTTACTACAATCCAAGTAAGAGAAAGTGGGAAAAAACCAAAAGGACACCGTTTTTCCACAAATGAAAAAATTTTGGCCCTTTCTTTATATAAAAAGAGTCCAAAGAGTTACGGGCCCCTATCAAAATGCTTTGTGTTGCCTTCAGCTAAATCTTTGAAGACATTATTAAGTAAAATTGTCGTCCGAGAAGGCATAAATAAAACAATTTTCAAAAAAATTCAATTTAACCTAAAAGATAGCTGCGTGGCTGACAAATTATGTGTTTTAATGTTTGACGAAATGTATGTCAGCCCACAAGTCAATTATTCCGCAAAAGAGGACTCTTTGAAAGGGTTTGACTCGTTCGGACACATGGACATAGGAGATCACGTGTTAGTTTTTATGATTAGGGGGATAATTAAAAAGTTTAAACAGCCCGTAGCTTATTATTTTACACAACGGTTGAATAAATTGGATTTAAAGAGCACTATTAAAAAAGTAATATCTGAAGTAATTACTTCAATTTAAATTTAAAAATTTAAGTAAATACTTAATTATTAAACCCGTCTCAATTGAGACGGGTTTAATAATTGTAGCTACGGTTTGTGACCAGAGCACGGTAAACGTAGGTGCTATTGAAAGTCTTATTGAAGATACAAGAACACAGTATATAAAAGATAAAAAGGTTTGGCGACACGATATGTTTCTAGTAAATAACAAATCGATAATCCCAATTTACGATGTTCCTCATCTTATCAAAGGCATAAGAAACAACCTCATGAATAAAAATGCAAGATTTATCGACTTAACCGATAATAATAAAGAAAAAATTGTGAAGTGGGAATTTTTTGAAAAATTGTACAGTGCAGACAAAACCTATGGAGAATTAAACATGGCTCCAAAGCTAACAGAAGAGCATATTAACAGAGATAAAATTAATAAAATGCGAGTGAAAATTGCAACTCAGTTGCTTAGTCGCAGTGTAGCTGTAGCTGCAAAGCATTTAGTTGCAAAAGGAGATTTAGAGGAGGAGTGTTTAAACATCATTCCGTTTGTTATGATGTTCGACAAATTATTTGACTCTTTAAACTGCTCTGGCTTTAATGTTGACAGTGGGAAAATTTACAGAGCCGGAGTAAAGCCAAATTCTCCCCATCATGAGCTGTGGCAAGAGGCAAAATTATTTTTCAAAAAAATTACAATTTGTAGAAGTTAAGCATATTGGCACCAAAGTACAAATATTGGAGAAAACTGTACCATCAGTAAAAAATTTTATAAAAACGATTGAAGGATTCCAAGCCATTTGGAAATTATTAAGAAAATCTTACAATGTAGATACTATGTTTTGCAGGAATTTTAATCAAGACCCAATCGAAAATTTTTTTGGAGGAATTAGAAGCGCTGGAGCGCGAAATGTTTCTCCAAATAGTATAGGTTTTGAGGGCGCTTATAAGTCACTTTTATTAAATAATTACACGTCTGCTCATTCTATTAAAGCAAATTGTGAAGAGGATATGGACGCCTTTCTCCAATCGTATGATTTTTTACTTGAAGAAAATATTTATGAAAATCAGGAATCTAAAACTGATTGTGACTTACAAGAAATCAGATTAAATGAAAATATGTTTTCCGTTACTGACACCCTGAATGAAACCGATGGAGAAGGGCAAAGAAATTATGTTTGCGGTTGGGTCCTAAAAAAATGCCTCCAACAAGTTTGTAAATCCTGCAAAACATGCAAAGAAGATTTAATAGAGCAAAATATAAACGAGAAACATAGTTTTATATTGGCAAAAGAATTCAAAATAAATTCCAAATGGCTCGTGTATCCATCTTCTAAAATAATGAATTTCTTTTTTGAAATACAAAGCATCACTGAAAATGTTTTGAAAAATGATGTTCCTAAACGAGACATAAAACAAAATATACGTTTTTTTGTAGATGTATTCGCCAGTGTAGAATTAAATTGTATTAAGCATAAAGACCGTTTAAGATCAATGTTTATTGATAAAACAATAAATGTTTTGATTTACAGCTGGTGTCGATGTGTAAATCGAATTCTTACTGGAAAAATAACGTATAACGGGGATGACACAATTAAATTGTATGCGCAAATATATCATAATAAACATAAGAAACATAAAATAAAAAAATAAATTGAAGTTTAAAAACCTGTTTTATTTCATATTTTGGTACTTTAACAGCTTCCATGTCCTTATATAAGACACCATACCTAGTAAAACAATCGAAATTATTACATAGGTATGACTTATGGGACAGGGAAGTTGTTAATTTAAACTTTTAAATTGAATGATCAATGTTCAATACATTCGCTTCGAACTTGATATATTTAACATACAACATGTAACAAAATGGGTGTAAAAATACTTAAGGGGCATGAACAGTTCATGATAGATATTGAACAACTTTCACCAGGAGACCTACCAGCAAATACGAATAAAAATAATAGACTTATATCCCCTGACGAAAGTTGTTCAATATAATGGGCTGATCATGCCCCTTAAGTATTGTTACCCCCATTTTGTTACATGTTGTATAAGTATTAAAAACTGTGTGTGCGTGTGAATTAGTATGGATGTGTGCGTGATCCTGTAAAAAGTTTCGGATTAAGATTAATAGATGGCGCTATATTTGCAGCTAAAAGTGTTGGCAAGAAAATGACGCGAGAGGGCTCTCTATTTCAGTTGTATTATAGTACATACTCTATGTCACAATGTCACAATCACAACGACAGTTAAAAGTGTTAAAACTTTCGTTCGCTTCACTTATCGACTCCCAAAATTCAAGAACCGAATCGTAACTCATAAACTAATCGATTGTAATTCATTTATAAAGTAGGACGAAGTAAGAACGGTTACATTACAATGAAATGAAATTATAGTTACAAGTATAGACATGAAAGGTGGAGTACGAAATAATCTAAGTACTACTATTTCCGAAACGCGTGTAGCCCTGCAGGATAGATCTTTACTATAATTTTATTATGCGTAAAATAAATACCCTTTCAATTTTACGTTTACAGGCCACCACCTCTCAGGGTCAGATTTCTTTGCAGCCGTCTGTACACAGTAGTTGTCAAGTTAGCATGTAACCTTAGGAGTAAAATTATTCTGTGATGTAGTATTTATGTGACAGGAACAAGGAGACAATTTTATTATGAATATTTGCTTTTAAAGGGGAAGAGAACAACTACAAAAGATATATCAACAAATGTTTATTTACATCAACGGGCTTATAGATCTTCTATCACTGTTGTCCATGGACCACACAATAATTTTGAATTAGCTTCACATTGATAAGATTTATTATAATAGTTAATTGTTTTAATTATACTGGGATCAAATCCTAGCTGACCATACTTATTATTTCCTGTAGTCCAGACACTGTTATCCTCAAGAATAATAGCTGTATGCTTGGATCCACAAGCAACGTCTTTTACGTTTAAATTAACCATGACTCCATTTTCATCAAAAATATCCACTAATGTAGGTATTGCACAGCTACTTAATGTATTAGAAGTTATTTCCTGTTCGTTTTCTTTGTTCTTGATTCCCAACTGGCCTGTATCATTCCAGCCCCACACATATAAGTCTCCGAATTCACTCAGAGCTGCTGAATGCCAACCTCCAGTACTGATCTTAATTATTTTTATGCCGGCCAAAGCCTCTACCTCTGTTGGCATTTCCAAGTTGCTTAAATCACCATGGCCTAGTTGCAACCTCCTGTAAAAAACATACGACAGAGTTAATTAATCACTCACACATAAATACCAACGCTATGGGAATTGGATTTTGAATTGATGACCATAAATCTTTTGCTGAGCCTTATCGGTAATTTTGTAAAGACAAGAAAGTACACCTACTTCTCTTGTTCATATTGTATATTGTCATTATCTAAAACCAATAATATAAAAAAAATAAGAGACTTTGCTAAATTAGCTTTAAGGTATATCTTCTTTACTGAGGCAGGATAATATGTTTTCTATTATATATACAATTATATTTATGTGCATCTCACCTCACCTTCCATTGCCCCATGTGTACACTCTCCCGGCTTCTGTTAGAAGCACATAGTGTTCAAAACCACAGTCTATATCACATACAGAGCCCAAACAGATCTCTGTATTGACTAAGCTTGGCAGCAAGCCTTTGTACACTACCCCACTATCAGTAAGGCAGAGCAAATTGTCATTAGTGGCTTTTGCTTTCTTCATAATACAGTCTTCTTTTTTTCTCTTTGGATTACTGCCAACAGGTGTCTCATTAAAACCAATTTCTTTAATAGCAAAATCATTCAGGTTCATTATCCATAGCTTTCCAATATTTTTTTCAACAAAAAATAACTTGTAGTCATTGCCAGTAATCAGAAACTTGCATTCTTCTCGAATCTTCAGTTTTTCTGGTATAGCTACCTTGGTGAATTGTTTTTCTTGGTTTGCCCACATCCCAGACAAGAAATAAGAATTTTCAGTTTTGTAAAGATTATAGGACCAATTGATTTCCATTATCTTTATTCTATCTTCAGTACCTGAACCTTCCATCTGTTTAACTAAAGGCACTTTTCGAAATTTGGGCATAATGCTATCATTTGCATTCCACTGACCAAAAAGATTATTCCCTGCTATTGCATACATTTTGAATTCGGTTTCTTATATTGAGTAGAAAGAACAAATAGGTAAAAAGATTCTAATTTTATTTTAAGATTTAATTTTAAGATTAGGTAAAAAGATTACCTCTCGCTAACCATTAGTTTTATTTATGAGAACGAGATATAAATTACCACATAGAGTGATCTACAATCCTTCCAACAATGGTAAAAAACACATATTCACAGAACGTACTAACAACCACAAAACTATTAACTCTCACACACTATTATGAGATACTAACACAGAACATTTTATAATCTCTTTCGAATTAAATTCCTTGAAGCTACTGTAGGTCACAGATTTGAAAGAAGACTGTAGGTAATGCTCTAAACAAGGACAAGGACTAAGAAAAGGAGTAAAGGTAAACAAGTCCTTGTTCTGAGGTAAACAACATATATTATTTTGACAAGAGACTAACCGGAAACAGCTGTTGAGCCGAAGTTGTCAAAGTTTTCGGCATTGCTGTGACTAAGGATGGGCGACTATTGTTCTGAGTGGGCGACACACGATTAGGACCAAGAAAATCTAATATAATGATATGGTGTGATGGGTTATCGAATCGTAAATTAACGATTTAAAAAGAACAGCACTTCACAGCGTTTTGTTATCATTGATCGATATTTATATATCTCTGCAGTAGGATTTTGAATAAAGATCAAAAATAATATTGAACAGCAGCAAACGTGAAGTTTATTTTGTAACGATTACCGTAGGATGCACTGCTTAATAAATGATTGTCTGAATATTTATGTTAACATTTAAATTATTTATTTTGTTAGCAAAGGAGTGTAACAAAACGCACATTTTATCATTTTTTGTCGCGACTCGTGAAGATGGAGTATGCCGGTTTTCAAGGTAATTTTTCGTAAATTTTATGCGTCTCTCCCATGTTTTGCGAAGCAATAGTTTATTGAGATTATCGAAACGTTGAATATATTAGTATTAACATGGAATTTCTTATGTATTCTGCAGATGGGATGGTAAAGTGATATGAAGTTTTGGAGAACAAATCAATATGGCTCTCAAACTGGGGAAATGCAGGCTGTGCCTGAAGCTGGGGGATTTTTACTCGATATTTACGGTGGACAACTCCCTGCAGCTAGCGGAGATGGTAATGGATTGCACAAGGGTCAAGGTAAGCATCTACTTTCACCCCCTTCAATACCTATACTGAAATTCGAAGATGCTTGTAAGAAATTCGACACTTCTATAATTTTGATTGAGCAATCGGTGTTGTATTTGTTCGCTTTCAACCATCAAAACTTTTTATATCTATTGCAAAAACTAAATTGCACAGCTATGGGTAAACTATGTGTCAATAAACTGTGATAACAAGTTCCCAAGACCTTCCCTATACTATCTATTGTTGGAATAATAACTTCTACTTTGTTTTATGTTGTAATTGAAATTCTATACATAAAGAAAAGTTGAAGGAAGTAAATTTAAACCAAAGTTCTGACAAGTAACAATGAGGATTATTTTTATGCTTTTATAAACCATGATGTAGTGATATACATGCAGCTCTGCTTACTGAAAGACTTTGTTTAATTCTCCAGAGGTGTATGGAAAAGGGTAAAAAATTGAGGGCACTTTGTGATTGTAACTGAACCAAAATAAGTTTGCACCATGTACAACTATTGGTACACCCCACTGCCTATTTTATATACTCTGTAGTTTCTTAATTAACAAATAGCTTAATGTATTTGTGTAACATATTCACAATGCGTATATCTCTGTATGAAGTGATCAAATGACTTATTTTAATTAGTTTGGAAAATATACAACGCTCAGATCATCTCATGAGTAGAACTCATCTGAGACTCAGTTACTTGCTCAGTTGTGGGGCATTGGACCTGGAGTCTGCTATTATATAATATAATAGCATTTTCCACTGTGTGCCCAACATGCTAAACATGACTTTGAGGTGTTGGCTTGGGCTCTGTCTACTCCACAAGTGAGAAAGATAAGATTTTTTTATTTTTTATTTATTTATTTAAGTTCACCAACAGCTTACATGAATATGTATGATAGTATGTATGTATGTATTCATGGTGTAATGTCATTTAGAAAAGTATTATAGCTAGGAGAGTGCCTGACACCAGCCCTCCTGTGACAGTTGGTGTTTACTTTTCAAGTATTTGTATTCACAAATATATGAATAAAAAAATTACGAATATTTTTTTATACTTGACTAGCTACCTGCACCGGCTTTGTATGGGTGCAATAAATTATACATTTTAACCTTCCTCTGGAATCACCATATCTATTGCTGAAAACTGGATTAAAATCCGTTGAATAGTTTAAAAGATCTTAGCGAACAGATAGCAGAAGCGACTTCATTTTACACTATGTAAAGATAAGTTAGCATAGTATTATTCACGACTAGTCAACATGGCATTCATGTGGAGTCATAGGTTGTTTGTATCAATATTTTTATGCCATACAACAAAATAAGAGTTAAATTATTTAAAATAAGGATTAAATAATTTTACTGATTATTTTTATTACACTTAATTAAAATTAAAATGAATTGCAGCAGTTTGAACTGAATGAAAGATTTATTTAGTTCAGGCTGTTGCAAGCTCTTATATTCATAAGTCCAAGAAGCTATGCTAGGGGATTGGATGGATGGCATAAAAGTATCTCGGGTTCCTCCATGCTTTAGAAGGCATGATAAGCCTTTGGTCCCAGCTGCTATCATTGGTTGTTAAGTTAAGTTTCATCACCTAAGTTACTCTCGTAGTCGTCGTAACCGCGGAACTAAAATGTTGTTGAAACAGTGATTAGTGTTTTTGAGGGGCATCTGCACCCTTCTTATGCCACTGCATGGACTCCTTACCTTCAAGGTCATAATGTTGAACCCATGTTTAATCTTCCATAACAATACGATCGAAAATAATCAATAGATTTTCACCACAAGGCCCAAAAAATCTAAACAGCAGCACAGAATAAGTAACTAGTACTTTCGTAATGAAGTCGCATTCTGCAAAGGTATTCAAAGAAATATCAACTCAATGTAGTTAGCGATACGGTGTAATTTAGCTCGCGTCAGAACGCAGCACCTTTTAGTTTAGATGCCTACAGCAAGCCAATTTTATGCTTATAGCTCTGAACATACGATTGATATTTCGTTGAAGTCGGTGAACACATTTGAACAAACGCGCGTCGTTCCTACCGAATTTGTTCGGTTTTCACCTTCGCAGGTGTCGCCGCGCGTACATTGTTTTCGATACCGACACGGGTAGTGAGACAGGCCTGACAGCAGTCTATTCGCATTTGTTTCCGTAGCGCCATGACCATGAGCATTCGAGAAATCTTATGAATGTGATACTCGTAGTACCAACGGATAGGTGTCATATCTACTAACATTTTATTTTGATTTGTCAATACGTCAATCGTAGGAAATACAAGCTAAACAAAGCTTTTAAACATCTGTGAGACCTCTCCAACCCGTCTGGCCAGCGTGGAGATTGTAGGCCACGTCCTCTGGCTGCTCTGGCCAAGTATGGCTCAAAAGGACCTGATGATGACGTCAATCGTACAAGATTTTCAATTATTTTTTACGTTTTCATCAGTCGTGGCCGCCCATACGCGGTCGTTATCAATGGTATCCGTACGTACCCCTTTTGAATTCACTATACATTAAATAAAAGAAGGTGCAGACTCCGGGTAAACAGCTACCACTGCGTGGGTGTTTATTTGAGGTTTCCTTGTTTTGTAGGGAGTTCAATCACAGCGCGTTGATCGATTTTCTTCAACATTCTCGCGTCAGTCATTACATCATCAATAGCGCGTCAATCATTACATCAGCATCGTCATCAAATCGTAGCGATTGATGGAAGATTAATAGAGAACTAATGACCAGACTTAAATTTTACAAGTCGTGTCACGATGATTGTGAACTGCAACCAACTGTTTACCAATCTAACGTATTATTTCTCGAAATCTATCCAATGATATATCGAAATTCAAATCGTCTTATTGGTAAAGTACCTGCAGAGTTCATAATCTGCCCGGTTCTATCACCCGTAAAATTGTTAAACTGTCCCTAATTGGTCGGTCTTCGCGGTAGCTCGTTTTATATGCATAGAGTTAGAAAACGGAGACATATATGTCACTGTATATCATAAACGTTATCTTTTGCCCGCGGTTCTGTTTGCGTGAACGTAGATCCTCAGGACCCTAAGACATTACCTGGATATCATTATAAATGTAATCAAAATCGGTTCAGTGATTTAAGCGTAAAGAGGTTACAGACAGACGAAAGTTCCTTTCACCCTTGCATCCATACTAATACCGTTTTGATTATATGGATATCCGTCACGCCTGTTTCCCACAGCGGTAGGCAGAAATAATCGTCTTAAATTTTCCGCGATTGACGATACTGACATACATACACTTTTCGCCTTTTCTTCATATATATATTTTTTCTACATATGTGTTCATACACATACGTATAAGTTTGTTTGCTCTTCGTATGTGTAAGTGGCCAATACATGGTGTCAGATTTGTCAAGCTGCCCAAAGGTTTAAAGTGTCTTCCGAAGCACGGACAAGCTAGGGATATTTTAATGCCACTTGCGGTCACCCATCCGAGTAGGGACTGCACCCGGGGTGGCTTAACATGCGTAAGCGTTAATTGTGCTCACGCCCACGAGGCCATCGGGCTCCTCAACGCTGATAGGTAGGAAGGTAGAGAATAAAAAGACCTAATGATGATTAGGAGATCTTAATAAGGTCTTTTTATTCTCCACTACAGGAGCACGATCCTCTCTGTACTACGAGGGCCATAAATGGCCAGAGCAGCCAGAGGACTTGGCCTACACTCTCCACGCTGGCCAGACGGGTTGGAGAAGTCTCACAGATGTTTAATAAGCTTTATTTAGCTTGTATTTCTTAAGTCGTTTACGCCATCAACGAGAAGACTTGGAGTGGTCCTATTTTACTCTGCCGGATACCACACGGCTCTCCTAATACAATATCGCTATTCTCTAGCAAGTCGCCTTTTTTGAAGACATTGTTTTTTTATTGGACGACGCGTGGCACCCATTTGTATCTGCCACTGATGCCAATATACATACATACAGGCTACGAATAATAATTGTATAGGAATGTAACTCTTCTATATGAGCAAAATGTAAGCTCTCTTAATTTCGGAGTCGAAGCGATTACGATTCCATTTACACAAAGGAACTAACAGTAACTACAACGAAACACACTATTTCATAGACAAAGGTCTATGCGACTGGTCGCGACAACGTCACGCGTCGCCGGCTCCGCCCGGTGAGCGAGGACAACGCGTAAATGGTATCATGCAGTTAACGCTAAAAAAAAAAAATTTACTTTTTTTATTGAATTTCTCCTGTGCTTTCCATGTCTGTATTCCTTTTGCACCACTTCACGGCACATGATGGCATATTTTATTAATCAATTAATTTAGCGCAAGAACACAACAATATAGCATTGAAATTTCTCGCGGCGCAACCGCACGATTCAAGTTATCACGGCGAACTGGCGCGCCGCTCTGTTCATATTTTACGCCCCGCCCGCTCCGGTACATATCGCGTGGGTTAATTATTCGGAAATAGTTGCGCTTCTATAGAATTATTATTCGTAGCATATAGGTAAATGTTTTTAACTCATTGTTACAGGTGTACGAAGGAGATGGGTTACCGGACAAGATCTGCACAGAGTGCGTACAGAAACTCAGCAGCGCTTATATCTTCAAGCAGCAGTGCGAGAGGGCTGATGAAGAGCTGAGACGGAACTATGTCCCGCCACCAGGTTGGTGATTTGCTAAGCAAAAATTGGCTACTCAAAATATATAAAATAATATTTCATATAAAAAAAAACATACTACATTGGTCCCATTTAAATTTCATAAATATGGGTGAACCCATATTTATGAAATTTAAATGGGACCAATTTAAAAGCATACCCTTACAAACATCGGTTTATACTACTTACTAAGCGATGCAGCTAGCAACCCATCACTATTTTGATTCTGTTGTCCACCTTTGCACCCACCTACACGCTAAACGTGGCCTTTAGGTCTTATGGCCCTGGGCTCTGTCTACCCCATAATATGTATGTATGTTTATTAAAATCTGCGGCAGTCTGTTTTACGGTCATAACACAAATATGTCTATCTCTGTCACACAAAAGGTGTGATTGCCTGAAAAGGCAAGACTCGTAAAGGTTCTATGCACCACGGTAATTTTTAAATTGTAAGAAACAAAGAAAAATTAGTTATTAGCTGAAACTTTTACATAACTGAAGTAATCAACTAATCATTGCAGGGTTCAGCATCACGCCGCCGCCTCCAAACAGACAAAGCAGTGACTCGGCCTTCTCGACGCACACGGACACCTCCAACCAGCTCTCCAAACCGTCCTCTTCCAGTGACATCCCCACTCCTAACAGGACTCGCAAGCGAAGCCGCAGCCGCAGTGTGGACGCTGCCTCCGTCGGCTCCCGCTCACAGGAACGCCCTACCAACACCAAGCGCGTTCAAGAACTTAAGAACTCCCACAAAAAACGACCTAGGGTCGAATCCCCTAACACATCCTTCGCTGATTCTGACTATGAAGCTTCAGAATTTGACGCTTCGCAGTTTTCAATGGAGACAGACTCGGATGAACCTTTGCTCAAAGATGGCAATTACAAATGTCCGAAATGTGACAAGACCTTCACGAAACTGCGGAGCCGCGCCTCGCACATGAGAGTTCACACGAGAGAGGCGCTCGGGAAGGACGCCCTAGTGGACATCCCTAGGGAGGAAGAGAACCACATCGACTCATATGGGGAAGACGCGAACGACGCTGAAGACAAGCTTAGCTGCGAAAAGTGCGACAAAACCTTCAAGCTAAAAATCATGTTAAAACGACACATGGCCACTTGCAGCGGGAAGCCAACTCCGCTAACTTCTCCCAAAAAAGAATTGCTGATATCCCTTCAGCCGATTGACCAAGTACCTAACGTGGGGAAACTCAACTGCGAGATCTGTACCGCTCAGTTCAAAACGCTGGATAACCTCCGCAAGCATATGCGGGTGATACATGCAGCTGTACCCAGGGTCGACACCGTCATCCTACCAAAAGAACCTGTGTCCATCCCTTGTTTATTCTGCCGAGAGACCTTCGACAATTACCTCGTCCATACAGAGCATTTCCACAAGTGTCCCCAGAAGGCGGCTGTCGCAAGTTACGAATGCCCCATGTGCAGTAAGACTATAGGCAGGGTGCAGAACTACTTGAGTCACCTGCGGTTTGTGCACTTTGAGCCGAAAGCGAGCCGGAACTCGTTGGAGACGAGCTCCGGGGAGTTCCAATGCCGCATGTGCAGCAAGAAGCTCGCGTCGCAGGACTTGCTGATCACGCACCTCGCGGCGCACATGTCCAACATCGACGGAGACGATACAGCCGACACAGATTCCAGGTATGTATCTATTTAGCTTGAGTACTTTCTAAACTTCTTCAAACTAAGAAACAACTTTTTATTTCGGGCATGTCGCATCATTTTTAGGTCAAAAGCTGTAGACAAGTGTCCTAAGAACGCAAACAGTCAAAAATTTTCTAAAATTTGATCACAGCCTACTCATAGCTTTTTACCCACTGAATAATCCAAGTCCTATAACACAAGTCTTGGACTTACTTTGGGGCTAGCTCAATCTGTGTGATTTGTACGTACATATTTATTTATTTATTTAATAAAAAGAAAGGTGTTTGAAAACTTATACATAGTATGTAAATTTCATATTTGAATGGCGTAGCGGCAGCCGCCGATGTCCACTTTTAGCCGACTCTGTTTTGTTTATTCCATTTAAGTACTGTGTAGATAGACAAATTTCCTTTGTTGCATTGTAAATGCGCGCCTCTCCATTACAGCATATCAAAAACCACTACTCTATGTTCATAATTTACTTTCACCTAATAACCTCATACGTCGCATTTCAGGGCTAGTCCCGTGATAGACGACCATGTCGCGGACACCAGCTACACAGGCTACATGCCGCACGGGCCGCACAAATGTCCTCACTGCGTCAAATCCTTCTCGTACAAGAAATCCCTCGAGACGCACATCATCAAATGGCACGCCAACATGCCGATAGAAGTCAAAGTTGAGGGCCCGTCCGAAAAGAACGCTTCCACCGGTTTGCTCACAGAAAAATACCAAGCAAGCGACTCAGAATCTAGTCAAGAAGAAGCCGAAGACCTTACGTGTGATATTTGCGAGAAAATGTTCTCGTACAAGCGTCTCTTACTGCACCACAAGAAAACAAAACACAACATGAGTTCTGGACACAAGCGCGCGAAAATCAACCTTAAAGACTGTATGGTACGCTGCCTCATATGCGACCTGGAGATGAAAGTTAGCGTTGTCAACGAGCACAACCAGACACACATAACGGCTAATATAAAGCCGCGTAATATGTACACGTGCGCGCAGTGTGGGGAGAAGTTCAAGGCGTGTAGTGGTCTAGCTAATCACATCAAGCTGATCCATCGGCTGAAGCAGGTGCCCAAGCCGAAGGTGCCGAAGTTGCAGGGCGGGTCGGAGCTGGCGGATTTTTGTGAAGTCGTTGTGACGAAGACGGAGCCCCTGGACGACATCCAGAGTCACAACGGCTTAGAGGTGAGTCTGCTGCCTGCGAAAAAGTAGCAATGAAAAAGGGTGCTGAATCTATATCAACATCATTACAGCCACAAAAAGTCCACTGCTGGACATGGGCCTCTCCCAGGGATTCTTCGTTCCATGGGAGGATATTGCCATACTCACCACTCTCGGCAGTCCTTTTCCAGCTTCTTGTTCTTCCAATGCTGCTGCCCGTCGTAAGCATTTTGAAGCTGGGGAAGGACAAGAATTTGTTGCATTCGAGAAGGGAATGAAAGGTATTGGGATTGGGATACTACCCATTCGGATGAATGGGGGGAAAAGCAAGCAGCTCGGGACGCCGGACGCGCGTACCCGATGCGGGTATGGACCTGCAACCGCCGGACACGCACCCCTGACCATATGATAGAATGTAACACAAATTTATCCCGTTCTGCCTTTTCTACAAATTGTATTGTATTGCATAAGCTCCATATACGACGGAAATCAATTAGTAATAGTAAATACTTTTGTTGTAAATGCACTTTGAGTTAAATTACGTGTGCATTGTGTGCACCACCAGTTAGTTCATGCAAACTATTGCTGGCCAGCACCCACCCACTACTGTTAGTCCCTTCATGCCCGCCACCAATAGTTGATGCATGCAACCCTGGTCAATACTGCTGCATCTGTTGAGGTTGCAGCAGCATCGGACGACGTGATCGCGACACGTGTTTCAGGCTTTGAACTTAATTATTAGTCGTTCGAATGACAAGCAACGAATGACGAATGAATTTTAGCAAAAGTCGCATGTGTTCAAACCAACCATTGAAATCTGTTTTGAAATTGAAAGTAATATCTATTGGAGCTGTACTAGATAATGGTAACTCCCGGCCAATTAATAATGATAGTTCCTATTTCTCAGAATACTCGTAACCAAACATATTGTTGTCCAGGTTCCGTCGCAAGCGGCGCCGCTCGTTAGTCTGAGTGGGTTCACGTGCCCCATCTGCAGCAAGACCCTGGGTACGCTGATCTCACTCAAGAGACACGTCAATTGGCATAACAACGTTGGCAACAATATTGAGCAGAAGACTGAGTGCTTCGTCTGTAAGGAGGTAAGTGAGCTCCCATAATTTTATCTCTGACCCGGGGGATCATTCGAGATGAAGGAGAAATAGGACAGAATCTCCCGTTTATCTCGAATCATCCACCGTCGCGCCCTTTCAAAACAAAATGGTTTTGCGCCCGATAAAGGCCGGCCACACGTTATTAAATTTATAGGTTCAGATGACTAGAACACCTTTCTGACAGTGTGAGCTGTCAGTGCTTTCGGCGAGCGTCAGAATTCTGACGTTAGAAATCTAACAATTACGTTAATTCTTTCGCTGATAATGTGTGCCCGGCTTTATATTGCCTGACTAAAAGACGATAGGATCTAATAGGCTGTTAGAGTGCCAGACTTCATTTGTTACGCGAAATAAACAATACAGTCAGGTCAGAAGACATCAGATTTTTCGAAATCCAGCTTTCAATTTATTATTTTTCGCGAATTTAGACGACATGAAAATCGATAAGAGGAAAACAAAACACTAACGCACGGATAGAATTATATAGTTGTAACCCGTTGTTGCAGACGTTCCGCTTCAAGCGGCACTACCGGCTGCACATGAGCCAGCACTACAAGGACCCCAACATCGACCCCAAGCACCTGACTTGCAGCATCTGTAACCGCAAGAGCAAGCATCTGCGCGCCGCGCTGGCGCACATGAACTTCCACAAGCAGACCCGCTTCCAGAACCAGGACTACCAGTGCTCCATCTGCAAGCGCGTCTTCCAGTACCGCAAGGTCTACTTGTCGCACATGGCCATACACTATAAGCGAGGTGAGAGCATTCAGAATACTGTAGTCGGCGACATACTGCCTGAAAACGCTGATAAAGCCGCTTTCGATGGCTCGCATACGTGTCACCTCTGCGGTAAGGTATGTGATTCTGAAAACTCCCTCAAATGTCACGTTAGTTGGCACAAATCGAAGACTTCGTTATTCGGCAACAGGCACGAGTGCCACATCTGCCAAGTGCAGTTCACCAATAAGAGGAGATTGGATTACCACATCCGGGAGCATTACGAGGACGACAACGGCCCGTACAAATGCACTATCTGCGGCAAAGGGTATATAGATGAGGAGTACTTCAAGCGACACGTCAAGGGCCATAACTTCGACAATCAAAGTCACAAGAAGCGAATAGAGAAATTGCGGAAAGACAAGGTAAAGTGCCCGATTTGTACGCGATTCTACCCTGACCTTATACATCTCATCCGGCACATCAAGCGCACGCATCCGGAGAGTAAGATGATCAAGACGGACCCCGACGCTCCGCCACCCATGTACTACTCGTGCAAGCTGTGCGCCAAGGTGTTCCTCGACCAGCGCCGGCTGCAGAAACACGAGGAAGCCCACTTGAGGAAGCCGGAGTTCTTCAAGTGCAAATTCTGCGGCAAGAAAACTATATCGCTAAAGAACCACAGGATACACATCAAAGGTCATCTCACGACGAAGTTCCTCGACAATCCGCTGAAGTGTACGCAGTGTGACGAGCTGTTCATCAAAGGCTACGACCTGCACCACCACCTGCGAGACGTGCACGACATCGAGGAGACGTGGATCGCCGAGCGCAACGAGCAGGCGCTGACGGGCCCGCTCAAGGACCTGCAGTGCTCCGTGTGCCTCAAGGTGCTGGCCAGCAAGGGCAACTACGAGCGCCACCTCGACTACCACAACTCCCTGCGCTGCAACTACTGCTTCGACTACTTCAGCTCGCTCCGCTTCCTAGAGGGGCATCTCGCGTTCAGCTGTGATAAGAAAAAGCTCATCGGTGACACAGAAGTCCATCCGAGGAAGATTAAGTGCCACGTTTGCTACAAAGCTTTCCATTTGCAAGTGAAGTTGGACTGCCATTTACGAACACAGCACAATATCAAAGTAAACAAAGAAGCTTCTGCCGACAGGAAAGATATAGTTTGCGACTACTGTTTCAAAGTATTCGAAAACGAGTATTGCTTGGCTAATCATAAGATTTACCATCGCACTATCGGATATTTTGGATGCATTTACTGCAACAGGAAGTTTAACACGATGACTTTGTACCGTAAACATAAGAATCATCATTTTTCACAACTGAATGTGGATAACCCGACCAAGTGTGAGCATTGCGACGAGACGTTCGTTCCTTTCCGCGACATGATATACCACATGAAGGACGTGCACGGCGACGATAAGGAATGGGTGGTGTTGCCCAAGGAGTCCATCGAAGAAGAGTGCCCTATCTGCAAGAAAGTGTTCTTCAATTTGCACAGGCATTTAGATTACCATGAGGAGAATAAGTGCAAGAAGTGTGGAGAGTACTTCTTCTCGAGAACAGACCTCGACAACCACTTGTGTAGCATCGAGAGCGACGACGAGACCGCAGAGAGAGTCGACGGCAGCTTGGAGTCCCAGTACCGCGAGTGCAACTTCTGCTTCAAGCCCATCACCAGGGTGAGCTCGGAGCTGAAGCACGTTAAGATACACAGAGGATCCGGCTCGATATCTTGCCGGTTTTGTTCACTTAAGTTCAAGACAATGGACGCATTTAACATCCACGCGTTCTCGCACCGAAGCCGCAAATATAACAAGAAGCCAATAAAGTGTCGGATGTGCAACGAGCACTTCGTGAAGTATGGTCCCTTCATGAAGCACATGAAGACGGTGCACAAGTCGAATCAGAAGCTGCACTACCGCGCCATCGTGAAGGCCGAGCCCTGCGTGGTCTGCGGCGACGAATTCCCCAACCTGCACAACCACTACCGAGCCCATCTGCAGAACCAGTGCCAGAATTGCAAGAAGTACTTCACGTCCTCCAAACTGTTCTCTCGGCACGAGTGTGATGTACCAGACGCCGATCCTTCTAAAGTCTTCACCTGTGAAGAGAATCTCCTAGTCCTTATAAACACATATGTTCCAAAAGATGAAAAAGACGACGAGAAATACTACGGCCATGAGGACGACGGCGATGATGATCAAGAAGTGGAAGCGACAGAACAGACCGAGTTTATTAACGAGAGTGATATAAAGACTAACATTGAAAGTCAGGACGAGGAGAGTCAGGAGGCGCCGGTACCGGAACCGGACCCGGACGAGCGCAGTCTGCATCTCATGGCGCAGTCCCCGATCATCTCCGACGTGCTGTCGCTGTATCAGAGCCAGAACGACGCGAAGGATGACGATGTCATTCATCTAACTGATGACGAGTCTATGGACATGGACGTTAGTATCCCTGTTATAACTATTGATTAAATCCCTTGTAAATTGATGCTTGCTGCAAGATTGGCAGCTGGATTCCAATTGATTAAAAAGCAGGTGTGTGTGGATTTTTGTCACTTTTCTATGCCAAATGTAAGGTTAACAAAATGAGAAATGAGGGTTTTATGGAATAGCTGGTTGCAGCATGGAAACGTCAGTCTAATAAGCTGTTTTTGGATATTAACCCTTTGACCGCGAACGTCGGATTTATCCGACATTTTCATAGGAAATGTTTGTCGGATTTATCCGACATTTTATAGAAAATGTATGTCGGATTTATCCGACATTTTCATAGGAAATGTTTGTCGGATTTATCCGACATTTTTATAGAAAATGTATGTCGAATTTATCCGACGTTCGCGGTCAAAGGGTTAATTTCCCATCTGTTAAATAGCTGTTAAATATCCAAGTAACAGCTTATAAGAGCCGAAGTTTCTGTTCTGCGTGGTGGTTAGTATTTGAAGTAACACCCAAATAAAAACAATATCTAATTGAATGTAAATCCTCACATTTATGGAAAAGATAATGATATTTCTAAAGAAATCTTTTTGAACAGTATAAAGTGATAGCAATGAAGAAAGCTGTAAGATAGGTAGGGTTAGTAATAGATAATATTTTCTAAATCCTAAAGTTTTATCGATTTTATCAAAGAAAAGTATTTAGCTGTTTCGGAAATAAGCTCCTAGTGAATTAAAATAATACGTGTGCTAGATGTTAGAACAATAAAGGAACCTTTGAGGTATGGGGATTTGTAATTTTTGTACTGGTTATTTCTTCTAATATTGTGTGATTTTATTTGTAAATCAAATCTTTCTTGTGATTGATTTTGCTAGTTGGCATGTTTTAAAATTATGTTTGACATGATACATAAATAGTATTTGTCACATTCATATATCAATATTGATTGTATGTCCAACGCCGAATGAAAACTATAGAATTTTCCCTTTTGAATTATTGATATAGTGAATAGGAAAACTTTCCATATACATTTTATAGCTGGATGTCTTTCATATGTTTTCGTAATTTCTATATTTTCAAAAGAGAAAGTTGTCCAGTCTCAATAGAGGCGCACTTTGTGAATTTTGCAATAGTAGAAAGAAAAGACTTCAACATTTTATGTTAACATACCTACGAGTAGTGATATGGAACTAGCTGTACATATTGTCTGTCTACCAGCTATGAAGCTGCCATGTGTATATTTAATGCCATTTGAATGTCTAGACTAAGTTTACATTCAGTGTATTCTAATTCAAACAATTTAAGAATGTTTTCGTACTATTTAGGAAATTCCCTAAGATTTAGATCCGCTCCTAATTTTTTTAAGAAGTACTATGTAACTCGTAATTGATTTCTTTTGATATGGCCAGTGATATATATTTTTCTTTTGTTTTTGTTTGGTGCGAAGACGTGCAAGCAGGCTTGTCTTAACTTTATTGGGCGTCCGGGTGCAAAAATCTTTTTGGCGCTTCATATCTGCCAACGCGGTACTTGATGATGGGGGGTGGGGTGGGAGGGGGGGGGGACCACCGGCGCCCCCACTCCTAAGACAGCCCGTGCGTGCACATTGTGTGTTATAGGGATCTGGAATACTAGTCGATAAGCTCGAAGCGTTAGGTTTGTGTAATAAATACTTTCAAGTGAGTGAATACTCGAATTCCAGTATGTATTAAAATTATTACATAATTGTTGTTCTGTTTATTGAATATATTTTAGTTTCTTTTTCGAGAAACTCTTAGCCATTTTGTAGTTGAGAAGAAATAGTTTTGCGAGTACTTATTATTGAGTGTTTACTCACTTGCCTATCGCTATTTGTGTAAGAAATTATGATATTGTTAGATTACGTAAGTAGTAAACAATTTATATTTAGGTAAAATATAAGTGCGCACTATACGAGTTACAGATACGCCATGTAACATCCTGTTTCACAAAGCGATCTGCGACTATCTTCAAACATTGGTTGGTCATGTGAACCCTTTGGGGACTAGAGTGAATATTTTTAGAAAGAAAACTCTGCATTTTAAGTTGTAAATAATATTATATTTGTATCTATTTACCTATCATTCCGGTGTGTATGGAGTTTAAAAGGCAGTGGGACAAAAATATTAAAAAAACAGTTTCGTCGACTAATTGTGTGACACAAACATAATAAAAAACAAACGTAGGCAACCGTAACCCAGTGTGTAAGGCTGATTTTAGAGAGACGCGTTTGAACAGCGCCGTCCAGACGCGCGCGCTTGCAATTACACTAGATAGTAGCCTCCTTTCATAGTCACGCGGTGCGTTTCAACTAAACGCACCGCTCGGGAAACGAGGGCTGCCGGCCAGCGCTTAATAATCAATGCAATGGTTTGAGACGTCGCTGTTGCAAACTTTTCCATAAAAAATAACCAGCTAATCCTGTTATTATATTTGTCCAAACGATGACGAATATACACAACTGTACATTGCAACGAAATGCGCTATACTAAAACTCGTTTCACTGCGCACGCCGGTCAAGCGCGCGCCTTAGAAACGCGCTGGTCAACGGCGCGTCTCGCCGGCGTCACTCTGAAATCGCCCTAAAGCATGGATTTTACTGTGCATCCAAACATGTCGCACGATGGAAATGAATGTAAATAGCACGATAAATTCTCTCTATTCTTAGGCCTATATTTGACTTTGTTTCATCGTGCATCTTGTGTGGAGTAGTATACGAGAAGCTCTCGTAGGAGAATAAAAATGGGATGTGGCTGTGTCTTGGACACGGCTGTGTGTTGTACAAGAATACGATAGCATAACGAATACTTTGATCCTTTAGCTATCATGTAGTGTTATTAAATTTTGGATGGAGATAGATATGTAGCTACAGCACCAAAATGTTCTCCCGATTTTTTATCATTCGTTTTTTGAATTGCCTCCCACCACAGAACAACAAAGACATTAGAAATGGCAAGAGGGCGTGGCACGCACGCCGACAGTACGCTCGATCAGCTCACTTGAATCACTTAAGTAGTTTGTCCCGCGATCGTCAAAGGAACAAAAGTGAGATTTACGTGAAAAAAATCGAAAAATGTTGACGTATACTATTCTAACGTGTAAAGTGAGAAGTCCTAGTGAAACTGACCAAAGGAGGAATTTCTACTCAATTGTGTTGCGTTAGTAGTATGCTTGAAAAAAGCGACGCTGGCTAATGTGTTTGTAGTTCTGTGTCCTCTCACTATATATAGACTTATTCACGTCAAAACAACTTGAGATAAATACAATAGTAGTTATAGGGCAGCGGTAGTGGATCAATGGTGGAACGCGACCTAATAAACGAGTTTGTACACCTGAGTACGGTCATTTTCATAAACCACTACCTGCTTCCGCTAAAGAAAACATCGTGAGGCACTAGTGATTGTACACTAGCGTGTGAAAAGGGAATGATAAATCATTATATCCTACCAAATATAGTCATTGTATGCGTTTTTTTTTTCCCACACAATGACTAGTTTACATTTGTTAGAGACGCTGTCCAACACGTTGCAGCAAAACTTTTTTATATCACATAAGTTTGTCTCGGCGCAGCGATTTCAGAAAAACTATATTAAAAAACAAAAAAGGCTTAGTTACACCATTTATAAATCAAGAACGGCTGGATAGATTTTGATGAAATTTGATATGGAAGTAGCTGAAACCTTAGATTAACATATGCTACTTTTTACTCGACTATCCAAAAAAGAGGTGATAGATACGAAATTTGCTGGGTCAGGTAGTTTGATATAAAAAATATTTTGCTGCAGCATCTCTCTACGAAGGCGAACGAAAAGTCAGCTTTTGAATTATGGAGAGGAGTACATAATGAGGTTCTAAAATATGTCAATAGAAAGTTAATTGGAATTATTGTCGCACTGTTTTTGTGTCAGAGTGTGCCGAACTAGGCATGCATGCGTAACAGAGAATATTAATTGAATAGAAAGGTAGCCAATGTTTGGTTAATTATTTTGAGTTATCGTATCGTTTTATTTTGATTTAAATTTTTGCTTGTGATAATGTTGCTACATTTTTATTTTGACAATCTTGGGACTAATTTTATTTTCTAATGAGTATGTCGTTGTTGAAAATAGAAAATAAATGATAATTGTAAGTATTACTGTGTTTTATTTACGCTGTCAATCTTCTGATCCATTTTCGATCAAGTACATAAAACACAGATTTAAAAAAAAATGCGTCTCTCCTTCTATGATAAAACTAGATACACAAGTCTCACATACAACAATGGCACTTCCTAGAGTAGCCCCAAAAGCGCGACTATGGTACAGCAAATACCCGCCCACACCATCTGAGCTTCCACCTGCAGAGCAAATCCCACCAGGAAGGAAGCTTGTTTGGAAATCCCTCAACCGACTCCGAGCTGGTGTTGGGAAATGCCAGGAGAGCCGGACTAAGTGGGGTTTCTCTAACAATGACCATTGCGATTGTGGCTTCACGCAATCGATGTCTCACCTCATGATGTGCCCATACTGTCCCTCCACCTGCACAATCGAAGACCTTAATAAGGCAAACGACACGTCGCTGTGGCCACCTACTGGTCCAAAACTGTATAAAAGAAGGTAAAAATAACCAATTTTACTCGAAAAGAAGAAGAATGGCACTTCCTGCTGTCCACAAGTATTTATCCCTTCGGTTGATAACCGCTTCTTGACGAGACCTTTTACCTGGATATTGTTATAATATAAACCTACATCAATTCAAAATCAACCTTACTAGCATGCCATGAAATCGAATTTCAAAAGCTGACAACCGCCAGCTTTCGAATTCAAAATAATATGCGCTCAAATGTCTAGTGGGTGTGTATTTGGTTAGTACGGGAGTTAGGAGTATCTCAGGGTTGCATATTTCATCAAGGGTTTAAAATGATACACATTTTGTATTAATATTTTTTATTTAGTCAACGTAATGTTACAGGTGGTAATAATAACATGATATTGTTAGTTAACATTGCGCACGTACATTTCAAGACATTAACAATAGAAAACATAAATTTCAATATTATAAAAATAGCTTCCGCCTTTTTACAATATACAAGTTAAATGCTAAATATAATTACATAACCTAATTATTTAGAAGTCTAGAAATAGTCGCCATTCTTTATGACTTCTGTGAAATTAGGGGCTTTTCGTTACCTAATGATAAGCTCACTACGACCCTACAGCACTATATTTAAGAGCTGGTTTTCTTTATCACCATTTAAATTATAATTCTACAAGAATAGAAATCTCATACGCCGACTCGCCATGTGGTATCCGGCAGAGTAGAATAGGACCACTTCAAGTCTTCCCGTGGAGGTCGTAGAAGGCGACTTAGGAAATACAAGCTAAACAAAGCTTATGAACATCTGTGAGACCTCTCCCACCCATCTGGACAGCGTGGAGAGTGTAGGCCAAGTCCTCTGACTGCTCTGGCCAAGTGTGGCTCTAGTAGTACAGAGAGGGTCATGCTCCTGCAGTGGAGACTAAGAAAGACCTGATGATGATGACGCCGATTCGCGCTCTGGCAAGCTTAGTTCGTAAAGTCATCGTTAGATGGCAGTAGCTCCACTACTAATTAACTAGACTATTAAGGAATATGTTACAGCATAAAATGATATTACGCATCTATTGCACGCATATTTATGCTGATATCCGGTATTCGAAAAAAATATATCCACCTTATTTTGTGGAAGTTTGACGCTGCTCCTTAGTTCGTAACTAAGGACTGAACATTGGCTTCCCGCCTCATCTGTAATTTGATACAAAACGCGACGGTTACCGCTATCGCCTAACTTCAATCAAACTTAACAAGACATAGAAAACTAACCATATGGCAACATTGCCAAAAATAATATTTTTGTAATAAAAACTTAACTAACCTCCATTAATTCATAAAGTTTGGCGATCACTTCTAAACCTTGTGACAACATTACTGTCGCCTTCTATTGCTATTCGTCGAATATTTCATCTGGAGTTGTCCTATTACCAGAGATCGGATATTCTAGTGCATATTTCCCTCAAGTTGATTTTTGGCTCGTATATTATGGCAGCGGCTTATTTAAATATTTTTATCATAAATAAAATCCCAGTGTCAAGTATAATTTGCTATTTCACTCGCGTACTTTCAAAGTATGTACGTATATTCCCTGAGTTTTATCGGCCCGATTGCACACTATTACAACCTAACAAGGGTGTTTAGTTTCGTCAAAATTCACTGATACGTTGGAGCAGGGCAGTAAGTGTATGGAGTGAAATGTATGCACTCCTTACAATTAAATTAATCATTAAACAGGATTTTTTCAATAAGTGCTTTCCGTAATTGACAACTTCTGAACTTTAGGCAAATATGCACTGGAATATAGGATCTCTGCATATTACTCATGGATTATAAGTTATTATTATGTATCTTTGCACTAAGTCTGTTGTCAAATGAACCCTACATTCGACGTGTCTTGGTTTAATAGTACCTATTATTATTGTGCAAATTGTGTTAGACATATTAAAGTAGGCAATTTAATAATTTTCTGATACAATACAATTAAATTTTATCTAATTCACTTTACATTCGTTTCAAAATCTATGCTGAGTCACTTTTAGGGCCTGCGCAGACGATCGACAATGGCGGATAAAAAGTTTGCGGTTGCACTTTTATTTCGTTTTTTTTCCTTATAAACATCTCCGACACCTGTCCAACCCGTTTGGCCAGCGTGGAGAGTGTAGGCCAAGTCCTCTGGCTGCTCTGGCCAAGTATGGCTCTAGTAGTACAGAGAGGGTCGTGCTCCTGAAATGGAGACTATAAAAACCTAATGATGGTGATGCACTTTGTCCGCTTATATATTTTTTTATGACATTGGACGGCAAACGAGCAAGCGGGTCACCAGATAGTTACCGATCACCGCTGCCCATAGACAACTGCCACACCAGGGGTATGACATAGTTCGATCAAGATCCGGCCTTTTAAGAAAACATAGACTCGTTTTTTGAAGGTTCCAATGTCGTATCGATTCGGGAATACCGTCGCAGGAAGTTCATTCCACAGTTCGGTCGTGGCAGGAAGTTTCTGTTAAAACGCCGCCAGGTGACATGAAGGATTGCGTGGACAAAGTGCAGCCTTATTGTAGTACTAATAAGAGCGCGCCGCGGAGATTTCGTCCGCTATTATCCGGCATCTGCGCTGGCGTTTAATGTTTGAGCCAGCTATAAACAGCTATACATACCTATCTATAGAGATGTGAAGTCGTTATGGTTTGTTTTATTTATTGGTGTGTTTTTAATTCAAGTTCCAACACATAAAACTATATTATTGCCAGAATAACTCTTTCGCAAAATGGGTCTGTTCAAGTGTAACTTGACTTTTGAATTTGACCTGGCCCTTCCACATTTACCCTATTTTCTCGTGAGACGTACCATTTTGCTCCTAAACCATACAAACATACCCAACTTATATTGCCATCGAAAACTACACGAGTCCTTAAAATAAATATATTTTTACCATTGTCTAACTAGATATGATTGTTGTTCACTTTAGAATCACGTGGTTGCCTCAGTCAATCCCCTAACGTTACATTATATACACATTATACAGAAACTAATTATACAAAACGTTACGCGTAAACAAGTCAAATCGAATAAAATATAAATAAATATTTATTATAATATAAATATTCCTTAAACTAAACTTTAATAAGTAAAATAAAATATTATTTTCTCGTGACCACGTTAACTAGATAAAAGTGCTAAGTTACATCAGTTAAATATGTTTGAATATTTGTTAATTTTGAATCTAGTTAACATGGTCTACAATGCAATGCTTCTTAGAAATTTAGTTTATTCTTTAAAAAAATGTAAGTAACATGTTTAACAAAAAATGGGATACATTGTACACGCTTGTGTTTTCAGCAAGTGTTTAAGGTGCTCCCACACCGCAGTTATATATCGTTAGAAAACAATGAACACGATAACATTCTTAATAATCTATGATGTTATAGAATGTTATCGTTGTTACACATACATATAACGTTATATAACGGCTGTGTGGGAGCAACTTTAAACCTCAATTATTATTCACTGAATTCAGTACACTAAGCGATTCAGTTACGTAATTCAGCCAAATGTATAACAGCATTAAGTTAGGCTACTCAAGGTTTCTTCTTCACTGAATCATAGACTATAGAGCTAGGAGTCTTCTTAGAATCGCAATTAGCAAGTTTATTGCACTTAGACACTAATTTTCTCTGATTCACGTGCGGGATTATATGCTTAATGACTCCAGTTAGAAGGCACATAATCACGCACGTGTTAGCCAATTGCAACAATGATGGCTTTACAATAAACTTTCAAGTGAAGAATTGAACTTATAGAACCTACATTATAACTTTGTGTAGAGTATTTTATGAATGATCCAATTTAATATTTGAAACATTTTTAACAGAGTCTATCTGAGAAATGCCGATAAGCGGGGTCACAAATACGAAAAGTATGTGTTACAGGTGGATACAATTTTATTCAAACTTCTCTTTTTTTAACGTCTTATTTTATAATATTTTTAAAATCGATAAACTACAAGCGTTTTGGAACGACCACTGCTGACAAAGTATCTGCACGGTAATGAAGTCAGCAACATTTTGCAAAATAAACAAACATATTTTGTGAAAATTATAGCAATGTTTACGTAAGCTTAGGGGGGGAGCTTTTCTTACATTTGCTGACAAGGGGGAGGAGGGGGTTGAAAATAACTGATATTGTGCTAACGTAATATTTGAACTTTCCCCATGAGTGTTTTCCAACTATTTATTTATTTATGTATTTGGCACTCCCCGCTGCCCCGAACGTTCCTGAGTTAGGCTTTAGTTAAACAGTCTAGGTAACAAATTCTAATAGATTTCGCTAAAGTGGAAACCAAAGAAACATTGCATTGCCAGTACAGAATACAGTAGTGTCTCGTCGATATGATTTGCCCTCACGTCTCAATGCCTAACCGCCGAGACGCGACACTGACTAGTTGTTAACGATATACACGACAGGCACTGAGCTTTACAAGTCACTTACTCTTGGCACTCCTATATTACTATCACTTTACATATTTGCGGTTGGTCACGATTTAGCTCGGCAGCGGAATGCAATTCACGCGATCACAGTTTTCGAAGTGATAACGTCTTCATCATCATCATCATCATCATATCAGCCGCAAGAAGTCCACTGCTGGACATAGGCCTCCCCACGGAATTTAAAAAACAAGAGGAAGTGGCATAGCATATATTTTTCTTGAAAACCACTGTCGCCAAACTCACACAATAACATTTTACGCACACTGAAATTTAACGAATTAGAAAGCTTATAATTTCTTGGAACCAAAAAGAAATAACAATCAGTTTGCATTACAAAAAGAAAAACCTTATTTCTTGCGCCATAAAGTAGAATTAAGCAATAACACTTTGTGGTTTTTATGACAGCGTGCATATGCTACGTCGGCTTCTTTCAATGTGCTTTTAACGATCTCAGACTACTTAGTTCAGCTATTCGCCAAAAGATGTCGTACTTAAAAGTTGTACACAATTTTACACCCTATTTACTAAGATTTAAGGTTTCAATTTGAACTCCATTATTTATTCTTCTAGAATGTTTTATCAATAATGTCATTGCTACTCAAATAGGGATTGGGTTCATATCTTTTTGCTAATGACGCTAGGAAATCGATCGATTCTAAAATTGGTGTTAATTCATTGTAATTCAATAATTATTGTTGAAAAGTAGCATTCGCCATCTTGGTTTCTAAAAATGACCTCACTGTTGTGATCTATACTGACCGACTTCAGTCGAACTCTGTGGGGCAGTAGTTAACATGCCAGCCTGCGACACGAGTGGTCCCGGGTTCGAACCCCGGTCAGGTCAAGATGGAAAATGATATTTTTCAGATTTGACGTGGGACTTGGATGTTTATCTATATTATCTATCCTTACTAATATTATAAACTGATATTATAAATGCGAAAGTGAGTTTATTTGTTACGTAAAAAGTACTATTCCAGATATTGACGCGGGCGAAGCCGCGGGCGAAAGCTAGTTTATTATAAAATATAGGATCGTTGAGTTAGTATCCCATTACACAAGTCTTGAACTTACTTTGGCTCAATCTGTTTGATTTGTTCATTATTTCTTATATTTTATTATTTTACCACTTAAACTACCATACATAATTAAACAATATTTAAAATAATATAAAAAATAAAATATAAAAATAATTAACAGCCCCCGTGGTCTAGTGGTTACGGCTTTGCCTGTTGACCCGGGGGTCGTGGGTTCAATTCCCACCGGAAGCATACTTTGTTTAGTTGTTTCCAGTTTGGTTAGGACATTGCATGCTTAAATCACCTGATTGTCTGATAATAAAGATGATTCCATGCTTCGGAAGGCACGTTAAGCCGGTGGTCCCGGCTGCCATCTGGTAGTCGTTAAAGGAACCACGTCAGAGGCCGAGAGGCGGTTCCGAAGAACTCTGACACTAGGGTGTGCATGGTCGATTGATCGTGACACCTACTCGAAATGATGATGAATATTTAAAATCTGTTCATCCTAGGCCAAATTAGTTTATTCTATAGAATTCAAGACAAACTAGTTTCAATAGCGGTTTCACGGGAACATAATTATATTATAATTTTTTATCTGTATTTTATATTATAAATGAACGAATATTTATAGGTAGATTATATTTATAGGTAGGTTTTTATTTAAGATTTAATTAATTTTTAGTTTTATTTATTAAAATAATATATAACAGGAAACATCAAATGACTTTCGCCTGAAATTCAGTAGATGTTTTCTTTGACCAGGACTGGCCTTGCACAAAAATCAGCATTACCATCTATCGTGGCAATGCTGCCAGCCTTCTGAGCATTGTAGGGCAACGAACTGCCGGGCCTTTTTGCTTGTAAATGTTGTGTAGGTTTAGTCTTAAATTTTAAGTATTATCCTTACTAATATTATAAATGCGAAAGTGAGTTTGTTTGTTTGCTTATTTGTTTGTTAGTTACGCTTTCACACCGTAACTACTGAACCGATCATCATGAAACTTTGCATACAAGTTCTCTGGAGTCGGAGAAGGACATATGCTACCTTTTATCCCGGGAAAAACGTACTATACACGAGGGATCGACATTGACGCAGGTGGAGCCGCGGGCGAAAGCTAGTACGTTAATAACGTCAACTATATTAAAGTTAAATTATCCAGTACACAGTGACAATAAAAAGCGTGTGCATATATAATTCAAAAATTAATACTTTTACAAATCGATATTCGATGATATCACAACCCTATTAAATAGAATGGCTTACTTCGCCTTGTGTCGTAATTTCTGATTCTACCACTCGCCACTAGATGGCGTACATGATCGAGGGATCATACAATTTTAGACTTTATCTCAATAGGCATACGTGTAATTTTTTATTTACTCTAATATTTATTTTCAATTAAATAGACAGAGGTTAATGCTAAAACAAATTTATGAAATACAGAGTAAATAGCGACTTATTGATGATAAGAAACACCTGATCGTAGTAAGTTCTTAGTACTACTATTGTTTTTGCACTCGAGGATAGAGCATCGAGTCATTTATGAGAGTTTTTTCAAGACACACGCAAAGTAATACACCGGCAGCCACACGTCGCGTCACACCAGCAACAACAGAGTAATTGAGCCTGGTTAAGACTCGCTGTGCTTAACTGCGGCACGCGGGCCACGCCTACACGTCCCTTCCATGAGGTTTATTATTCCGTGGGCCTCCCCCAATTCCAATGCGACCTGTTGGAAGCGGCCTGCATCCAGCGTCTTCCTGCGACCCTAGTCAGGTCGTCCGACCATCTGGTCGGTGGGTGCCCGACGCTGCGCTTGCCGATAACGTCTTATAAATCGATTATTATTTTTATCTATCACGCATCTCTTTCTCTTTCATTGTTATCGCGTAAAATTATAGTCTGTAAATCGACTTTACAAAAATAATTTTTTTTTTACTGATTTTACACACACCATATGTACGCTGGCCAAACCAGTCAGTGTCTCCTGTATTATAATCGCGTAAGTCATCACTTTTAAGTGTGACAAGGAATGTTTGCACAAACCGCTGCCGTAGTATTTTGTGACCACGTTACGATAACTAGACAACCTATATTGAGTCTACGGTTTCGAAGTAGGTTCTTAGTAAAATAGGCTAGTTGCCTAAAAAAATATAATTAGTCCGTCAGTTAGATATTCAAAAAATATTGGACACGTATTTTTTCTTTTGTCGATTAAACAAAAAATTATAAAGATATAGCCCTTTGAAGTTCCGTGTGAAGTCATAGTTTGCTACAATTTTTTGCAAACTTTGACGTCACGAGCCGCCACTCCTGAACTTTGACGCGCTTTAGCTTTATTATTTATTTGACAAATGAAAAAATACGTGCCTAATATTTTTTTATTATCTAAGTGACGGACTAATTGTTATGTTATTATTACGACCCAGGAAACTAGCCTATTGTCTCTGCAAATTTGCCTAGGTGAAACTTTGAAATCACAATTTCCTATCAGATTCATTCGTTGAATGAACATTAGCGTATTATTGCTTAAGAACGCGTATTTGCTTAAATAATACTATGGCAATTGTCTAGTTGTCTAGTAAAATCGAAGTAGTATTTTTTTTGTTTAAACTGCACAACCATCTACGCAATTTATTCCCACATGTATCCGTCGAAATAATTGATCCATGCGCATTGATTGACCTTTTTGAGTTTAACTTATTTTAATGTTATACAATGAATAATTTAAAATATACTTTTAAAAGCGTTAAGTTTCTGTTCTGCGTACGCCAGCGATAACAAGCCACTTTTGACAGTTGTTAAAACAATTTGGTATCAAAAATAGTTATTAACATTTTAGTCAAAGATAAAAACCGTTTACTAGATTCACTGCGCAATTACCCGCAATGAGAAACAAAAATGTGGCTTCATATCGCGGCCGTACTTTATTTCTTTAAATAGCTATAAATATAACTTATTTTAACTTTATATAGACGAAAGTGAAACATCAAATAATTCAACCAATAGTTTGAAAGCGTGTAGTTATAATTGAACGTAATTCCATAATCAGTTGATTAGTGATAGGATTAAATCGAATATAATTCTCGCGCTATATTTCGTCGTTTTTAATCTTCGTTCGCTATTTACTGAGCTTTGTTTTGAGCACAAATTCACAATAATTGAAATGCTTAGAAATGACCATTTTTGTTTTATACATTTTCTATAGTTTGGACAAAAACACAAAACAATATAATTCATAAAATAATACTCTTTATAACACATGTGTTTTAACAGTTTAAGAAATACTTTACGAGTCAGTAAATTAATAAAATAAACATTTTTAAAGCGTTTTTTGCAAATATACAGAGACAAAGCCGAAAGCGTGAAGATTGTATCGTATAACAAGTGGTTCAAGCTATGTTACATCGAGTGCTAGAAAAATCTCGTATTAGTTACAGGCACAATAGGATATTTCTATAAAATTTCGTGCGTCCGTGACCTTTGTTCTGCGGCGCTGTAGAACGGCGTCTAGACAGACGATAATATCGTCATGACTTGACGATTTTACCAGTCATATATAGGAGTCAATAAATCGCTTTTTTTTAAACTAAATTTTGAAGTAGGCATTTGTCTCCCATCTCACCTGATGGTATGTGACGATGAAGACGAGGATGTTACATGCCTATCCAAGAGATACCCATTTATTCTACTTTTGAATGTCCCGGGACTGAACTTGTCTGGGAATATTAAAAATATGTCTGGCAATTTCGCTAGGCAGTTCTAAAATAGAACACAACCAAATTTAAACCACCTAAAGTGTACTTAACAGTTTTAGATAGATTCTTATGTCATTAAAAATCATTTTCTAAATCTCATCATACAGGCTATCCAAGAGATACACATAACTATATAATAAGCAGTACTCAGAACGCGTAAAGCATATTTACAACGCCATGGGAGCGGGTAATAACAGCACCAATGACATAAGCCACTCTGGGCCTGTCTCACTCCCCGTGAAGGTATCGAAAACATACCTAAGCACGGCGACCGTTTCGAAGGGAAATCAATTATAGGCATGTACCTAAATAAATGATAGTAGCTTCTTGTGGCAACCCTAGCGCGCCACTCACTGAATAGATTTTCTGTATTATGAATAAAATTGGCTTGCAATGGATTTCTTTAGGTATCTAAACGAAAAGGTTGCGTTCTGACGCAAGCTAATTTACACCCTATCGTTAACCACATTGAGTAGATATTTTTTTGAATACCATTGCAGAGTAAGACTTCTGTACTATGAGTACTAGTAATTATTCTGCGGGCGCAGACTATGGATTATTAACTCTAGCGATTTATTACTCGAAGTTTAAGTAAATATATTCCAGGCGTTTCGACCGCTTTTAGTTAGGCGACTCGATTAGAATTGAATGCCGCTGATTTAGGAATTAAATTGATATGATTTGTAAAATATTTTCTGACTGATTTTTAAGTGATTACATCACTAGCGTCCAGCGCTGTTCTTAACTCGTTCACGGACACTGAACTAGACACTAAAGAAATAACAATAGAATTACGTCTACAGGCGGGTAGTGTCAGCGAAAGTGTTAAGTTTGTTTAATAAATAAGTCCAATGTTTCTAACTAAAAAAATATTTCTAATCTTTATATAAATAAACGGTTCACGGACGCACTCTTTTGTATCATAGTCATCATAACATCTTTACCACGACCGGTGACAGTCGCTCAAATATTAAAAATGATTTAACGTATTTTTGTCACCTGTAGTTGTAAATAATGTATGAATTATAATTTAATACTTAATGCGCTAGATATGCCGTACAAGTTTATTTTGTTACTAAAGTGGAACATGAGAAATATTACAGGATGGATATCTTTTTTACACAAAATGTACAAAAAAATGTAACCGTAATTTTGTAGAGAATGTATAATTATTTGATTTTATTGTGCCGTTTCTCAGAGTCTTTTGATGAGGAACAAAGTTTCTCGTATATATATGTTTCTTGTAAATATACATGTTTCTCATGTAGAAACAAATGTTTCTCGTACCAGAACACATGTTTCTTACATAGAGACATTTTTCTGATATAGAAACATATGTTTCTTATTTAAAACTTTCGGCTTAGTTCCAACGATAGGTTTAATTAACTGATCTTTAGCTGTCATGCTGCCACACAAAGTTGTAGCATGACAGTATAAGATGGCGACTTAGGGGAGGCCTAAGTTTACACCTGTACGGCATTTTAAAATACAGCCTGTGAATCCAGCGCACTAGTATTAAGTTAAAATAAACTTTGAAGTCAATGACAGGGACCAGCGACAGCGACACCTGTCGCGACCACAGATACGATGATATTAAAGTGCAGTGATCGTCGATAGAAGAGTCGCAGTCATACCATACGCACCGGTGAGGTTCGGCCGCGTCCAAGCCCGCCTAGTATGGAGGAGTTCAGTCGGTCCACTCGCCGTCGCTGGTGGTGTCGGCTTCATCGGAGTCGGAGGAATGCAGCGCTCGCGAGCGCTCGTCTAGCGCTTTAGCCAGCGCGCCCGCCAGCCCGTCCGGCATCGAGCGCGGGAGATCCGCCTTGGGCTCGCGCAGCGCCACCTATGGGGAACACATCGTATAAATATTTGGCAAGCTCCGTGACGCAGTGGTTAACACGTCAGCCTGCGACACGAGAGTGCCCGAGTTCGATCCCCGGTCAGGTCATGATGGAAAAAGATATTTTTCAGATTGACATGGGTCTTGGATCTATGTAAGTATCAATTATAAAATATAGTACCGTTGAGTTAGTATCCTACGACACAAGTTCTCAACTTACTGTGGGGCTAGCTCAATTTGTGTGATATGTCTCTATATATTTAATTATTTATTAAAGACCACGCTACCGGCAATCTTCATTTTTACTAGTAGCATGAATGGGCCGGCTCGTCCGGGGAAGTACCCACTCACAGAAAGAAAATCGACGTTCGAGTAGAAGCTTTAAGTTCCGTTTCTATGCTTGGTGAGTGAGAGAGCCGGCCCCCCCCCCCCCCACCCCCCATTTCTAGGAAAGACCGGCTTCTGTCACGCCCTGGTGTTCCATTTGTCCATGGGCAGCGTTGATCGCTTACCATCAGATGACTCACTTGCTTTTCCTGTGGAACCAATGCTGGGAACTCAAAAAAGAGTTCTGAAGCCGGCCAGTTTGTCCGGGAATGTCGATTTTTTTTGAATTTCCTGCGTTGTTCCCATTAGAAAAGTAGTTCATATTGATGGGCTGAGTCACCCCTTGAAGGGAACGCCGAGGGTACAGTAAGGCGCTGTATCACGATATGGCGGTGCGGTACTCACGGAGCGCAGCTGCGTGCCCTGTCGGATCTCGCTGAGCAGGTTGCTGCGGCTGTCGTCCCCGCGCGCCGGCGCTGCCGCCACGGGCTCCACGCGCTACAAACAATCATGTTTCAGTACTACTGTTGACGAGCTCTATGGCGCAGGGAAAACGAGTACTTGAGTGGAGACCGCGTCTTGGCAAACGGAGTGTAGGACGCCCGTGGGCTAGATGAAGCGACGATATACGGAAGGTTGCTGGCAGGTCTTGAGCTTTTCTTTTCCAATCGGAAAGGAAAAGCTCAAGACCGAGCTCAGTGCCGTGCCATGGGAGAGACCTATGTCCAGCAGTGGACTAGTATAGGTTGATGATGATGGCGCAGTGGCCTGCGACACGAGGATTTTTGATCCCCAGTGAGGTCAACATTGAAAATTATCGTTTTCAGATTGACCTGAGTGTTGGATGTTTATCTATATATGTGTTTGTTATAAAACATAGTATCGTTGAGTTAGCATCCCATAACACAAGTCTCGAACTTACTCTGGGATTAGCTTAATCTGTGTTATTTGTCCGTATTTATTTATTTACATTTTGATGCTAACTTTTTGACGCATCTCGCGAGTCGATGCGCAGTACACAATGTTCAGTATCAGCGGGGGAAAGTGAGAGCGGGCGGCGGCGCACACCCCCGCACGCTCTTTTCACCTCCCCGACTTCATGATAGCGTTGGTGTGTGAGTTACGTTCGTGTAGTGCACACGCATGTACCTGCGCCTATCTGCGCTTGTAGCTAATATCCGAGCCGCCATTAGGTTTGCATTAGAGTGTATCACTTTGTATAAGGCACATTGGCTTTGTTCGGCGCAGAATAGTGGAATCTACCGCCGAATCATACCGAATGAAAAAATCATTAAAAAAACTAACTTATTCGTTCTACATAAGATTTAAAATCCTATAAAAACATGACTCATGCTATCTCGCTCATAATACTCGTACGACGCGGTGCTACAGCGAACTCATGGCGCGAACGCATCAGTCAATAGCGAACGAATATCTTCGCGCCTTGGAAAAATTGATTTGAATTGTTAGTACTGTAATCTATTTCATTGTACAATCGGTATGTCAATAGCTACCAAAAATAATAAAACTAATCGTTCGGCTTGTGACGCATCTATCTCTTTTCCACCGTTATCACATTTAATTATCGTCCATCAACCGACTTTATAGACATCCATTTTATTTTTAATCAAAAGATAATTGGGTAATATCTAGTTGGCTCTCTTCATTTATCATGACATCTTTTAATTATATAAGTTCATCGAAATCTCATCAAGTCTCTGTAAGAAAAATTAGACCACATGTTGTATAGTGACTTGTATTAGCCAGTCACGAAGATATCTTCCTGATTAAGCGGGTGCCGCGCAAACAAAAAACGTAGCTACTGCGCAGAACCATTAGGCGATTAGGAAAAAAGATGAAAAGTCTTTCATATTTATATTTTTATAAAAAAATTAAGAAAGAGGGCGACCTCCGAGAGGTATATATGAATATTGTCATGTGAGAATTATTGCTTTAGACGTAACAATTACAAAGTTTTCGAAGATAAATGTTTTTAGATATCAAATTATAAATATATCATTCAAGTTCATATGTATTTGTTTCAAATTCCAACAAGAGGATGATCTTGTTCAAGGATCGATTTAAATTATACAAATACATTTGATGTATTTGATTAATTCAGCGCATAGTACTAGTGATTTGAAAACACGAAAATTTTTACAATTTCGTGCAGTACCGTCTTAAGAGCCCGACATATGCCAGGCGGCGTGGCGATACAAACGCGGATGGTCTAAACGCGTTGGCTACTTTGGATATTTTCGTTTTTTAGGAATATTCAAGGGTTATTCGAAAAAGAAAAACATATGATGGCTGCCTTATCTGTAATGCAATAATAATCAAAAGTTTCAAGGTTAATTTTAATGTATTTAATAATGCTATATACCGAGTAAATTAGACGTGATTTGGAGGCAACTTTGCAATTTTTTTCTATCGAGAAAATTTAACGCAATCGTGTTTTTGAGTCATATAGTTACCAGAGTTAGTCCTGAACTTTGCTGCATTTTTATTTCAACTTGAGTATTTAATTATTATTGATATAACAGTCAATCATTCAAAGCAGTGTGAGGTAGTACGGGCCCTTAAACGAGATATGGAGTGAGTACCTTGAGCGTCTTGGCCCCGTTGCGGATGCTCTCCATGAGAGCGGCGCGAGCGTCGCCGGGTACGGCGGTGTCGGCGGGCAGCGGCGGCGCGGGCGGCGCGGCGGGCGGCGCGGGCGGCGGCGGCGGCGCGGGCGGCGCGGGGGGCGGGGCGGGGGGAGGGGGCGCCGCGCCCACCAGCGGCGGCGGGGGCGGCGGCACCGACGGCGGCGCGCTCGACGGAGCTGTAGAGAAACGCAATCGGAAACATGCATACATCTTTTTCTTATTGAAAAGACCTCCAAAAATAAGCACATCAGTGGAAAAAATATAGACAAAATACTTTTTGAGATATATTGTTTTTTTTTGTGAATTCATAACGACACATAATGTACGCGCTCGACGGAGCTGTAGAGAAACGCAATCGGAAACATGCATACATCTTTTTTTATTAAAAAGACCTCCAAAATTAAGCACATCAGTGGAAAAAATATCTTGATAGACGAAATACTTTTTGAGATATAAAGTTTTATTTTTGTGAATTCATAACGACACATAATGTAGCTTTTGCATGTGTAAAGTGAGAACTTTGTTTGGCAGTTATTTTAAATTTTGAATTGATGTGAAATTACTATAAACATTGATCTCAAGTTACTATAAACATTAATTTAAAATGATTTTTTTTTAGATCTACTCATATTTTCAAGATCCAATCAAATTTAAAATAATATCAAACCTAAAGTATGCTTAACAATGTATTTTACATAGACGCTTATGTCATAAGAAATAATTTACATAATCTACTTATCATACAGGCTCGCTTTTCAATCAATGTTATTGATTAGAAATAAATATTTTTCATAGTTTCGTGGACAGTGAGAAATACATAGATACAGTGAGAAACTTACGTTGCGGAGGCCTCGGCGGGGGATTGCGCGGCGCAGACAGCGACGGCGGCGGGGGAGGGGGCACGGCGCGCGCGGGCGGCGCGGGGGGAGGGGGAGGCGCACGGGACGCTGCATAACAAATCATTTATTTTTAATATATCTTGGTGAATATACGATGAAATGTCAGGTTATAGAAATCGTCTATAACTTTCAAATATTTATTTATTTATTAGGAATAGGCACACCAACATATATACAATACATTGCGTTAAAACATTAAGTATATAATGTTGTTCTTATATATAATATACCATAACAGTTGTTCTTATATATATTATAATTACAGGTGCACACAGAATTTACAACAAATTTGTATTTCTTTTACTAATAGGTACAATCATTAATACTAAAAAGAAATATATAAAATTATAAAACTAGGATTACTGCCCCAGTAGCTGGGTGATATTTGCTTTGAACCTAGATAATGAGTCATGGAAAACATCTACACTTGACGAGTTTTTTGTGGTCAGTTCATTGTATTTTGCACAGCATCGGGTGAGAGGGCCGTTTTGACCAACATTGGTTCTAAACTGCGGTAGAACAAAAGTAGCTACTGTATAAGAAGTGTTTTAGATTGCTTTGCAAATTTATTCTAGTGAACTCGGTGGTAGTGTGAAATCGGTGTAATTTACTTGTCTTAAATGTCCATGTTTGAGAACAATTTCTGGAATAACTAAAATAAACTACCATGGTGCGGCTGTAGTGAGATTTACATAGCAGGTAGGTGGTTATCCGCCTTGCTGCGTCTATGATCAAATCAGTTGGTAAATGGCGCCATTGGCTATCGAGACAATAGCTAAAATAGAAATAGCTTTGTTTTTTCAAATTTGGATATCATGTATCTGTTTTTGAACTTATTATTATTTTTCATATTTGCAAAATCGATAAACTACTAGCGTTTCGGACCGACCACTGCTGAAAAAAGAACGCCGAAAGAAACTCAGTCCAGTATTGGTCCCTACGTGCCTGAATGGCTACGCTTTTACATATTTATAAATAAGTTTGATCGCCGTTGATACACAGGAATAAATGGCGCGTTTGTCTATCTAGACAATGATCGCCAGAAATGAAGCAATCATCATCATTTCGAGTAGGTGTCACGGTCAATCGTCCATGCACACCCTGGTGTCAGAATTCTTCGGAACCGCCTCTCGGCGTCTGACGTGGTTCCTTTAACGACTACCAGATGGCAGCCGGGACCACCGGCTTAACGTGCCTTCCGAAGCACGGAATCATCTTTATAACCAGACAATCAGGTGATTCAAGCCTGCAATGTCCTAACCAAACTGGAAACAACTAAACAAAGTATGCTTTCGGTGGGAATCGAACCCACGACCCCCGGGTCAACAGGCAAACGCCTTAACCACTGGACCACGAAGGCTGTTTATGAAGCAATAGTAGGCTAAGTAAGTAAAGTCATCCTAAACTGCTTGGCCGGTGGTAGCAAGTATGCCATCGGGTACGCGCGCCCGGATTCCCGAGTTGCTACTTGCTTTTCCCCAATCCGAGGTATTCCAATACCTTCATGTCCTTCTCAAATCCAACAAATTCCTGTCCTTTCCCAGCTTTCGATGGGCAGCAGCGTCGGGAGCACAAGAAGCTAAAGGAACTGCGCTCTCCAACCCGTCTCCCATGGAGGGAAGAGTCCTAGGGAGAGGCCTTTGTCCAGCCGTATGAAGGCTGTAATCATCATCATCATTCTCATCATCATTGACTAGCTCCGTGGCGCAGTGGTCAACACGCCAGCCTGCGACACGGAGTGACCGGCCCAACACAGACAATTTATTAGTATAAAATAAGGTTGCACTTTGTATGCGAATATCCGCCAAGCCGCCGCCTGCTTTGGGCCTGTTGATGATGGTGATGATGAACAGTACTCACGCGGCAGCGGGGGCTGCGAGACGGGCAGCGGAGGCGCGGGGCTTCGGGACGGCACGGGCGGCGCCGGGGACGAGCTCTCGCTGTAGCCTGCGGACACACACACCAGTGGTTCTTTATCGGTGTTCCGCGGACCACTGTTGGTCCCTCAAAGCACCCGCAGTGCTCCGCGAAGCCATTCAATGTATAATTCTATTATCATTTACCAGTGACGTGCAGTTCATACAGACAGACTCTATATACCCTGAACTTACTAAACATATATATTTCTTTTCTCTATTAAAAAAATATTTGTTAGGTGCTCTTAAAAAATCACAAGCAAAATGCTCCATAAATCAGTTGTAATTGAATACAGAAAATCATTAGGTCCTTTTTAGTCTCCACTACAGGAGCACGACCCTCTCTGTACTACAAGGGCCATAATTGGCCAGAGCAGCCAGAGGACTTGGCCTACACTCTCCACGCTGGCCAGACGGGTTGAAGAGGTCTCTTAGATGTTTATAAGCTTTGTTTAGCTTGTATTTCCTAAGTCGCTTTCTACGACATCCACGGGAAGACTTAAAGTGGTCTTTTTCTACTCTGCCGGATACCACACGGCTACATACATAAAATAAAGTATTTATTTAGGTCGTAATTTATTACGTAAGATTTTTACGGAGTATGTTTTTCTCTACCTTCTGAAAAATGTGTGTGCACGTAGCTGTCATTTACATATTCATGCAAGCAAGGGTTCTCAACGGTTTTTTTTTTTTATTAAAAACAAGCCCCGATTTTTTGGGATGCCATCGCCTAGTTACGAATGCGGTTAATAAAGAGTTACGCCACAAAAATTGCATTAAAATACAAATTTCTGATAAATAATTAATTAAATCAATTTATTTATTTAGGTACACCAACAGTATTTACATACAACATTAAATCTCACTCACGAAATCTTTTGGGAAATTTATATAATACATTTATAATACCAGTAAAAAATACTCACCTTTGCTGGGCTTTTTGGTCTCATGAATCTCCTCTTTAACCGCGTCCACACCTCCATTTCTCTGGATGAAGTCGTATATGAACTGCCGCGTGTCCTGGTCCTGTAGTTGGCTTTCAGATACTCCAGCCTTCAAGAAGAAAGAGCGCATCTCATCATCGTCAGGTAGCGTTTCCACGTCGAACCCTGTGGAATAGAAAAAAAAGGCGGTTTGATAATTTTACGTGATAACGCTGGAAGAGAGATAGATGCGTCACAAGCCGAACGCTTAGGCCGATCGTGCCTCTCTATCGCTTGTTCCGCGCCCTCACTTGCACACGGAACGTGACACATTTTCGTGCGTGCAGCCGACGTTCATAGATTTATAAGACGTTATCTTGAAAAGGCAAAATTAAAAGAAGGGAAAAGGTTTTTGGCAGATGTACGTATAGACGTTAACGAGTTTAAAAAAAAATCTTATATCCCTGGTCCCAAAGCATCTCAGGTGAGGAGGATGTTACAGGTGAGAACACGCTTAGATGACAGAGACGTCAATAGTTTTCAGCACTTGCCTACTAATGACGTTTAAAGGCAAATTTTTGACACCATGGGTTACGTTAGTGCAATTTCGGACGGATCCCTTTTTTTTTACATTTAAACTATAGCCTATGTTTCTCGCTAATAATAGCTTTCGACTGGTGAAATAATTTTGAAAATCGGTCCAGTAGTTTTTATTTTCTCCATTACGTCCAAACTCGGCTTCGGTCAACAGATAGAGTCGATGGCACTAACTGCTTCCAAGAAGTTGGGCATCATCTCAAAGGTTCGGCGGTACTTCAGCTCTGAACGGCTGCTTAGTCTTTATACAGCCCAGGTTCGCTCTTGCATGGAGTACTGCAGTCACCTCTGGGATGGCTCAGCTAAATACCAGCTTGAAGCATTGGACTCTGTTGACCGAAGAGCCCGCAGGCTTATAAACAACGACGTGGTTTCGAACCATAAATTGCAATCCCTGGAGCATCGCCGTAAAGTTGCTTGCCTATCGGTTTTTTATAGGATCCATTATGGAGAGTGTGCGAAAGCGCTCTTTGAGCTAGTAGAACCCTCAACATTCCTCCATCGGACTACAAGACGCAGACAGAAATTCCACCCTTTTATCGTTGGAATACCAAAGAGTCGAACTAAACGCTTTGACAGTTCCTTTTTGGTTCGAGTAACTATGGTGTGGAATGAATTGCCTGCGTTTATATTCCCAGACAAGTACAGTCCCGGGACATTCAAAAGTAGAATAAATGGGTATCTCTTGGATAGGCATGTAACATCCTCGTCTTCATCGTCACTTACCATCAGGTGAGATGGGAGACAAATGCCTACCTCAATAATTAATAAAAAAAAAAATTACAAACATCATCATCATCATCATCAGCTTTCTACGACTCACTGCTTTTGTCTGCGCCATTACGAACATACTAACACACAAATCTTTCCTCTTTATAATATTAGTCTAGATACATATACCAGACGTAGGAAGTACTGTATATTGGCCAGTATTGGTATAAAGTTCCACTTCCGTAGAATAAGTTTCGAGCCCCTTTCGGTGATATTTCGGTAGAGGCTGCAGGAAGGGTTACGTTTAATATTTACTACTAAGGAATGCCTCCGTGGTCCAGTGGTTAAGGCGCTTGCCTGTCGACCCGGGGGTAGTAGGGTTCGATTCCCACGGGAAGCATACTTTGTTTAGTTGTTTCCAGTTTGGTTAGGACATTGCAGGTTTGAATCACCTGATTGTTTGATAATTAAGATGACCCCGTGCTTCGGAAGGCACGTTAAGCCGTTGGTCCCGGCTGCCATCTGGTAGTCGTTGAAGGAACCACGTCAGAGGCCGAGAGGCGGTTCCGAAGAACTCTGACACCAGCGTGTGCATGGTCGATCGACCGTGTCACCTACACGAAATGATGATGATGACTAAGGAATATACCTGTATTGGCATCCCATCCAATGTGAGACACATGTTTGAAGCCTTGAGGAGCGCCGATGTCTGCTTTCGTAAGTTTCCGCCCCTTCGGCTTCTTGCTGCCCTTCAACGTGTAGCCGGCTGGGGATGAGAAAATGTTATTTTACTTTCAAGTACCATTCGGAATAAAATAACTAATTGGTAAAATTAAAGATTTAATATATAATCGAAAGATTGTGTGGTATAATCTGTGCTGGAAGGTCATTTGCATCAACAACTAGTTGCTTCCATTAAAGGAAATGCGCGGGATTACTCCCAGTGTTCCCTAAATGTTGACTTTGAAGACAAATAATGAGAGAAACAAGCTTTGGATCGCTATTTTCCATGTTTTTTTAACTCAAGATCATAATAATGATAACACGCCATATACAACGTGATTTTGAACTTCCTAGCTATATTAAAATCTGGAAATCAGAATCCCTAATGGTACACAGAATTGCAAGAAAAAAAGGTAAAAAAGGAAAAAGAAAATCAGGTTTCCCATACAAAGTCGCCGATCAGCTGGACGAATTTCTATGTAAAGTTAAATTATTTTTTTCGTTTTTTACTTTTTTTTCTTACAATTCTGTATTCCATTAGGGATTCTGATGCCCAGATTTCAATATAGCTAGGGGGTTCAAAATCACGCTATAGAATTCATGTCTGTGTCCAGAAATTCATGAAACTATAGCGAATTTCAAATGGCAAATGTAAACAACATTGTTAATCATAATCATAATAATAATTTATTTGCAAACATACAGTAAATAAGGGTCATATAACATTGAGAGTACATTGTATGAAACCTGCCACCTAAGTTTTTAATATAATGTTACTATCATAAATATGCACTTACAAGTAAAGGGTGGTTTAGGTGCTAGCGGGGCGGTGAGCGGAGCGGGCGTCGGCACGGGGGCGGGGACCGGCGCGGGGGGCGGCGGGGGCGACGGCATGTGCATCACGCCGTTGTGTCTCGGCGTGTTGTTTGGGGCACCACCAGAATTTGTCCGCACCGCCATCATAGACCGTTGCCGTCGTTCTGAAAACCAGAAATCGAGTTAAGAAAATTGTTAATAAACATATTTTTTCTTTTTAGACTGATATTGTGTCCCACTGCTGGGCAAAGGCCTGCCCTTCGACGTCGTCGAAGACGAAGACGAGATGAAGGCGTAACGTCGTTCGTCGACGTTATGCCTTCATCTCGTCTGTGGTCTACGCGTACGTCCAATAGGTATCCACCCACCTTAGATCTGATATCATTCGGCATATATACCCCGGCCCAATCCCACTTTGGTTTGGCCGACTTGACACCTCCCTGGTCTTAAAGCGTAGCTCAGTGTTCCTCACCCTGTCTATTCGACGAACGCTGAGAATGTTGCGCAGACCTTGAGTTTAGACTTTTGACCCTGAATCAAAGACTGGCAGGATACACATGTCGAGGAGTTTGCGCTTTACATTCAATGTAAGGTCGCCCGTAATAGCGCCTTCACGGACCAGGAAGGCTAGGGTCTCACCCGCACGTTGCAATTAGCGTTGCCATCTCTATATAATAGCCGGACTTAGCCGTCAAAAAGGGCCTACTTTTGGGTCCCAAAGCCGGACAACATTAAAAAAATTAAGGATTTCTGACAAAAATATCGAATAAAACACATATTTAAAAGCCAGACTTTATGAACTTGCGTTTAGTTGCGCAAGTCACTAAATCTTGTCTCGCTCGCTCGTCGCTACTGACTGAAGTATTTGAATTTAACAATAGTATAAAAAGCCTAACAAAAGCCGGACGGGCTGGACGCAGTCAAATTCGGCCGGACAAGATGTCAAAAAGCCTTAGGGCCGCGCTACACTGGATTGGCCTGGGATGGCATCGGACGAGACAAGTCATTTCAAAACAAGCTATTATAACCTTTATTTATATACCGGCGACGCGCCGCGCGCGTCACCTCGAGCTAGCTCGTGCCGTCGCGCGCTCGCGGGCGTCTAGTCATCTTATACCACTGGACATAAAGGTTATAAAAGCTTGTTTTGAAATGACGCTTCCGATGCCAATCCAGTGTAGCTCGGCCCTAACACTGCCCGGCGTTATCCGGACAGATGGCAACGCTAGTTGCAATAATTGTCAAAGAACGTTTCAAAAATGTGGCGTAAATCACTCGTTTGGTGAGTCATGCGTTCAAAAATAGGTCTTTTTTATCTTGCCTGTTGCCGAAAGATGCTATCTGTATCTGGTCCAAGTAGAATATATGTGTCCTCCAAATACTGCAACGCCTGCACAACGACCTCTACCTTATGTTAAGTGCTATTTGCCGTCGATTTAGTCTTTGACTGATTTATCTCAAGCCCAGCCTCGAAGCTCATTAATCTTTGAAAGAAAGACAATGTCATGTCTTTCTTTCAAAGAATGAATGTCATAGGCGAAGCGATGGTTAGATAATAGAACCGGGTGTCGCCGATATCAATGCTCATCGTATCCTATAAGATAACAGACATAAAGGACGTGTTGGTCTCTTACTGATTGGTAGGAGCTGGGATTTCCAGGAACAAAATTCAAAGTTTACCTATGGAGAGGCCAGTAGAAATATTAACGGGAAAGGAAGCTGGCTAGGACATTACATTAATGAATAAATAATTAAGAAAGAATAAATAATGGCATAAAGTTTATTTATACACATAAGAAGACAGGGATGTTGATAGACTCATTCGGCTTAGAGTGAGTAGTTCTCAAACTTTTTTTGCGGCGGACCCCTTTTGCAAAAGATGAAACGGAGTCCTAAACTATACAAAAACCGATGTATTTGTTTAAATTTTTTATTTGTTAAAATAGTTCTGTATTTGTTTCTTGTTTGATGTCGAGCATCTAGCTAAGCTAGATGCTCCGCTTCAACGTAACAGGATATAAAGCAAAGGAAAGGCCGAAAAAGTTGTGGAGGCATTGTGTAAGATATGACATGGGAGCTAGTGCCTATATGATGGAAAATAGAAAAAAATTGAGAGTTGACATACAGAGCCGACCCCAAATAAGGAAAAAAGAGATAGAAGAATAAGATTTGTTTCTTGTATCATGTCCAGTATTTTCGTGGAACCCTGGACAGTTTGAAAATGAAATGGCTGGTGTAGACGTATTCCAAGGAGTCCTTAAATGTATTAAAAAATCGCGTTCGTTCGTACATGCATGCGCCTTTGCATTTTGCCGATATTAACTGGCATTTTCTTAAGAAACCCAAAGTTTAATAAAAATAACGGGTTTAGGTATTGTTTTGAAACGAAAGTCAAAGTCAAAGATTTTTATTAAAAATTGGATACCTACAAGTATCTCTTTTTGAACGTCATATTTTTAATTTTTATGCTATTTACGCATTAATTATTTTAAAACTATGCGTTATAAAAAAATTAATGCGTGTAAGTACTCATCACCGCTCGTAATGCTAATTACGTTTACATTAAATTTGCTCTGGCGTTGCGACATAACAACTATAATTGGCTCCATTTAAGAATGCGATATAAAATCAGTACATGTTATTATTAAAACCAAACAGGCAAATTAATTATAATTAAGGTTAAATAATACATGGCTGCCGAAAACGTAACCTAGAAGGAGATGGCGCGATGACTTTGACGCTTATATAAGTGGCTGGCAAACTATTGAGGGATAAATGGAGACAAAAAGGGGAGGCCGTTGCCCAGCAGTGGGAAAACCAAATAGGCTAAATAAAAAAATCTTAAGTATTATTAAAATTTAAAATATGTGATGAAAAAGAACTTAAACTTAGGGCGTTAACCTAAGGGACGTGGGTTCGAATCCTACCTGTGGCTGAGTTCTTTTTTATCACATATTTTCAATTTTAATAATATACCGAGCATTGTAATGCTATTTAAAAAACAATTTAAGTAATCTTAAGTATTGTTATTTAATATTTAATTATTTAGTGCTAAAGAATTAATTTCGATTGAAAATTATATTAGCTCAGATTTTTACATTATTACATACAATTCGCATTTATAACATTCTTATATAAATAATATAATAAATGTCATAGAATTTTGTTGCGAATTTTTTTTCGATAAATAACCCAATAAGAGAACTTTATAATCCAACCTTTATTAGCGTCAAACGCTGCCGTATGTGCAAATTACTATTAACAAAATGTGGTATTATAAAAGCGCAATCAAAACTATACTGCAAAAATAAACCTTATAGAACGGATATAAGGGCCATATTAGCAATTTTCATTTTGGCGATGACTAGTACTGCAGTCATCTCACACACCTTTGTTTTGACATTACAAGTTGTTAGTAAACAATGATCGCATAAGATTATTTATCACCCATACGCATCGCCCGTATCGTATTTTTGAGAATACACAAGTTTTTTTACCTCTTATAATTCGGTAAGAAACCACGTCAGAGGCCGAGAGGCGGTTCCGAAGAACTCTGACACCAGGGTGTGCATGGTCTATTGGCCGTGACACCTACTCGAAATGATGATGATCGAATCATCATCATTTCGAGTCACGGTCCATCGACCACGGTTCTTCGGAACCGCCTCTCGGCCTCTGACGTGGTTCCTTTTAACGACTACCAGATGGCAGCCGGGACCACCGGCTTAACGTGCCTTCCGTAGCACGGAATCATCTTTATTATCAGACAATCAGGTGATTAACGCCTGCAATGTCCTAACCAAACTGGAAACAACTAAACAAAGTATGCTTCCGTTGGGAATCGAACCCACGACCCCCGGGTCAACAGGCAAACGCCTTAACCACTGGACCACGGAGGCTGTTAAATTCATTCGATGAACGCCGGCTTAACGCAGGAAAAAGTGCCACGATCCGCGTGCAAGCGAGAGCGCGGAACAAGCGATAGAGAGGCACGATCGGCCTAAGCGTTCGGCTTGTGACGCATCTTTCTCACTTCCACCGATAAAACGTTAAATTATCGTCCGTAATCCAACTTTGCAGACAACCAATTTTTTTAGAAGGATACAGTTACGTTCAAATCCCTTATGACGGTTCTGCACGAAATGGTGAAAATTTACGTGTTTTGAAATGACTAGTACTATGCGCTGAATTCATTAAATACATCAGTGTTTTTTTTGTTTTTACTATTAATTATTTATTTTAGGAAACTAAGTCTCATAATTAGTCAAAGTGTTTGTATAATTTAGGACGATCCGTGAACAAGATCGCCCCCTTGTTGGAATTTGAAACAGATACTTAAGGAAAAAAAATAAAAATGATATATACACAATGTTATGATAACATTTTTCTTCAAAAACTTTGTAATTTTTACGTCTAAAACAATAATTCTCACATGACAATATTTATATTTACATCTCGGAGGACGTTCCCTTTTTTTTTTTAATAAAAATAAAATATGAAAATATTAAGACTTTTCATCTTTTTTCCTAATCACCTAATGATTCTGCGCAGCCTAATGGCTTGCGCAGTACTGACGTTTTTCGTTCGCGCGGCACCCGCTTAAGGAGTAGGAAAGTTTAAAAGTGGCAAGGCGAAAGGTTAACAACGTGGAGGAGTGAAAAATTGAAAACTGAAACCAGAAATAGTGCCTGGTGCTAGCTATATGATCGCCTATTCAATCCCGATTTGATAGTCACTTCATATTTGGTTTTATACACTTTTTATAGTACAAATTAAGGCTTATTTAAGGCGTTTGCCTGTTGACCCGGAGGTCGTGGGTTCGATTCCCACCGGAAGCATACTTTGTTTAGTTGTTTCCAGTTTGGTTAGGACATTGCAGGCTTGTAGGTAGTCGTTAAACGAACCACGTCAGCGGCCGACACCAGGGTGTGCATGGTCGATTGACCGTGACACCTACTCGAAATGAAAGAATTAATGAAAGTACAAATTTTTGTTAGAGTCCAGTGTCCCCTCTCTTTATCTACTAAATGCTTGTACCTATATGAACACGTAATTCACGGAAATAGTATATTTAACGAAGTTTTTAGAGTTTAAAGAGTTATAGTCGACAAACTTATAAATGTACTCGGTAAGGTAAAACTTCATACAAATAGAATTGAAAATGAGTTAAGCCAGTTGTTACTTACGTAAAACAAACTACTGAATATACATTTTCGAACCACGTAAAGTTAAGTATAAATTAATTGTAACATCGTAGCAGCTTTAATTATAATAATACCTAAAATAATAGCAATGCGATTACGTTCGACAGCGCGCGGCGCTTGGCGGAACTACAGGAGGCCGCTTGGTACCTATTGCGCTCGGGAATCAAAGTAGGTAATATACCTACGAAATCTTGTTACCAGCACTTGCCTCTGCTCGTTGTGGCACTCAAATGGATAATATTTTTTCCAATTTCCTTTGTAAAGTAGGTCTTTATAAATATTTCTTCAGTTACGACCTTCTTATGTGGGTTCGTTTTTAGACGTTAGATAATGGTACGGAACCCTTCGTGCGCGAATCCGACTCGCACTTGGCCGGGTTTTTTAATTCAGTAAAAAATAAAAGTCCCGTCCGATTGATATAGAAAAAGAGGAAGACCAAAAACAAAGTGGTCACATGAAATAGGAGCATTTGATAAGAACTGGGTGGATACTACGAAGAATCGAGAAAAGTGGAAGGAAAGGCTCAGAAGTGGGACATAGAGCTAGAAAAAAAAGCCGCGCGAAGGTCGGTCGTTCACGTATCTATTATTAATGCAGAATGACCTAAGGGACTTATAATAAATTACTAATAGAATCAAAGCATTTGGAATATTGACCTGATAGCTTCAACCTCAACGTCCTCGAAACAATTTCATTATAACGCCCATTATAAGGCAACGACCGGCAAATTTTCGGTGCTTCCGATACCGATTGAGTTTTTTGCTAGATGCTCTTCGATCAAATATAATGGTAGATATAGGTACGATTCGCGCTCGAAAAGTGGCACCGGCAAAACAGCGCACTAATCGTGTTTCGGAGCTGTTTTGTCCACAGTTTCAATAAACCGCGCTAGCACTCACACACCTCGCGATGACGAAGGTACAGTGAAAAGATGCAAAAACTACAAAAAAGTGAAAAAAAAATAGATGGAGTTATACTTTCAGTATGTCCCGTTTTTGTATTTGTTTGTAAGTGTGCATGATGTTTTGACTCGGAGACATTATTAAGGCTTCATTTTGTATGCGACTGTGTATCTACCATTATATTTGATCGAAGTAGATGCTACTTTAATATTAGTGCTTGGAAGTTGGAAGTAATACATTTTAACCGACTTTAAAAAAAGAGGAGGAGGTAATCAATTCAGTTGTATTTTTTTAATGTTTGTTATCTGCGAACTCCGTCATTTATGATTAGATTTTAAACATTATTTTTAGGGTTCCGTAACACAAAAGGAAAAAACGAAACCCTAACAAATTTTCGTGCTTTTTCGACATTCGCAAGGGAATCAAAACCTACAGGATACTTCCCATGAGCTCAGAATCTTGAAATTTGGTACGAAGCAAGATCTTATAGCACAAATAAATGAAAAACTGCGAAAATCATTAATTTTGAGTTACATCATATAATAACATTATTTTTAATAATTTCAAACTTAGTATATATAATGTACGGATTTCCTTCGTGCGTTATAAATCGACATAAATTATCTTAACTATTAGTGCCAAGATGGACTCATTCAGTGTAGTATGGGATTGTCCATCTTGGTACTAATATACATGGTATATTGCTTAGTATTAACCTTTTGTATACCAAGGCATTGGGACAAAATTGCAAAATGCCAGAAAGCCATGGAGAGGAGTATGCTGGGATTAAACTAAAGGACAGAAGCGCAGACATTAGAGACATAACAAAAACAACAGATATCTTGCAACGTATTGACCAGCTCAAATGGAGACGGACTGGTCATATGCTCCGTTGCAATTATGAAAAATGGAGCAAGCGGGTGATAGTTTGGTACCCAAGAGACGGCTCTAGGAGCAGAGGCCGTAACGTGTTATGATGGGAGGACGACCTGATAAGGACCTTAGGTCCCCTATGACTACGAGTGGCAGCAGACAGGAAAAAATGGAAATCTTTGGAGGAGGCCTTTTGCCGTAAGGCACGCCGAACTAAGAGATATGCTATAAAACAAACTGCTCTGTGTTAAACTGTAAAACAAATGGTTCGGAAATAAAGGCTTATTATTATTATTTGTATTCCAGCGCTTGTTTACGCCCGACGCCAGGCTACTACAAATTGTAATAACGTTAGTTGTCAATGGCGCCTCAGTCACGCGACAGTTTTGCAACTAAAGTGGTCAATGGCGCCCAATAGGTTAAAGCGCCTGAACAGACATACCTTGCCGCCTCTGCTTCCGCATCTCGATCCTCTCGATGAGGATGTTTCGGAGCACCGTCGCTTCATCTTCGTTCGCAAAGTTAAAGGCAGTCATGTATTCCTGTAATTATTTTTTTATGAAAGTTTATTATGAAAATTATTAAAATGAAAATATAAGATGAAAAAGAACTCGCTACGTACGATACGATAAAGTCAAAAATAACAATGCATTCTAGTTATCAGACTAGTCATGTCAATTGATAAATTTGATTGACGTTGATGCAAAAGTATGTACTATATTTAGTTTTATTTTTTATCAGGAATTCAAAAACATGGTTAGTCATTTGATTGATCTTGCCTTGTATTATTGGGTTGCTAAATAATATATCATAAAAAACAGACTTCAATCAAACTACTGAACCGATTGTGATAAAATTTAAATGGGACCAACTTCAAAGCATACCGTAATAAACTTTATTTTTTTTTAATAAACTTTACAATCGTTTCGTAAGTGACGCAGTTCTGAAATAAGAAACATTATATAAAATAAAAAATGCAACATGACTGATAACCTTGTCCGTGGTAGAGCCACGCTACCGGCAAAATAAAAATTACTAGCAGCATGAATGGGCCGGCTCGTCCGGGGAAGCACCACTCTCTCACAGAAAATCGACGTCTGAGTAGAAGCTTTACCGCTTCTATGCTTTGTTAGGTGAGTCAGAAAGCCGGAGGCCCATCCTTCCCTCTCCTCTCCATATTTCCTTCCCCCTACTCCTTGAAAGGCCAACAACGCACCTATCACACCCTGGTGTTGCAGTTGTCCATGGGCAGCGATAATCACTTACCATCAGGTGACCCGCTTGCTCGTTTGCCGTCCTATAACATAAAAAAAAACCTCCTTTTTTTGAAGTCGTTTTTATAAACAATCGCAATTTCGGTAAATTCGAATGTAACCGTTTTCCCGGTTGCATCCTTAGCCTAGAGCCTGGGTGCTTCGAGTCCGGGGTCCACTATCCGGCATTTTCTTCACCACTTCGCACGGTTTTCGCAATACTTGATAGAGAGCCCATTGGCATGCATATCGTCTCTAACAACACCAAGCCAGCTTCTTGGGCTTTCCCCTTCTGCCGGGCCCAGGCAGACGCAGCATAACCAAACATTCGTTTCCTATGTAATTTGCTGGTTTTCGTATGACGTGAGCGTGACCGTATAGGCACACACGAGGTTACCGTTAGGGTTTTTTTTTTTTGTATATCCGACGGCAAACGAGCAGACGAGCCACCTGATGGAAAGTGGTCACCGTCGCCCATGGACATCTGCAACACCAGAGGAGCTGCTGATGCGTTGCCGACTCTTAAGATACCTGTAAACACGCCTTGTAGGGTCTGTAATACAGCGGCAGATAGATACCTTGTGCCGCTATGGCCCTTGAACAATTGAACATGTCAGCTTTTTGATAAGTTTGTGCCCCTAGACGTACACCCCTCAGCTTATCGTGCAATAGCTACAGTCCTGTCTTCAGGAGATTTGGACGTTTGGCAATTTTTAAATAGTTTCTTTCTGTACATATACCTATTACGACATGATATTTTTTTATTGACTAACTTAGAATCTAATGATGCAAGTTCTTAAACTGTATAACAATTTTCACATAATATTCTTTGGACAACCATATTTTTTATTAAAAATTTTGTGCTGTTATTCATGCAGCATGCAGGGAGAAAATATAAATATATAAAAAATCTCACCTCAGCTTCGAACGTATGTAAGTAGGGCCTCGGGCTTTTGTATTCTATCTGGAGGTAGACCTCGTGCTCCCATATCATGGTTTTGCGGTACAGGCAGTATATCCGGAAGAAGTACGACCTGCGCCCATTGTCCTTTATCAGGCAGAGGACGCCCGTGTCCTTCTTTTTCCATTCTGAATGGCCCGGGCCTTCGGTCGTGAAGAGCTGGACCACAGCCGTTGCTAGGCTCTGAAAAGGAGGAAATGATTGTATACAAAGGTTTTGTCTGCAACCAGGCGCGTTTTGGGCGGGGTGTAAAAGTAAGTCAGATTATCCTGACTAAATCTCGTAAAATTATTAATTTAAATGTTTATAGTAGCGAGTTTCGACATATCGATATATTTATTGTAAGTATAAAAAATAAAAGATAAATTATACCTGGATGATGTTTGCACAATACTTAAAAATCTTTTGTGAGAACAAATATGCTGAAGAGGCATTTCGTCAAAAAAATTATAAATTATACATTTTCTGGCGAAAAGTCTATTCAGAATTAAAATTCTTATAAGTATATTATTTACTAGCATAAAATGCAAAAAATAAAGGCATTCATATTTTTGTTAGGACAATCGTATGCACAGAAATTGGCCGTTTCCGTGATTTTTATTATATCTGTTTACGGTAATAACTCAGGATATTGAAGCCCGAATTTTATTTTAATTTGATTCTTAGTATACACCATCAACCTTCTTACCATTCGCGAGTTGGTTCTCGGTCGCTTTTAAAGTTAACTATTTTTACATCAACCATTTACTCTTAATTTAAGATTTATTTTAAACTTCCAAATATTCTTCCATTTGTTGTTTATTTTTGTTTCGTTCCTCAATAAACGTCTGATTGTTACCATTAATAAAGCTAACTTAAATTGTTTTTAAATAGCATTACAATGCTCGGTATATTATTAAAATTGAAAATATGTGATGAAAAAGAAGTCGGCCACAGGTAGGATTTGAACCCACGTCCCTTAGGTTTACGCCCTAAGTGTGATACCATTACACCACCGTGACTTCGAATCACCGCGTCAAATTCTTTCATCACATAAATAAGGATTGATCTAAATTATACAAATACTATTGATGTATTTTATTAATTCAGCGCATAGTGACAGCCTCCGTGGTCCAGTGGTTAAGGCGTTTGCCTGTTGACCCGGGGGTCGTGGGTTCGATTCCCACCGGAAGCATACTTTGTTTAGTTGTTTCCAGTCTGGTTAGGACATTGCAGGCTTGAATCACCTGATTGTCTGATAATAAAGATGATTCCGTGCTTCGGAAGGCACGTTAAGCCGGTGGTCCCGGCTGCCATCTGGTAGTCGTTCGGAACCGCCTCTCGGCCTCTGACGTGGTTCCTACGTCAGAGGCCGAAGAACTCTGACACCAGGGTGTGCATGGTCGATTGACCGTGATACCTACGCGAAATGATGAGCGCATAGTACTAGTGATTTAAAAACACATAATTTTTCACAATTCGTGCAGTACCGTCTTAAAGTGCATTTAGATGAGATTATTTTTGTATTTACTGTGTTATCTACATCTATCATGGGCGTAAATTTCTAATTCCTTTAAGCTGCAGCAAGGACAGCTGATATATAATTATGGACATTTTAATGCTCCTAAGATGATAAGCATATCAGATAAATATTATTGTGTTTTTATAACTACCACAAACACTTACGTCTTTTTAAATTTAAGTAAAGAAAGATACTAGTATATCTTGAACTGAGTCTTGGATGTTTTTATTTTAAAATATAGTATCGTTGACTTAGTATCCCATAACACAAGTCTCGAACTTACTTTGGGGCTAGCTCAACTTGAATGATTTGTCCAGTAATCTATTAATTTATAAGCTATTGTATATAGCCGTAAGTCCTCATGCTTAGAATAAAAAATATGAAGGATGGCGCAATCAAAATGATGCTTATGCCCAGCAGTGGGTCGTGGAAAGCTGACGATAATGATGAAGTCCACATCCTTGTTCTTATGAACAAGGATGTGGACTTAGGTTAGCTGACCTAGGCTACTACTATGTTTATGGACAAAACAATATCCAGTGACCATATTTGGAATGATGGTGGACTGGAAGTTCGACATCTAGAATAAACACTTGCCTATCCATGACTTTCACATAAATCTAAACCCCTTGGAAACTTTATTTTTTTAGAGTTCCCTAGTTAACAAAGGTAATAGTATCACCGTGTCCATCTGTCTATCTGTCCGCGGTTTAGCTCAGATTAGACATTATACCAGAGAGCTGTAATTTATTAATCACGCTGACAAAGTGGTTTTTGGGTTCACCTCCTATAGGTTCATAAAGTGGGGATAAATTAATTATATTAATAGCATTACAATGCTCGGTTTAATATTAAAATAGAAAATATGTGATGAAAAAATTTCGCCACAGGTAGGATTTGAACCTACAACCTTCGACATCTAGCCCGTCGATGCTCTCAACCACTGAGCTGCCGTAGCTTCAAATCACCGCGGCGAATTTGTTCATCACATATTATAGGTACACGCATTCGAAGCATGCGTAATCTCCATTACTACCCACTATTTAGAAGTGTGGTATCCAACTTAATTCATATCAGATGAATTGAAAGTTGATTAAAGTGGAGAAAGCTTTCTCAATTAATTATATTAACAGCATTACAATGCTCGGTTTAATATTAAAATCGAAAAAATGTGATGAAAAAATTTTGCCACAGGTAGGATTTGAACCTACAACCTTCGACATCTAGCCCGTCGATGCTCTCAACCACTGAGCTGCCGTAGCTTCAAATCACCGCGGCGAATTTGGGGATATATTGTTTTCTCGTCAACCCCTTGCTGGAATATAGAGCCGTCTTTGGTTAAAGCGCCTATTAAACCATCCTGAATTTAGGATCCGATGGGAGGGACGCCGCTATACGTTAGACACGATACGAGATATCTCCAATCGTATCGCACGTATAGCGGCGTCGGATCCGATTTAGGATGGTATGTCTTTGCCCTTATGACTTTCATAAATATTACTTGTCTTAACAAAATTTTTAAAATATATTTAAAAAATATATATATTTTCTGGGTATTCAAAATGATTACCCCCCCCCCCCCCGCGCAAGCTAAACGGTTGTTTATGGATAGGATACGTAAGAAAATTCAGGGCAGTAGCATATATAACGAGGATAAAATCACAGGTAAGTGAAGTTCACAAGTCAAAGATTTATAGTTGACTAATATTATAAAGCTGAAGAGTTTGTTTGTTTGAACGCGCTAATCTCAGGATCTACTGGATCAAATTGAAAAATTATTTTTGTATTGGATAGTCCATTTATTGAGGAAGGCTTTAGGCTATAAAACATCACGCTGCGACCAATAAGAGCAAAGCATCAATAAAAAATGTTTTGAAAACGGGGGATATTATTCATCTATACAAATGAAAAAAACTAATTAATCATAATAACAGAAAGTGCCGCGGACGAGGTCGCGGGCAACAGCTTGTAGTTGATAAACTTATAAAATGACGTGCAACTATGAAACTCTACACTGCGCGTGGACCGTCACATAGGTACATATTATAAAAACAAACATAGCGTGCCATAACAAATTCACTTTCACATTTAAATTATTAGTCTTTTTCCTTAATGTAACTGTATTATGTATAATTAATAGTGTTTGAATTTATTCATTACAAAAATACATAATCAAATATTTCCCTATAAATATATACAGGTGGGTAATCACCGTGTGGTATCCGGCAGAGTAGAATAGGACCACTCCAAGTCTTCCCGTGGATGTCGTAGAAGGCGACTTAGGAAATACAAGCTAAACAAAGCTTATAAACATCTGTGAGACCTCTCCAACCCGTCTGGCCAGCGTGGAGAGTGTAGGCCAAGTCCTCTGGCTGCTGTGGGGCCAAATATGGCCCTAGTAGTACAGAGAGGGTCATGCTCTTGTAGTGGAGACTAAAAAGGACCTGATGATGAATCACCGATCACCGTTGTTGAGGAACACCGGTGATTAACCATCAACCATCAATACAGCCTGTCAAAATGAAAAACTTTTCCTATGAAAATAATGCTTGAAACTAAAAAAATCGTCATTTTCATACAATTGCTAAGCGGTTGAACGCTTTTCTATAAAAATGTCGAATTTCTTTTTGAGTACCGGCATTGATCTCATAGGTAAAGTTGTTCATTTTGACAAGCTGATTGTGTCGTTTGAGGACAACGGCCCTAATATCCTGTGTATTAGAATTTAATATTTACGAGATTAGAAAGGAATGTTTTATATAATTTTAAAAAGAAATAAAAAAAAATCTGGCAAAGTGCGAGTGGGACTCGCGCACGAAGGGTTCCGTACCGTTATGTATAAAAACTGCAAAAAAAGTCGAATGTTGTATATACAAATTTCATTTTGCGGTTGACTCCTTCGATCAAATATTTTTATTGAAGGTTGACTCCATACATTTTGTTCGGCCGACTGTAACTACATAAGTTGGTCGAGTTGTATAAAAATAACTATCTATGATACCGAGACCCCTATAGTTTTAATTGAAAGTACATACTTTGAGGTATATACCACATTTTTATCAGAATTATTTTTGTAATATTTCAAAGTTACGGGAGAGACCCCTCAAATTTTAACTTTGTATTAGATTATCTCAAGACGGGGGGGTTTGATCTACATCGTGGGGTATCGTTGAAAAGGTCTTTTAAAATGCAACAAAAACTGATTTGAAACTAAAGCAGTTTTTGTTGCATTTTAAAAGACATTTTCAACGATACCCCACGCGTGAGGGTTAGTCTAATTAAATTTTTTAAATTCACTTTTCGTAGTATGGGACTGAAAAAAAAATATATTTTTCATAATTTTAAACACCTTCTTTTGGAACTTAAACATCTATCTCTCCACCAATTTTTGTGACAATCGGTGCAGTAGCGGCGAAGAACGAGCCCGGACGGACAGACAGACGGACGGACGGACGGACGGACGGACGGACGGACATGACGAAACTATAAGGGTTCCTTGTGGACTACGGAACCCTAAAAAGATAATTTTCTTTGCTGAAATAACCAGTTTCGCTACAAGAATGGATTAAGCCTGTTACTACAACAAGTTTGCTATCACTGGAAAGTGATCTCTCTCTTGCATCTATAAAATCTTAACAGCCCATCGTAAGACAGGTTAGTTTACTTGCTTGGCTAACTACCTTGTTATTTATTACTAGCTTTCGCCCGCGGCTCCGCCCGCGTCAATGTCGATCCCTTCGGGAACAGTACTTTGTCGCGGGATAAAATGTACCCTATGTCCTTCTCTGTACCCCAGATAACGTGTTTGCAAACTTTCATGATGGTTCACTAGTTACAACGTAAAAGTGTAACAAACGAACTCACTTTCGCATTTATAATATTAGTTAGGATTGTCAAATCACTACTACCTACTGTAAAGCTGTCTGTATGAAAAAGTATTTCTTTACACAACTGCCCAAGAAAGAAAGGGTATTATTTTAAGAGATCATGTATGTTGTAAGTATGCGAGTTTCTTTATTCTACCATAACTTCTAAATACGTGAATGGATATGGACTATGACTATGGGATACTGTTTATAACTTCTTCCTTGCTCGTTTGGGAGAAAAGAAGAACATAGACTGTACCAGCTGCTTCTCTTCCCGCGCCGATCGTAAAAGCCGATCGAGTGAATGGGCGAAAATCTGACGAATCTTGTTAGTAGGCGATGCGGCTAGCAACCCATCACTATTTTGATTCCGTTTTCCACTACAAGTGGCTTTTAGGACTGTAAAATCTGGGCTCTGTCACAGATTACTAAATAGTTATGGCTCTGTCTATCCCGCAAAGGAAAAAGACGTGATAGTATGTATGTTTACGACTTCCCAAGTGTCAAAGGATATATTTTTTTGTATATAGTTTGTATTATTATTTATAGGAAAGCCCATTTATAGTAAAAACAAGTATTGAGTATGTGTACACATAGTCAATAATTTCTTTCAAATAATATTCTCAAGCGATCTTCAAAATAAAATTGACTGTGAGTGCGGTTTATCATACATTGGGCAAACGAAGAGAAGCATCGGTACCAGAATTAAAGAACATATTGCTCACATGAAGAATGGACGCTCAACCAAGTCTGCAGTCTGTGAACATGCCTAAGACAAGCCAAACTACTACATGCGTTTTGATAATCCTCAAGTCCTGGCAAAAGAAAACAGGTACATGCTGTTTGTAGTCTTTATAAACGACATTGAACAATATCTCAAATGCTCCAGGGTTCTCTGCTTCGCCGACGATATGAAATTTTTTTCTACGATTTCGTCTGTGGCTGATGCAGAATCTCTACAATCTGATCTTTTGAGGTTACAAGATTACTGCCAAATAAATTATTTAGACCTTAATCAAAGACAATATAATATATTGTCTTTGCCTTAATCCACCGAAATGCAGTGTAACATTCAGTCGCAAACGTAACCCGATAGTTTATGACTACTCTCTGCTGGGCGAAAAACTCCAAAGAAACTCAGTAATACGTAACCTTGGAGTGCATCATGATTCGAAGCTTTTATTTGATAACCATGTGGACATAATAATATCAAAGGCATATCGAGCGCTGGGATTTATAAAGCGGGTCTCAAAAGATTTTTCTTCTGAAAAGACATTTAAAATTCTTTATTGTACCTTCGTCAGGAGTATTCTGGAATACGCCTCGCAAATATGGAGTCCGCAGTATATAACATATAAATCTAGAATTGAAAATATACAAAAGAAATTTATTCGTTTTTTATGTTTTCATACTGGAGTCCAGTACGATAGTATCAATTATCTAGACCTTTGTAAAAAAATTCATCTGCTGCCTCTAGAAAGCAGGCGCGAGATAGCTGATCTCGTTTATTTTCAAAAAATTATCACTGCAGCTATTGATTGTCCTGAACTCCTAGCACAAATATCTTTCAGAGTCCCCTATAAAAATTATAGATCCTTAGCACCCATTCATGTCCCGTGTGCGTCCACTAACTATCGTAAAAATACTTATCTCCTGCGTGTGAGCAGCTACGTAAAGATGTCTAGGATTACTGATTTGGATCTATTCAACTCTAGTGCAGCAACAATAAGACGGCAACTATCCCGGCAATTCTTTAATACATACTAAAGTCTTTACTTATTATTGCGTTTGTGATGTTATGGTGCCACTGTAATCCGGATTATGCTTTTGTAGGCTTATGGTTAGTTTTAATTATTTTAGTGGTCTAAAATTGTTAATAATATTTTTTGTTGCTATTGGCGGGAACTTTTTATTGGCTTTCTTTTTTGTACTTAAGTTTATATATTATTGTATTATAGCTGTTAGTTCTCCTTAATAAATAAATAAATTCCAAGAATGCTTCGTGAGGCTATTGAAATTAAAAAAACATCCTAATTGCAATAGAGATTGGCAGTTACCACCAGCTTGGGATCCTGTCATCAATTTAATAAAATCTCAAGCTCATCACAACACTGCAAGACCTTCAGACACCGTGAGCCAATACTGCATACATCGGGAACGTTATCAATAAATATTGTAGGCAGAAGTTTTGTATAGTTCTTATAACACAAAGACAAATGTCAACTTAGTCTACCTGCGACCATGAAAACTGTAAAGTTTTCGAAACGTTAGGTGCTGAAAATAATTTGTAATAAACGCGATAATATCCTATTAAAGTGATTTTATTTAAATGTGTAACAATCGCGAAAACTTAAGAAACCATTAGACAGGGTACTTTTCATCCCACAAAAAGGTGCTGTTCACAAGGTAGGGTATGTACCTTCATTCACCTCACAGGAGCAATGAGCAAAATTTGTTTACAATACTTTAAAACATGCCATGCGCGAGTCAGACTCAAGTACAAAGGATTCCGCACCATTATCTATAAGTAGCTTTTGCCCGCGACTTCGTCCGCGGCAATTTCTGTTATTATGATTAATTAGTATAGATGTGTGCATGGTCGAGTGATCGTGACACCTACTCGAAATGATGACGAGTATAGATGAATAATTTTTCCCGTTTTCAAAACATTTTTTATTGATGCTTCGCTCCTATCGGTCGCGGCGTGATGTTTTATAGCCTTCCTCGATAAATGGACTATCCACCACAAAAATAATTTTCCAATTTGAACCAGTAGTTCCTGCGATTAGCGCGTTCAAACAAACAAACAAACTCTTCAGCTTTATAATATAAGTTAGATAAGTTCAAAATTATTAAAAATATTTTAATTATATGATGTAACTACAAATTTATGCTTTGTGCAATTTTTCTTTTATCTGTGGTATAAGACATTGCTTCATACCAAATTTCAAGATTCTAAGTTCACAGGAAGTACCCTGTAGGATTTAATTCCTTTGCAAATGTCGAAAATTTGCAGCTTTAATGGCTGTATCTTTTGATTGTGTTGGCTTAGAAGTTTGATTTTTTCACAGCTCTAAGGGGCAGTAGACCTGAATATTTGATATGTACATGTTCCTGATAAAAAGGGTCTTGACAGACAGGCAGCCAACAAAGTGATCCTATAAGGGTTCCATTTTTATCCTCTAGATATATGGAACCCTAAAAAACAAAAGAAATAGTCCTTTTCCTTACAAATATTATAAATGAGAAAGTGAGTTTGTTTGTTTATTTGTTTGTTTGTTACGCTTTCACGCCGTAACTACTTAACCAATCATTATCAAATTTTGCATACAAGTTCTCTGGAGTGCAGAGAAAGACATAGGCTACCTTTTATCCCGAGAAAAAGTACTATTCCCGCGGGACAGACATTGCCGCGGGCGAAGCCGCAGGCGAAGCCGCAGGCGAAAGCTAGTATTCTATAATGTAAATCAAATGCCCAGCATGGCCTGCATAACTCACCTATATTGTCCACTTCCTCAAGCAAAAACTATTTATAAATAACTATGTTTACATACAATATGTTCTATGCAATTTATTTGTGAGAGTGCATGACTCAATTCTAACAACTGTGAACATAAATGGGGATTTATAAATAAATATATTTCTGGTTTTTTGAAGTGAAACTTCTTTAGCGGCATCGTGCACTTTTTGGGATAAGTAAAAAATTTTTTAGTCGCATCAGGACATGAGACCTGATTGAAAATTCGTAAGACAGACACGTGACCCCTGTTGTTGAGAAATGAGTGGGTTGGCTTTACAAGTGCATTATCATGAATTAAAATATTCTACAATTGAATCAATAGAACTCACTTTCTTTTTCATTGTTACAATTTTTAAGCTCACAGTTGCCTTGTTTACTAATTATATAAATAGAGGGTTCAGGGGCAAATCCGCAGCTGTAACACGTACAACAAGGCCACAAAAGGCATGTTAGATTTCTTGTATTGGAGCTTCAAATAGATCTGTAATATGATATGACACCTAGCGAGATCATTGGATACCAGAAGTAGCCAGCTATGCTTATTATTAACAAAACACTGTGCATAATGCTGAACATTTTCTTGTATATAGTATTTGTAATAAGGATAAAGCAAGTTCTATGTTTACTAGGCATTTAACCCATAAACAACGAAGATGTCCAATTGGGCAGTGCATCCATAGTTAAACAATTGTTATCGAAATAGACCGTAAATGATGGTATAATAACAACCTCCTTTACATATTCAAAATGTATATATCCTCATGGGAAAATTCAAACAGTAATTCAAATTAGGAATCAAATAGCTTTCCAGGAAACACTTTCACTTCTATATAGGCAGTGCAAAGAGAAAATTAATGTACTCAAAGTTTTCTCTGCTATATACTATGTCTTATTATGCAAACGTCTGCTTTAAAATGTAACGAGCGCATCGCTATTAAGTAATGGTGGAAAATAGGCTAATTTATGAATTAATTAACTTGAATCATCAACCACTTCAAACATTTCATATTGATAAACAGTAGCTTTTCCGACAGTCGTGACCGTGCAGAGAAAGATGAAACGTTTTATTATCGATATCAACGATAATTCTTGATATACTAAGAGATACGTAATCTACTGGCGCGCTGAATCACGAGGGAGGCCACAAATAGGCCGGAACATCTACCTGGCATTTTGGTCCTATCAGGCCGAAAACCTGCTCGTTCTCCTCCCGGGACAACAGGACACTCGGCCTGTGTTCTCCCCTCGGCATTCTTCCAGAATATTAAACAAATCACGTAAAATTACTTCATAAACCACGATCTTATGTGTCAGTCACTCCGTTTTTGGAACATTTTAACATTACACAATTCGTATTTTGGCACAGCAAACATTGTCTGATCAATGATAATAGCATTTCTCACGACGCGGAAGTGTTCATTTTACTATTGCAGAGTTAAAATCTCGAAAAACTTGCAATTTACTTTCTCTGTATCCGTATGTTAACATCAATCATCAAACTGACGCACAGAACCTGTCAAATCAGAACTGATGGTTGGATTTAGAGTGTTGCCAGTAAAGGCTTTTTTTTCATATTTGTTTTACGGCATTTGGGTTTCTATGCTTTTTAGCCCTTCATATTTTTCTACGTGTTATCAACGAAATGGTGGTGTAATTAATTTCGTTGATTCAATGGGGCTCCATGGCGACAATTCCCACGAATCCACTGGTTTGATCAAAGTCGCAGTAGCAGTAAGGCGAGCGACCGCCAGCCCGCTATGTAAATCTCACTACAGCCGCACCATGCATGACACTTTATTTTAGTTATTCCAAATATTGTTCAAAGAATTCTAAACGTGGGCATTTATAACACCAAATTACACCGATTTCACGTTATAAAGTCCACTAGAAGTAAATTGCAAAACAATCCAAAACAAAAATCGTACAGTCCGCCGAAATTCCCGCCAAGTACTCCGCCAGTAAAGGCTTACGGACTAAGTCAGTTTACGGACGATAATTTTACTTGATAACGGTGGAAGAGAGGTAGATGCGTCACAAGCCAAACAGTTATCCCGATCGTGCCTCTCTATTGCTTTTTCAGCGTTCTCGCTTGCTCACTGAACGTGACACTTTTTCGTGCGTGCAACCGGCGTTCGACGATGATTTTTAAGACGTTATAATGTCAAAGAAATTAAAAAGGTCTGGGATAGCTTATATTTGTTATGCAATCCAAATTATCTTATATGTAAATACTTCCAGATTTTTTTATCATTTTTTTTTTCATTTCAGCAAACGTCTCAACGCTGCCAGCTAGTAAGCGACATTTCAGAAAACCTTTATCATGGCGAAAAGTATGATATAGGTATTTATAAGTAAAATAAAAAACCAGCCAAGTGCGAGTCGGACTCGCGCACGAAGGGTTCCGTACCGTTACCAATAAAACGGCAAAAAAATATGTCTGTTGCATGGGACCCCCAGTTAAAAAAAGTAAATGTACACATCATTTCGGGAAAAATAGTCCCCAACCCTAAGAGTAAGGAAGTCTATGGAGAAGCCCTTGTCAACATATATGAATTTTTACTTATACAAATAGCAGGCATTTATGGTACAAAGTGTGAAATATAAATTTGTCTCTTTCTTTCTTCAGTACAATTGCCTTTGACAAAAGAGACATACATATTTTAGTTTTTGCTAATTTATGGTAAAAGCTGTCAAAAGTTTAGGTACGTGCCAAAATCCGCCATATTATGTAACGAGTTTCGTGGTAGTTGTGCTGTCAACGGGTGTTGTTTACTATTTGGAAAAGTTGAGATTTGCGACAAAAATACGCGAAAATAAGGTAATAAATACGTGGAAGTGTGAGAAAACTGTTTATCAAGTTGACTAAATGTTGTATTGTGATGTGTGGTGCAAGAAAAAACATAAATCAACCATAATTGACTCTTCATAGGTTAGCTCTTCAAAGCCCTTCAGGCAAGTAGGCGACCAATACTGTTGAAGAGTTTCTTTCGGCGTCTTCTTCTCTGCAGTGGTCGGTTCCGAAACGCTAGTAGTTTGTAGCTTTTAAACAATAATTAATAATTTGAATATAATATAATAAGTATTATTTAATTTTAAATGTGAATTGACGTGAAAAATGCCTGAAAAGGCCTATTTTCTGAATAAATCTTTGAATCTTTGAGTAACCCGTTTTCTAGCAAGAAAGCTCTTTATTGATTCTGATTGAGAAGCAAAATAAAACACGATCTTAAATTTATGTATAAACTGTTGTTAACTGGTCATATTTTTGTAATACAGTCAGTATTTTCATTTATTTTATTCCTCATTTGTTTACATACTTGAATAGGGCTGTGCATTATCTAAATAAAAAATAATATTTTTTTTATAGGTTTCCGATGATTAAAGCTTTGAGGAATAAATGCTTAGAGGCTATCCGGTTCGGAAAAATATTAATCCTCGGCAACAGGATTGGTACATCTGCTCTTTGCATTTTGAGGAAAGCTGTTTCAATAGAACGCTTGAAGTTATGATATGAGACTTCGTGACAACTCATCCCCAACAATATTTTCATTTCCGGTTTAATGTATACAGTTAATGTCAATGAATAAATGTTTTAGGGTTCGGTACCCAAAGGGTAAAAACGGGATCCTAATGATATGGCTCTGGTGTCCGTCTGTCACCAGGCTGTATCTCATGAACCGTGATAGTTAGACAGTTGAAACTTTAACGGATGGATATATTTCTGTTGCCGCTATAACGACAAAAACTAAACAATAGAATAAAATAATTAATTAAGGGGGCTTAATTAAGGGGGAAAAAAGTTTTTATAGATAATAGTACAGAACCCTTCTTCATGCCTGAGTCCGACTCGCACTTGGCCGGTTTATTCGTTTTTTCTGTCAGACAATATTAAGAACCATTTGGCAGGAGTAGCCGGCTCATGCATGCAAATGTACGCAAAGTTATGTGTGGCAACGTATTGTCGAATTATGGATGCGATCATATGATGTCATGCATACAATAATGCACTTAATAGATTATACTTGTACATAATCCTTACTAATATTATAAATGCGAAAGTGAGTTTATTTGTTTGTTTGTTACGCTTTCACGCCGTAACTACTGAACCGATCATCATGAAATTTTGCATACAAGTTCTCCGGAGTACGGAGAAGGACATAGGCTACCTTTTATCCCGGAAAAAATTACTACTATTCCCGAGGGATCGACATTGACACGGGCGGAGCCGCGGGCAAAAGTTAGTTTATTATAAATGTGTTAATTATTTGCACGTTTACTTTTCAGCGCCGGCTACACAAGAGAAAGAACAATGCCGATTCGACTATGGGAAGTGGCGTCTTTTTTTTTTCGCGCGGCCACTGACCAAACCTTGTTTTTATTCTAGATAATAGCATAATAAACAAAACGTAATATGAAATATATACCTCTAAACTCAGTCCGAGCTGAGTTATTTGAGTTTGAAATCAGTAAAAATCATATATTTAAGAAGGCAATTGTCGTCAAAAAAGTGGCAGGTTAATTGAAATATGCAATGAAACATTATCTTTGGACTTTTTTATTATCACTTTACCCATTTGCGGCCTTCCCCACCAACAGCAAACGTTGTTCGGCGAGTTTAGTGGTACTGGTGAGTCATCGATCATTATGCGAACAAAGCAGATCTATCCGTGGGTACACATGTAGCTAGTGTCCTTGCGCTAATCCCTTCCCCCACCTCCTTTCCGTCATCTCCACGCGCCACTCAGCAGGTATCTATTACCTTCCTGCTTTCACAGATGCAATCTCAGATTTGATTGTCTCTTTCTTCGAAAGCAAGCGTTTGGAAAGATTCAATTTCACTCACCGTTCTGTCTTCGTGTCGTACGCGTATGTAATTCCAGTTTTTGTATAGGAGTGATCAAACGACGACTTGGCCTGTTTAATTGACTACGACACTAATATCTTACCTTTGTGGATTGGCTTGTTATATGGACCTTACTGATATTCCCCCTGTGTAGTGAATTGATTGCCAATATTGCATGTGCGTGTGTACAAAGATGGATCGTAGACAGTGCATTGCTTGTCTTCGAAGTATAAGTAGAAGTAATAACAGTACAAGAAGATCCTACACTTTGACTGCGCAGTGCTTCCAACAACATCCATTCCTGATAGATTTTTTGGGAAGAAGTTATAAATATTACAGTATTATATGCCTTCGGAAGTCCTCTGACTGGTCATAGATGGGTTGAAACAATATTATTAGCAATAGAAGCGACCGCAGAAACTGAGAACTATTTAGGCGATTATATCATTAATAAAAATATAAACGCAAGAAGAGCAGTGTTCCTGACGAATACATAAGAGGATTTTAATCACATAGTACATGACGTTCCTGTTATTAGTATGGACGAGTTAATTATTTATGCCTTGGGACCTTATCAAATCAAACAAGCTCTTAGTTATTACGGAGAATAGAAGTATGTAGAGATATGGACTTAGAAAGTCTCGAAGAACATAATATTACAGTCACAAATCCATGGTTGCTAAGGGCGCGAATACAATCAAGGTATAGACAATCTCGAATTTATTATACGTATATTTTAAAAGAAGGTGGTATGGGAGGCAAGCAAGCTATATGCGCCCATTACTGCAGTTGCATTATCGGCAAACGAACGCTTGGCTGCTGTTCCCACGTCATGTCAGTATTATAGAACTTAGCATGGGGGAGATACTTATTTCCCTGTTCACATCTTCTTTTGTGCTGTATATCACCACACCTATATTATTGTTGCAATAACCTTATTATGTAGGTAAACCTGATGTTTTACAAATAAAAGTACCTACGCGATCAATGTATGTATATGTTTTTTACCTGTAGTTTTTGTGTCATGCCTGTAAATCAAACAAATATTATTATATGTAAAACGAATCTATTGTTAACTTCTTTTACGCTATTCATACTATAACAACCAAATAAAATAGAATCTTAATTGGTTGCGAGTTATACCATATACTGTTATAGTTATAAGAGTTGGGAATTATTAAATAAACACACTTAAAAATTAACTGGCAATTTATTATTGGATGTATTTTTTTTTTTTGAAATGGATATGTAGCTAGCTCCAAGTAAGCTTTCGCTACTTCACCGGGCGTTTGAGGCGAGGGCAGAGTGCCCTCAACCTTTATAGACAACATCACCAAAGGGCCCCCAGGAGGGACGGACCTCGGCTTTGGGCGTTGCCTGTGTGCGCAAGGCTTGGAGAGACAGCAAACTCTCATATTGCCTGATGGGCCGCGTATACGTGCATGCAAGCCTGAAGGGCCAATCTGAGAAACAATGGCAAAAGCCTTTAGAGAGCAGCAACTCTCATCTTTTGCCTTATGGGCCGAAAGCTACGTTGCCAGAAGGGCCTATCCTGGGTGCAAGTCACCCGGGACCGCCGGGCAGTCACCAGTAATCGGCGCTAATCCTACTCTACGCACTCTATTCCGGTGGCGAGTGCGACGGGGTCGGATAGTGGGATCCCTCTGGCTATTCGGAGCCGAAGAGGGGTCGGGGCGGGCTTGTGCGATGTCAATAGGATCATCGGGATCGTCAAGTACGTTCCTAGGACGTTTACGACGTAAGGTCGTATCGTGTAAGTTGGGGGAGTAGTTAGCAGCTTGCACTACTAACGGGTTGGGGTGGCGTGCAGCTTTCTCAAAGTAACGCTTGGAGGCGTTTTTGAGATAGCCGCGAATGGATGGGTGATCTAGGTGACGGTGTAGGTCTGTCATGCGCAAGTACCGATGGTGACTCGTATTTGTGGCACGGGTGACGAAGCGGTTCTGCAAGCGTTGCAGCCGATCGATGTGGGAGGGCGCGATATGGGTTGACACTCTATAAGCTTTGCGTCCGCCCTATCATGACCTACGCCGGCGTAGTCTTCTACGCCGGCGTAGGTCATGATATGGCGGAGGCAAAGCTTATAGAGTGTCAACTTATTTCTAAGTGACATCTTAGCATTGCCTATCATGGAGACGGCCTAATACGAAGGCGGCATGGTTGCGGACTTTGGTGATGTGGGGGCCGAAGGTCATCGCGCTATCGAGTACGACTCCAAGGTATTTAGCCTTGCTTGCCCACTGAATGGGCTTTCCGTACAACGATACTGATCCTAACGAGGGGAGTTCTGCTCCGGACATGGTGATTTTTCGACGTGTTTGGATGTATTGTGAAAAGAGAGAATCGGCAGTACATACCTGCACTGTGGTACGCAGGGTTGGCAGAGAGGAGGCGGGGGAAGGGTAGCGATACTATATATCTGTGTATACTAGGCAGATAAAACTGCTTTGTTCGCAAAATGAAAGATGACTCACCAATACAACTAAACTCAAACAAGGTGTGCAGATGGTGGGGGCCGGCCTCAAAACGGGGTAAAGTAATAATAAAAATGTTCAAAGATAATTGTTTTATTGCATATTTTCATATAAACTCGCGATTATGATAAAAATTGCCAAATAAAATACATGATTATTTACGAATTTTAAGCTCAAATAACTCAGTTCGGACTGAGTTTAGAGGTATATATGTCATAATAAGTTTTGTTTAGTATGCTATTGTCTACAAGAAAAAAAAGGTTTGGTCAGTGGCCGCGCGAAAAAAAAAGACGCCAATAACCGGCATTGCCCTTTGTACTGCGTGAAACAAGCAATATCAATACTAATTTTGCTAGTACGACGTTTTATTCCTATTACCAGTATCAGATGAAGTTCAGAAAGAGGTATGTAAATCAAACATATTTTTTAAATATTTCGATAAAACAATACCTTGTGGCATTATGATCTAACAATAAAAATTATATGCATAATATAATATTTTTTAAATCTGAAATTATAATATTCATTTAAGTGTTAAGATACAGGGCGTATGCATGAACTTGTCAGTAATGCGTCTTACTTATTATCTCAGCTGTGCAGTACAAGTTTCAAATCTTTTCATTGGCTGGAGCTAATTAAATACCTCCCCCCCCCTGAGAGAAACAGACTTATTCTAAATTTAATAATAAAATATTATGATTTAACTAAGTACATTGAAATTTCAGGTAGTGGAATATGAAAAAAATAAAGGCTGTAAAAGGTAAACGTTTGAACCAGCAGAAGAAATTACAATTTGAAAGATATTATGTTACATATAAATATCACGGTGAAATTAAATGTAAATATCTTTCAGATAGATGGTTTTTAAACATTATTAATACTTTTTAGGAATGATTAAGTAAACAAAGTTATAAAATAAATTGTCATTTTATTATCCTTTCCCAAAATGTTTTTATAAGCTCTGTCGGCTCTGTGTACAAAATAACAGTACTGTTTAAAGTAGATCATTACATAGTATGGAAGTGACAACCCTAGGCAATGGCAGCCATTTTATGTAACGATTCCGTGATGTAGGTATACACGATTTTTTTGTAGGTATTTCCAGTCCTCCTTTTTCTTTGGTCTGAGCCCCAACCCGGCAACTCATAAGACTTAATTGACAATAACTTTGACATGTGATTATGCATGAGAAATGGGAATAAGCTTTATAAATCCTACATTCAGGAGTGCTATTTTTTTAATGACGTCGTTCGTATGTCACAATTTCATAGATCGTCATAGACGAGTGTCACAATTTCAAGAATAGTACCCCTGATCTTTTTAAAAGATTCATAAAATATTTAAATAGGATATAAAAAAAAAATGGAAGTATTTACCATAGAGATAAGATAATACGACGGCTCAGAACAATAACTAAAGCATAGAAACCGTGTTAAAATAACAACAAAATACAATATTCTACACTGTTTTTACTTATGGCATTGTTAAAGCATCAGAAAGAGATGCATATACAATGCCATTTGCGTAAATGTGCAGGTTGTCCTGGGGTACTGATGTGATCAGGGTTGTACTATATCGATGAAATATATTTATCGACTAAATGTTTCGTCCTAAGAAAGTCATAAATGTACTCTACTCTGATTGTATCGATTCGTTAAATGAGTACGATTCATAAAAAAAAAACAACTAGTTGCACTCCAGGAGTGCCGGCAGAAGTGAAAACTCGCCTTTGCGGCATACTCAGGTCCGTGTCCTTCTTACGAATTTTCGATCAATTCACGTGTCCTGACGCGAGTTTTCTATTTTACCCATCCCAAAAAGTGCACAAAGCCGCTAAAGAGGCTTTTACTTTAAAAGTTACGTCAAGATACACCTAAATAACTCCTAATCGCATGGCGCCGCTTGGCTTCATCTGATAAATAGGTAAAAAAAAAATCCATACATTACCCACCGCGCGTCTACTGTCTACTGCTGGTCATTAGGCCTTACCCAGTATTGGTCGAACGGCAGAATACCTAATATGATGTCAATCATATTTTCGATTATTTCGAAATTCAAACAGTGCCTACTTACCTACCTTACCTATGAATGCGCAAAAAACCCAATGCATTCGATTTACAGTCCCCAATGTGAGGCAGTCCAACGTTGACATACTAGTTGAAGGTAAAATAGACTTTGTAAATAATACCACCTTCTTAGGAATCACAATAGACTCTAAATTGCAATGGGGCGCTCATGTATCAAAAGGTAATATAAGGTCAGATATATTTTTCACTTGATCAATGGGCCATTCAGCATATTCCAAAACCATCTAAAGCTTTTCCCAGCTAGCTTTGAGGAACAGTCAGTAAAGGAAACATAATCAGGTAGGTAAAGAGAAACACATAATTCGAAGTGATATTTTTTATTTTATAAAACTTTTACACTATGGTAAAAAAGTGCCAGTGTGTTATTTGTGAAAAATTCACAGTGTTGGTAATAGAAAAACAAGAGGTGAAGAAAAACAAGAGATTACTTTACCCACTTTCATTACTGTCCAAAATAAACAATGTTTTTCATAATTTTAAATATAAATAATAAAACCGTTTCCGTAAACTTTCTTATTACCATTGATTTATAATTCGGCAAATATAAATGTAGGTAAAGCATCGTGTTTCAATCGCTTCCATTTAATTTTATATTCGAAATTAATGTATCGGCACGGCAGTAAAATATTTTGAACAAATTCGAGTATGTATGACATTTTATGTCCAATATGTCGCTTGAAAGTTCCTCGGATCCACACCTTTTTATCCTTTTACTTCAGGGAGCTGCAATAAAATTTCAACAATAATTTTCTTCATATTAGTAAAAATCGATTCTTTTTAGGGTTCCGTACCCAAAGGATAAAAACAGGACCCTACTAATATGACTTCGATATCCATCTGTCGATGGATGTCGTAGAAGGCGACTTAGGAAATACAAGCTAAACAAAGCTTACAAACATCTAAGCGACCTCTCCAATCCGTCTGGCCAGCGTGGAGAGTGTAGGCCAAGTCCTCTGGCTGCTCTGGCCAAGTATGGCCCTAGTAGTACAGAGAGGGTCGTGCTCCTGTAGTGGAGACTAAAAAGGACCTGATGATGATCCATCTGTCTGTCACCAGGCTGTATCTCATGAACCGTGATAGTGAGACAGTTGAAATATTACAAACAAAAATTTCGGGCGTTTTTATAGCTTACGCCCACGGCTCCGCTCGCGTTAATGTCAATCCCCGATAACAGTACCTTATTCTGAGATGTAATTTATGTCTATGTTCTTTTCCGTACTCCAGAGATCGTGCAATGGTGATGATGATGATGCAAAATTTCATGATGATCGGTTCAGAAGTTACGGCGTGGAAGCGTAACAAACAAACTCACTTTCACATTTATAATATTATATGTAAGGATGGTACGGAACCCTTCGTGCGCGAGTCCGACTCACACTTTGCTGGTTGTTTAATTACCATGATGGTTCAATTTGTTACATTACTATTGCATGGCTCAACACTAACAAAAATATCCCTGATAGCAAGACCGTCATAAAAAATATCGATATACTCGTAGATACGTGATTTTACCACATCACTAGCAAAAAAAACTAACCTAATTTGAAATAAGGAAAAAACGATAATTTTAAGCAAAATACCTATAAAAGTTGTCATTTATACAATACGTTATATAATTGACAATATTATTGTTGTATTTTGAGGTATTTTGGGTTTTAATTATGCACTTTTAACTGAAAAACTTGCCGAAGAAAATTATGTTTTACAGAATTTATTTCTGTTCGTCCTGAATGGGATTTACATCGCTCCATTGCACAAGACATTGTTTAGTATAATGGTCATTTGATAACGCACCAACCCAACACCGGTTAATACTTTTTTCCGTGAGAATTTTAGCACAATCCTATATTTAATTTGCAGACATCACAATTCCGCCGCAATGTTATTGTCGATATATAACCCGATCAAATCGGCAAGATGCTAATATTACAGACGTTGAACTGTAATAAGTTATTTTGAATTTAGTCGGATTTAATTGGAGTCCAATGGAGTCCATTGACATTTCAAGTCGGGACAACCATGAAAATAATAGAAACTGACTGAAGTTTTTGTCTCATTCTGTCATAAGCGAAAGCTCATAAGAAAAATACTGTGTCAACTATCTGTTTTCAGTTTCTATTTTTATGCGGCTTCTATGTATATTATTCTTCTGAGTACGACGGACTAGCTCCGTGGCGCAGCGGTCAACACGCCAGCCTGCGACACGGAGTGACCGGGTTCGATCCCCGGCCAGGTCAAGATGGAAAATGATCTTTTTCAGATTGACCTGGGTCTTGGATGTGTATCTATATATGTATTTGTTATAAAATATAGTATTGTTGAGTTAGTATCCACAAGCCTCGAACTTACTTTGGGGCTAGCTCAATCTGCGTGATTTGTCCGTATATATTTATATTTATAATCCATGTAGCTATAGTATACTTAAAAAGGGTATTTACATAAAAGGCACTTTCGATTGCATAAATAAAAAGTATCACTTCCGCTTGAAAGCAAGTTGTCCATTGACGGCGGGTGATCTTGATCGCCACGGTTGTAAAATCACGATTTCTACCAAAATCCATAAGAGGATAAAGGTGTACCTACCTATTTTACGTCATAGAGAATATTATTATATCCTTACAACCAGTATGGAGAATTCAAAATGCAGCAGCAAGTCGCTCGGACGCTGCGACGATCAATTGGCCTAAAAATCACGTAAACACGTGAATCGCGATTGATCCTGACGTAGAATGAATATACTACCTGAGTGGAGCTCCAGCAAATCACTTTATTTACAGCCGTTGATTTCGAATTATTTCCATACGAAAATTCCGACCCTTAGTGGATGCTTCAGGAAGCTCAGACAGGAAAGGTCGCTATAAATAAAGTATTATGTAAGTAGTACAAGTATATAAAATAAAACAAACAGGCATTTTTCACAATTTTATCTTTTCGTTTGACGACAAACTAGATACAAAACGATACAAATTCGTTAATACTATTTCCCCTTACATATTGGATTTACATCTGCACCAATATTTAAATTGTTCAGCGATTCTGTTTCCTTTTGTATAATTTACTTTAATAAACATACATAGACTTATGTAAGTATAAGTATAGTTTACAAAAAGATAGTTATATTTTTATTACAGCAATAAAAGAAGATCCGTATATAAACAAATTACAGATGTCTAATTGTTTAAGACTAGTTATGTGCAAGTGTGATTTCATACATTCGTCTCTTCTAAATTTTATCGCCTTAGGCGTATGTCAAACAGCCATTTTTTCTGTTTATCGGTAACAACGACAGCGATACAAAATGGTTTGATATGCGCCTAAACTTCAGGAGGGATTCGTACGTTTGCAGAATTTAATATTTCTACTATTTTATTACTTTTGGTGTTAATTATACGCCACCCTATTAGTACGTGGCTTTTCGTTAAAACAAGATATGCATCATTTATAACAGTGTAAGCAGCCACAACTTTTCTTTACCGATCGTCGGATGATAATGTCAAACCAAGGCACAAATACCTCGGACGTTGTTCGTTTGACCGCCGATTTAGAAAACTTGAAGGCTCTTATTGCACCTATGAAGTATGATAGAATAATTTAATTAAAAATATAAAATTATAATTGTTCTATTATTACAATACGCTACAATAATCAAGAGATCCAGAAGAATTAATCACAATGATAAATAGAAAAATCTAACAAGATGAAAAATATTAAGCAAAAAAAAAACGTAATAATAGATATACCACTAGCCACAATATCAAGAACTTTACTAAAGTGTCAACTTTACGTACCTGTCATTACATTCTAGCATCAACAATTATTTAAAATATTGTTTTATAAAACAGTTGAAATTTATCTTTGCGACATAAAGTTCAGTTTGTTATGGGAGTATGTATTCTATCATTTATTAACCTTTAACGGTTTACTGCAAGTCAAGTAGCCGTTTCATGGAAATATGCAGACTGTTTCTTCGTATCTAAGTTTACACTTAGATGAATTCTACACTAAAATGTAGTAATTTTCTAGCCCTGAGCGAAATATAGACTATAGCCTAGTTTCCTAGGTCGTAATAATAATATAACAATTAGTCCGTCAGTTAGATAATCAAAAAATATTGGACACGTATTTTTTCTTTTGACAAATAAACAATAAATAATAATAAAGATAAAGCGCGTCATAGTTCAGGAGTGGGGGCTCGTGAAGTCAGGAGTGGGGGCGCTAAAAATTGTAGCAAACTATGACGTCACACGGAACTTCAAAGGGCTATATCTTTATAATTTTTTGTTTAATCGACAAAAGAATAAATACGTGTCCAATATTTATTGATTATCTAACTGACGAACTAATTATATTTTTTTCGGAAACTAGCCTATTAAGGAGGGATTTATGAAACAGTGCAATAGACATTGCAGCTCCAATAAGCTGTCACCGGACCATTTGCCAGTCGCTGCCGTGACGCTCACCCTCAGAGCTCACCAGACCCGATGGGCAGTGCTGCCACCTGCTGGTAAGTATTTTGGAAGATCCTCATTAATGTGTTGTATTTTCTCGCGAGTAAAACAGAAGAATGTCTTTGGACAGCAGATGCAGGAATACTCAAATCCAATTTCCAGATACAATTCGAGGTTTTTTTTTAATTTAAAAAGTTAAATGTTAATATTATAAATAATTGTTTTATGCAACTTTACTCCTCCAATTAACAAACAGAGCTAATATTTCATGATTAACTTCTGATGATGAGTCAATTATATGGATGATGTCATTAAGAAAGACCAATGCTCGTTGCTCAACATAATCATTTACAACACCTTCAATGTACTTGTAAATACATTGTACTACGTGAACTAGTATAGATCTACGTAAGTATGAAGATTAAAGTAGAAAAAAATCTAATATCAATAATAAAGTTTAAGTTACAATCACGCTCTCTTGGACCCCTGATATCGGAGTTAGCATCTACGTTAACACTTTATACAAGGAATATCGGGGCATACAAAAGAGAGGAGACCGTTTGATGAGGGTTTTCTGAAATTGTCACCACCAGATGGCAGCCTGTCTCACTCCCCGTGTATGTATCGAAAACATACCTACGCGCGGCGACCACGATCGACGCGCGTTTGGTCACATGTGTTCGACTTCATCGAATTATGAATCGTTTGGATATTAGCTATAAGAATGAAATTGCCTTGCAATAGATTCTGTAGATACAACGTGATTTTGAACCCCCTAGCTTTATTGAAATCTCAGAATCAGAATCCCTAATGAAATATAGAACTGCAAGAAAAAAAGCTGAAAATCAAAAAAAAATTAGGGTTTCCCATACAAAGTCACCGATCAGCTGGACGAATTTCTATGGAAAGTCCATTTTTTTTTTCGGTTTTTACCTTTTTTTCTTGGAATTCTGTATTCCATTAGGGATTCTGATTCCAAGATTTCAATATAGCTAGGGGGTTTAAAATCACGCTATATAAACGAAAAGGTGCTGCCGTCTTTCACGAACTAAATTACACCGTATCATTAACTATTTGAGTTGATATTTCTTTGAATACCTTTGCAGAGTGCGCCTTCTGTACGTAAGTACTAGTACTTATTCTATGGCACTGAATCGTAGGGTCCGATAAGCCGCTGTCGTTGGATAATAGTTGACAAACAGTAACAACTGACGCATTGTTGCCAAATTATAGCTTACTAGATCCTACGCCTCAGTGCTGCCGCCAGTTACTTCAGAAAAACCTCATTTTCATGTTGAGGGGACTTGAACTATTACAACTTACTACTACAGGTAGAAATTTGCTTCGCAAGATACCACTGGATTATCGATTCTAGGTGGGCATGGCCAACACTTATTTGTGCGATACAACTCAATTACTTTAAGATCTACTTGTAATACTTGAGCATTACTTTCTTTTTGTTGTAGATTGGTAGTACTAAGAGCCAGTTGGCGTGTCACCTTCCTACTAAAAATCTCTATCTCTTAAGTAAGTCAAGCTAAAGCGTTTTCAATTCATGCAGAATTGAAAACGCTTTAAAACTGTCTTATTTTGTTAATTACTAAGCGTAAGATGAAAACGCTTTAAAACATTCTTATTTTGTCAATTACTGAGTGTAAGGTATGTTTTCCATAATAAACCAAGTTTATTAAACTTAGGATATACGAAATGCCTTGTATTACAATTTTTAGAAAATAATGCTCATATTGTACTATTTATATACATTGACTTTAGAAATTGACCGAAAATTTCGTAATTTAGAATTACAGTTAAGTGTTCTACAACACCGAAACATCGAATAGGCCCCCGAGAACGTTGAATTAAATTCGATGTCTTATAAGAATAGAAAGATTTAAGGCATTTTTTCGTCTGTGTGAGAAATGTAGTACATAGCTCAGAAAGGAAATATCTAGTGAAACGGGTAAGGTACTCATGAAAACGAATTTTACTATGATCACTAGCTCGAAATGGCGAAAAAAAATACATTTTAACGCTAAAGGTAAATTCAAAAGGTAATTTCAGATTTGTCTACGTATTCTTAAGTATTGAAACATCTGTCTTTTCTCAATAACATTTCAACTCATAAGTAAAATAATGTCATTTTCATTTAGTACATTTCTCCTTTCTGAATCACATTGTATAAGATAACTAATTAACATTACAGAAAATATTTGTACTGAACGCGGTAAATAATAGAGATATGTGCAAGTAATTGTGTTATTACGTATAGCTTGTCTACGCACTACTTACATTTAAATATAAATAATATGGATATAAACATTCACTTAACAGCCTCCAAATCCCCTATGTCGACGTTGTCACATCAAAATGTCGTTTATAAGTATCCCATTTGTAAAATATCGTTATTAATCTTTTATTTAAAACTACCGATAAAAAACCAGTACCTAAATAGAATTTAAAATCAAAATTATAAATCAAAAGGCGATTGAATGAAATAACATAAATTTAACATTAACAAAATTAATCTAGCTGCCTTTGAAAGATCATTGCACAAAAATAACGCTTATAATATTTGTTACGATTGCCAGATTCATCTGACTTATTATATGCGGGTATAAAAAGTATTCGTTTCAACTTGACGCTTCGATCAAATATAATGGTAGATACAGTCGCATACAAAATGAAGCCTTAATAATTACTTGGCCGATGCATCACAGTCAAGTTTTGTGTCAGCGAAATTAGACACATCGCCGGTCATCGCCGTCGAACGACACGCGTCACCTCGCCCCGCACCTCGTGCATCTCCTGCGGTGACGAATATGAGCACGCCAACACCTCGTGCTTATGCGACTGCTGCAAGCCAACCTCCCAGGATTGAGCTGTCATCACTAAACAGGAAAAGGCTCCAGCAAATGAAGCAGTTTCCGAACCAGTTCCTGAGAAGGGACATGTTGATAATGAGGGCTTCACAAAAGTGGAAAGAAAGCGGAAGAAGGCCCTTTGTAGAAACAAGTGCGGAACAGGACTCAACATGCTGCTGCGTGCTGCCGTACCGTCAACTTTGCTCTACATCTCCCGCCTTCAGTACTCTACAAAGAGTGAAGATGTGGATGTGAGGTGGAGGTGGAGTATATTAGAGTGAAGACAAAGTACACCTTAAGGGTCGTAAAGTTGGAATCGCGTTACAACATCAATTTCAACTCGTATGTAGTGCGAGTTCCAACAGCACAGCTGGAGACCTTCACTCGTGAAGATTTCTGGCCGAAGGGTCTTTCGGCGTTATCGCGGGAGGCTACCCGACACCCCGTTACAGTCTTCTGCGTCACAGACTAAACGCACCAATTAGTGATTATTATTAGAGTTATATTTTATATCTATGTTAGTTTTAAGGTATATAGGTAATCTTCATTCCATGTTTTGCCTGAAATAAATGATTTGATTTGATTGATTGAATAATGGCCCCGAGTCAAAACATCATGCATACTTACAAGCAACGACGAAAACGGTACATACTGAAAGTATAACTCCATCATTTTTTTCACTTTTGATGCGTACCTAGTTTTTGCATCTTTTCACAAAAGCTTCGTCATCGCGAGACGTGTGAGTGCTAAGGCGGTTTATTGAAACTGTGAACAAAACAGCTCCGAAACTCGATTAGTGCGCTGTTTTGCCGGTGCCACTTTTCGAGCGCGAATCGTGTATCTACCATTATATTTGATCGAAGACTTGACGGTATCAACAATGAAGATATCTTTTTTCCGGTTTATTCAGGGCAGGGCCTTATATTTAAGACCGGCCCTGTCCAGTAGCTGTCAGAAAAATTGACTAAAATATGGGGTCCATTTGAATTAAGCGCAAAGGAAATGATTAGAAGCAAATGAATAAATCGACACGATAGTTTTTGTTTTTTTTTTTTTAATATTTTATGAAAATTGGTAAATCAGCCACTTTGATTGTCGACGTCAGTGACGCGAAGAAAATGTTTTTGTGCAGTTTTTTTTTTTAATATTTAAGCCAAGATATCTCAAAAACTAGCGTCGATTTTTATTAATTTGCTTCCTTGCGCTTAATTTAAACTGACCTTATATATGTTTGACTTCGCCTCCACTGCGTATAAAAAACTAATAATTTAGGAAGTTACTTTATATATACATAAGTGTACGTTTTGCAAAGACGTCTGATAATATGAATTTATTTCTGTAGGTATATTGCATGAATCTTTACAGCTCACTGATTATGACGTCATCTCACTGTATTTTCCGTGTGAGATCAACTGATAATTGAAATATTACAGATATTCCACGATAGTAATTGCGTATACTAAAAATATACAATGGGATACCTTAATATGGCTTCCAATATAAATACGTATGTAAATTTGACCACATCATGAGCCTCTACTTGCATGCACCGATCCGTTACACTCAGTGTATACATGAATAACAGTTCGTTTGGTTATTAAAAACAAGCTTTTTTTTAAACAAAAAGACCGCTTTGGCGAAAAAAAAATAACCTATGACACTCGGAATAAGGGGTAAGGATTCTAACGATAGATACGACCAAATCGAAAGGCAAAATTTGTTGAGGCATTATTTAGAAGTTATAAAGAAACTCCCCATAGGTACATACACATGAACTCCAAAAACAATACACTCCTTTTTAGGGCTCTGTACCCAAAGGTTAAAACGGGACCCTATTAATATCGCTCCGCTGTCCGTCTATCTGTCTGTCCGGCGGCATAGTATGTCGTAGTAGCCCAAAACGTAACTACCACGGCACCAACAAATACTGCATGCTTATAGAAAAGCTTGTAATATGGCCAAGTTTAGAATCAGGCAACAAAATTTACATAAAATTAAATTAATAAGCACCTGGCTGTACTAAAGTATCTCACTCAAAAATTACAAATCAAAATTGTACTCTCTTATCCAAACAATTTTACTATAACTTACGATTCACGAATAAATAACGCAGTAACGTATATATCATGAAAACTAAGCGTATATTTTGTGTTTACAAATTAGGAACACGCAACTGATAACCTAATATGAACAGCATAAAAGAACATTCGCTACAAAAGTGACTCGCAATTATTATACCATCCGGAATTCAGTCAATGATGAGAGGGACGCCGCTATACGTGCGATACGATTGGAGATATTTCCATTCGTGTCTCACGTATTGCGGCGTCCCTCTCTTCAGTGACTTAATTCAGGGTGGTTTAATAGGCTGAAGGACTAACCCCATCTCCGTGGCATCTAAAAAGGTGGCAATAGACGTCCGATTTGCTTCCGATCCGATTTCAGTGTTACCTTTTAAAAAATAAGAAACTCCCTTAATGTGCATGAAAGAATTCCAAGATTAGGGAAATTGCATTGAAAAATCCTCTTGATAATTATGTTGTTTAAAAGTCTAAGTAAGTAACGAACAAATATGTACAGTTTTCTAAGTCTGCAATTTAATGTTATAACGCTTTCAACTGAAAAAATCTACGTGTGTTGTTTCATCTTCTTCACATTTTACTAGTTTTTCGTCGAAAAAAGATTACAAAAGATAAGTTCAGGCAATCAAAGTCCTAAATCTAGGGACAACATCCCGAAAACGGCAACTCTGTCCGATTGACGGATGACAAAATCGGACGTGTATTCTCACCTTAAACTGTCGACAAAGTTCATGAAGCCCTAGGAATAGTGCCATCTCGCATCTGCCGCGCGAGATAAAAGATGTTGCTGTGGCCAAAGTTTATATCGCTCTGACGACAGCGCTATACAAAATGTATTGATGGTGTCGTGCTTCCCAGGTCTAAACCAATTTTTGGTAAAGTTTAACAATAAAATACATAAATAAGTACGTATGGAACAAGCAACACAGCCTAAAGTGGGTATAATCCTATCCTGAATATCTGATCCGATGATATGGACGCCGCTATACGTTAGACTCGATACGAGATATCCAATCGTTTCGCACGTATAGCGGCGTCCCTCTCGTCACTGACTAAATTTAGGATGGTTTAATAGGCGCTTAAAATGTGCGAATCAATTTTATATGCGGACGTATCCACACAAACACTGTCTTCATGTTAAACATCGAAGACCTAAAATCTACAATATCTAACCATCACGTTTAGCCATATTAACACACACATCGATAATCCTTAACATTCATTGATACTATATTGTCTTATTTTCGACGATTTTACATCCTCACACTAAGAAGATTTACATTTTACAAGGGACTCCGTGTTCGCTCCGTGAAATGTGCCTAGATTATTTCTTTTGACAGCTGTCAAATACATATCATTCCAAGGTTGACTCTGTCAATCCTATTCCAAATATAGAATCCATTCTGCTGTCATAGTAAGTTATATTTTATTAACTATATTTACTTCAATCAATTATAAAAAAACTAGATACCCAATCTGCGATAAAAAGCGCCCACTAGGAATTTGGGTGCATATTTTTTTTCGTATAAATTTGAATTGTGGATTACGAAAGCTGACGACGGTAAGCTTACGATATTCGACTTTATGACATGCATTTAAGGTTGGTTTTGCACAGATGAAGGTTTATTACATAACAATATTTACTTTGTGGACATAACTTCAGAAGTGTAATTTTTGTGTATGACTGTGTATCTAGTTTTAATAATTGATCGTAGTATATTTATCATGTCGCAGCAGGAATGCTGTCATAATAGCGGTCTCCGGGCTCCAATGCATCAAAGTTAAGGACGCAATTGTGAAAAAGCTCTTTACGGAGTGTTTCGTCCCACTGGAGATGCGTTAAAAGTAAAATTAATAGAGAAATAACAAGCGTTAACAATTGTCTTATTTGACACAGACACATTCTGATGTCATTGGCATTTAATATTCAAAACTGAAGATAAATAATCAATATGCAGACTCTACTTTTTGTTAAATTCTAATCTTCATCACTATCGATCCGTAACTTGAAAATGAAATCTACATCTAAATTGATATCACAATCATTTTAATCTGATTAGCGCAAATGCAATTACGTACAAATAAAAATACTTCTGTAATAATAACGACATTACAACATCATTAAATTTATATTAAAACATTAAAAAATCGCAAGGACCACTGCCGTAATTTAGAGACTAGAGGTCTATAACAAATAAAATGCATTATTCAGATCAAGACACTGGCCCTTACTACGGTCCTGTCTCGGAGCCCCTGTTTACCATTTCAAACCTAACGCTTCAAGACATAAGACCTATATTTGTACACCGTACCTATAATTAAGGTGGGGCTACGTTACTCAGTGCTTAACAGTTACCTGATTGAGATTACTTTTGCTTTGGGCGAGTCCATACCAGTCGGAGGACTGTGAGTGAGGGAGACAGCTCAACTGCAGCCGTCCCTGGTCGGTTGTATTTCTTCTGTTTGAATTGTGGAATTCGTTTTCGAAGTGCTCGGTTGAGGGCAATCCCCATCTGTAATAGAAATAATACTATGTCATTAAACGATTCTTAAAGTCTTTCACGCTGGCTTGGGAAAAAAGAAAAAACCTAGAATGTACCAGATATGAAGAAAAAATCTAATGTACCAGAATGTACTTCTCCTCCCGCGCAGATCGTAAAAGACTAATCTGAATCTGACGGTAACTTATGTAGATACTAAAATGTCGGTTACGGTACGGTAACGGTAACAGTGTCGCGACTTCGATGATTTTCCCCATCTCGAAAAATGCCGAACGCGCCTAAAAAGTTTTTTACTTTAAAAAAGTGTAAAGTACACTTTTAATCTAATATCGAGAAATTAAAATCGCTCCATGATATTTTGAAGTTGGAGAGCAAGTCTAGTTTAAAATTGTCAAAAAATTGGTTGTCTGTATTCGGTTTACGGACGATAATTTTACGAAAGAGATAGATGCGTCACAAGCCGAACGCTTAGACACGGAACGTGACATTTTCTCGTGCGTACGGCCGGCGTTTATCGATTTATAAGACGGTGTCACGTCAAAAAATAGTTTGACGTATCTCCATACTCGTATTGAGTAATTTGTCATGCCGACGTCAACGTGTTCATATGCATTTGATCGATAGTAACAGCGGATTAAGATAACATAGGCCCGAGCCGTTTATCTGTGTATATGCTAACTTGTCGTCGCTGACAAGACAACCGATTGCCGATTGATTAGTAGTAACTTTGTTGTTATCTTCATCATCATTTCAGCCGTCACCATCATTTCGAGTAGGCGACACGGTCAATCGACCATGCACACCCTGGTGTCAGAGTTATTCGGAACCGCCTCTCGGTCTCTGACGTGGTTCCTTTAACGACTACCAGATGGCAGCCGGGACCAAACGGCTTAACATGCTTCCGAAGCACAGAATCATCTTTATAATCAAACAATCAGGTGATCCAAGCCTGCAATGTCGTAACCAAACTGGAAACAACTAAATAAAGTATGTTACCCGCGGAAATCGAACCCACGACCCTCGGTTCTACAGGCAAACGCCTTAACCACTGGATCACGGAGGCAGTTAATTTCAGCCGTGAGAAGTCTACAGCAGGACAAAGGCCTTTCTCAAGGTTTTTTCGTTCAATAGGATGTTATTGCCAGACTCATCACGATTGGTAGACGGGTTGGCGAGCGCAGTTTATTTGGATTCGAGTGCTTTCGACGCTGCGCTGCCGCCGATTGGAATTATTTTTAGGCTGAGGAAGGAAGGAGAAGTTTTGGGATTTCACAAAAGAAAGATTAAAAAACAAAACTGGCCAAGTGCGAGTGGGACTCGAGCACGAAGGGTATTATAATAATATGTTAAAATTATTATAAATATATTTTTATTATTCATATAACGCAATCATTTGCGTTGAATTAGAAGTTTGATTTTTTCACAGCTCCAAAGGACAATAGACCTGTGTATTTGATATGAATTTCAGCTTGATACCTCCACGCGTTCCTGAGAAAAATGGTCTTGACAGACAGACAGACAACAAAGATCCAAAAACATAAACACACAAAATACTACACATTAGATAAAAAAATACAAACAAGTAAAATATATCACTTACGACAGAGCAAATACAAATTCGTACCGCCTTATCTAAAGACGTAGAGAAAATACAAAACAAAGGGAAAACAAATACTATCTCACTATAGCTTATTAAACAATTTGATACGGGGCTGAACTGAAACCATCTCAAAATCTCATTACTGTATAATATGCTTTATGTCAAGGTGTAAGGATATATTTTTGATGTATAGCTTCTGGAATGTAGCGTCAACGCCCGGCGTTACCTAATTAGTCGTCTAATTTAGGGCTGCCAAAGTCTTGTTTTTTCCAGAACATGTTAGTTGGAATCAAGATCAATTTTCTCACATCTATACTTTCATACTAATATTATAAAACTGAAGATTTGTTTGTTTGTTTAAACGCGCCAATCTCAGGAAATACTAGTTCAAATTGGAAAATTATTTTTGTGTTGGATAGTCCATTTTTTGAGGAAGGCTTTAGGCATAAAACATCACGCTTCGACCAATCGAAGCATCAATAAAAAATGTTTTAAAAACGGGGGGAAATTATTCATCTATACTATTAAAAAAACTAATTAACCATAATAACAGAAATTGCCGCGGACGAAGTCGCGGGCAACAGCTAGTTAACATATAAAAGAGTAATGCAGGGGCAGGTATTGTTCTTCCTGTTATGCTAAAGAAACAGTGCCAGTGAGTTGCTAAAGTGAACTTTTACGTTTTTATATAAAACTCAATCGTTTTAATTTATTTTATTTGAAAAAATATAGCAAGCGGAACAGCAATTTTTTTTGTAGTTTATAATTTATTATATGTCTGTGGATGTCGTGGCAAAGGACAAAGCTGTCACTATTTGTAAAAAAAAATTTTATGGCAACCCTGTCCTAATTGCATTGAGCACTGAGACAAAACAGGCGCTCTGATGGAAGGCAAATAACACCAAATTAGTAGCTTCATTTCTATTAACAAAACGAGCCATATTCAACCTTTCTACATAGGGATCGCTACGATGTTTTGGTATGGCTCCTTTTTTCCTCCTCCTCCTTTTTTTTGTCTACAAAAGGAGGTTTTACCGTTTTAAAGGCGGATGCCATAAATAGAATGTCTTTTTAAACGACTTCATAAAAGGAGGTTCTCAATTCTGCCCGTTGGTTTTGCGTATGTTATTTTATTTTTCCTTTATTTATATTTGACGGCAAACGAGCAGACGAGCCACCTGATGGAAAGTAGGCACCGTCGCCCATGGACATCTGCAACACCAAAGGAGGTGCTGATGCGTTGCCGACTCTTAAGATACCTGTTAACACGCCTTTTGAAGGACTCCAATTCTATACCAGTTTAACATAATTATTAACTTACTAGCTTTCGCCCGCGGCTCCACCCGCGTCAATGTCGATCTCTCGGGAACAGTTCTTTTTCCCGGGATAAAAGGTAGCCTATGTCCTTCTCCGTACTTCAGAGAACTTGTATGCAAAATTTCATGATGATCGGTTCAGTAGTTACGGCATGAAATCGTAACAAACAAACAAACAAACTCACTTTCGCATTAATAATATTAGTAAGGATAAGGATTCAATGCGGCGTCCATTTTTAAAAGCTTCTAGCTGTGTGACACGCCTTCGTGCCATCTGCATACAATCTGTTCACCAGTGACGTGCAGTCCATATAGACTGTTAGACACTGTCTACCCTGCAGTCGCTAAATAAATACAATTTTTTTTTCTAACAAAAAATAATAGTCTGTGCGCCTGCAAAATTCTGCTAGCAAATACTTTATAGTCGATTTGGTTCAAGTACGTCTTGCGGCCGGCGCGTGTCCGCAATAACCAGTATCTATACGCGTAAGCCGCGTTAGACAAAATTTCAAAGGTCTAACTTTTCACGCACACATAGAAAACTATTATACACCGACAGGAAATCGCTTTTGTAGTAGTACAAGTAAACATCTTTCATCGGCACACACATGCAAAGCAAATTTGCGCTGTGTGTGTGAATATAAGACACTGTCTACGAGATTCTATTGGCTGTCGCGCGCGATGTAAATGACATCGTCACTTGTCAATGTCATTAAGGATTCATACTTATGTCAAGTCAATGTCATAAACAATGTCATTGATTTATGTGTTTACAAACAATCCAAGAGGAAAGTTTTATTTTAAAATTAAATGCTATAACAGTTAAATTTAATTTGTGACAAAAATATTTTCATGTGAAAGTTGTGACGCTTAGTGTTTGCATGCCGAAACCGAAATATAAAGTGTTATGTGAACACGCTTTTGAACAAATCAAGCAACCGGTTAGTTATGGTTAGTTATTCTAAAGTTTAATCTTAAACCGTATGATATGTGTACGTGGCTCGCAGGTTCTAATCATATCTCTAATTTTTCGCTTGTTTTGAATACTTTTGCGGTCGAAGATCGAAAGACTATCATAATATTAAACGAGTTGTAGATAACTAGCCGTATAGTAAGGTAAGGTATATAGGTTGTATATTTATAAGGTAAGTTTTATAATTATGTCTACCCTATGATAAATGTCTGTGCACGTCACTGCTGTTCACATGTGTGCCAAATTTCATAAATGTACGTACGTATGGTATGTATGTATGCTTGTTCACGCATATCTCAGTCATTCAATAAAAAGGAGGAGTTAATATGAAAGATTATGTTTTATTTTTAAAGCTGATACATTTATTTCTAAAGCAGATAAAATTGATAAATTTCAAACTTTGCTAGTATATTACTTGAAGTATTTTGGTGTTTAATATATCACAAAACGGTTTAACTCACGTATTTTTAGTCGGTATAATGCTGACCGTTTCAGCCTAGTCAGTAGGCCATCCTCAGGGCGAGTGTCAAGGACGTCCCGGCGCGGCCGTCAGCTGATCACTCTGAGGCAGTGATCAGCTGACAGCCGCGCCGGGACGTCCTTGACACTCGCCCTGAGGATGGCCTACTGACTAGGCTGAAACTGTCAGCATTATACCGACTGAATATTAAAATGATATCTCGCGTAAGTTTTAACAACATTATTTTGGTATTACTTTCCATTAATTTGCATTTGATAAATTAAGAGTGCCAAAAGTGGCCAATTTTGGCGGTAATCAACAATTCTCTTACATAAAAACTTATACAATAATAATAAGTAATACTAAAATAACTACAAATAACTTTTTAGCGAAGTTTTAGATTTAAAAAACAAATTGATCAGATGTACGGGTAAAGGAAATATAATGATGGGTAGCGCTAGTTGGCTCATGTAAGCCTCTAATCTTGGATGTGATGATGTTTGGCACTCAAAAACTGCTGGATGGATTTTAATAAAAGACGATTATAGCAGATTAGAACGCAGGAACAAGCCATTGACTTTCGACGGGTCGCTGGTTTGTTGTTGTTTGATTTCTGTTTTTCGTGTGTGTGAGGGTGCGTAAGGTATTTGACATAGCTTGGGTCGCTGGTTGAGAATGATTGATATAGACACATCACTACAATATGTAGTCGGGGCCAGATAAATGTGACCTGCCTATAATTTAAAATCTGTTGTTAGAGTGGTCAGTTTCATCTGCCCCCGACTGTACGGTAATAGACATGTCCGAACCCAACTTATCCTTATGCATAAGCAAATAAACGCATTCATTCATTCATTAAAGGTAGCTGGTTAAGAATGACTGACATAGACATATCACTACAATATATAGTCGAGGCCAGATAAATGTGACCTGCCTATAATTTAAAATCTGTTGTTAGAGTGGTCAGTTTTATTTGCCCCCGCAATAAAACTGACCACTCTAAGCGATTTATAGATGGATGAGCTCATGCCAGGTCATTAAATAATTATGGGGACGTAAAGTTAATGCATGGTTGATGGCTGCAGTGTTGTATTTGTCCGTCGTTACGCTATCGGGTTCCATATAATTTAGAGTAGTCTGTTCTGTAATCGTGTCTTAATGAATATTATATTACTTAGGTACAGCAGACCATCATATTACAAGCTTTTATTTAACTTGCAATGTCTGTATCTATGTTTGTTCTGGTCAAATCTTGCAACTCATTTTTGTAGCAGATATCTTCCACCGATTGAACTGAAATTTTGTATACTCGTTTAGTTTCGATAACAAAGCATGGTAAACTGACGTCAATCGAAATCCAACATGGCAGAACACCCAAGATGGCGGAATAGCTATTTTTGATGCACTTTGTCAATATAGGTATCAAAATAAATCGTTTTTAAATATACTATTTGTATCTGTTTCTGTTAAATTCTAGTGATCTTGTGCAAGGATCGACCCAAGCTATACAAATAATTTTGATGTATTTTTAATCCAGCGAATTGTACAAGTGATTTAAAAATACGTCTAATTCGACAATTTCGTGCAGTACCTTCTATATAATAATAAATGACAATGAATAATGACAAAATGATTGACAATTGTCAATTGTGAATTTTGAAGTGACTATCAAAACGTGGCCAATCCTCTGTCTACCAAGTATGGCTCCGGTAGTGCAGAGAGGGTCATGCTCCTGCAGCTAATAAGACCTGATGATGATGATCAAAACGTTGTACACTGAGTTAACAAATAGGCCGGTAGTACAGCTTCTACCTAGTTTCTGACACTCACCCGAGGTGGCGAGCTGCTGCAGCCGCGAGGGCAGGTCTGCGGTGGTGACCTCCGCCTCCTGCGGGTGCAATATGTCCGGCATAGCGTTTCTGCGCCCCGTCCGGCCTGTCTCCAGGAATTCCTTCGGGACCTCTTTGCTATTCCCCTCTTGCATTATGGCCATCATTCTCAGTACTGGAATGACAATTTGCAGATTAAATTGGAGGAAAAGGAGGCTGCTAAGAGCCAGTCTTTTCTTGTTTATCTACAAATAAAAGTTATAGTCTCATATTTAAAGGAGTGTATTTTTAAAGATATAAATAATTTGAGGTTTTGGGTTATAATCCTACATTTTATTTACGTAAACTCGTTAGTTTAACGTACAGAAAACGTGAAAGAACGAGTTAAGTATATTGATTAAATCTTTAAAGCATGTTTAGAGTATGTACACCTTAGCCAAACGTTCTCAAAAAAAAAATGAGTCGTGGAATAAAATATGTAAAATTTTCCTTCATAAAAGATCTTTCAGTGGATTCGTCAATTATCTGGGATGTTTTTAGACGATGGATGCCTTATACATATGTTTTAAAGGAAAGATTTTGTGATAGTTAAACTCAAAACCTACTTACTGGACCGGTTTCGGAAATTCTTTTACCCATAGAACGCGGACATTGCGGTAAAACGTGCCGTGTGGTTTCTGGTCTAGAATACAGGACCATTCCATTTAGTCCCATGAATATCGTTAAAAATTGATATCAATACCGCTCATAAAAATCGCAAAAAAACAACAGCATTCGCAAGGAGGTTTTAACGTTAGGCAAGCTGTAACTTTTTACACCATACATAGTATCACGTATTTTTCCCTTGCGGGGTACACAGAGCCTAGGCCACATTTAGCATATTGGTAGGTATATACGGGATGCGGCTAGCAACTTATCATAATAGTGATAGGTTGCTAGCCGCATCGCCTAATGGCATGATTCCTCAGATTTTCGCCCATTGATGTATAGGCGATCGGCTTAAACAATCTGCGTGGGAAGAGAAGCAGCTGGCACATTCTACGTTTTTTTTCTTTTTTCCCAGACCAACATGGAAGAGCATGGAAAGTATAAAAGACTATACATGTTGTCCCGACCCCACAGAAAGTAGGATGAGGAGTGGAAGAAGAAGTCGCGAGAAAGCTAGTTATAACTTACATATTTTGTGGTGGAAAAGTGGTTCATAATCTAACCATCGAAAACAGATATAGTCGCCTGTTATCGGCTCTATTCTACTGACGATATGAGATAAACGGTGGGATATGAAATTGATAGTCAAGTGGATTTCGTGTAGACGCATCATAAATTAGCTTTATCAATCGTTAAGTAATACAATTAAAACGATAAGATAACGTACACGCGGCGAAATTGGCGCAATTCACTAATTGAAAGTTAGAAAGAGATGCATAAGCATGTCAATAGGTGACGCAGCTAGCAATCCGTCAATATTTTGATTCCATCTTTCTCATCAAAAAGGAGGTTATCAATTTTATTCGTATGTATTTCATTGTCAGAATTGCACAGTTTTGTGTATGTTATTCTGAATTAACTTTCTGATATCTAGGTACCCGCTATCACGTCATCCAACTAAAAATTGTCTTTAAGCGAAAAGGTAATTCTGATAGATACTCTTCTATACCAGCTTAACATAAGTGCCAAATTTCATTCATGTAGGTATGTATTAATGCTTGTTCGCGCATATGTCAAAAACTATAAGCATTTTCGTCTTTCAAGTTAGGCTAGGCATAGTCCAACTTCAGGGTTAATGCAAGATCAAAGTTGGTAGTTTTGAAGTCAGTTTACAGACAACAAATTTTTGTTATTGAAATGTAAGCAACAGAAGACACAAAAGATGTGATAGTGTGTGTTACACTATCACATATTTTTCCCTTGCGGGGTAGATAGAGCCTAGGTCTATAAGACCTAAAAGCCACGTTTAGCATGTTGGTACGCATGTAGGTGGAAAACGGAATCAGAATAGTGACGGCACGGTAATTGTATCCATATATATATATATATAATTACCGTGGTGACTGGTTGTTAGCCGCATCGCCTACTTACATGATTCCTCAGATTTCCGCCTATTCGATCGGCTTATACGATCTGTGCAGGAAGCAGCTGGTACATTATACGCTTTTCCTTTTCTCCCAGACATGGAAGACAGGCAAAAAGAATTGCTTTTCAGTCGAAACATCAAAATGATGGAGCATTTTGTAAAGACACAGCACGATGAAAGTAACCTGATTATGATAGCTTATCGTGCACTGTACTATTGAGATAGGCACACACAAACATAATAAGGAAATATCTATATTTATTACAAATACTTGAAAAGGATTATTTTATTAAAAAATAATGACGTATTAGCCATTACATGCGTACCTATATAGGAATGAATTTGCTCTCTTATATTTACACTAGGTTATAAAAATATTAAACGGAAACAATATTTTTTTTATTTTGGGGCTACCAAGAAAATGGCTAGGCCGGCTTCGCGTAACGAGTCTTTCCGTCGACCAATTTAGACCTTACGCCACCGCTGGATAGAATAAATGCTTATCAGGCGAGAGCGACGCACAAAATTATCTTCTTTACATAGTATAAAATCGCTAGTATAAATTAGTTCCCGCTGTCTGTTCGCTTAGACGACGAACGAACCACTCAACGGATTTTGAAGACAGTTTTCAGCAAAAGATAGTGATTCAAGAGGAAGGTTTATAAGTATAATTTACTGCCCCATATTAGTATCTACATTGCACCCGTGCGAAGCCGGGGCAGGTCGCTTTGCTAGTAAACAATATAGCTTCCTTTTATCTATCTAAATCCGCTTAGGTTAGTCTAAATATAAAAATCTCGTGTAGCGGTGTTTTTGGTCGCACTCCTCCGAAACGGCACAACGATTTTGTTATATATCTAGGTATATTTAGTAAGCATGTGAATAGTTTGTAAAGAATATTTTATATGGCAACGTTTGCGGGAATATGGAACGAAGCGTTTTTGCGGGATCGGCGAGTATATAATATCAGAAATATGCCAAACCTTGGAATAACTTGGAAAACTGATAAAATAGCTACTTTTAGGGTTCCGGTCCCAAGGGGAAAAACGGGACCCTACTAATTTGGCTCCGCTTTCTGTCTGTGTCTGTCCGTCTGTCACAAGGCTGTATCTAATGAAGCGTGATAGCTAGAGAGTTTATTCACAGATTTTGTATTTATGTTGCCGCTATAACAACAAATACTAAAAAATAGAATATAATAAATATTTAAGGGGTATTTCCATACAAAAAAACGTAATTTTTTGCTCGATATTGAAAACAGCAACAAGGAGACGCTATTCATAGAATATTAAATTATAAATTCACTTTAAAAAAAAATTTAATTAAAATAACACAAATATTTAAACGGGGCTCCCATACAACAGACATGATTTTTTTGCCGTTTTTGTAGATAATGGTTCGTGCACGAGTCCGACTCGCACTTGGGCCGGTTTTTTATAAGTATTCATCCTTTGATATTCGTAAAGAACAGAAGACCTTATGGGAAAAGTCAACAAAATCCGATTATTCACTGTAGCAACAGTTCGTCGCCCCCCTACCACCCGTGGCTAAATGAACAAAGAAAATGTAATTAGATCCGACATAATCATCGTGAGGAGTGCTATTTCTGAAAAGACAATAAATATCGCTAACAGGCGATTTTTATATGAAAATAAGAATAGAATATTTCGGTGAATCCCGGCGGCGTTTCATAATAGCTCTAGGTATAGATTGCGGCCACATAAAGAATATCAGAATGATTTTACTACGATTTTACTTACAAGTGTTTATCTATTCCTATCACAACATAGTATAAAAGAAAGTGGCTTCCCGCTGTCTGTCTGTCCCATGTATGCTTTAAAACTACGCCAATAGATTTTGATGCGGTTTTTTTAATAGACAGAATGATTCAAAAGGAAGTTTGATATGCATAGTTCATCGCACCCGTGTGAAGCCAGGGCGGGTCGTTTGTTTGTGATTTGTGATTGTGCTGTGCGTTTGTAAATATAAGGAAAACTTCTAACACCTCTGTAAAATAACGCATCTATGAAGAAATGTGATCAGATTCGACATGCCTTTGCCCCAGCGCGGGCGCTTAAAAATACCTATCAACCAAAAAACAGACATAGTTATGTTTTTACTTGAAAACTCGAAGAAATCCGATAGTTCATATAGCTTGGTGGCGACAGCGAAAATGTTATCAAGAACATGATTATGACCGCGGCCTCAGTGCGGCCACTTTGTGCGCAACAAGATAAAATATAATGACGCCAATTAGAACTCGTCAAGAATTATAGTTTTCATCATATACGTTGTTCTGTTTAAGCCAAACGAACATCGATAGTTTGGGTATACAGGCCTAAAAACATTGCTCCCTGAAAAAAAAATCAAGGCACCCCATGGAAAATGACAACAAAGTAAAATGTAATCAGTTCCGACATAATTACGATCACACCCTTAGTAAGGGCACTTCGTGCACAACAAGATAAAACACAATTACGTCAAAGAGCTCGTCAAGAATAATAACGGCGGCTAACCTTGTTGCGGCGAACCAAATGTACACAGATAAACTACAATATACTAGGTAGCAAAAAGAAAACAAGGTTTACTCTGGGGAATAGGCCTGTAGAGGCGATATTAAGTCTTAGAAAGAATTTGAGGAACCCTTTTTTCTACTTTAAGATCAGATAATCTGAAGACAATTACTCACTATAGAAACAATTCATGTCGCCTACCACCCAAGGTAAAATGGAAACATAGAAAATGTAATTAGTTCCGATACAATTATGACCACACCCTTAGTGCGAGCACTTCGTGTACAACAAGATAAAACACAATTACGTCAATAAGAGCTCGTCAAGAATAATAGCGGCGGGTAACCTTGTTGCGGCGGACCAAACGAACATAGATATACGTGCCGCGAAAACCTTGCTTTATAATATAACTACCAATCATGGGTTGAAAGCACCTACGTTGACATAATGGCAAGAACTAAGGCGACAAAAAAAAAATTGTCTATAAAGTCGGCTTATGCCGATCGTGCCTCTTTATCGCTTGTTCTGTGCCTTCGCTTGCACACACGTGACACTTTTTCGTGCGTGTAGCCAGCTTTGATACATTTATAAGACGTTATCACGTCATAAAACGGCCAAATGCAAAGTGCACACATTTACAGTTTTCGGATTTTTCGGTTTTTTGTGCTTACTTATTACAAAATTTCATGATTCTAGGTCAATGCGAATTAGTAGGTTTTTATTCTCCTGAAAGTGTTAGCGATTTTGCTAATTGCTAAATATAAGATAAATCAGCAATATCTTTTGAAAGCGTTGACTTCGAAGTTTTATTTTTTCACTGCTTCTAGGGCCTACAGACCTAAATATTTGATATAAATTTCAACTCGATACCTCGAGAATGCGTCAGAAACGCATTCTCGAAGTCTTTAGAGACAAACGGATAACGAAGTGATCATATAAAGGTTCCTGAGGCTCGGAACTCTATAAAATATGCAGAAATTACTTTTCAAATGCTTAGAACAAGCCCCAGACCCAGAGATAAAAATATCCAGAAAATAACAGACTGCGCGATAATCCAATCGTCTTTATTTGAAAAGGAAGCCAGTCGCGACACTGGCAATCAGAACGCACTTCATCACTGCGGAAATTAGGTCGAAGTTTTATTACTTTAAATAAATGTAAATTAATCAAGTGATTGATATTAAGGCAAAATGAAAATTGGCCTTAATATCCAGCTGTAACTATATATTTGCTTTTCAATGTGATATATGACAATGATATTGCATTTTCAAGATAATATTATCTGTTTAATAAACATAAGCATCTAAAACCGTCTCACTCAGTGCATGTCGTTTTTACGGGATGTACTTTCTCAAAATATCTATCCACGGACACTCCCCAAGGACGTCAAGCCAGCATTTTTTGGGTTTCCCTTCTGCCGGGGCGAGACGACTAGGCCGGGTTTCGCAAATCGTAACCATACCAGCGTAGAAGGCGGTGGTTTCTTGCAGCTTATACGCTTTGTCACGGATATGGTTTTTGTCTTCTTAAATTAAAATATAAATTCTTATTAAAGGAATACTTTCAACAACTTATTAAAAGCCTTCAAATCAATCAAATTTGTTTTGCAGTACGGTAATGCTTACTAGGTCAAAGCGAAAACCGAAGGATCTTTATAAATAAATTCCTGCGAAACGAGACGCCCCGCCTACACCTGCGTATCATATTATCCCTAACACAACCTACTTCTCCGTTTATCACTGCCAACTTTAAGGAAAATACAAACAGGTTTTTTGATGATCATTTGTCCGGAATAATCTATCCCCAACACGTTAAATGGAAATACGAAGTGCTTGGGATTCTAGGAAAGACCCTGAAGAAAAGCTTTGTTCTTAAAACATTGAACTAACATTTAGAAAATTTCCCAAAAGAGATAATCGCTTCGCTTCTAAGAGATTTGTTACAGAATGGGGAATATGATAGATTATCTTCACGAGGTAAACTAAAGTACCGAAAGAAAAAAAAAATGGAAAATCTAGATTTATCCTACAGTATCAAAGGGAGCGTTGCTCAGCAGTAGCTAATGAAAGTTTAGTGGATGTTTAAAATGGAAAAACTCAAAAGTAATGAACCGATTTTACAAATTTTCTTCTCCTATAGAAAGAAATCTAAAATTTATCCTTATTAACCTTACAGAAAGTGGTGCCTTCTGTATAAAGTCTTGCTGAGGTCCTTCTGAATAAAATCTTTTCGATACTCTGCTCTCTGAACCTTTCTTGAGGTTGAAAGAGAAAAAGGCAGTGTTAGGTAAAACTTTAAATAACTCTCAGTTGAAGTGTTAGAATATGTTTTCATGTCTGTGGTTCATCATCATCATTTTTATGACATTGGACGGCAACCAAGCAAGCGGGTTACCGGATGGCAAGTGATCACCGGTGCCCATGGACAACTGCAACACCAGGGGTGTGACAGGAGCGTTACCGGGCTTTCAAGAAAACATAGACATTAACTAAAATAACCTATAATAAAAGCCAACTTTGTTTAATGCGTCTGTTCGTACAAGAAAAAGTCTTACAATAGCTCCGCGTCACCATGCTGCTGAATAACGGCTGTAATTACTGCTAGTTGACGCTATTATTATGTTAATTTGCCACGAGTTCCATTGACATCTTAAGTGGAGTGACGAAGTTCACATTAGTCGAGTTTAAGTCATGTCCAAAGTAGGACTCTTAATCGCCTAACATAGTCGTATGTTAGGCGTTTAAGAGTTGACTGGTAAGCCATGAAACCTTAGCTATAGGATATTTCAGGGTAATTGCTGTTTCACCTGCATCAAATGGAGGCACACGCGAGCGATCGAGATAAGAGCTAGCTAAGACCAGGCTCAATTACAGCGCTGGAAGGAAACAGACGAAGGAATGGTTTCCCAAGGTCGAGTCGACGGGCTTGGTCTACCGCACGTCTACCGTACGAAAATTTGGAGCAGCCAAGTAACCAAAACGCTGTTCCACAGACATGAAAATAAATAATTCCCCTTCCATCTCCAAAAATAGGAGCTTAATAGTTTGTCAGCTACTAATATAATCCGCGCCATCGCCTTGTAGGTCTGTCACGTTGTCAGCGGCCATCCGGTTTCCAAATAGTGGCTAGCTTGGCCCACCATTCCTCTCGTATGCAGCAGACGTGTCCCGCCTAGTCCAACTTTGGTATTTCCCTTTACTGACTTCACCCTTAAATCATTTATCTATGTTGAGGAGTTTTGGAGCGCAGAGTGGTATTTCTAATAAGATTTATTCGGCGTACGCCAAGTATACTGCGCTCCATTGCTCTTTGGAAAGTAGTTTGGACTTTTGACCTTCGGTGAGCGACCACTGTTCTGTCTGAGCCCATGGACCGGTAGCTCTTCCAGGCGTTAGCGATTCGTCGATGGATTTCTTTGTCATAAATATTCCTCGACATAGTGTATTACATGCCCATCCACCTCAATGTGACGCTGAGTGCTGTTAGTCATCACCTCGGTCTTAATCCGATTCATCTTAAGTCCAATCTTAAAGCATGCCATGCTAAGATCGTTAAGATATTTTTGAAGATCAGATGCTCAGTGCTGAATGGGAGAAAAGGACATATCGTCGGCATAACGCAAGTTAGTTCGCCTTTGTCGCTGACGTCAATGCTCATAATCTGAGCGAGCTGGTGAATAATTGAGGAGACAGCGGCTCTCCATACTTCACTCCTCTTTTCACGTCAAACACAGGTCCCAGATTATATACTTTGACTTGACTGATGTACATGAACTGAACTTGGAAGATGATACTGTATTCCGTGAATAGGAAACACACGAAACAAAACGTCTCATCTATATATCATCTTGTAGCTTACTTCATGTTCTTTCACGTTTCAAGGAACAATGCTAAAAAATTTAAAACTATTGTTTACTCATCTCTTTCATTCAAATGAAAGTTACATTTCCCTTAACAATTTTTATATTACTTTTATTTATTTATTTTACATTTACTGGAGAACACAAACCACAGACCGACATAAATTGAAAAAAGAGAAAGAGGCCTTTGCCCAGCATTGGGACATTAACGGCTCGTAATAATAATAATTTATTGTATATTTTTCTAAAAAAAGTAAGCGAAATTAAACACTCCGTGTGTGTTAAACTCGCAGTTAAGCATTTTTTTAATCACTCGCCAATATACTCGCCCCTAAAACTAGACCAATATGTGAATGAGTTAGACTCATTTGCAGACAAGGTTGTGACATAACCAACTTATATTTATTGCTATTTCAATCTGTCCTATTTAAAAACACAAGTACCCTTTAAAATTCAAAGACAATATTCATGAGATGCAATACTTAACCTTGCAATATTGTAAATTGTTAATAGATAATATTTATTTGTTTATCCGTTTTCTATGAATTCCAAAGCATTATCATATTATGCAAAAGACAGTATTTTTTGTTACTAACACACCAATTTTGTGCAGCCAAAATTTGTGTTAGCCTGGATTTAAATATGAGACAGATGAGATAGAAACAGAGTGAGAGAGAGAGAGAGGATATGTACATAAAAAAGACCATGTTACACTTCTTAAAACAAAAATAACTTTTCTCACACATGCTTGAGAATTTGAAGTTTGAGATAAATCGACATAGCTGTACTGAGCAATCCAGTAAAGTAGCGGCCAGCGAAATTACTATGAAAACTTGTATCTGACGTGTAAATAATTTAAAAACGAGCGACAGATTTGCTACGAAATAATACACCTGCGTAGGTAACCAATCAAATCAAAGGATTTATTTAAAATGGAGCGACAGGTTCGCTAAGAAATAATACACCTGCGAATGCTTGCGGAAGTATCCAATCAAAACAATGGTTTTATTTAAAATTCGAAGTAATTAACAAAAAAGCTTTATTGCAAAAAAATTACATTTAGTTTAGGCACGTCACAACTATTGTTGTTTATCAATATTTATTTAAATAATTCTTCCATAGTGGTCTGGGAGAAAGGATAAATGTAGAATGTACCAGCTGCGTCTCTTAAGAGGAAACACTGCGCTCGAGAGGTGCCCAAACAAACAACCTCCACAGAGTGCGATAGAGACAACTGTAATTTTTTCAGGTTTTTGAAGGTTGATATCTCTACAAATAAATCAATTATAAAAAAATTAAAACATGTCGCTATGTTTTAATATTTTTATGCTACTACATCCTTAATCCATAATAACATTATAAATGCGAAAGTGAGTTAGACCTTTTATCCCGGGAAAAAGTACTGTTCCCGAGGGATCGACATTGACGCGGGCGGTGCCGCGGGCGAAAGCTAGTCCATAGATAATCAGGGGACTACGCTTGTATGGAAATACGGCCCTCCTATTTCGTCTTAAGGCGCAAGGCGGCTGAGGGAGTGAGCGAAACCTCAGGAATCATGTCAATTGGCGATGCGGCTAGAAACCCATCAATATTTTAATTCCATTTTCCACTTAAATGCCCATTAACACACTAAACATGGCTTTAGGCAAACTAAAACTAAAACTTTGTTCTAATTTCCGCATATACCTAATATGAGAAAACTATACAAGCCTTGGCCGCAATTAGGCATTGATGGACTTATGTGTTCTTCCGTACAACCATCAATGCCTCTCTTGCCGACCGCTGCAGTAATATACTATAATCCAACATGCAACCAAGTGTAGAGCAAAAAATAAATACATGCATGAAAGTATATGATTTTGCTATCTTTCAAATTGAGTTTAAAAAGAAATACCCCATTATATCATGAGGATTTACAAATATCACCAGCACTATGATAAATATTGTGTCTATTTATAATAAAAAAATATATTTAGTAAAAGTTCCTTATAGAAATTTACTTCGCCATTTATAAGAATACTTCATAACATTACTCCACCTTTTTTGGTTTGTTGTACATATTCATAGTACCTATCTAATCCCTTGTATATAGTGTACCCCTCATACCCAGTGAATAGAAAAAAAAAAAAGAAGTACTGGCAAGAATATAAGCATGAGCATATACCATTTCATCCCAAAGATAGCTCCGGTCGAGTCGCAGCTTCTCTCCGGCGACCGATCAAGCAACCACTAAGTACATCATGCACCTTACTGTCCTGAATCAATGCAAGAACAATGTTAGTAGTCTTCGACACATCAGAAAGTATTATTGCAAGAGTTGTTACAGTACATGGGTGTTAGGATGCATTTCCAATGGATTTCTAATATAGATGAGGCGTTTTAGTTAATAATTTTTGGTCTATAGCTACTCCTATGTATTATACACTAATATAGATAAAATATAGACTAATCCTTATACTTACTTATATTATAAATGCGAAAGTGAGTTTGTTTGTTTGTTTGTTACGCTTTTACGCCGTAACTACTGAACCGATCATCATGAAATTTTGCATACAAGTTCTCTGGAGTACGGAGAAGGACATAGGCTACCTTTTATCCCGGGAAAAAGTACTATTCCCGAGGGATCGACATTGACGCGGGCGGAGCCGCGGGCGAAAGCTAGTTAAACAATATTTAAAATAGTTCACCTGCGACGCCGTTTATATCGTGCGATAAACTATCCACATTTCGCTTTTTGGTATAGCAGAAAACAAGATAGCGATAGTCGATAAACGTTGTCGCGCGTGCTACGGGGGCTGGTATTGATGTTTATTTACTTCAATTAGGCCAATTTACACTTTGATGGACCAAACGAGACACAATAGAAGTGTTATTGTTATAACGGCTATAGCCGTGCAGTGTCTGGTAAAGAATTAAGTTATAATTTGTTTGCGGAGTTCAATTCCTGTGGTACTTTTGTGGATTTGTAAACATTTAAGATACAAAAACGCAATTTTTTCGATATTGCAAACATAAATGAAAGAAAAATAAACAACAGAAAAATATGACATGTATTCTATTTTGAATAAAAATTATTCATTTACATTTTCAGACATATAAAATTTTGTCAGAAGTTTGCAAGGATTTTGTAGTACTCAGTTCGTAGTGTTTTTTTTTATTAAATAGCAAAATAACACTTATTTTTATTTCAATAGAAATGCATCCAAACCTGAATTTTACAAATGGGAGTTATACAATGATTGAGTCCCAAGTTTGGTAGAAGTTCAGCTCTGAGGAATATGTTTCATACAACTGTTACAATTAATAATGTTTCATTGTGACCAAGCCAAAGTAGACTCCAACATGGCTCAGGTAGAGCCTTTAGGTGTTTGTATACACATTTATGCCAAAATATTTTTATAGTCAGATATACTTTAATCATCATATAAGTAAGTAAGTAAGTCAGTGATATTTACTTTATGTTATATCAAACATATTAATGGTCGCAGGAAGACACTGGATGCAGGCCGCTTCCAACTGGTCATATTGGAAATCCTTGGGGGAGGCCTATGTCCAGCAGTGGACTTCTTGTGGCTGAGATGATGATGATGAAACATATTAATCAAAGACCCAGCACTGTAAATCAGTTAAAAGTATACAATACAAAGTGAAATTAGTTGTATGTCGCCCAATATGAATATTTTTCACATGAAAATTATAATTTTACTCAAAGAGTATGTAATATAATGTTTGTGTTTATTTTCAATCTGTTAGTAGGAATTCTGATGCAGTGATGTATATTGCAGTTGCTTTGTCTAAATCCATTTGTGCGAGTTGTTTTTTAGATATCCAAGGTTGTTAACCTTTGAAAATGATAAGGGGTAACGCAAACACTTTAAGTTGGTAAATACCACATTGCTATTAAACAGAAAGTATATTAACAGGTTAAATCTGACTAAATGGGGATCTTAAAATGTTTTAGAAAAGCCAGAGTATGTCAGACAATAGTCTTTCTAATTTTATTTTTTTAACTCCGAAAATAAAATGTAGCAAACTGAAACCAATCAAAATTACTGGACAAAGCATACTAAACTTTAGTTACTAAATTAATATTCAGATATTCAATGGCCGTGCTTATTTTTGGCAACAATTTAGTCTTAATTGGAAGAATGGATTTACACGTAAAAAATGAAACCTAAAAATGTTAGATTCCGTTGGAGGCGGAAACGCTAGTGATAATGATCTATAAGCGAAATCAAACCCGCGCACAACAGCATTATTGCTCCCGGTGGGATCTCGCATACCTGATCCATTCTTCACGCGATGGCCTCTCCTAAGCTTACTCACACGGCCTGCTCTCACAGCGGACATGATCAGTTTTTCGGGCTTCACAAACTAAACAGGACGTTATACAACAAATTTATTGATTTAGAATACTCAAAACTTACAATCACATAACTGTTCCAGATTCGACTGTTACACTATTCGTGAATTTTAAATTGAGGACAACTATTTTCCACAGTTCGAACAAATTTTTAGGAAACTTTAGTTTTATTACAGATCCATAGAATATGTACGCACAAAATTCACAGTAATACACAAAGAAAAAAATGAGGACGAAGGAAATGTGACATGACTTCTGTCTGTGAAGATTTGACAGATAATAGCGATGACATGATTGACTGACACTCGGATGACGTTTGTGTCTTTTTTTTAAGTTTCATTATCGGCTGGACCGAGACGATCAATCACGATAGTCAAAGTTTACGTGAGTCCGAGCTATTGACAATGAGACTGCGACATTAATTGACTCGACACTGAGATATATTTTTTTTTTTTTTTAATTTAAATTTATTATATTTACAACAAAGATAGAAAAAACATAATCGCTGAGATATTTGTAAAATCACGTTGCACCTAATATTTTGGGATTTATTTTTAACATAATTCTAAAAACTTGCTTTTTTATCTATGGACATCTAATATGATCAGGGAAAAAAAATATGATAGCAAGAGAGATAGAAGTAGAACCAAAAGATTTGGTTTATATATAAGATTTTACAAATATTGATTGAAGAAAATAATATAGCTCACCGAGACAATAAATGTAGCTGCCTAACTGTCAGTGGATCTAGCAAATAAAAATTTTAAATTTCCATCAGTAGTCGTCTCGCAATCACTCACTTAAATGCAATTGATAATCGCTTCGATTGGACGCTGAGACGATCGATTGACTCATACAAGGAAGTAAACATTCGCTACCCATATATTTTTATTAATGGCAACAGCTTACGTAACGTCACGTCAAATTATCAGCTGTCAATCGAACCAGCTGATATTTTGTATTTTATCATCACTATTTATGTAATTTTAGTCCAATTTCGACTTTCTTCAATAGCGGTAAGTGGTTTACATAAGTTTGTCAAGCTGTTCTCATGAGCTCCTGTTACATTTCAAGACATATTTGTATTTTTATAGATGTTTCGAAACGCGGTGTTTGGGTCTGGCCTTGTGGCGCTAGTCCCGGCCGTCAGCGCTGCAACCCCTCTGAAGGATGAGCCGACTGGTCCAATCAAACCGCCGCCGATGAGGCCTTCCGAACTACCCATATACGAATCCCCACACGCAGAATACATCGAGTAAGTTTAAATTGTTGTTTAAACAAGTTAACTTTTTTAATGCTTTCTGTAATGTTCTGTGATGTTGTTGTATGCGCAATATGTCACATAAAAATCATGTCATTATATTACAGATACCAGATTCAGAAGAATAAGTCAGAAAATCCAGGATTCGTGAGACAAGCCCTGCAAATACCAGTGCGAGCCATTCGAGAGTCCCTCCAGACGGTGATGGCTCAGACCGACTCTGTGACAACAACAGTACAGGATAACTTGCATGATGTACAGGATAAAACTGACTGTTGGTATTTATTTTTTTGCTTAGTCTTTTTTAAAGATTTGTTTCTCCTGACTGGTAAACTTTTGGTTCCCAAATACACTAACAATTGTTTTTTATTTTGCCATAGAGATGTTGTGCATCCCATTCCATTGCATGCGCAACATCTCTATAATTAGAAAGCTCTTGCTGCTGTGCTTGCCCAAAATATTATAATAATTTGCAGCCCTTTCTGCTTTGAAGCCTGCTCACGAAGATCATTGTGTTACTTGCATTTTGTTTACTAATTGCACAGCTCAAAACAAATTTGAGAATCATGCAAAAACTACTGAACCAAGCTAGCTTCCTTATGATATTATCCTAACTAGGAGCAAGTGTTACAACTGAGTTAAGCACCTATTAAATCATCCTAAATTCAGTCTGAAGAGAAGGACGCCGCGGGGGGCATTCCTAGCGCACACGTACAGTGGCATACCTCTCGTCAGTGATTAATTTCAGGATATTAGTAAAGAAAATAAGATAAAAAAAAAGAAAATAGTACAATAGGTCCTTTAGTTTTTTCTCCTAACAGTGAGGTACAGTCAGTTTCCAAAGAGATCAATCCAAGGACCTTTTAATTACAAGTGGCAGTCGTACGCTACACCACCACAGCTTTTGTAAGATATGACTTGCAAAAGCAACCCTTAACAAATTTATGTTTAATTTTATAGGGATTGTGAAATATTTACGTGAAGAGGATAACAAGGATGTGCGATATGGTGCTGTAGCTATGGGAGGCCTCACCGGATTCATCTTTGGACTCAGAGGTGGTATCATCAGGGTATGTGTGTAAATAATTTTAGTATATAGGGTGATCCCCAGGTTCCCAACCACAGCTAAGCATGCTACTGGAAACGCACATGGATGATTGAAAAATAGGTGAACTGGAAATTAGTAATACCCTATTAAGTTGGGATTTTTGGCAAAGCGGTGGTTTCAAATTTTTTTAAACTTTCGCGCTTTTGACACATAATTATGAACCTTTTTATTGATGTTTTAATGGAGTTACACCCATGCAATGAGACTGGAATACTGCATGTCATCTAGTCGTGGTGAACATAGTTACACTAATGATTTCACTACCCACATAAAGATTTGTATTTAGGCTTTAGCCCGCCCGATACACACTACCTTAAAAATGTCCAACTTTTTGTTCAATTCCAGAAGATTCAGTTTAATTTAGGAAATCACTGGATACCATGCTGGTAGAAGAGGAATCAAATAATAAAAAGATTTGTGCTAAGTTCTGTTCATTCATAATTAAACTTGTTCTTTGTTTTGAATGTTTCAGAGGGTGCTGTATGCAGGTGTGGGTACTACGGCAATGGGTATGGTCTGCTTCCCAGAGGAGACCAAGGGAGTCATAAGGGACAATGGTGCATTAGCAAAGCAGTACATAAACATTGCTTATAACTTCCTCTATGGAGGTAAGTTTATACTTTTCAATAAAAGCATCAGAAAAGAAGAACGATATTATAAAAAAAAATACTCAAGGAAAATGGGGGTGAAATGCCATATTGAAGTTGTAGATTTCATATTATTTGTACTACTTGTAATATTAGATGCATCATATAAGTAAGAAACAAAACTTATAAAGGAATCCCCCTTTTTTACATATTCCATTCCATAAAATATAAAATGGTGGACATTCCTATTCTCAGTTAACATACCACACATTGTAAATTATCAGAAACAAGTAGTTAGCAAAACTAAGACCTTGCTTATGAACTTCTAAAAATATTAGACATAAACCGAGGAGTTTAGAGATGTGTTGCGGTTTTTGTATGCTTCATTATTTTTTTACCTACACTATATAAAGTAATGAAAACCGCATCATTAAAGCGCCTATTAAAGCATCCTAAATTCAGTCACTGGCAAGAGGGACGCTGCAATACGTGCGATACGATTGGAGATATCTCGCATCGTGTCTCACGTATCAAATCAAAATCAAAACGTTTATTCAGAAAATAGGCCCTTGCAGGCAGACGTCTAATCACATTTTAAAGAATCTAATTTAGTCATGTTTATATTATTAATTAATGTGCAAAAGCTGTCTGTAGCTTTCGGAACTGACCACTGCAGAGAAGAAACGCCAAAAGAAACTCTTTTCAACAGTATTGTTCGCCTACTCGCCTGAAGGGCTTTCTAATTTTATCATCTATCATCTAATTTCTTTATTTATCATTTCTTTTTTTTCATTTATAATAATTATTATAATTTTTAATATATACATTATTATTTTTGGAACATATTATGTTAGCGATCGAGTGTGCAATGATAATATTTTACATTATACACAGTAGTCTTAAAGAGGCCGAGCAGACCTGTTCCCCCTAGCAGCACCCGTTCACGAGTTGACACATGGATCAGCCATCGTTGAACTCAACCATATTAAAAGAAATTCATAGCGGCGTCCCTCTTATATCTTGTATTCAGGATAGTATAATGAGCCTAAATGCCAGTGTTTGTGGCCTAAAATCTTCGGGGGGCTTACTTATAAGATTTCTATAGTTAAGTTCTATGTAGGTATATCTTTTCAATATCGAGGTATTAAGTTCCCCTAATTTTTTTTTCACTATTTACCATCAGTGAAGCCTGGCGACCCTCAGCTGGAGGTGAAATTCCCTGAGCTGTCGATACCCAAAGACTTCTCCGAGTTCGTTGACCTCACGGTCTCTGTCGCATCCTCCATCAAACAGGCTGTGATGCCCCCGCCGGCGAAGGAGGCAAGCGACTCCAAACCTTCAGATAAAAAGGAATAGGGACTATGTTCGAGTACGTAGGTGGAAATTTAGACATGCATGGTGGAAGGCGCTTTTTCTGAATTTTTTGTTTTGCGTTTGGTTTCATTCATAACAGCTTTTCTCTGCGCGTGATGGGTGTGGGTGTGGTGAATAACAGCATGTCGAAGCTTATTTTTGGTAGGAGCATAGACCGATTGAAGCCTTACACTGCTGGAATGGGATGCTGCATGCAACAATAATGACCATATGAGGCGTCAATACAGCATGTCATTCCATTGCATGCGCGAGAAATTGTGTAACTAAATTCTATATGCAGCTGTATCGCATCGCATTATACAGTGTAGTACGCCACAGGCGAAGCGCCGTTGCAACTTGCAACCCGATACCTGTCCCAATTTGGATGATGACAAATTGTATGTTCGTCAAGTTGACGAAACGCGGAAACGGTATTTTTTTTGTTATTCAGAAAATTAATCTCTTCCATGTTGGTCAGAGCGAAAAAAATTACGAATGTCTCAGCTGCTTCTCTTTCCGGCCAGATTGTAAAAGCCGGTCGAGGGAATGGGCGAAAATCTGAGGAATGATGAAAATAAAATATTAGTAGGCGATGCGGCTAGCAACCCATCACTATTTTGATTCCGTTTTCTCCAGATGCCCACCAACATGCTAAACGTGGCTTTCAAGTCCTAAAGACCTGACTCTGTCTACCCTGCTAGGGAAAAGACGTGATATGTAGAAACTTACCTGGGTACTATAATTTGCATTTAAAGGTGCATGACGTCACGGATCTGAAAAATTATGAAAAAAACTCATTATTTTAAAAAAGTTAAAAAGACGTGTTTTTTTTGTTAACTGATTTGTGACGATTGTATTTTTGCTTTCCATATCTTGTCATCGTCCGTATTGCATTGAAATTAGGACTATGCTATTAGCTGTATTTTAAGTGTTGTATTGCCAAAATAGTTATTAGATCTGTTTTAAAAACTTCATAAGACCTCAAGAGTACGTAATTTAACTTTACTTTTGTTGCCCTTTTTCAGAGCACGCTTTTAAAGACGACGTAGATGACATGTCCATCGAAAATCCAGTAAGTAGGAAGGACCTAAGAACAAGTTTCTGAAAGATATCAGCAGTAGGAGTTAAAAACGCAGAGGACCTCTTTCAGCACTAATTTATTCGCATACAAATAAGAAGTAGAAAAATTTTATTCATTAAAATATAAAATGTTAAGATACTATTAATTTTTATGGAATTTTTTTTAGCTCTTTTTTCCCTTGGCTTTCCCTCCTGTACGCCGTTTACTAGTCCCTATCTGTTGTGAATGATTGCCAATTTTTATCAAAAGCCGTCAAATCATCAGACCATCTTTTTCATGGACGGCCTCGCTTTCGTTGCCGGCCTACAGGGACCGGATTTATGTAATGAATATATTGATATATTTTTAAATATATTTTTTTTTTATGTTTCAGTTGCAATCAAATACATAGGACTCTGTCGTTAGTGAATGCTATTTATTTATTTGCTAGTCTTCTACAGTGAAAATTAACGATGAAAATGTAATAAAATGTATATTTTTCCATCTTTTGTTTTATTTCTTCACATTAAACATTCTTAACTTGTACATAAAAGTAACCTTGAATAATATATCGTATATGAATAATTGAATCATCAAAAATATTGATGAAAATTCATACATCATAGAAATATTTTTCAAGGATCTAAACCAACATAACACATTAATAATTAAGCAAATATCATTTCTTCCCTCCTCTTCTTGGTGACCACTGTACCGGGCTTATGTTGCGCTTCGGGATGATTCATCAGCTCCGGCGGACACGTCGACACAGAACTTGCAAGCAGGACTTGCTTCAAATCATAGAATAGCGCCGAGTCCTCTTTGGTCACAAATGACACAGCTTTACCAGTCTTACCCGCGCGACCAGTACGACCAATACGATGGGTGTAATCTTCAATTGTTTTTGCCATGTCGTAATTTATAACCACACTGACATCCTTGATATCGATACCACGACCAGCGACGTCGGTTGCCACCAGTATATCCTTTGAACCATTCTTGAGACTAGCGAGTGCAAAGTCACGCTGCTCTTGACCTTTGCCACCGTGCAATGTGCAAGCATTGAAGCCCAGCTTCTCCAAACCTTTTGCAAGAACATCTGCACCTTTCTTTTGATTGACGAATATAATAATAGGAGGCTCGACACCGCGTTGCAGAATTTCGGTTAGCTTTCTTCGTTTCTCATTTTCACCGATCATAAAGACTACTTGTTCTGTTCTGTCTACAGGTTTGCCTACAGATCCAATGTATACTATGGCTGGCCTTCTAAGGTAACTCCTTGCTAGGCGCTCCACTGCCGGAGGCATAGTGGCTGTAAACATCACAGTTTGCCTGTACTTCTTCTTACTATTATAGTTTGCTAATAAAACTGAAGCATCTTCAGCAGCATCTGTATCAGGTTTGATGTTAGATACAGGCATATATTCCAGGATTTTCTGGACATCAGGTTCAAAACCCATGTCAATCATACGATCAGCTTCATCCAATACTACATAAGTACACCTATTTAGAACCAAGTATCTATTTTCAAGGACATCAATGAGACGACCAGGAGTGGCAATGACAATCTCACACCCCAACCTCAACTTAAACCCTTGTTCCTCTCTTGAGAGACCACCAACAACTACTACTGATGTTATGCCCAGGGGAATCCCAAACTTGTTAGTTTCCTCTTCAATTTGTTGAGCCAACTCACGTGTTGGAGCCAATATGATTGCATAGGGCCCCTGATCTGCATCTTCTAACCTTTCATTCTTAGGCAGAGACTGAATCCAAGTAAGCAGTGGTATAAGGAAGGCTAAAGTTTTACCAGAACCAGTTTCAGCAACACCAATGATATCTCGGTTCTGTAAACCAATAGGTATAGCCTGTCTTTGAATAGGTGTAGGACTCTTGTAGCCCACTTTGTTGATGATTTCCATAATGTCATTGTGGAAGCCAGCTTCCTTCCATGACCGAATAGGGTTAGGGATTTTACCTCCCTTGATAGTGATATTGTAATCTTCTCTGAAGATTCTCCAATCTCTCTCAGTCATCTCATCATGGTCTTTCTCCGACCAGTGGCGGTCATCCCACTTCTGTTTATCCTCCTTCTTCTTCACTTTCCTGAGACGCAGCTTTTCTTGTTCTTTCTCAAGTTCAGTTCTTCGCTTTTCTAATAAATTGCCATAGAACTTACTGTGATCTTTCTTTTGAGATTTTATGTCAATACCGGCAATATGACCTCGGCCAAAGAATTGTACTTGATGCCTTTCTTTGTACAGAGTATTGTAATCATTAGAAGTGTCCTCTGAAGCATCCCAATCAAATACAAACTTACGATCATTCAATCTACGAACACGGCGTTTTTTCTTGATAATGCCCAAATATCTAGCCTTGATAGCTTCTTCTTCTCTCTCTTTGTCTTTACTCTTAGAAAAATCTTCATTTTTTTCTTTTTTGTCATCTCGACGATCACTGCCTGACTTTCTGTCTTCATACTTCCTCTCCCTCTCTCTTTCTCTTTCTTCCATCCTTCTTTCTCGCTCTTTCTCCCTTTCCCTTTCTCGGTCTTCTTTGTGCTTTTTTTCCTCTTCTCTTTGTGAAGAGCCAGTGAGATCTATGGTAGTTATATTAGGTCTGTCAACATTGGCCCTCATGGCCTCAACTTGTTCACGCCTCCTCTCTAAAGCCAATGCAGCTCTTTGTTCTTTCGTCAGAAAAACTGGCTTACTCCTGGCTTCTTCCTCAGCCTTTTTCTTAGCCAACAGTTCTTCAAGGGAAAGCGGCTCGCGTTTCACAGGCTTTGGCTCTTTTTTCCCATCCTGCATTTCTTCATCTTCCAGTTGATTTTCGTCTTCTTTCCTGCTTTTATTCTTGTCCCTGTCGTCGGATCGTTTGTCCTTCCCATCTCGTTTCTTAGGACTGCGTGATCGCCCGCGCTCTTTTCTAGACGGGCTCCTCGATCGGTCCCTGTCTTTCCTCGGGCTGCGGGACCTTTCTATATCTTTTTTAACAGGGCTGCGTGATCTCTCACGTTCTTTCCTGGGACTCCTTGACCTATCCCTTCGCTTTGTTTTATCACGATGTAAATCACGGTCATCGTAGCGTCTCTCAACATCTCGGTCACGTCTTTCTCGGGACCTCGATCGCCGCCGATCAGGACTTCTGTCCCGACCCATCCTAACGAATTTTATGAAGTATTATTAACCTTATTTTGAACAAATAAACGAAAAACACTTAGCACGATCGTTTGACAAATTGACTGATACCATTGACAATTTCAATTACTTCTTTTTTCTATTTGTCTAACTAAAGAACTAAACACATCAAAGAATATGCCATCGTCGTACCGTAACAGGTATTTTATCTGTGATTTTTTGTAGTAATATTTAAGATCGTGTATTCCATACTTTATTATTTTATTATCTGTGGATGGATTTACAAAACAAAATGTCAGAAATATGGAAATAATGAGTTCTTGGCGGGAATTTCGACGGAATGCACGGTTTTTGTTTTGGATTGTTTTGCAAATTGCTTCTAGTGGACTTTATAATGTGAAATCGGTGTAATTTGGTGTTATAAATGTCCATGTTTATGAACAATGTGTGGAATAACTAAAATGAAGTGTCATGGTGCGGCTGTAGTGAGATATACATTGCGGGCTGGTGGTCGCTCGCCTTACTGCTACTGCGTCTATGATCAAACCAGTGGATTCGTGGGAATTGTCGCCAGGGGCTCCATTGAATCACCGAAATGAATTACACCACCATTTCGTTGATAACACGTAGAAAAATATGAAGGGCTAAAAGGCACTGAAAGCCAAATGCCGTAAAACAAATATGAAAAAAAAAAAATAAAAAAATTGAGGTTATGTTGTTTACATACATATTTCTTGTTTTTCTATTAATCCCTTGATTGTTTGCGTCTATGTAATTCTCGTACGGTTCTCCTAGCCTGAAATCGCTATGGATATAAATTCTAAACTTAAAATTTGCTTAACCTCTACTGGCATAATTTTGGGCTGTGCTGGAGCGGCTTATTTATTTTTAAGATATAAAAGACGACCCCGGGATGCCGTAGACGCTCTTAACTATTTGACCATCAAAACTGTCTGCACAGAAAAAGAATGTCATGAAGTTATGAAGGAGTTACAAAGGTAAATATTTATAATCAATTACTTAATAATTTTCATCTACAGGCACTATTGAGATCTATTGAGTGGAAGATATAGGTAGTTCCATCAATGAAAAATTTGAAAACATTTGTACAAATAGCAGCAAAAGTAAAAATCAGTATTACAAAATTATGTAAGGAGTCTTAATAAAGTATTTAAATCTGTGCAGGATTTTAAAAGTTAGGGTAAAATAAAGAAAGAACCATATAATAGGTTACCCAAGCATGGCTAGCATCGGCAGACCGGCCGTAGAAACTTTGTCATATCATCTAACATCATAAGAGGAACCCCCACCAATAGTGGACAAAATAAAGAGCCATAGTTGACCTGATAATGCAATGTCGAAAGGAGGGATGCCAATCATCTGGCTAAAAAGATGTTCCACTTCAAAGTAACAGGATATAGAGGAAAGGGAAGGCCGAAAAAGTCATGGAGGGAATGTGTGAGCAATAACATGCAAGAATGGAAAATGGAAAAATTTGGAGAGAGTTGAAATAGAGAGCCGACCCCAAATAGGGAAAAGGCGAGGAAGAAGAATAAGAACATCATAGATCACGAACATCCTGTTCTTCTTCTTGTTTTCTAGTCGTTAACATCTTGTTATGACAGTAGACCGTGGGCTCTGATGCATCACAATTGAGAATGCAATTGTAAAGATGCTCAAATGAGCAGGAACACATGCATGCATATATGATGCTGAAATGACAACATAGTTTTTTTAACTCCACTTTGTTAAAGTATGGTAGAAAACACTAGTATGGGACCATTCATTTATTATGTAAGATCATTTAGGCCAAAGAGGGGTCAATCAACCATGTCTTAATTGTTCTTATAAGCGGATGGGAAGAGGTATTGATAGTTCTTACGTTACATTATACGCATGGGCAAAGTTGAGATTAAATTTTTATCAAGCGCAGTTTACCAGTGGCACATCCACTTTTCGAATGTGTTTTTAGCCCCTTGACTGATCAAAATCTTATGTATGTGCAAATAAATATTCTTTATTTATATATAAATTAAAACCTAACTGAAGTTGTAAATATTAAACAGGGAGGGGTCCCCTATTCCTAATTTTTTTTCTTATGTATTTGGCAAAAATTGTCTAATGTGTTGCTATGATTTTTCTTTCTTCGGCCTCTTTGGCTCAGTGGTTACCATGCCTGTTTGCTATACAAGGGGCATTGAGTTTGATTCTTTCGTAAACTAGCTAAAATACAAAGTAATATACTTCAAACATACTGTCAAACAAAATAGTGAACCACAAGTTCTGCTGCATTACACCTGAGGATTGACCCAGGAATGTTGAGATACATATAGTTCATACCTATATGTATCTCAACATTCCTGGGTCCATATTCAACATTCCAGAATATTAGGCAGATATCACACTGCCAAAAATAAATTTATCTATGTCGAGAGCCATTATGCAAATGTTCATCCTAGCTCCGTGGCGCAGCGGTCAACACGCCTGCCTGCGACACGGAGTCCCGGACCGGGACCCCGGCCAGGTCAAGATGGAAAATGATCTTTTTCAGATTGGCCTGGGTCTTGGATGTGTATCTATATATGTATTTTATTTATATGTGAATTACGGGTTACTCACGTACGAAGTCAGCTACAGGCCGACATGTTCCTCGACGTTTTGGTTATGAGGCAACCCGATGGAACACTGTCACAGACAGTGTATCGGAAACCGACGCATACAGACCGCTATCTGAGAGCTGATTCACACCATCACCCAGCCCATCTAGCGTCGGTTCCGCGATCACTCATAAACAGAGCTCTACGACTGTGCGACCCGCAATACATTGAGTCAGAGCTAGCACACGTAAAGACAGTGTTGGAAAGCAACGGGTATAAGTGGAGACAGAGTCTCAGAATTAGTACCAATGGGAGCGTACATTCGACATCAGCTGAGAGAGCGCTATTGTACTTACCGTTTGTTAAGGGAGTGACGGACAAAATTGGTCAATTCTTACGTCGGTAATTTGACATCAAGACCATATTCAGACCCCTTACAAAAATCAGGCAGCTTGTACGTTCCCCAAAGGACAGAGATCCACTTAATGTGCCTGGTGTGTATGAAGTCCCTTGCGACTGTGGAAAGAGCTATGTGGGAGAGACAGGACGAAATGTGTCAACAAGGCTGCATGAGCATATACGGAGTCTGAAGAAATTGGACAGCACCGGGTCAGCCATCGCCGAGCACGCGATAGAGTCGGATGTTACACATTACATCCGCTTTGACAAAGCTAAAGTCTTAGCGAGAGAGAAAAGCTTTGTCCCTCGTAAAATACGAGAAGCTATAGAGATTAGTAAACGCCCGAATTTCAATCGCGATGGAGGTTGGAGCTTACCCGTCACCTGGAAACCATTGCTTCAGAAAACGGACAGTAGAAGCCATGTTCAGCCAGCAGAACTTGACACAGTGAGCTCTTTTCACGTACGCGCAATGTCAGCCACTGATGATGATGATGAAGACGCAAATGGGGATCCCAGAAAAGCTACGGGAATCATCAATGCAGAACATCAGCAACCCCCATCAACCCCAGCACTGTCACAGAGAGCTCAGCGAGCCGCGGACCGCGCTGCCCGCGCCGCCCACGCATGCCGCGTCGCTCGTCACTAGTGTCAGTGCGAATCGGGACGACTCCGTGCGCGCGTCTCGGTTCACATTCGCCCTGAGGAAGACCTCCGGATGAGGTTGAAACATGTCGGCCTGTAGCTGACTTCGTACGTGAGTAACCCGTAATTCACATATAAATAATGTTATTATCTCGCGTTAGTTTTAATCAAAAAATATATATGTATTTGTTATAAAATATAGTATCGTTGAGTTAGTATCCCATAACACAAGTCTCGAACTTACTTTGGGGCTAGCTCAATCTGTGTGATTTGTCCGTATATATTTATATTTATTTATTTATTTATTTATCCTATACAAAAATCTGTACAGTATTGCTCAGCTCTGTGTGGCATACACATCTCCATCTGGTAGGAAGAGTGGTGGCGTGAAGAGAGCAATCATGTGGTTTTAGCGGGTGTGAGTCCCGCATAACTGCTCTGTATCCCCGTACAGATCAGTATGCATAACGCATTTTCCACAAATAAAAAAAAAAAAGGTCAGGGCGCGTGCTGGTACCTCACCTCATTTCTGTGCCGAGATGCAGTGTCAGTGTGTTATACCCTGTAGTACGATTTTTCATACAAATCAAGATTCTTCAGACCGCATACTGAACCAGTGTCCGGTGCAGTACAGTAACTGACTAACTTGCATACATTTATTTCTCTCAAAAAACAAAACTACGTCTTTTCGCCATTGGCATGGATAGTTCCGAGTTTGTAGTGTTAGTCTTCATTTTGTATGGTATCTTTTAGGAGATCCAGGTCACATCGGTCTGTTGGCTTTGATTGTGAATGGGTGACTGACCATGGCTCCAGAAGACCAGTAGCCTTAGTCCAACTGTCTACCTATGACGGCTACTGTGGTCTCTTCCGTCTCAGTAAGCTGACGACTGTTCCTCCATTGCTCAAAGTATGTATATGTTTTATTATATATTTTTCATCTCATCTATTCAAAAACCAAAGAGCGGTGGCCCGTATACAGGATCCAAGCAGACTCCTGAGTGAAACGATATTATGTTATTGTTAGGCTGTTGTTTTGTTCCATGGGAGGATATTGCCATACTCACCACGCTTGGCAGGCGGGTTGGCGAGCGCAGTTTCTTTGGGTTCTTGTTTCCGTCGCTGCTGCCCACTGCTGCCCATCGGAAGCATTTCTAAAAATCTATAGATAAAAAAACCTTCCCACTGACTCATCCTCGATGAGACACCTGTATATTTATAAAAATATATACAAATATTACAGGAACTTCTAGAAGATGAGCACATCTACAAAGTAGGTGTTGCGCCAACAGACGATGCCAGGTACCTGTTTCAAGACTACGATGTGAGTCTGAAGTCGACACTGGATATACGGCACATCGCCAGGTTGGTGGGGCGCACCCCGGGAGGGCTTGCGGCTTTGGCGAAGTCTACACTCAACATAGTGTTGGATAAAAGTTGGAGGGTATGTGTATTATTTTTATACTCATGTAATATATATGAAGAAATATATAGAAACATATGATATAAAGAATCTTATGCTATCGTCCGTATTCATGGTAATGTATAATGATGGTATGCAAAACTTAATACTTTAAATCCATTGGGTAGTTTTCAAAAACTATTTTAAAAATTCTGCTGCTTTGTATCTCTTTTGAACATGTATTAGAAAATAGGGCATTACATCAAACTTCAGTGTCCTAAAATACGCAAATGATCGGTGACTCGGTGCTTATAAATAATGTCAAAAATTTTAAATGTTACATCTGTAGTTCTCACAACCAAGCAAATCCAATACATTATTTGTATAATGCGGTGCCACACTTGTGTGTCCATCCGAGCAGGATAGAATTATATAAAAGAGAATCCCTTACATCTTTCTCTTTTACGCATATAGGTCTGTCCTGCTCGGATGGACGTCAAGCGGCACCGCAATGATAGAAACCGAGGCATTAATCCATCAAGATACAGTTTGCAGCATTGAATTAGAAAAACTATGGAAGCGGAACTCTCATACAATTAACAATTCAATATCAGTCCCATTTACGCAAACAAAATTAACTCAAACCACAACAAAAAACCTACGCACTCATAGACGAAGATAGTTTGCGATTGGCCCCGTCAAGGTGACGGAGCGGAGTCAAGACATCTAATGAATGGTGGAATGGTGTCAACATAGTGGAGGTAGGTAGACACCGTTCGCGACAGCAGCTCGCCTCGCTAGCTGTGACAAGTAACTCCAGTGTCACTTTTCCATGTTTCCTTGCATTGCCTGCACCACTTTACTATACAAGAAGTCATTTTTTTCTTAATTCGTTAAGATTTCGTCGATGTTCACAAAAAATACGTCGTTAAATGCTTTTATCGACGCGTCCTTTTGTCACGGAGCGCGTGGCAGACTAGTTCGCAAAAAGATATACTTTTTAAGTCCCGCCCGCTTTGATCTACTTAGCGTGGTGTCCGTTTTTGAGCACAATGCTGCTTCCATAGTTTTTCTAATTCAGTGGTTTGCAGAATGATCACAAGAATCATTCCATACATAATGCTTGAAGTTAAAGTATCTCTAAATGTTTACAGATTAGATGCAGTGACTGGGGGGCAGACGACCTAACGGACAGACAAATTAAATATGCGGCGGCTGACGCTCACGTAGCCATCAAGATGTTCGTACACTTCATCAACGAGTTGAACAAAAGCACCTGGTCTGTATTCAACGGAAGCAAGGAAGAGGTTTGGAGTCAGTTGGATGACATCTGTGGGAGTTATGCTGATGTCAAGTTCAAACAGAGTCTAGATGGAAAATCGAAGTTGAAAAAGGTGAATGGCGAAACGTAAGTTTCACTTGTTGATAATAGTTTTGACGGCGTCTTTATTCTTTACGCGGTAGATAGAGTCCAGGGCCATAAGACCTAAAGGCCACGTTTAGCGTAGGTATACGTTGGCGTGATATATGTGTATAAAATAAATATAATTTTTGATTATAGGTCGGCCCCGAAGCAGCCTAAAGACCCGACGTATAACAACAAACGCTACCCGCATGCGACGCGCAGCAAGCCTCTGTACCACAACTGCTTCCTGCAGGCGCCTGATGGAGAACTGCTGTGCACGTGCGACAACAAGAAGGCCTTGTGGTGAGTCAACTAACGTTATCTGTGGGAATGACGAGGTATCCTCTACCACTGCAAAAGAAAGACTCTTGTAGTGGCATTGCTCCTGAATCCTGGAGAGCAGCATGGTTCTGGCAGTTTTTAAATTGACTGTAGCTAGCTCCAAGTGAGCTTTTGCTACTTCACCGGGCGTTTGATGCGAGGACAGAGTGCCCTCAACCTGTATAGACAACATCACTAAAGGACCCCTAGGAGGGACGGACCTCGGCTTTGGGCGTTGCTTGTGTGCGCATGGCTTGGAGAGAAAGCAAACTCTCATACTGCCTGATGGGCTGTGACTTCATGCATCCATGGCCAATCTGAAAGACAATGGCAAAAGCCTTTGAAGAGCAGCAACTATCTTTTGCCTTATGACCCAAAAGTTACGTTTCCAGAAGAGCCTATTCTGGGTGCAAGCCCTTCGTTACCACCTAACGGGCACCAGTAATCGGAGTCCGGCAGAGTTGCGTCGGAGATTGCATATATAGGAACGCTTGAATACCTAGCGCTATCTAGTTTGTGCTGTAGTAATTAAGTCGCCATGTTGACAAGTTGAGTTTCAAACTTTAACCGCGCGCGACGCGCAGCAAGCTTTTGTTCCACATCTGCTATTTGAAGGTGCATGATGGCGTAGGAACTTTCTTTTTTTCTTTTTGCTTTCTTTATAAAAATGTGCCTCGGCGTTCCCGATCTCCTTTTACCTTCCCATCTATCTTTCCATGTATGATGTTTTTGATTTACCTGATGCTAAGTGACGATGAAGACGAGGATGTTACATGCCTAGTCAAGAGATACCCATATATAATATCAATCATTTTAAATATGTCTTTCTTTTCCTACCTTTTTACAAGATCTCCTCATTAGTCACTCTTTCTTCCCAGCTTATAGCTACGCCAACGCCACATCTCGAATGCTTCAAGCCTATGATCATCATCATTACAGCCGCAAAAAAGTCCACTGCTGGACAAGGGCCTCTCCTAAGCATTCTTAGTTCCATGGGAAGATATTGCCATACTCACCACGCTTGGCAAGTGGCTTTAATAGCGCTGTTTCTATGGTTTCTTGTGCTTTCGACGCTGCTGCCATCGCAACAATATTTTTATTGGAGATGGATAAGACTTCCTTGGATTTGGGAAGGAAATTAAGGTGTTGGGATACTACTCACTTGGATGAATGTGGGAAAAACAAGAAGCAACTCGGAAAACCAGTCACGTAACCAACCACGTATCTTCTACAGGTACGTAGAGAAACAACTCGCCGACGTAGTGATCGACGAGCCCCTAACAGTGCGGCTGCGTTTCGAGCCGTCCGGGCGTTCCGTCGGCGACGTCGGCCGGTACTACCAACTGACTAAGGAAAATAAGTGCGTCGTGTGTGGGGGCACTAACTCTTATATACGGAAGAACGTTGTGCCGAGAGAGTACAGGAAGTATTTCCCAGGTAATATTTACAACTATATCTATGTACTAGCTGTTGCCCGCGACTTCGTCCGCGGCAATTTCTGTTATTATGATTAATAAGTTTTTTTCTTAGTATAGATGAATAATTTTCCCCCGTTTTCAAAACATTTTTTACTGATGCTTTGCTCCTATTGGTCGCAGCGTGATGTTTTATAGCCTAAAGCCTTGCTGAATAAAAAAGAATTTTCAAATTTGAACCAGTAGTTCCTGAGATTAGCGCGTTCAAACAAACTAACTCTTCAGCTTTATAATATTACTAGCTGTTGCCCGCGACTTCGTTCGCGTAAATTTCTGTAAGATTAATTTGTATAGATTAATATTTTTTCCCCGATATCAAAACATTTTTTATTGATGCTTCGCTCCTATTAGTCGCACCGTGATGTTTTATAGCCTAAAGCCTTCCTCAATACATGGACTATCCAACACAAAAAGAATTTTCCAATTTGAACCAGTAGTTCCTGAGATTAGCGCGTTCAAACAAACTAATTCTTCAGCTTTATAATATTATAGTATAGATTTGAACTAAGTATGTAGTATCTTCGATCCGTCAATGGAGTAAGGCCTTACTACCAAATGACGAAGAAAAACAAGTGCATAAAGCGCGTATATTGAGGGGGCTCGAACTTCTACATGGAGAAGAACGTCGTGCCCAGAGAGTACAGAAAGTACTTCTCAGGTAATCATTACAAAAGATGTAGTGAAATGATCCTTTGACAGCTAAGACTGCGTTTTAAAGCCACAAATCATATATTTATTTATGTATTTTGCCATGTGAGGTTCGGAAATCTATATAGCGAAATGGGTGAGGTCTTTATCCAACATTGGACTAGAAGTGACTGAAATACGAGGTGCAGACAGAAATTTCACCCTTTTATCGTTGGAATACCAAAGAGTCGAACTAAACGCTTTGACAGTTCCTTTTTGGTTCGAGTAACTATGGTGTGGAATGAACTGCCTGCGTCTATATTCCCAGACAAGTACAGTACAGAATAAATGGGTATTTCTTGGATAGGCATGTAACATCCTCGTCTTCATCGTCACTTACCATCAGGTGAGATGGGAGACAAATGCCTAATCCAATATTTAGTAAAAAAACAAAAAATATGATGAAAAACTATGACTCATAACCAAAACCCTTAGCATTTAGACCCAGTGAACATTTTGAATTTAAACATGTTTCCATTATTTTCAGAGATAATGAAAGAACATTCTTCCCACGACGTAGTGTTACTGTGCGTGCGGTGTCACCAGAAGAGCAACGTCGGCGATCAAGCAGTAAGGGAGCGGTTGGCCCATCAATGCAGCGCGCCGCTCGCGAGCGCTGACAGCGCTAAATATATAGAGGACGCTGCCAGCAAGTGAGTGCCTAGCCACGGTCATCATCATCATCATTTCGAGTAGGTGTCCCGGTCAATCGACCATGCACACCCTGGTGTCAGAGTTCTTCGGAACCGCCACTCGGCCTCTAACGTGGTTCCTTTAACGACTACCAGATGGTTTTAGTTTTTGTTGTTATTATTATTCTCTATCACGCATCTATCTCTCTTCCACCGTTATCACTTAAAATTATTGTCTGTAAACCGACTTTAAGACGAGGCCTCAAATGTTTGATACCATCGCTCGGCAAAGGCGTACGCAGACTGATCAAGTGCGCGCAAGGGATAGCGCTTGGCGGTTTAGCCCGTGAATGATGAGATAGGAGATAGTCTCGAGTCGCTCTAAGAAAAAAACGTAAGCGCCAAATTCGTTATTTCTATTTTATATAAAATCAGACCGGTTAATTGTATTTTCATATTTACATTTTTATGAATTACTAATAACCTATGTTTTAGTCTAAAAATCATTATTTCATTCGTCGCATTTGAGCTACAATAACAAAAACTCTGCGAACGAAGACCATTTTTCAAAAAATATTTCTATCGAGAAAATTTTATCAAAGGGTTTTTAATCTTACACTTTTGGAGATGAAATAGTCAAAAATCATATTACTTAGATTTGAAACTAAATAAAAATAAATAAGGTTCAGAACGACCTTATTTACAGTGGTATCGCCTTAAAGACAACTAATTTTTTACTTTTAATTTCTTTCGAAATATCTCGAAGGTAACTGTTCTCATCTCAGAAAGATACAATTTTTTACTTTTAATTTCTTTCGAAATATCTCGAAGGTAACTGTTCTCATCTCAGAAAGATACAATTTTTTACTTTTAATTTCTTTCGAAATATCTCGAAGGTAACTGTTCTCATCTCAGAAAGATACAATTTTTTACTTTTAATTTCTTTCGAAATATCTCGAAGGTAACTGTTCTCATCTCAGAAAGATACGGTCCGCCGCCCGCGCACTGCTGTATCAGTCGAAGAAGCACGTGTTGCCGGCCGCGAGGCGCGAGGAGCTAGAACGCATCGTACTGGAGTACTACAGCCAGGAACTACTCACCGAGGAGCTGCTGAAGGAAGCCGCCGAGATGCAAGTTGTGTATGTATCATCATCATAATCAGGTCCTTTTTAGTCTCCACTACAGGAGCACGACCCTCTCTGTACTACTAGGGCCATACTTGGCCAGAGCAGCCAGAGGACTTGGCCTACACTCTCCACGCTGGCCAGACGGGTTGGAGAGGTGTCTTAGATGTTTATAAGCTTTGTTTAGCTTGTATTTCCTAAGTCGCCTTCTACGACATCCACGGGGAGACTTGGAGTGGTCCTATTCTACTCTGCCGGATACCACACGGCTACTGCCGGATACCACACGGCTTGTGTATGTATGCACTTGTATATCATATACTTACATTTTCGGCGAACTTCTTGCATTTTTTGTCGTATATTTGTTTTCTGTTTTAATGTTTATTCTGCTATTCGGGGTGATAACTGATAACAAAGCCAACAAATCAAACGTTATAAAAATACGTTCACCCATCCTTAAGTGTTGGAACCCGACTTTGTTTAATATATACATATATTAGGATATAAACATTGTCTTTGGTCGAGCCATCACTAGGGAAAGACTTTTTTTTCTATTTGGCCCTCAAACTTCATTCAGAAGCTTATTTTAGCCAGTGTCTAGTTATTCTAGCTTGTGTATCAACGAAATGATGGTGTAATTCATTTCGCTGATTTCGACGCAGCCCCTGGCGACAATTCCCGCGAATCCACTGGCTTCATCATAAACGACGCAACGAGGCAAGCAAACGCCAGCCGGCTAAGTAAATCTCACTACAGCCGCACCATGACACTTTATTTTAGTTATTCCACACATTGTTCATTAAGATGGGTATTTATAACACCAAATTACACCGATTTCACATTATAAAGTCCACTAGAAACAATTTGCAAAACAATCTAAAACAAAAGCCGTGCAGTCCGCCGAAATTCCCGCCAAGTATGCACTTGTACATCTATTTTTTTTCTAACCTATACCCCACTGTAGAGTAAAGGTCTCCCCAATTTACTTCCACTTGTGTCTGTCCAATGCAGTTTCGAACCAACCATAATGAAAAACCAAAATCCTCTGTCTGCTCTGGCCAAGTATGGCTCCGGTAGTACGCTAAAAAGGGCGGCGATGCTCCTTAGACGTCAAGGGTCGAGTTCGACGCAAAGAGAGTACCCAAGAGATCGGCTTTCTCTTTTGCGGAGTGAGGCAGCGAGTGAGTAGTATGAGTCCTGATGATTGCGAATAGATGGAAGTGAAGGACGACGGAAATTCCCCGAGACCAGAAAGCTCTACTCACGCAGGGATCCCTACACTGCGCGTGGTCCGACACGCACTTTTTATATGAAAGAATAGCTTTCGCCCGCGGCTCCGCCCGCGTCATTGTCGATCCCTCGGGAACAGTACTTTTTCCTGGGATAAAATGTACCCTATGTCCTTCTCCGTACCCCAGATAACGTGTATGCAAAATTTCATGATGGTCGGTTCTTTAGTTACAACGTGAAAGAGTAACAAACAAACAAACAAATAAACAAACAAACTCACATTCGCATTTATAATATTAGTTAGGATTAGGATTATTGAGATGAAAGGCCCCTTTCTTCCTCTGTAGCCCAGACAACGCTAATGCCAAATTTCATGATGATCAGTACTTATACCATGAAAGCATAACAAAGAAGAATAAATGGGTATCTCTTGAATAGGCATGTAACATCCTCGTCTTCATCGTCACTTACCATCAGGTAAGATGGGAGACAAATTCCTACTTTAATAATTAGTAAAAAAAATGGAATTCACTTTCGCATTTATAACATTATTTAGAATTCTTTAGCACGAAACTTGAATCTTATTTTTTATTGCCAGCAGCTTAGAGAATTCTGACTACGAATCTCACGGGCTGAAAGTAGTGGAGTGGTACCTCGAGAAAGGGGGCGGCTTGCTGAAACTAGAGGAAATATGGCGGGAACACTTCCTGTCGGGGATGCGACCCAAGTACATGCCAGAACTGTGGTCCGTCAAGCATAATGAAGAGAGGTATATATTTACTTTGTTTGTTTTACGTGTAAGTGGCCAACACCGGTGTCAGATTTTTCAAGCTGCCTAAAGGCATCTGACATAGCTTAGCGACTGCCATCAATCATGACAGCCGGGACCAACGGCTAAGCGTGCCTTCCGAAGCACGGAGAAGCTCGAGATATCTTCATGCCACTTGCGGTCACTCATCACAGGGGGACACATCGCCGAGGTAGAGGTAGACCAAGAAGGAGGTGGAGAGATGACCTCGACAAGTTTATGAATGGATTGGCGGAAGTTGCGATGGACAGAAAAGAATGGGAAAACAAGGGGGAGGCCTTTGCCCAGCTGTGGGACATAATATCTACAGGCTAAGGAAAATTAAAAGTAAATAGGCTGATACGGATAAGTAGGTATTTTTACTGTTTCTGTTTAGGTAAATTGATTTTTTTATTGTAAAATTATTAACACACGAGTGTTTAAAAAGTCGTCCCGCGCAGCTTGTAAAACCCAAACGAGAGAATGGGCGAAAATCTGCGGAATCATGTCAATAAGCGATGCAGCTAGCAACCCATCACTATTTTGATTCCGTTTTCCATCTACACGTCCTCCAACATACTAAATGCGGCCATAAGGTCTATAGACATACGCTCTGTCTAGCCCGCAAGCGAGTAAGACGTGATATATGTATGAATGTTAATGAGCATTCCATTAATCTTTATGGAGCATAGATAATCATTAATTTCTTTTTTGTTGTCAGATTGCGCGTGAAGCTAAAAGAAGGACGTCTATCTGAAGAGGAATTGAGATCGATCGGCGCGTCGAGATGGTTGTAGATGCACTTTATGAAACTCTGGTGTTGATGATTGCAGATGTCCATGGGCGATGGTCACCACTTTCCATCAGGTGGCTCGTCTGTTTGTTTGCCGTCAAATATTAATAATAAAAAAAACTTGTCAATAAGAAAAGAATATATTTATAAATAAAGATATTTATTTATACAGTTTTATTACTAAAATTTGATGATTAAAGAGAAGGAAATGATCTTTGTTTCAACCTCTTATTTTATATTATATTATCCATATCCAGCAATAAAGATCCAAGTATTCTTTATTATGATTACTTGTGTCATTTTGTATTTGAATGAAGTGACCTCAAAATATATTTTTTTTATCCTAAACATATTGGTTTCATTAAGTTACACTTTTTTATATTTGATCATCATCATTTCGTGTAGGTGACACGGTCAATCGACCATGCACACCCTGGTGTCAAAGTTCTTCGGAACCGCCTCTCGGCCTCCGACGTGGTTCCTTTAACGACTACCAGATGGCAGCCGGGACCACCGGCTTAACGTGCCTTCCGAAGCACGGAATCATCTTTATTATCAGACAATCGGGTGATTCAAGCCTGCAATGTCCTAACCAAACTGGAAACAACTAAACAAAGTATGCTTCCGGTGGGAATCGAACCCACGACCCCCGGGTCAACAGGCAAACGCCTTAACCACTGGACCACGGAGGCTGTTTCTGCTGTTGACCCTAAGGTTTCATTTATTAAATACGAGTCTTTATAATATTAAAATAAATCCTAACAATTTTTCTACTTGAATATACCCAGCCACTTATTATTATTGTAGGTATTTTAGAAGGTATACGTTATGTATCGTGCGGCCGCTTTTAGATGCACATTTGAACTTGGTCGGGTAATCGGGAAAAATTATCTAGGTTTAGTTTTGAATTATTATTTCTTATATACGAAAGTATGTCAAGCTGAAAATTTGTATGTATATTTTTGGTTAAAGTGTCTAATTATTGTTTAAATATGGAATCAGCCAAGTAAAAGGAAAGTATTATTTTCCTCATTTGAATCGAGAGCCCAGAATCTGGCTTTCTGGAACCAGTAATATCATTATAACTTGCCAATGCTTTGAATTAGGCTGATGAAAGTTTTAATGTTTTATATGTCTCTATAAGAGGCATCTATTAGGACTAGTTTGAATTTTCAGGGTTCCCTCGTTTAATAACTAGAACCGAAAATATGGTTTTCAGAATAATATTTATTACTCGCAAACCATATTATTAATATTTAAGATAACTAGGTGTTAAATGGAGACAAATTCCGTTCTATACGTATAAAAAAAATCATGATTCTGCGTCTTACGGTTTCAGAGATACAGAGATTGACCAAACGTTACCGCAGCAGAAAATGAAATAACTCGAAATCCATAAAGGTGTCAAATTTAATTTTATCGGGGACATTTGAGAGCTAATTCAATCTATCTTTGTGCATACTTTTTATCCAGATAAACCGACGGGATCAAAAAAAGTCGGCTGGGGTAACGTTACGCCAGCCGAATTTTATTTTCATCATTATCTCTGAAACGGCGGGGTGTCAAATTATTTACTTTCGGGGACATTTACACGAAGTAATGATCTAATTATTTGCATTTATCAATTCTTAAAAGGAGCACTTAGTCGGCTGGGGTAACGCACTCGTGCTGTACAGGGTAGTGCGGACGACATTATATCTCTTTCTCTCATCAGAGAGATTTATTTAGCTGCCTCCATCCTGTAGACCCGGTCGTGGTTCGATTCCCACGGGAAGAATACTTTGTTTAGTTGTTTCCAGTTTGGTTAGGACATCGCAGGCTTGAATCACCTGATTGGTCTATTGACCGGGTCACCTACTCGAAATGACGATGATCAGAGAGATTTCCCAGTTGATTACATACTTGTCTCGTATTTATGCATTACGGGGTAGACAGAACTTAAAACTTTAAGACTCAAAGGCCGCGTTGAGCGTCTTTGTAGGCGTTTAGGTGGAAAACGGAATTTAAATAGGGTAGGGTTGCTAGCCGCATCGTCTATTGAAATAATCGCATTGATGCATCCTCAGCTGTAACAGAATTCCTGCTGTGATATGGTTTGGCAAGTTTTTACGACCGGCTGCTTGCCCGACGCTAACCCTCCTAGGCAGTAGCATCAGAACCGTAGAAAAATACCAGTAAAAATTAAGTAGAAATATTTTCTATAAAAATTTCCCGCGAGAATCGAACCCCGCGTGCCCTCGAGTAGACATTTTGCGTTATAGGTTCTGCACAACGCTACGAAGTACCATGAAGCTATAATTACCTTCATTTCATTCCCAAATCAAACAAACTTATATCCTTCCATCCTTCCCCGGCTTAAAAATGCTTCCCATGGGCAGCAGCGTAGTTTCTTTGGCTTTGGTCAAAGAAACTACGCTCGCCAACCAGCATGCCAAGCGTGGGGAGTATGGCAATATCCTCCCATAGAATAAAGAATTCTTGGGAGAGGCTCTTGTCCAGCAGTGGACTTTTGCGGCTGAAATGATAATGATGATTTGATGAATGTCTTGTCTTGCGTCACGCGTAAGCCATAAAAAAAGCAAATGTCACTGTACTGTCAAACGTCATTGTCAAAATAATCAAATTTTAAAATTTATTCGTTGCGTTCACAGAGTACTTTTGTATATACAGGAACAGGACATACTCTTTCAAATCTGTGGTATATACTGAAAGTTGCGTTGATGGTGAGCCTCGTAATCTGGAGATTGTTTATTGTTGTGTTTTGATAAATTATAAATTAAAATAATATTGTAGAGTGTGGAGACGTGAAGTGTATAGTATAGCTACCATTTTGGTAATAACACTGCGTTTCAAAATCATGACGAATTTCAAAAAGCAGCAGAAGATTACCAAGTTGTTTCGCAGAGGAAGTAAGTAACAAACTAAAAAAAGTTTGTTTACATTCATCCGTTTGACTGTGATTTACGTAAATAAAGATTCAGCCTATGGTTTTATATCAATTATACTTAAGAGTTTTTAAATCTGGCTCAGTCTAGAGATCTGTTTGTCCCAATTTAATGTCTAGTTCGTCCAGAATTCGTTTTTACCTGTGTTGATTTCAACATTCTCTGCTACTAAATTAGACAAAATGTTCAGGCCTTTTATATACTTTGAAATAGTATTAGCATTCAAATTTCTTTGCCCCATAAAGTTAATATCAAATTTACAGTAAGTACCAAACCTGTAGAAGAATATGATGAAATCCAGGATGAACTGCAGCAGCTGGAACAGCAGCTCAAGGAGAAGCAGGACGAGCTATTCCAGCTGCAGAGGAATAGCTATCGGCGCAAAGCGTCGCCAATCAAAAAACAGCCAGAGCCCTTTATTAGGCCTCAGGTAGGTGAAAGTAGTATTTTGTATATTTATTTTTGATACTTATTGCTAAAAAGATTTTAAAACAGTGTTCGTGTATTTAATTAAGGATCTTATGTATCTTAAGAGTCTGCAACGCAACAGCACCTCCCCTGGTGTTGCAGATATCCAGGGGCAACAGTGAGCACTTCCCATCAGGTGGCTCATCTGCTAGTTTGCCGTCAAATATACATAAAAAAAAATAGGATACTAGTTTTGAATGACAACTCTAGGTTTTCACTTGTGACCAAACACGTTTGATAGTTAAAGTGACCATACATCCCGCTTTGATCGGGACTGTCCCTTTTCTCTGTCCTCTGCCCCGTTGTCCCCAGACATAGCTCCGGGAAGCATAATAGTCTATTATCTGTAACCGAAGAAAAAATGTTGCAATTTCTGTTAGAGGAACTTTGCTTTATAATTTTTATTAAGCTGTTGAAACATGAATAATTAGATTTTTTCAATTTGTTATAATAAAAATAATAATCATTGATCTAAATATAACTATAGTGCACATTAGTTGTATTCAGTAAAACTTTTCAAAATAAAAAAAAATAATCGGTTGTGCCTATTTTCAATGTTAACCAGCTAACTGAGTAAATAAATCCTTGTACCATTATGAGTAAAAAAGAAAATAGTTTATCTATAGTACAATAATGGTAAAGTTCCTCTCAAGACCTGTGTTACAAAATATTTCTGTTCTGGTTATTTGTTTGTTAATAATGATGTGATGGAATGGAAATAATAAATCCAAGTATACTTCTGTAGCAATAAAATGAAAATAAATTGTTGTTTTTGTGTATGTGGCCAACACTGGTGTCAGATTTTTCAGGCTGCATAAAGGCATCTGACATAAGTTTATGACTGCCATCAATGATGACAGCCATGGAGCTTAAGATATTTTTATGCCACTTGCGGTCACCCATCCCATTAGGGACCGCATCTGGGCTTGCTTACCATACGTATGCACTAATAATTCTCACACCCACTGGATAATCAGGGTAATTAATTTGTGCCGATTATAAGAAGTAAACAATATGACTCATCAAAATTTGCAAAATCAAAATAATCAAGCTCACATGTATGGAAAATTTTGCCTTGCCTAACTTTGTGAGAAAATTTACTGTGTCTTCTCTTCCATGCTGGTCTGGCAGAAAAGAAAAAACATAAAATGTACCAGCTGCATCTCTTCCCGAGCAGATTGTAAAAGCCGATTGCGGGATTGGACCGAAACTAGGGAATCATGTTAGTAGGCGATGCGGCTCGCAACCTACACGCCCACCAACATGCCAAACGTGGCTTTTGAGTCTTTCGACTTAGTCTCTGTCTACCCCGCTAGGGAAAAAGACGTGATAGTATGTTTACTGTTTCTTATACATGTCTAGTGAAAATTAAAACAGTTATTAATATTTATATCGTAAATTTCTTTTTATATTCCATGTTGGTCTGGGAGAAAAGAAAAAACGTAGAATGTGTGCTGCTTCTCTTCCCGCGCAGATCGTAAAAGCCGATTGAGGGATTGGGCTAAAATCTGCGGAATCATGTTAATAGGCGATGCGGCTAGTAACCCATCACTATTTGATTCCGTTTTTCATCTACACGCTCTCCAACATGCTAAATGTGGACATAAGGTCTTATAGATCTAGGCTCTGTCTACCCCGCAAGGGAAAAAGACGTAATACTATGTATGTATATCATAAATTTTATGTGATTAAAGAGTAATATTTTGTTGTCAGAAAATTGTACTCCACAACTCCGTGGAGAGCATCCAAAGGGAACTAGATCTGATGGCGATGTTAACTGGCACAGAGGTTCAGTCATATGCTGTGAATGACCACTGCTGCATAGTCTACCACATGCAGCATGACTCTAAGCACGAAGTCAAACATGGCTTGAGGATTGAGACCAAATCAGGTAATGTTTATTTTTGCTACCATATACAATATGGATGAGACATTTGCGTTATAAATCTTACCACATAGGAATGGTGTAGTAAAATGGTAATATGCAAAATCTCACTAAAATCCGGCTAGTGGTTTTGTAGAAAACAATTTTGAAATAACAGTCGTTTTTAACCTGCATCACAGATAGCGTTTTGGAACAACCACTGCTGAGAAGAATACGCCGAAAGAAACTCAGGCTACTATCGGTCCCTACATGCCTTAAGGGCTATATTTTCGCATATATATTACAACTAAAATATAAAATGATATTTAATACAACTGAATATTAAATGATGATTTACATATATAACTTGGTATCTAAAATACGTAGTTGCAGTAGATACACAACTTAGCTAGCCAAAATGCTTGCCGTCCAATGAGATCTATTCCTGTAGAACAGCGTTTCTTAACCTGTTTCAGTCTGCGGACCCCTAGAAAATCAGGCACAATTTCAAGGACCTGTTTTATGGAACACATTTAGAACGCTCTTCCATGCTGGTCTGGGAGAAAAGAAAACCGTAGAATGTAGCAGCTGTCTCTCTTCCCACGCAGATCATAAAAGCCGATCATGGGATTGGGCTAAATCTGCGGAATCGTGTCAATAGGCGATGCGGCTATGAACCCATCACCATTTGATTCCATTCTTCATCCACACGCCCTGCAACATGCTCAATGTGGCCATAATGTCTTATAGACCTAGATGCTCACCCCCAGGGGTCTGCGGACCACAGGTTAGGAAACACTGCTGTAGAATCCCCTGCCAAAAAAAGAATGTATGCCAAAGTTAAAAATATGTATTTTACGTATGTAAAATTTGACAAAGTAACATAAACATTAATCTATCTGTATTACAGGTATAAATGAAATTTCCAAGTCTTCATTACCTCTTGGTTTCAACTTCGAAGCTGTGATGGATGATTTTGAAAACATAATGATGCCAGATTGCCTCGGGGCCATCAGGAAAGCGCTGGTGGCTTACTACAGCAGACTAGACCAGTTTGAAGGCCTCAAGGTGATTTCCTTTCTATTATCTTAGTCTACTATCATCATCATCATATTATAGACAGCCTCCGTGGTCCAGTGGTTAAGGCGTTTGCCTGTAGACCCGGGGGTCGTGGGTTCGATCCCACCGGAAGCGTACTTTGTTTAGTTTTTTCCAGTTTGGTTAGGACATTGCAGTCTTGAATCACCTGATTGTCTAATAATAAAGATGATTGCGTGCTTCGGAAGGCACGTTATGCTGGTGGTCCCGGCTGCCATCTGGTAGTCGTTAAAGGAACCACGTCAGAGGCCGAGAGGCGGTTCCGAAGAACTCTGACACTAGGGTGTGCATGGTAGATGGACCGTGACACCTACTCGAAATGAGGATCATCATATTTTAAGAACCATGTTCTTGTTGGTGAAGTATTATCCATGTTTCTCTATCCTACCAGGTTTCTCTACAGTTTCAATTGTTTAATTTAATTTTTAGGATAAATAAATAAATATGTACGGACAAATCACACAGATTGAGCTAGCCCCAAAGTAAGTTCGAGACTTGTGTTATGGGATACTAACTCAACGATACTATATTTTATAACAAATACATATATAGATACACATCCAAGACCCAGGCCAATCTGAAAAAGATCATTTTCCATCTTGACCTGGCCGGGGATCGAACCCGGTCACTCCGTGTCGCAGGCTGGCGTGTTGACCGCTGCGCCACGGAGCTAGTCGAGGGTCATTTTTATAATTTGTTATTTCAGTTGTGTAATGCCAGTTATTTATGTTAGCATTACTAATCAATATTTAACTCTTTGTGTACATATGTTAAGACGGTACTGCACGAATTGTGAAAATTTACATGTTTTTAAATCACTAGTACTATGCGCTGAATTAATTAAATACATCAAATGTATTTGTATAATTTAGATCATTCCTTGAACAAGATCGCCCCCTTGTTGGAATTTGAAATAGATACATGTGAAATTTAAAAATGATATTTAAATATGGTATGATATCTAAAAGCATTTTTCTTCGAAAACTTTGTAATTTTTACGACTAAAACAATAATTCTCACATGAAAATATTTATATGTATGTCTCGGAGGTTGCCCCCCTTTCTTTTTTTTATACTTACTAATATTATAAATGCGAAAGTGAGTTTGTTTGTTTGTTTATTTGTTTGTTTGTTTGTTACGCTTTCACGCCGTAACTACTGAACCGATCATCATGAAATTTTGCATACAAGTTCTCTGGAGTGCGGAGAAGGACATAGGCTACCTTTTATTCCGGAAAAAAATACTATTCCCGAGGGATCGACATTGACGCGGGCGGAGCCGCGGGCGAAAGCTAGTAAAAATATAAATATGAAAAATTAAGATTTTTTTTATATTTTTTCCTCATCGCCTAATAGTTCTGCGCAGCCTAATGGCTTGCGCAGTAGCGACGTTTTTCGTTCGCGCGGCACCCGCTTAAGGATTGCGATCTGGACCTGTATTAAATTGTATATTATTGGTGTCTTTGGTTGCGATCTGTTTTATGTGTCTTATAAATAAATAAATAACTATCCTACTACTATCATACAGCTAATAATTGTCCATCTGTACATTGAATGTTTATCAGCATGAGACTTTGCTTCACTTATATAAAGTACTAGTTGTCGTTTATGTCGAAAGGTAGTTGTAATCAGAACCCTATATAAATGAAAACCGAATTACATTTATTATTTAGTAAATTAGATTTATCACTTTTCAGAAATTGGTAAGCATGGATGCAGAACTGTTCAAGATACTCGATGGTTCGCATATAGAGATATCCTTCCTCGCCAAGAACGAAATTGAAGAAGAAGAGGAACCCATCAGTGTAGTACTCATGCTGGACTACAGGGTCTACGATATCAGGCCAAAGACGTATTCAGTCAAAGAACTTGGTATGATTATTATTTACTCATAGAGTGAGTAAAAAGCTTTCTTCAATTTAATCAACTTTATATTCATAGGATATGAATGAAGTAGAATACCACACTACTAAATAGTGGGTAGTATTGAAGAAGTACGCATGCTTGAAATGCGTATATCCTACGGGGTAATATGTGATGAGAGAATTCGACGCGGTGATTCGAAGTCACGGTGGTGTAATGGTATCACACTTAGGGCGTTAACCTAAGGGACGTGGGTTCGAATCCTACCTGTGGCCGAGTTCTTTTTCATCACATATTTTCAATTTTTATTATTTACTTAAATAAATAATACTTATAAAAATTAAAAAAAAATATGCTTAAAAAAAAAAAAAAGAGTGTTTTCACCCTGGGTGATGTCCAAGGGAAGCGGTGATCACTTACCATCATGTGACCTACATGCTCGTTTACCGTCCTATGTCATTAAAAAACTATTATGTGCCTGTAGGCATCTGACAGCTTAACAACTGCTATCAATGATTACAGCCAGGAACAACGGCTTAACGTGCCTTCCGAAGCACGGAGGAGCTCAAGATATTTTTTATGCCACTTGCGGTCACCCATCCTAGCGGGGACTGCGCCCGGCGTTGCCTAACATGCGTAAAAAATCGTAATAACCTGTATCTACCGTGGCTACTTATTTTAGTTATTAAGTAGAATTTCATATCGATGTTACTCTCTATTTTCTAATGTTCAAAAAAGGTTGAAAAAGCTCTTATTTAAAATAGATTTTCTTCAAAATCACTGGATGTATATCAGTAGTATGTGGTATAATTTACTATGCTATGTTTTGAAGAGTTATATGGAATGATGTAGCTTGTTTTTTAGCCTCTCGGCTTCTGACGTTCCTTTAACGACTACCAGATAGCAGCCAGGACCAACGCCTTAACGTGCCTTTCGAAGCACGGAATCATCTTTATTATCAGACAATCAGGTGTTTCAAGCCTGCAATGTCCTAACCAAACTTGAAACAACTATACAAAATAAGCTTCAGGGTCAACAGGCAAACGTCTTAACCACTGGATTCTGGAGGTAGTCGAGTCGATTTTAATGTCGATTTATCTTCCAGATTTGCCTGAAGGTGTTGCCGAGACATTGACTGAACAATGTGCAGTGTTCAAGAAGAAACCTCTACGCAAAGCTTTCAAAGAAGCTTTTGTTGATGGACATGGCCACTATAAACTTGTACATCAGGTGGGTTTACTTAGTCACAGCAGTACTTGAAAACCTATATTATAGAGGGATTCTTTTGAACATACATACATAGTATCACGTCTTTTTCCCTTGCGGAGTAGACAGAGCCTAGGTCTATAAGACCTGAAGGCCACGTTTTGTATGTTGGTGGGCATTAGGTGGAAAACGGAATCAAAAAATAGTGATAGGTTGCTAGCCGCATCGCCTATTAACAAGATTCCTTAGATTTTACCCATCCCGTCGATCGGCTTTTACGATCTGCGCTAGAAGAGAAGCAGCGAACGAGCAGACGAGCCACCTGATGGGAAGTGGTCACCGTCGCCCATGGACATCTGCAACACCAGAGGTGCTGATGCTTTGCCGACTCTTAAGATACCTGTAAACACGCCTTTTGAAGGACACCAAGTCATAGCAATCATACAGGAAAATTCAAAAAAATCATCTATTTGCATTAAATAGGGTACAAAATAGGGTTACAAAATTTGTCAAGAACAAGCCTATTTAGCCATATTCATGGCATGCAAAATTTTTTTGTCCATCATTGTAACTTGACTACTTAAATATTATTATTATAAATGTTTACAAATTTGTCATAATTGTATTTTATTATGTTATGAATTACTTCTATAATATAAAATAATTTTCACTTTAACACGATTAAAGTGAAAATTGTTATTTAAACGCAATAATTTCATTGATTGAATAGAAGCATTTGTCTAACAACCATTTTTTTAATTTGGTTTGAAAACAATCTCGGGAGGGAGTCAGTTCAAGAATCCTGTTTGTCTCCAGGTGGGAGTGCGGCCATCGCGGCGCCGCGCGCCCAAGAGGCTGCGCCCCAACAAGCGGCACTACCACCTCGACGACACCTTCCAGCCCGAGGACTGTTCCGACCATAGCGACGGGGACGACGCAGATTGAACTTACACAATATTGTAAATGTATGTAAAATAGAATAAAAATGAGTAAGTTATCAAGATCGCCGTTTTATTAATAACTTTAGAATGAAGCTAGATTAAATGGAAAGTCCATTGCATAGATTTAAAAAAAAATGGCGCCAATCTTCTATGGATGTTTGGAATGGAATGATATGAGAATATAAACAGACATACATTCGTTCGTCACGATATATCTTTTTCTGTATTGTTACGAAATAAAATAAGATAAGACGATAATAAGGCACAGGCCAATCTGAAAAAGATAATAATGACCGAACAATGCTCAAAAATAAGTATTTCGTATGTTAATATTATTTTCTTTATTAATTTTCTCTATTGTTTCGAAATATAATAAGACAGACAAGTGCGAGTCGGAGTCGCATACCACTCTCATACAAATTCTCAAAACAAAGTTTTTAATTCTTTGTCGTAGCGGCAACATACATTTTTGAAATGTCATGTCTAACTGTTATGGTTCAAAAGATACAGCCCTGTGACAGACAGATGAATGCTGGAGAGTTACACCGGGTTCCATTTATACTCTGGGTATGGAACACTTAAAATAACATATTTCAATGCGACGAACAATCAACATCGAAGTATATACTCAGCTAATACTATGTCCCAAACAAAAAAATAATAATTGTAAACAATGCTTTGACAACTTATAGACAATCTGTGCAACTGACAGGTAAATTACGCGGAAAATTTAAAAAAAAGTCAGTGTTGCCAATATTTTTTCCATAAAAGTAACGCAAGTTCTCACATTTTTTTTTGTATATTTAGCAAGAAACTTCAACTTCAAATGATAACGTGCGCCTTCCGCGCGTGCGTACTCGTTAACGAGCCGTAAGATAGTATAGCATTGTGAATGCTTAAAAATCCCTTCTAATCCATCTGTTTTAGAAGTTTCAGAGTCATGATAGACGAAAGACACACATTTATACGTAAATCTATTCAAACATCTTCCATAATGACGTCCTTTACCAGCACTTATAAAATCATATCATGTACCAGTTGCTTCCACTCTTTCCTATCTATGCCGGCGTTTTATCTTGCTAAACGTATGTGCTTTCTGATTTTGCAACCTTTGGCTTTGTCTACTTCGTGGGGAATGATGAGGCAGTAAAATATATATCTATATCTAGATACCTATACCTATGCATTATAATAAATTAACGTTAAAATTTATACACTTCTCCCACATCCTTCGTCCCATCTTCAAATATCTTTTTAAATATGCATCAAATTGGTCTATCGAATTAACAAAGAAACAATGAAAAAATACTATACTATAATATACAAATAAACACGGTACAAAATAACAAGTTAATAAATTATTAGTATATAGGTATATATATATTTATTAATTTTTATTTATAATGTCCAATGATGGTTCATTTCTATCTGCATATGATCTTCGTTTTACATCTAGTAATGGTGATGATTAATTTCACGATCCTGAAACTCTGCATACTATTTTGAATAGTGTTGTGGACAAAACATGTAATTCACTCAATATCTGTCACATAAATGCGCAAAGCATATCTGCACACTACACTGACTTCCTTGACACTTTCTCTTCTTCTCCTTTTGATGCTATTCTTATTTCCGAAACTTGGCTGAAACCGTCTCTTTCTTCTTTCTCTGTTTCTCTTCCTGGCTATTTTTTAGTTAGAAATGACCGCGTTGGCTGTGGGGGTGGAGGAGTAGCTATTTACCTGCGCAGTCACTTTGTTTACAAAATTTTATATGCCTCTCCTCCTACTAACTGCAGCGCAGCCGAGTTTTTATTTTAGAGGTTTCTGTCCAAGGTCAAAGGGTACTTCTTGGAGTCGTATATTCTCCCCCAAGATATAATTATTTCGCACAGTTGAGAGTCAATTCTTGATTCCCTTTGTTCGGATTACACACATCACATAATCATGGGTGATTTCAATTCTGACCTTATTGACACAGATTCACGTTCCCTTAAACTTTCCGACATAGTCAAGTCAGCTAATCTTGAAATACTGCCACTGGGCCCCACTCACTTTAATCCTTCAACTGACGATACATGGCTTGACTTAATCCTTACATCCTCATTGGATCTTGTGATCAATCATGGTCAAGTTGCTGCCCCAGGATTTTCGAAACACGATCTCATATATTTACAATATAAACTAAAGCCCCCTAAAGTTAAGCCCTCTATTCTCTGGATGAGAAATTTCTCAAAGGTTAATTTTGACCAACTTAGACAAGATGCTACGAAAGCAGACTTCACGAATGTCTTTGAAGCTCAGACGGTGGAAGAAAAAGTTTCTTTGTTAAATATCGCCATTTTAAAATTATACGACTCTCATGCGCCAATGCATGCTGTTAAAGTCAGGCGACCGCCGGCTCCTTGGATTGGTCGGGGGATTCGTATGGCTATGACTCGCAGGGATAAGGCCTTCAGATTGTATAAACGCGACAGGTCTGATGACAATTGGTCGGCATATAAAAAGGCACGTAATCGGTGTAATCAAATGGTAAGAACAGCTAAATTAAAATATTTTCATGAACAGCTTCTAGATTCTTCTTCGGCCAACACATGGAAATTCCTTCGTTCTTTAGATCTAGGTAAAAACGCGCAACAAACAACTACAACGTTTACTCCTGACGAATTCAATACTCATTTTTCAATGTCTTGCTCTCTTGATCCGTTAGTCAAAGCTCGCACGATCTCTAAAATTTATTCCATGGCCAATCTCAATGTTGATCCTTTTTCTTTTTCTCTCATAGGTGAGGACGAGATCCATAAAATCATCATGTCACTCAAATCTAATGCCGTGGGATGTGATGGAGTGAGTCGGCATATGATTATTAATTTGATTGATATTTTACTCCCTATTATCACCCATATTGTTAATTTCTCGCTTTCTTCTGGCACGTTTCCATCCCTATGGGAGAAAGCCTTATCCCTTTACCGAAAGTGTCTAATCCGCAATCTTTAAATAATTTTCGCCCCATTTCTATCTTACCCTATCTCTCTAAAATTCTTGAAGCGGCGGCTCATGCTCTTTCTTCTTTTGTTTACTCCCACAATCTTCTTACGCCCCTACAATCCGGTTTTCGTCCCGGGCATAGTACCACAACTGCCCTGCTCAACGTCACCGAAGATATTCGCCTTGGCATGGAGAATAAGTTCGTCACCATTCTCGGCCTTATCAATTTCTCTAATGCTTTTAATATGGTTGATCACGATATTCTCCTTGCAATTCTTAAATATATGAAATTCTCGTCTTCAGCAACCAATTGGTTTCTTCATACCTAAATGACAGGCGCCAAGCGGTTTGTATGGACCGTGAGCAATCTCAATGGATAAATCTTTCTTCTGGTGTTCCACAAGGTGGCATCTTGTCTCCAATTTTATTTTCCATATTTATTAATCTATTATCTTTAAAAATTTGCTGTTCTTATCATTTCTACGCCGATGATTTGCAGATTTATATTCAAACTACTGCTGAAAATGTGGAATTCGGTATCGAACAATTAAACACTGTTCTTTTTGAAATTTCATCTTGGTCTGATTGTTTCGGAATCAAAATCAACCCATCCAAGTGCCAGGCAATTATATTGGGTAGCTCAAGGCAACTGGCTAAGCTGGATATGAAGTCGATGTCTCCTATTATTTTGAATAACGTAACTATCCCTTACAGCGAATCTGTTAAAAATCTGGGTCTCTATATGGATTCGACTCTTAGCTGGAGGCCTCAGGTGATGGATATCTGTAGGAGAGTCAACTATTCCCTACAATATTTGAATCGCTTTAGAAACTTTCTACCTATTAAAACTAAAGTCACCTTGGTTAAGACTCTTATTTTTCCCATTATTGATTATGCTGATGTGTGTTATCCTGATCTCAATGAAGATCTTCTTATTAAACTTGATCGTCTTATTAATAATTGCATTCGTTTTATCTTTCGGCTTCGTAAATACGATCACGTATCTTCTTTTCGATTTAACCTTCAATGGCTTCCTATTCGTCAACGTAGACAACAAAGAATGCTTTGTACTCTCTTTTCCATCCTGAATAATCCTTGTGTCCCTGCGTACTTGAAGAGTAAATTTCAGTATTTGTCTGAATCCCACGACCGTGTCCTACGATCTAGTAACTCTCTTCAACTTTATATTCCTTTGTTCCGCTCTGAATTTATGTCCAAGTCTTTCACTCTTCAAGCTTCACGACTCTGGAATGCCCTGCCAGAAGACATTCAATCTATCATAAACAAGTACACATTTAAAAAAAAAAAATCCATATGCACCTTCTTTCCCAGTAGTTTTGTTAGTGCAGTAGATATTAAGATCATTTTCAGGAACCATTTTGTTATGTATATCAGTATTTATGTATATAAGTGTATGTTTATATATATGTATATTTGTTTGTATATATATATATATGTATATAAATATCTATGTAAATCCAAGATTTGTATATGTTAATATTCGCCTACCACATTTTGTTTCTATTTATCCCGAAGGTTGACTGGTAGAGAATGCCATTAGCATTAAGTCCACCTTTTGTACCATTTTCTTTGGTAAATAAAGTTTTAAATAATAAATAAAATAAATAAATATTTCAAGAAACTCGCTACTCCTTTTGGCAAATCGGTTACAATAAGTTACAATATTTATTTCGGAGGAAATAACACTGGCAAAATAATTTCATTTATTTGTTCAGTCAGTCAGGTTGACATTGTCATTTCTACAGAAGAAGAGTAGAAATTATAACCTCGTAATATACGCCTTATCAGAAAATAACGATTTCAGTCAAAGTTTATAGGTAAAATCTAGTGACATTCATTTAAAAAGGCGTAAATCATTACAATGCATCAATTTAAAGTGTTAGTGTTCGTATGAATTGTGTGATTGAGGAGTTATTTGCCAAAAACCGTGCCGAGAAGGTTTGTTTACCTTTAAATTTTATTTGTTTGGGACAAATAGAAGTATCCGACCTTTAACAAGCTTAGTAAATAAAAAACATAAGTATAATCATAAACTTTATTACAATTAAAAATAAAAAAAAGATTTTTACAACTTTCTTTACAAATGTTCATTTCTGACTGGATAAATTAAGATTTTACAATTGTCATGAATTCAAACATCTTACAGGGAAAGATTGTGAACATCGTTTGTGCGCATTTAAACTCACGAGCAGAAGGTAGACTTGAATTTTCTAAATACATCTACTCTTATAAATATTTTTTAAGTAGTGCAAAGACTTGAAGCTTCTCAGTCTATAATTTCTTTATAGTTACTCGCACATCCATCATAGAAACCATTTATACTAAGCGCCTGTTAGCGCGTCAGCGTGCGTGCCATCTGGTAGTCGTTAAAGGAACCACGTCAGAGGCCGAGAGGCGGTTCCGAAGAACTTTGACACCAGGGTGTGCATTGTCGATTGACCGTGACACCTACTCGAAATGATGAGCGTGCGTTGATCAGATCAACTATTCCCGCTTATATATGTAAGAGTCCTTGCGCGAAGTTGACGGCAATAGTTGATCAATATTGACTATAATATTCACTGTACAGAACATTATACATTTCTGGAAGATGTTATATAATTACAAGCTGTTGAACAAAAGAAATATACATAGATAACTTACACTAAATTGCTGTGTTTGAAGCCCCTAGTCAATAAAAAAATTTTTTAGGAAGCGCTCTGCAATTCTTAAGCATTTAAAAATGTATAACGAGCTTCTAGTCTCGACAATTCCTTCAGTAACAATCATTGCACATAAAAAAATAACGTTATTCCTACTAAAACTAAATTCTTGCATTTCTCAATGTTTATACCTTAGGCTGATTTCAGAGAGACGCCGGCGAACCGCGCCGTTGACCAGCGCGCGCTTGACCGGCGTGCGCAGTGAAACGAGCTTTAGTATCATGCGTTTTGTTACAATGTATAGTTGTGTATAGTCGTCATCATTGGAACACATAATAACAGGATTTGCTGTTTATTTTCTATGGAAAAGTGCAACAGCGACGTCGTAAACCATTGCAAATAGATTATTGAGCGCGCGTTTCCCGAGCGGTGCGTTTCAACTATGATATGCGACTACTATCTAGTGTAATTGAAAGCGCGCGCGTCTGGACGCCGCTGTTCAAACGCGTCACGGCACTGTTTAAACGCGTATCTCTGAAATTAGATTTAGTAACGTTATGCGGTGCCGCTGGGAGCGGGATGAACCTATATAAAAGAGCGAGAAACCCTTACAACTTTCTCTTTTACACAAAACTTTTATAGGTCTGTCTTGCTTGGAAGGACGAACTAGTGTGGCACCGCAATGTAGGAAACTAGGGCATGAGGAGCATCCTAATGCCTCGCATACACACATGACATCCTACAACGCCATTCAACTAAGAGTAGGTTTGCCACACTATTTTGTCGTAGGGTTTTGGAGCCATTAAACTAACTCAGATGCTTTTAGGCAGCTACAAAAATGTGCTATAACACTTACAAATGGTGAGATTTTCTATACAAAAAAATAATGTGAAAATTAAAATGTAAGTATGAACCAAATAATAATGTTATATGTTAACAATGTCAACATTTTCCTAGCAATTCGTTATGGTACACAAGGCTGCGGAGAAATCGGACCCCCTCTCAGTATAGTGTCACTACGGAGAGGGGGTCAAATTTCTCTGCAGTCTGTACATCAATTTGTGACATTCACTTTCGTTCTTTACACTTTTGCACGCTCTCACTATCTATAAAATTATAAAACATGTTGGAAAAACATCAAGACATATTTACAAACAATGTTTTATTTGTTTTATATATGTTTTTTATAACATTATTCATCTAATATCGCGTTTATGGTCTTGATGCAGCAGTAGCATGTCCATCTATTGCATAAATTCAGGGTTATTAAGTGTTTATCTAATTTAATTATTTGTAGGCTTTATTTATATCAAATATTTCTAGGATTTCTAAATCCCATGAAGCTGTAAGTAATCGAATTTTAACTTTGATGTGCATATTTTATCATTGAGCCTGTAATTTATATATTATCGTGTATTTTTAAAATTTCGATCAAGTATAAAAAACTAGGAACACAATCTGCGTTAAAACCCACGTTTTCGCCAAATAAGCATACTAGACATTACTAAAATCTGACACCAATGTTGCCCACTGACACACACGAATAACAAGTAAACTAGACTTGTGGGTGCATATTTTCCGGTCAAATTTAAATTTCGAAATGTTTTCCATTTTAATTTTGAATTCCGAATATTAACGGCGGTCAGCTTTCGAAAGTTGACTTTATGGCATGCAAGTAATCTTGGTTTTGGATTGATGTAGGTTTTATACATATTTTTTATAAGCCATTTGTAACCCACTGCTGGGCAAAGGCCTTCCCTCTTTCTTTTTTTTCTCTTTTAGCAGCAGAAAAAGAGGAAGACCGAGGAATATATGGTCACATCACTTGCATGCATCGGATGGAAAAGACCAAGGAAAGAGAACAATATTTACGTATAAAAACTGAACAGCATAGTGTCATTTTTGTAAGGGGTCATTCAAATATTACGTACAGCGAATGGGGGGCGGGGGGTCTGGGTAAGGCTTATTTTGCTGACATGGGGGACGGGAGGGTTTGCACGGTGATGACGTCAGCAACAATTTGAAAAATAAACAGATATATTTTGCGAAAATTATGACAATGTTTATGTAAGCTTGGGGGGAGGGGGAAAGAGCTTTTTTTACTTTTGTTGACAAGGGGGAGGAAGGGGTTAAAAATATTGATATATTGCTTACGTATTACTTGAACGGTCCCTATGTGACTGTGTAGGTATCTAGTTTTTTCTACTTGTTGGAAGCTTTAAATATAAGTATTAGTGCCCGCTGCGTGGGCTTCGCGCGGCGAGTCAGCCGCCGCGGTTGGGCAGAGGCCTTACTTTGTAGATGCGCACGAGCCAGTGCTCCGTGGTGTAGGCCTCATCCAACACGTCCAGGTTGAAGTCCTTGTTGCCGATCTCCGCGCCGCGAACGCGGTCGAAACCAGGCGGCCGGCCTGCCACACAAACATTTTTTTTTTACTAAATGTTGGATTAGGCATTTGTCTCCCATCTCACTTGATAGTATGTGACGATGAAGACAAGGATGTTACATGCCTATCCAAAAGATACCCATTTATTCTACTTTTGAATGTCCCGGGACTGTATTTGTCTGGGAATTACACCGTAATGGCCACAGAACAACAAAGACATTAGACATGGCAAGGGGGCGTGACTTCACTTGAATCACATAAGTTTGTCCCGCGATCGTCAAAGAAACAAAAATGAGATTTACGTGAAAAATAAATCGACAAAATGCCGACGTGTGCCATTCTAACTTGTAAAGTTTGACAGCTCCGTGGCGCAGTGGTTAACACGCCAGCCTGCGACACAGAGTGCCCGGGTTCAATCCCCGGCCAGGTCAAGATGGAAAATTATCTTTTTCAGATTGGCCTGGGTCTTGGATGTTTATCTATATATGTATTTGTTATAAAATATAGTATCGTTGAGTTAGTATCCCATAACACAAGTCTCGAACTTACCTTGGGGCTAGCACAATCTGTGTGATTTGTCCGTATATATTTATTTATAAAGTGAGAAGTCCTAGTGAAACTTTGACCAAAGAAGGAGTTTCTACTCAATTGCGTTGTACAAATTGTGAATAAAAGTGAGAGGATATACCAATCTCTGCGAAGTAGGAATGCAGCACACACCATTGAATTAGAAAAACTATGGAAGCAGCATTGCGCTCAAAAACTCACACCATGCAAAGTAGATCAAAGCGGGCGGGGCATAAAAAGTATATCTTTTCGTGAACTAGTTCTGCCACGCGCTCCGTAACGGAAGGATGCGTCGATAAAAGCATTTAACGACATATCTTTTTTTTTTAAATTATATATATTTGAACAGCACAGACTCGTCTTCGATAGCTCAGGCGGGGGCGACGCTGTGCCGTTCCTTTTCTCTTCGAGGTGTGGAGAGCATACGATTCTGTTAGAGTTTTACTTTCAGAAGTTGCTCAACATAACCTAGAGATGGTCCAGTTCGACGTGAAAACAGCTTTCTTATATGACGACATAAAAGAGGACATCTACATGGTACCACCGGAAGGTTTGGAAGCGACTTCAAATCTGGTATGTAAACTCAATCGTTCACTCTATGGTCTTAAGCAAGCACCTCGGTGTTGGAATCACAAATTTGACAGCTTTGTCAAGAAATTTGGTTTCAAAAATAGTCATGCCGATAAATGTGTTTATTTTAGTACTGTGAACAATAACATAGTATACCTGCTGTTATATGTTGATGATGGGCTTCTACTGTCAAGCTCAAGAGAGTCTTTAGATATTGTCATGTGTGAATTGAGACGGAATTTTAAAATAAAACAATGTGAACCAAAGAATTTTGTTGGACTACAGATTGAGAAGTCCAAAGGGTGTATTTTTATTCAGCAAGCGAATATATTGAGAAACTTTTATGTAAGTTTAATATGCAGAATGCTAATTCTAACGTCATTCCAGTTGACCCTCACACTACTTTGGAGAAGAGCCCAGCTGCGCCAGATAAGAATATTCAGTACAGAGAAGCTGTTGGTTCTTTGATGCATCTGGCTATTGTAAGCAGACCTGACATTATGTATGGCGTCAGCCTGGTGAGTAGATATCTTAATAGTTATGATCATACCCACTGGAGTGTTGTCAAGAAAATTATGAAATACCTAAAAGAAACAAAATATTATGGTATATGTTATACATCGTCGGATAACAATATAGTTCAAGCATATAGTGATACTGATTATGCTAAAGATACATGCACCCGGCGTTCGTTAGCCGGATATGTCTTTATAAAAAATAGTGGTGCTATAACTTGGGCAACACAACATCAGCAGAGTGTTGCTTTATCCACTACGGAGGCCGAGTTTATGGCGGCCTGCGCTACCGCAAAAGAGGCTATGTGGGTGAAACAATTATTGATGGACATAAGTGCGTTTCATCAAGAATCGGTGACTGCACATAGACAATCAAAGTGCAATATGTTTGATTAAAAATGTAGACTATCACAAACGGTGCAAACATATAGATGTAAAATATAACTTTATAAAAGAAAAATATGCAGATAGTCATATAGATTTAGAGTATGTTTGTACAAAAGAGCAATATGCTGATTTATTTACCAAAGCTTTACCTAGGGATAGATTCCAGTATCTTAGAAGGAAGATAGGTGTACTGAAACTAAATTAATTATTTTGACTTTGTTTACACTTACAGAATTTATGTTGGTAGAGCTACTGTTAGGTAAGAGTAGGTACTTATTTTTTGATATTTGCATGCTATGCAAGATAAGGTATTATAATGTGCCTACTATTGTTCTCAATTATTTCTTGTTGTGTAAGAAGGGCTGCAATTTGGTAAGAGTGTTGTAATAATAAATTTTAGCCCGTTCTTTGTCGATTGGAACAACACTTATAAGTACTTAGGAACATCAATGATATTGTAGAGTTTCTGTATTGTCTGTGGTGGTATCTCTCTCAAATAAAACACGATATTTTCATCTTGCTTATTTTATTAAATTCATCACTGCTGCCGTTGAAAAATGGAAGTTCTTGTATGTACTTCGGCGGCTCCCGGGTACTGCGCGCGGCGTTGAGCAGCGACGCGGCCAAGGCTGCAACATCTACGACCGGCTGAGTTCGATGGGTGGTCCCTTGTTCATCCGAAGCCCGTCTTGTCTCTTCCGTCTTGTCGTGTGCCTTATCTTCCTTTTGTTGCGTTTTTTCCTCGGCGACTTTATTCTCCTCGGGCGGCGGCTGTGCAGTGTCCTTATCCTTGAGCGGTGTCCTCTTTATCCATTCTTGGATTCTGACCGATTCTAGCTCGTCTTCACGGTCCTCCTCGGATTCTTCGTCTTCTTCTTCTTCTTCAATTTGTAAGCGCTGCAGGCGTAGCTTCTGTAGCTCCCTTTCTGCCTGTGCTTCTTTAATTTTCAGCTCGGCCAGCCTTTCTTTGGCCTCCAACTCCGCGAGGAGTCTCTTGCGGGAGGCCGCCGATCGGACAGACCGCGCGGTGCCAGGCCTTAACGTGCTCGATCTCGTTGAACCTCCTCCTCTACGGGCGTGAGTACTTCTTTCTTCCTCCGTTGACATTCCCGCGGTTGATTCCTGATGCGGCGAGACTGAGCTGGCGGCAGCGACGGCGGCTGTGGCGGCGGCGGCGGCGGCTGATGACGACAAAAACGCGTCCAATACAGGTGGCGGGCGTGCGACGTTTTCGGCGGCCCCAACTAATACACCTGGCTGAGCGCAGTCGACCGGGTTTCCTCTCGTGTTGTCTGGTTGCGGCCTCTCATCACCCTGCTGGCTCCGCGTGACGACCATCTTGACGTATCTTGCGTTTCTTGAATCTTCGCTAAGCTCCGCTGGCGTTAATCCGGCTCGAAGGACCAAATGAACAGCACAGACTCGTCTTCGATAGCTCAGGGGGGGGGGGGGGGGGCGACGCTGTGCCGTTCCTTTTCTCTTCGAGGTGTGGAGAGCAGAGGGTGGACTGTAGGTTTTTGATCTTGCGTGTGGGCTCTTGAGGTCGGCGGGCGGCGGCGGCCTCACGAAGATTCTGATTGACTGACGCCAAAGAAACAGTATGGAGGGTTGTTACACCCTTGATTGACGTGTCAAGAAACAATATGATACAAAGAAACGGGATGGTAAATAAAACGCAGAATACTGCTGGCTAGCAGGGTGGCAGAGCGTGGACGGGCAGCACGACCAGGCAGAGATTTCTTCCAGAATTTTCCTCCAGAGTCTTCTTCCAGAGTCCTTCCTTCTTGATTATTCCGCGGCCAACTGAAGCACTGGCGCGGTAGTGAAACCGCGCTCTTTTTATACCGTTCCTGGCCGTACCTCACCTCCGCACTCCCCCGCGCCCCGCTTAACTTTATTTCTTAAATTTTTACAAAGTATACACATTCTTATCATTAAAACTTATATCACTAGTTAGATCTATATCTAGGCTACCTACTTGCACAATTTTCATCGTGCTAGACACGCTAGTTTCCATGAAAATCGCGATGGAAAATCACGAGTATAAAAACGACGCTCCGCGTCGCTTAACCCCGCGCCCCGCGCTAGGGGAGCCATTTAAATACTGTTTCGCGAATACGCGAAACTTCCAGACGCGACCTAGCGTGCCTAGTGTTCACATCTACCTATCTAGGATGCCTATGACCTAACTATGCTAATTAATAACTGTTAAGTACTGTCTATTTACTATTTTACATGTGAGACTTAGTATGAATTTCAAGTATGGGAAACCTGACTTTATTTCTGTCTGGTTCGCTATATCTCAATTCCCTATAGCCTGTCCCATAAATAAAACAACAAAAACATATTTCTTTATTGAAAAAACATACCTATAAGTCATAACATAGTACCTAAAAGCTAAAATTATAAACCTAAGTAGAAAACATTGATTAGTATACTACTATTTACAACACTAGATAGCAATCTAAAAATACGTCTATTTCTAATACAAACTTCGATAACTGATTGCAAACGTTATTTAGCCTACTAACCAAAAAAAGAGGTATAAACTATTTACAATTTTCGCCTATAACTATGGAACGGCTGTACCTATTTTGATGCTACTTGCGCCGTCGTGCACAATATTATATATATATACGGACAAATCACACAGGTTGAGCTAGCCCCAAAGTAAGTTCGAGACTTGTGTTATGGGATACTAACTCAACGATACTATATTTTATAACAAATACATATATAGATACACATCCAAGACCTAGGCCAATTTGAAAAAGATCATTTTCCATCTTGACCTGGCCTGGGATCGAACCCGGTCACTCCGTGTCGCAGGCTGGCGTGTTGACCGTTGCGCCACGGAGCTAGTCAAACATCAGACATCTTACCGAATTAAGAAAAAAAATGTTTTCTGGTGTAGTAAAGTGGTGCAGGAAATTCAAGGAAAAACGGAAATGTGACACTGTAATAACTTATCATAGCGAGCTAGGCGAGCTGCTGTCGCGAGCGGTGTCTACCTACCTCCGCTACGTTGACACCATAGCGTTCATTAGATAATGTTGACACCGCGACGTTGTGACGTTGACGCGGCCAATCGCAAACTATCTTCGTCTATGAATGTGTAAGTTTTTCATTGTGATTTAGGTTTGTTTGCGTAAATGGGATGAATCGTAAGATAAATCGAAAGTTACGCTTCCATAGTTTTTCTAATTCAATGGCACACACACAAGCGCGGGAATCCGGCGCGGCGCGCAGGCGGTCATGCCTCTCCCCTCTTCACTTTACGCCCCGCTGACAACCAAAATTAGCTACTGCGACACGTCTTGCGACCAACTTCAGATTAATAAAGTTTGGCGCGGACTGTAGTTACAATAGATGACAGTATAACGTACCTGCTTCAGTGTAGACGAGGCCAAACTTATAGTAGCTCATCTTGTACATGAGGCAGTTGAGTAGCGTGTGCGATCCGTCCGCGTCCACGCGGAACTCGCCCGCCGGCGTGTAGTAGTCGGCTTCTTTGATGTGCGCGCCGCGGTCCGTACTGCCGCCGATGCGCACCATCCACAGGAACTTGTTGATGTCTGACAACAATATGATCATTTTATTGCAATTTACACATATGTCGTATACAGCCAGAAGGTTTTTTTATGTATTTGAAGGCAAACGAGCAGACGAGCCACCTGATAGAAAGTGGTCACCGTCGCCCATGGATATCTGCAACATCAGAGGTGCTGATGCGTTGCCGACTCTTAAGATACCTGTAAACATGCCTTTTGTAGGACCCCAAGTCATAGCACACACGGAAAATCTCGGGAGAGGGTCCATTCTACAATCCTGTTTCGAGGAAAAAACCACGTGACGCTCTGACATTTTTGGAGACCCAAGTGTCAAGGATGTGGGGATGGACTTTACTCCTGTGGCGAGCGGTTCGTTGGTAGAAAGGTGACGGCACCAATGCAAAAAGTTCTTCGGAACACTCCCCATAGTTTAGACGGCAGAATACACACAGAGAGCCAACGTCTCTCCGTAGACTGAGGGTGCCTAAATCGTCTGTGAGTGTGGGATCGTAAATAATACGAATTGCCAACACCGGATGGAGCAAGACTTGCCACTTTCTGGACACCGGGCGGCCGTGGCAGAGGCAGACCAAGGACGAGATGGGCAGATGACCTTGATAGATTTCAACATGGATGGCTAGAAACAGCGAAGGATAGAGATAAGTGGAAAACCCAGGGGGAGGACTTTGCCCAGCAGTGGGACATAACACCAACGGGCTAGTTAACATTCACCAAATGATATTTTAAAATTATCTTACGCTTCGTTCAAGTACAGTCACGATCAATTATATATGTAAATACAATTGTATTCAATTTTAGACCTTATCACATTGACATAAAAGCCGATATGTATACATACAAAGCTCGTGACTGTACATATAAAAACTAAATACAGCCACATGCAAAAATGACATTTCCAATTCTGACATGCTGTCCACAATCCTAACTAATATTATAAGTGCGAAAGTGAGTTTGTTTGTTACGCTTTCACGTTGTAATTACTTAACCGATCATCATGAAATTTTGCATACACGTTATCTGGGGTACGGAAACGACATAGGGTACATTTTATCCCGGGAAAAGTACTGTTCCCGAGGGATCGACATTGACGCGGGCGGAGCTGCGGGCGAAAGCTAGTTATTTATAAGTTGATATTACAAACATACCGTTACAAACGTATTTCAATGCGAAACCAACGTTAAACTTGCATGCCTTACAAGAAGAATTTCGAATGCTGATCGTCATCGTCTTTGAGAACAATCAAAATATGGAAAATATGCAACCAAATGGGTACTGGACGTTTATTTTTTTATGATCTAGTTTTTAGATCGAAGATCTTACGATTAATAATATATTTAACTAACTTTACAAAACAACATATACAGTGATAGTAAAGATTTCAATGTTTCAATGACATGGGGACATTTCAAATGGAATCATATTGCTACAATAGTAATCAGTTTGCGAGTACAAGGACTAAATCTGCCAGCTGATGCACTGTGGAAGATAGAATCACTTCGAATAAGTAGTGATAAAGTGATGTTTAGATGTTGAGGCATTCCCAAAAGCAAAGCTAAGACACTTGTTGGTCAACAAATCCAGCCTTTTTGGCTTCTTTTTCTTCAACTTCACTTAATATGGAGTCGGGACATCATCATCATCATTACGAGTAGGTGCGTCAATCAACCATGAACACCCTGATGTCAGAGTTCTTCGGAACCGCCTCTCGGCCTCTGACGTGGTTCCTTTAACGACTACCCGATGGCAGCCGGGACCAACGGCTTAACGTGCCTTCCGAAGCACGGAATCATCTTTATTATTAGACAATCAGGTGATTCAAGCCTGCAATGCCCTAACCAAACTGGAAACAACTAAACAAAGTATGCTTCCCGTGGGAATCGAACCCACGACCCCCAGGTCTACAGGCAAACGCCTTAACTACTGGATCACGGAGGCAGGCGGGACAACATGTAAGTATTTTATACTTTTGTAACACCAATGGTCGAGACTAATTATATGTAAGACTATTTTGTATGTACTACATGTGATGGGGCATATATTTTTAGTCAATCCCAATCCCAAGACTTTTTAAGGATATTTATAAACTCACCATCAGAGGAGTAGCCGACCAGTCCTCCAAAAATAACCAACACATAGTCGACATCCAATTCCCTCATGATTTCATATGCTTTATCTTCGGACGAGGCCATCGCTTGCCCGACTCTGGAGATGTGAGTGTTGTTCCACGTGTTGTTGTCGACTATGACTGTCCGGTTCGCCATCGCCGTTATCTGGTAACCGTAATCCCACCATGACATCACTTTTGCGTCCTAAAAAATAAAAGTTGGTATTATTGTCAGAAAGAGACTTACCGCAATTATTTTTGAGATTTGTCTTATATTTCGGCAGCATTGAAGCAGCCATCTTCACACACTGACTGAAGAGCTGAAGTGAATGTTGGAACTGTCAAGGGAAACCATATCCATCTACCCTCTTTCTTAGTCTATAAAAGTTTTTACACACAACACTGACGGTGTCCGTTCGAGAACTGTTCTCTGACACGCGTTGACACTCAATCACTGGATTCCATGAAGCCGTATTCCTGCGCCGTGTGGTACCCGGCAAAGTAGTATAGGACCACTCCAAGTCTTCCCGTGGATGTCGTAGAAGGCGACTTAGGAAATACAAGCTAAACAAAGCTTATAAACATCTGTGAGACCTCTCCAACCCGTCTGGCCAGCGTGGAAAGTGTAGGCTGCTCTGGCCAAGGATGGCTCTAGTTGTACAGAGAGGGTCGTGCTCCTGTAGTGGAGACTAAAAAAACCTGATGATGATGTATTCCTGATTGAATTGGTAAAAAGTTGTTAGATGAGGTTATATAACTTGTACTGGGCTTTTTAATTATTGGCGAGAACGCATAAATGCGAGTGAAACTGTCTGGATTTACTCGTTCGTCGATTATCTTTTTTCGATATCATCGACTAGCTTTCGCCCGCGGCTCCGCTCGCGTCAATGTCGATCCCTCGGGAACAGTACTTTTTCCCGGGATTAAATGTACCCTATGTCCTTCTCCGTACCCCAGATAACGTGTATGCAAAATTTCATGATGATCGGTTCAGTAGTTACAACGTGAAAGCGTAACAAACAAATAAACAAACTCACTTTCGCATTTATAATATTAGTTAGGATTAGGATTGTAGATTAAACTAGGGATTTCGCAGTTAAATACCTTACAAAAAAATTACATACTTATGCTCATACACATCAATGAGACCTCTCCTACCCGTCTGGCCAGCGTGGAGAGTGTAGGCCAAATCCTCTGTCTGCTCTGGCCAAGTATATAGACCTGATGATGATGATGATGCACAAAACGGGAATTTCGCAAAATGTATGTTTGATACCTCAGCGGTGTTCATCTTGAGCCAGGTGTAAGCCTCGCGGAAGTCGTCGAAGATGATGCGCGCGCCGTCATGCGCACGCGCAGACAGCACGATGGACGGAGACGAGTATGCCTCTGATGTCACCCACGTGCAGTGGAACACGTATGACGTCAGCAGGCAGCCGAGCACTAGCACGAACATCGCGCCCACCTGCAAGCAGCGGTGTGTAAGTTCGTGTGTGTAAGTGGCCAACACTGGTGTCAGATTTTTCAAAGGCATCAATGATGGCAGTAACGACTGCCTCGTAATACATACTTGTTATTCATTCGATTCAATATAAAACTTAATGTGTACCTCTGTCCGGAACACCATATTGTTGTCATGTTTCTTCTTCTTCTCTAACTTCTCCACTTTAGGCGGGTCCAAGTTCTTCACATGCTGCGAGAGCAAACTCGACGCGGCCACACCCGATACTATGCACATTACGGGCGCCAGAACCAGCATAAGACGGACCATCACTCCCTACGAAAAGGAATTACAGGGAGGTCTTAGTAAATTGGCAGTATTGTGTGTGAAGTTGTGTTTGTTATGTTGGCAGTCAGCGATCAAAGTGTACAAATCACAGCGCGGAGACATCGGAGTACTGAGGCACTCAACGACGCTGCAACACGCTCAAGCTTCGCGTAGTCATCATGAGTAAGGAGCTCCATGCTTATTATTAAGGCGCTATAATAGCCTCCGTGGTCCAGTGGTTTAGGCGTTTGCCTGTAAACCGGGGGTCGTGGGTTCGATTCCCACCGGAAGCATACTTTGTATAGTTGTTTCCAGTTTGGTTAGGACATTGCAGGCTTGAATCACCTGATTGTCTGATAATAAAGATGATTCCGTGCTTCGGAAGGCACGTTAAGCTGGTGGTCCCGGCTGCTATCTGGTAGTCGTTAAAGGAACCACGTCAGAGGCCGAGAGGCGGTTCCGAAGTACTCTGACACCAGGGTGTGCATGGTCTATTGACCGTGACACCTACTCGAAATGATGATGATGATTAGGGCGCTGTGCATCAGAAGAATGGCGTAAAACTTTTATTTTTTTTATTTTTTTAAGGAATACTAGCATGAAAAAAAATATGAAGTACAAATCAATATCAAAATAAATGATTACAAAAAAATATTGGTATATTATTTTGCTAGGTTTTAAAAAGCTATATCCAGAAAAAGTTTCGTCGCGAATTACTTGATATTTTCAGCGACAACTACCAACTTTTTTATAAGTAAACTAGCTATTGCCCGCGACTTCGTCTGCGGCAATTTCTGTTATTATGATTAATTAGTATAGATGAATATTTTTTCCCCGAATTCAAAACATTTTTTATTGATGCTTCGCTCCTATTGGTCGCAGAGTGATGTTTTATAGCCTAAAGCTTTCCTCAATTAATGGACTATCCAACACTAAAAGAATTTTCCAATTTGAACCAGTAGTTCCTGAGATTAGCGCGTTCAAACAAACAAACAAACTCTTCATCTTTATAATATTAGTATAGATGAGCATGGATACTTAATTTTTTTAAGTATCCATGCTCATCTATACTAATATTATAAAGATGAAGAGTTTATTTGTTTGAATGCGCTAATCTCAGGAAGTACTGGTTCAAATTGGAAAATTCTTTTAGTAAGTATACAGTATTTGGTAATAATAAGTGCACTTTTTGTGGCAGTAATGGTGATAATGATGTCTGGATCATCAGGCTCTATTGATTGTTGTATGTACTGACCGCAAAGTAGATGCTGAGCACTCCATACAGGATGATGAAGATGTTGGCATCCGTCAGCTTGCTGAAGCAGAAGTACAGGCCGGCCGGGAACAGGAACACCAGCACTTGGAGGTCGAAGTAGAACGACGACCAGGACGTCGGCTGATGCTCGGATACGGACGCTAGGGGACAGGAGATAAAGTTAATTTTGGATTGCATAATTTTGTGATGAAAAGGTCTTGCGTGTAATTAATAAATAAATATATACTGACAAATCACACAGATTGAGCTAGCCCCAAAGTAAGTTCGAGACTTGTGTTATGGGATACTAACTCAACGATACTATATTTTATAACAAATACATATATAGATACACATCCAAGACCCAGGCCAATCTGAAAAAGATCATTTTCCATCTTGACCTGGCCGGGGATCGAACCCGGTCACTCCGTGTCGCAGGCTGGCGTGTTGACCGCTGCGCCACGGAGCTAGTCATAATATACAGGGTTACTTTAAAAACAATAAAAACCTCGCAGAACTAGATTGCTAACATCATAAACAACGTTTGTACTACGATTTTTGATAATTTGTTAGATTTTACTTTCATACAAAAATAAATATTAATTACATTTTCTGGTTGAATGTTAACAATTCTTCGCGCATCGCAAAAAAGTATTACTCGCGAGCGTCGTCCTTTCATTTACATAGACTAACAAATGTCACGACAGGACGTTAAAAACTTGAAAAATCATTTGTATTTAATTTATTAAGTTATGTCAGAACTAGTGATGTGCCGTTCCCGGGAATATTGGAAACTTTGGGAATATTCCCGTGTAAGTTTCCGGAAATTTTCCCGAAGTTGGGAATTTTGGGGAATATTGCTGTAACAAAATTAAAGATCTTTTTTCTATATGCAGAGCAAACTTCGTAGCATTTTTATATTTGTAAACGGTTTTACTGAATGAACAAGAATATTTGGTCTGTTCATTATTTATGTGTGTTAAAAAGTGGTCAAAAACTTTACTCTTTGCTCAATGAATAGACCACGCGTGCAACAATGAATTGCACGCGTAAATAAATAAATATATGCATATGCAGTATAAACGATTAAATTATATTATTAAAAAAAAATGTTTGGGAAAGTTTACGGAAACATTGGGAATATTCTAGTTAAGTTTACAATGTGTGAATTTCCAATATTCCTAGCGGCACATCACTAGTCAGAATTCGTAGAACAAATGTTGTTGTTTATAATGTTAGCCTGTCAGTATCAGTCCTGCGAGGTTATTAGTGTTCATAAGTGGTACAAATAACCCTGTATAAGGAAATTAGTAGGAACTTACCAATAATTGGAATATGGTTCTTCGCGTACGATGGGTCTAGCAGAGAGTAGAATCTTCCGGTCCATGGGGAAATCTTTCCTGTAACAAAGTTATACAAATGAATATGAAGTCTATGTGGGTCAACGCATACATATTACGTAGGTCACTTTAAGAGGGTACTGCACGAAATTGTGAAAATTGACGTGTTTTCAAATCTCTAGTACTATTCGCTGAATTAATTAAGGTCGAACCTTGAACAAGACCGCCCCCTTGTTGGAATTTGAAATATACACATATGCAATTTAAAAATTATTTATATATGTTATGATATCTAAAGACATTTTTCTTCGAAAACTTTGTAATTTTTACGTCTAAAACAATAATTCTCACATGACAATATTTACATCTCGGAGGTCACCCCTTTCTTATATTTTTTATAAAGATATAGATATGAAAAAATTAAGACTTTTCATCTTTTTTCCTTATCGCAATGGTTCTGCGCAGTCTAATGGCTTGCGCAGTAGCGACGTTTTACGTTCGTGCGGCACCCGCTTAATAATTTTTGGTGAGAGCAATATTTTGAATCCAGAGCGAAACGAAGGGATTCTAAAGTAGACTTCTGAGTGAAGCGAGGGATTCAGAGTATGTATCCCTTAGTAAAAGTATTATGTTAGTCCTAAAAAGACACGTTCTGCTTTTCATCTTCCTCTATATGATCATCATATCAGCCGCAGGAAGTCCACAGGTGAACATAGGCCTCCCCCAAGCATTTCCAATATGACCGGTTGGAAATGATAAATGATATGATTTCAGTGCCACGGTATTTAAGACCCTGTATTATAATTACAGCCGTAAAAATTCCACTATTGGACAAAGGCATTGCCCAAAGATACTTCGCTCTATGGAAGGATATTATCATTCTCATCACGCTTGGCAGGCGGGTTGGCGAGCGTAGTGTCTTTAGATTCTTATGCTTCCGACGAATTTGTTGGATTTGGAAAGGATTTCAGGTACTGGGATACGACTCACTCTGATGAACTGGAGAAAAGCGAGTAGCAGTTCGGGTGGTCGCGCATCATCATCAGGTCTTTTTAGTTTCCACTGCAGGAGCATGACCCTCTCTGTACTACCGGAGCCATACTTGGCCAGAGGCCGCGCGCGGATACCCAATGCCATACCTTCAACTACTGAATAGACAGTTTAGTATGACACCCTGTATATGGGCAACCATTCTTTGTTTTTAAAAATATAGTCGTGGTAGAGCCACGCTACCGGCAAAATGAATTGCTAGTAGCATGAATGGGCCGACTCGTCAATCAATGAATCAAATAATTTATTTGTGAAACATAGGTATAAAATACAGGTGTTATGCAAAATAAATATAAGTCGCTACGTTTTTCTTAGTACAGCATACACATTTTTGAGATACCTAATATAATTTAAAAATAAAATAAGTAATTAATAGTAATAATAATGAATTGAAATTAGCAGCACATGCGATGTGAAAAAAGGGCATTTAAGAGTAGTCAATATTTTTTAAGTCACACAAAAATACTACTAATAGTAACATTTTTCGATTAATAATTCAAAAAGCCGTTTCTTAAAAATATATAAATTTAAATCTTTTAACTCATTGGGCACTTTATTATAGGTCTTGGTAGCCATCCCTTATACATTGTTGCGGACCTCGTCCGGGGAAGTACCACACTCTCACAGAAAATCGACGTCTGAGTAGAAGCTTTACCGCTTCTATGCTTTGTTCAGTGAGTGAGAGAGCCGGAGGCCCACCCTTCCCCCTCCCCTCCCCATTTCCTTCCCCCACCTCCTTGAAAGGCCGACAACGCACCTGTCACACCCTGGTGTTGCAGTTGTCCATGGGCAGCGGTGATCACTTACCATCAGGTGACTCGCTTGCTCGTTTGCCGTCCTATACCATATTATTATTTTATTAACTAACCTATATTGTCCCACTTCTGGGCAAAGGTCTCCCCATTTCCTTCCACATGTCTCTGTCCAATGCAATTTCAGACGATCCACATTGAAAAAACGTCTTATACAATAAAAAAAAAACAAAAAAAAAATGAAATGAACGTTTGACCTGTGATGGTGAGAGCCACGACGGCGCTGCCGAGCGTGGCCATCAGGCTGGTGAGCAGCGCCCTGAACAGCAGCTCGAAGTGTGCCGGCGACAGATGCGCGCGCAGATACTGCGCGAACGCGTACAGCTGGCACAGACCGAACGTACCCAGCGCCTGCCACACATCACACACACCGTTACGTTTACCACTCTTGTAGGGGACGTGGAGTAAAACACGATTCTGAGAACCGAATGCGGTCGAGGCTGATTGGCGAGCAGACATACATACGTCTTGCCACTAGATCTGTTGGCAGGCGACTGAGGCGACATGGACCCCAGTGTGCATCATAGAAACTACGGCGTACGGAAGGTTGCCGACTCGTCATTCGTTCTCGACTCATTGCCAAAACTTTAATTGCAGGAACACAGGCCCTGCCTTTATCAGTCTCCAGTCTCCTCCAATCGGTGTCGGTGATTCTCATCGGCTATTATTAATTGTTTATTTCTTCATTTAATAAGAGTAATTGTAGCTACTTAGGTATGTACTGTATATCTCGTGTACGATTGTTGGAGAAAATAAATGTTTTTTTTTACTTTTACTTTACTTTAATTAACAAAAAGATACACAGAACATAATATTTCATACATAGAAATCGATAAAATAAACATCGCGTCGTCTACAACTTTTATAAGTCGCAAGTTAGGCGGCGCAGAATAGCACAAAGTAACTCCGAATCAAACCGAATGAAAATATCAGTGAAATAACGAACTTATAGATACTACATAAGATTTGAAATCTAAAAACAGCACGACTCATGCTGTCTCGCTCATAATACTCGTACGGCGTGGCGCCCCAGCGAACTACAGACATGGCGCGAACGCATCAGCTAATAACAGACGAATATTTAGCAAAAATTTGATTTCTGCCCAGGTACATCGGTGTAAGTTATAAATGTGGTAGTGCTGTACACCGGGTATAATCTGGGTATAAACCTAAGGTATAAACCCATCACTATTTAGAGCAGCGCAAGATAAATTCATTATAGAATCACGGTTTTGCTATTTATTTTATTCTATTTCTAGCTTATACTGTCCCACTGCAGGGCAAAGGCTTCCCTTTCATAATTTCAACTATTTCGATCGAGGGCTACTGAAGTCCAGTCTTTCCGATAGGATTGAAGCTCGTCTTTCCATCTCTTTTTGGGCCTTCCACGCTTTCGTTTACGATTTTGTGGGATCCATACGGTTTTACCACACGGTTTTGCTATAGTTTTAATTAATGAAAACTAACAAACTAAAAAATAGTTAGCGATACTGACTATTCAGTCAGTATCGCTGACTAGTTTAGCGTTCAAGCGTGCATCTTTAGCTGAACCGAGGGATTGTGTTGCGCGCAACATTATTAAAAGCGCACCACGCAATATAATCTTTTAAACTGACTGAATTTTCTTCTTCTTCTTATCAAATCAATGACTCGTATTTAAATAACTTTGATATAAGTTTTGGCCACTTCTTTGCCCTGAGATGTAGCTCCATTTAGGCTTTCCTTAGTGCAGGTGGTAGGCCACAGAGAACAGACCAGCAGATGTGCCATTGTCGGGTCCGGATAACCACATTCACAGCAGTAGAGGAGTACCCCCACTTATATAGATTAGATCGACATCTACCTGAGTAATTATCGTGAGGAAAGCCGAGATTCTTTAATTAACTTTTCCTATATTCAGAACCCTGAAAATTTGTCTTTTTTTTATAAAAAAAGTTTTGAGGCAATTTGTATGGGAAGTCGAAAATAAATACTTTCAAGATCCTAGCACTTGTTTTATTACTCTCGAAGTTTGTCTGATTATACCCTTTCTAGTAATCATTATTCCGTGTGGCAGGATACTGCTAGAATGCTGCTATTATATCTTATTTTTAATTCTTCGTCCATTCCACAGCTGCCGGAGTTAAGGAATGAAGTTTGCCCAGTCCTCCGGGAACCGTTGAAGTGGGCACTGTTCTATATGCCACAGAGTTTGGTCTGCTCCCCCCGCAGTCGCACTGTCTTCAAGTTTCCATTTATAGAGATGGCGGATGGCGGATGGAGTACCCTTTCAAGTACCTATATCTCTCTGTCGATAATATATTTAGGCTTTGTTTCTTAAGTTTTAAAATTCCCTTGATAATTAAACTCGGTAAACTTTAACCTTGAACGAAAGTGATTGAAAATATAAAACTTCAGACTTTTTACACAGAAAAGGTCCCAAGTATCCCTTCTGCCGGCAATCGCTTGCCTGAATTGATTTGTTTTCTACTTACCAACATATGCTCAGAGCTCTGCACAGGCTGGAAGCCCACAAACGGAATCTGCATGGAGAGGATGGTGCCCACACAGTACAGCGCACTGTATGCCACGTACACTCGCGACGAGAAGCGGCCCAAGCACATCAGAGCTAGGACGTGCAGCGGGATCAGGTTGATGAGGAACACATAGCCTCCCCACGACGACACCTGGGTGAAGAAAAAGTAGTTATATTATTGAGAGTATACATTATAGCCTAAATAGTCGCTATCAACAGTACGCTTATACTGCAAGCTACAATTTTATTTCTTTCTAAACTGGTAAAGGAAAAACAGTTAATTTTTTCAGCTGCCTCTACCTGCGCATTCATAAAATCCGGTCAAGAGAATGGACAAATGGGTACCTTAGGAATTATGACATAGGCGTTAACATGCATAAATATAAAAAGGTCCATATCTTGGCTAAGTTATGTGTTACTAGGTCTAAAGATATACTAAGATAACATTAGTGTATATTGAACTTGTATGAAACCGCAAAAGCCAACATGGTCATTGTGGACCACTTGGTGTGAAGATTTCATCTGAATAATCTATGATCAACTTTTGAGTTACAATAACATAACTGTCACTGTAGATTGTAGATATCTTGTACCTACATAGTCAATCAAACGGGAATATAAAACAAGACCAATAAAACAAAAATACGGCCAAGTGCGAGTCGGACTCGCGCACGAAGGGTTCCATACCGTTATCTATAAAAACGGTAAAAAAATATCTGTTGTATATACCTTTAATATAAATTCTTTTCTGCAAATATAAGAAGCGTCTACCTACCCGCAAAAACAAGCAAATAAATCACGTTTGGTGTATGGGGGCCACCTCAAAAAATTTATTTTTTAGTATTTGTTGTTATAGCGGCAACAGATATACATCATCTGTGAAAACAACTGTCTGACTATCATGGTTCATGAGATACAGCCTGGTGACAGACGGACAGCGAGCGATATTAATAGGGTCCCGTTTTTACCCTTTGGGTACGGAACCCTAAAAAATATCTCTAAACTGACCCTGCCCTCACTTAACCTAGGTCATGCTGAATATGGAATTGTCATGTCTGTACCAATTGTTTCAGCTCAAAATAGATTTTTTAGTTTGATAGACCAGGACCTTCTTTTATTGCTTTACTCAATAAAATTCTTATTATTATTTATTATAGGCCAGTTTCGGTCTTGTTTAATTGACAAAAGAGAAAGTAGGTATGTGTCCAATATTTTTTTATTATCTTTCTGACGGACTAATTATATTTTTTATATATCTAGCCTATTACCAATATCAACCAGAATCCGATCTACAGGCCCTTTTGTAGATGTTTAAGATACATAGGTAAAAAGATAGTAAACTCACCATGTAGAAGTAAGCAAGCGCAGTCATAGTTGCCCACAATATGGTACCGGTATTGACCGCCTTGATCCAGAAATAGTAAGTCAGAAGCATGCAGAAGATGGCTATGCCTTCGTTGTCGTAGCTGCCGGCGACTGAACGACTGATGTAGCCGGGCACAATCGCTATCATCGCCGCGGCGACTAGGCCTGCGCCCTCATCCTGAAATTATATATTTATTTTAAATAAGAATCATTTATTTCAGGCTTTACAAATTACTTATTCATAGTTTTTCAACCCATAAAGTGTTTAACAAAGTAATCTTATTTATTTATAACTAGCTTTCGCCCGTGATTCCGCCCGCGTCATTGTCGATCCCTCGGGAACTTTTTCCTGGGATAAAATGTACTCTATGTCCTTCTCCGTACCCCAGATAACGTGTATGCAAAATTTCATGATGATCGGTTCAGTAATTACAACGCGAAAGCGTAACAAACCAACAAATAAACAAACTCACTTTCGCATTTATAATATTAGTTAGGATGAGAAACAAACAGGCAACAAACATGCACATTGCACACATGCACAAGCAAAGTACAGCTGTTGAATAAAAAAATAACAAAAACAACCTGACCTCAGAGCTGTGTCTCAGAGGGTAGGTTAGGTTACTTGTGACTAAATCAGAAACATGCGTCCCAAACTTAGGGCCGTGTTACACTGGATTGGCATGGGATGGCATCGGAAGTGATGCCTCATCCAGTGTGGCGCGGCCCTTAGGGCGTCGCGCCCGATATAACAAAAATTGTCAAACAAAAAATGTTCACTAAACAACCACCAACCTTCAGTTCCTTTGTAAGCAGGTATGTTACAATGGTAGTGAGTGAGGAGAAGAACGGCGCTAGGAACACACACACATTCCTGATGTCTATGGTGATGTTGAGGAACTGCATCACATTGTACAGGGTGGCGGACGTCACCATCAGGCCGGGATAGATGGTGCCTGCAACAGTGAATATCTTTTTAAATGACTGTAATAAATTTGTGAATGTTTTTTACTATGAAGAAAATTTACAGTATCTTAAAGTATACCTACAGTAAAGCGCCTATTAAACCATCCTGAATTTAGGATCCGATGAGAGGGACGCCGCTATGCGTTAGAAACGAAGCGAGATATCTCCAATCGTATCGCACGTATAGCGGCGTCCCTCTCATCAGATCGACGGAAAAATCCCCCCTTAAAGCGCATATCAAATCATCCTGAATTTAGGATCCGATGAGAAGGACGCCGCTATACGTGCAATACGCTTGGAGATATCTCGTATCGTTTCTAACGTATAGCGGCGTCCCTCCCATCGGATCCTAAAGTCAGGATGGTTTAATAGTCGCTTTCATACTAGTAAATGCGAAGCCATTTATGTTAATGTATTTTAGATATTTTTTGTCGAGATTTAGGTATCTTAAAACATATCCCCTATTTTCATACAAAATGCCATTCCCAAATGCATCTTTTAATAAATACTGAGCAAAGTAAAAAATAATATGAGAAAAGAACTACAAAGTATCAAATTTATTTCTTTTTCTTTGAATCTTAACACAAGTCACTTATATTTAACAAAATGTAAATGTGGTAGTACATCTAGTATCCAAAAAAGCCCTTCTTAATCTAAAGTAATAAGTTCTTCATATACTTCTAAAATAACATAATATGCCAACCCCACATAATAGTAGGAATAGGTAAAATATAAGAACCATTGAAATAATATATTATTAAATTCCTGAAATATTAGAGATAGGCTGGTTTAATAGTGACACATTCGCCAGCGCGGTTGGTAAGCATCTCGTGCCACGAGCTATGAGTGTCAGGGGATAATTACATAGTAAAATAAAGCGCGCGGATGGTCCGCGCTGACGGCATTTCACAACCGCGCGCGAACGAGGAGTCACAGCGTCAAGTGTGCGTTACACAGTCACGCCTATCTGACACGCGTATGCACACCGCCATCACAACTGTACGAGGCGGCAAACCACATGGCACTAAACTCGTTTTATAGTTTCTATTGGGTTATATGCGTGCTGATGGGCCGTGCTTGCCATCCGGGCGGGCGGTAAGCGCTACTGTAAAATCAGCCTTATATTGTAACTTCACTTACCTCCAATGATACGGCCTAATGGGTACCATGCTCTGTCATCAAACCAGTTATGGAATGAGTAGAATCCCTCTTGAGTGAGGAAGCGAGTGGTTCTGTAGTTGAAATACGGATCAAACTCATGGATCACACTCTCAAACCGGAGAACAGAGAACAGACGGGTTGCAAAAGCTGAAAAAGACATATACGGACTATACTGGATCACTATAATATAATTATAGTTAGAATAAAAAAATGGTATTTCCATAGAAAACTGCCTTAGCAATTTGTATGGGAATGTTGATTTTTTATTTGTTTGTGACTGTCATTTTCATTTAATTTGATATTATATATTTAATTTATCATGCATATTTATTTTACATATTGTAGAAATACTAAGCTTTAACAATTAATTGAGGATTTTTTAGTTGAATAGATTAGTAAACAAACAGATCTTATTGAAACCTTTAAAATAGTGACCGGTTGCTACAATGCACATCTTCTTTATGAACCATAACTAAAACCTGAGAGGACACTCGTTAACACTATCACGATCCCCAAGTGCAAGCAATCCTCGTTATCACTTCCTAGCTAACCGTGTAGTAGACGCTTGGAACAAAGTCCCAGAGACAGTGATTAGTGCCCCCTCAGTGAATGCTTTCAAAAACAGACTAGACAAACTGGCCCACTGGCCAATGGGCTAAATCAAATAGGTTGTTTTAGATTTTATTAGTTGCTGCAAGATGTTAAATAACCAAACGTTTTTTGGGCAGTGGTGACTATTTAAAGTACTAAAATACTTGCTTATCAATCAAAATAATAGCCATGTGCAAACTAGGATTTAGTACTTTTAATTTCGGTATGCAGTAGGTAGTTTATTCGTAGTCAATGTTTAATGCAGTATTTATGTGTAAAGAGGTGACTCTGTCTTTGAAATAGTGACACTACCGAACTAGTCAGCAATTTTCGGGCGATCCTTATCGTGGTTTGGACCACGTAAGTCGCAGAAAACTGTGACAAGTAATAACAATTTTAGTGTTTTAACAACAATGTAGCTGCTGTAGAATTCATGAACTGTTAAGTTAAGCATTAAAATAGTGGAAATGCTTACATAAAATAGCTGCCATTGATAAAACAGCCAATTTTATGAATGTTAGCTGTTTGTCAGACGAAAGCCGGAACAGCTTCGCCTTGTTCTGCGTTTCCACAGTCATCTTGGATATTTCTTATCCTACAATTTTCTCCACATTCGTGAAATTCCACTCCACAAACAACTGTTATATGAATTGTATATCGCCGGCAACCTATCAACTCGATATTTCGATTTCGGCACCGACCGGCCACCGATGCAAGTTGACAGCTCACTAGCAGCGTGGCATAAATTGTTGCCATATTAAAAAATAGACAATCTTCTGAGAAAAAGTATATATTTTGTTTTTATTGAACTTTATTTAGCACTCAGAACAATAACTAAAGCATAGAAACCGTGTTAAAATAACAACAAAATACAATATTCTACACTGTTTTTACTTATGGCATTGTTAAAGCATCAGAAAGAGATGCATATACAATGCCATTTGCGTAAATGTGCAGGTTGTCCTGGGGTACTGATGTGATCAGGGTTGTACTATATCGATGAAATATATTTATCGACTAAATGTTTCGTCCTAAGAAAGTCATAAATGTACTCTACTCTGATTGTATCGATTCGTTAAATGAGTACGATTCATAAAAAAAAAACAACTAGTTGCACTCCTGGAGTGCCGGCAGAAGTGAAAACTCGCCTTTGCGGCATACTCAGGTCCGTGTCCTTCTTACGAATTTTCGATCAATTCACGTGTCCTGACGCGAGTTTTCTATTTTACCCATCCCAAAAAGTGCACAAAGCCGCTAAAGAGGCTTTTACTTTAAAAGTTACGTCAAGATACACCTAAATAACTCCTAATCGCATGGCGCCGCTTGGCTTCATCTGATAAATAGGTAAAAAAAAAATCCATACTTTACCCACCGCGCGTCTACTGTCTACTGCTGGTCATTAGGCCTTACCCAGTATTGGTCGAACGGCAGAATACCTAATATGATGTCAATCATATTTTCGATTATTTCGAAATTCAAACAGTGCCTACTTACCTACCTTACCTATGAATGCGCAAAAAACCCAATGCATTCGATTTACAGTCCCCAATGTGAGGCAGTCCAACGTTGACATACTAGTTGAAGGTAAAATAGACTTTGTAAATGATACCACCTTCTTAGGAATCACAATAGACTCTAAATTGCAATGGGGCGCTCATGTATCAAAAGGTAATATAAGGTCAGATATATTTTTCACTTGATCAATGGGCCATTCAGCATATTCCAAAACCATCTAAAGCTTTTCCCAGCTAGCTTTGAGGAACAGTCAGTAAAGGAAACATAATCAGGTAGGTAAAGAGAAACACATAATTCGAAGTGATATTTTTTATTTTATAAAACTTTTACACTAGGGTAAAAAAGTGCCAGTGTGTTATTTGTGAAAAATTCACAGTGTTGGTAATAGAAAAACAAGAGGTGAAGAAAAACAAGAGATTACTTTACCCACTTTCATTACTGTCCAAAATAAAATGTTTTTCATAATTTTAAATATAAATAATAAAACCGTTTCCGTTAACTTTCTTATTACCATTGATTTATAATTCGGCAAATATAAATGTAGGTAAAGCATCGTGTTTCAATCGCTTCCATTTAATTTTATATTCGAAATTAATGTATCGGCACGGCAGTAAAATATTTTGAACAAATTCGAGTATGTATGACATTTTATGTCCAATATGTCGCTTGAAAGTTCCTCGGATCCACACCTTTTTATCCTTTTACTTCAGGGAGCTGCAATAAAATTTCAACAATAATTTTCTTCATATTAGTAAAAATCGATTCTTTTTAGGGTTCCGTACCCAAAGGATAAAAACAGGACCCTACTAATATGACTCCGATATCCATCTGTCTGTCACCAGGCTGTATCTCATGAACCGTGATAGTGAGACAGTTGAAATATTACAAACAAAAATTTCGGGCGTTTTTATAGCTTACGCCCACGGCTCCGCTCGCGTTAATGTCTATCCCCGATAACAGTACCTTATTCTGAGATGTAATTTATGTCTATGTTCTTTTCCGTACTCCAGAGATCGTGCAATGGTGATGATGATGATGCAAAATTTCATGATGATCGGTTCAGAAGTTACGGCGTGGAAGCGTAACAAACAAACTCACTTTCACATTTATAATATTATATGTAAGGATGGTACGGAACCCTTCAAAAATATCCCTGATAGCAAGACCGTCATAAAAAATATCGATATACTCGTAGATACGTGATTTTACCACATCACTAGCAAAAAAAACTAACCTAATTTGAAATAAGGAAAAAACGATAATTTTAAGCAAAATACCTATAAAAGTTGTCATTTATACAATACGTTATATAATTGACAATATTATTGTTGTATTTTGAGGTATTTTGGGTTTTAATTATGCACTTTTAACTGAAAAACTTACCGAAGAAAATTATGTTTTACAGAATTTATTTCTGTTCGTCCTGAATGGGATTTACATCGCTCCATTGCACAAGACATTGTTTAGTATAATGGTCATTTGATAACGCACCAACCCAACACCGGTTAATACTTTTTTCCGTGAGAATTTTAGCACAATCCTATATTTAATTTGCAGACATCACAATTCCGCCGCAATGTTTTTGTCGATATATAACCCGATCAAATCGGCAAGATGCTAATATTACAGACGTTGAACTGTAATAAGTTATTTTGAATTTAGTCGGATTTAATTGGAGTCCAATGGAGTCCATTGACATTTCAAGTCGGGACAACCATGAAAATAATAGAAACTGACTGAAGTTTTTGTCTCATTCTGTCATAAGCGAAAGCTCATAAGAAAAATACAGTGTCAACTATCTGTTTTCAGTTTCTATTTTTATGCGGCTTCTATGTATATTATTCTTCTGAGATTTAGCACTAGCTGTTGCCCGCGACTTCATCCGCAGCAATTTTTGTTATTATGATTAATTAGTTTTTAAAGGAATATATTTTAAATTGCTTTTCTTGTGGCAGAAGAACATCAACCGATCTTCACAACCTGACATATAGTTGGCCGTGTGAAAAGCAGTCTTGGCGTAAATCGATTCCTACGTGTTTAGATGTTTGCCCCTGTTATTTATTAATTGTTACAACAAAAGATAACTTATCTGGAAATTTAATTATTTTAAAAGCAGTGTTTTACCTCAGAAGAATAAGTTATTGTTCTGAGTGTTTTACCAACTGCTGGACCAGTCAACGATCACGTTATTACGGAGATACTTGACTTCAAGTCGGTTCCCGTTACATAAATTTGGTGGTTTAAGATTTCTATGTAAAATTATTGGGGCACCTATTTTTAACTTGAGGGAATATGGGGGAAGGCCCCCCGGGTTTAAGGTACTCGTATTAAGAAATTCCTGTGCGTAATGGAGCGCGTCGTCTTGATCCATTACATTATCAATATATGTGTAGGTAATTATATTTCCTGGAAATTTAGTTAAAATGAGGTCGTCAATTTCGTCAACACTACTATTTCTTGCCGCCAATATTGCCCTTTGACACATCCATTGATGATCTTTATTTTCTATTCTATCTATGGGTAAACTTTCGATATTAGATTCTCAATGCTAGTCACTCTTTCACCTTGATCGCGATCAAATTTTATTTTATTTCCTAAATGAGGTACTTTCCCGTCTCCTTTAAAAGTAACTTTGAAGAAAAAATTGTTAATAAATAAATATAAACTCCCCCAGTGCTCTCATATTCGTAAATAGTTTTAAGGTATGAACAAACTTCCACAATGGGGAACTTTTAAGGCATGACCTTACAATGAGTGTTCTAGTTCCTCTTCCTATAGGTAGGTAAAGTTTGCCGAAAATCCCCAGCAAACATAACAGTGTCCCACCCATGATTTTATCACAGCTTTAATATCTCTGAGAGCCCTATACTTCTACTTGAGCTCTATGAATCATGGTACATTCGTCTTTTTAGGGTTCCGTACCCAAAGGATAAAAACGGGACCCTATTAATATCGTTCCGATGTCCGTCTGTCTGTCTGTCTTTCTGTCTATCCGTCTGTCACCAGGCTGTATCTCATGAACCGTAACAGTTAGACAGTTAAAATTTTCACAGATGATGTATTTCTATTGCCGCTATAACAAAAATACAAAAAAATGAATTAAATAAATATTTAAGGGACCACACAATAAACGTGATTTATTTTGCTTGTTTTTGCTCGATATTAATAACGGCAACAGGTAGGCGCTTTAAATATTCACAGAATATTTCGTTAAATATTCACTTCAAAAATAAATAATTAAATAAAAATAAAATTAATATTAAAGGAGGGCTCCCATACAACAGACATGATTGTTTTGCAGTTTGAACAGCGTTTTGGATAAGGGTACGGAACCCTTCGGCGCGAGTCCGACTCGCACTTGGCCGGTTTTTTTAGTTCGTTTAAATAGAAATAATTCTTTAATACACATTTTTTGAGTAACTTGATCCGTTTACGCATTGCACGCGTCGGATGTCCTCAACGATGAATAATTTTTCCCCGATTTCAAAACATTTTTTATTGATGCTTCGCTCCTATTGGTCACAGCTTGATATTTTATAGCCTAAAGCCTTCCTCAATAAATGGACTATCCAACACAAAAAGAATTTTCCAATTTGAACCAGTAGTTCCTGAGATTAGCGCGTTCAAACAAACAAACAAACTCTTCAGCTTTATAATATTAAGTATAGATATGCGATCAGAGTAGATTATTAATGCTATGAGTGTAATACTGCTCATGGAGACCTGCTAGCCTATTTGCTAACTCAGTTTACAACTTTTGATAGTCACTTTAAAATACATTGCGGCTTTTGTATGAGTGACTATTTTTATTTAAGATACATTAAAACGTAATGTATTTTGAAGTGACTATCAAAATTTTGTACACTGAGCTAGTAAATAGGCCGACTGATACTCATAATGCAAATAATAATTGTTATTGACCAAACAAGTGTTCAGTTTCGGCAAGTTTCAGCAGAAAAGTAGAATTTCGGCGACGAGTTGGGTTTCAGTGTAAAATCAGCCGAACCTTCAGCTTCGCCTAAACTCACCGTATTGGCGTAAATTGGTGTTGTGTGTGCGTGATATGTGCGTCTATAGTCAGTCTAGAGTCCAGTCTAGTAGACCAGCAAAAACCCGCTTACAACAGTCTCAAGACTAAAATTTTTGGGTCTTACATTGATTCTATATCATCGTATAAGCCTGGATTTGGGCACAAATTATAAGCGTATTTATTTTAATATCGTTCTAATATCAGTCTAATTTAATGCTGTTCGCATTTACAGTAATCTTGCCAAAACCAATTTAAGCTGACTAAGGCTAATATCGCTTTTACGTTAGTATCTTGTAAGCCTACTTAGTGTTTAGTGCTTTCACTTAGTGCTTGAGTGGAATTGCAGCGTGACAATAAAAAGTAAAATCATTATGACAAACTGTTTATGATATTATATTAATTATAAATTGTAATAACAACGTGTTCGTTATCATAATGTTTGTTTTGTATGATAAGTATTCACGTTGGAAAATATTATTTACTGTAAAGTAGACCCTGTTTTATGGCTAAAACTTCATGCGCTTTATCAAATATGGTATTTCGCATCCTTTTATAATTATTTTATTTCATTATTCGTATTGACAGTGTCGCGCCATTGATTATTGTTTTTTTATTGCTATAGTTGCATTTTTCCAGCGCACTATTAGACTATTGTAAGATCGTTTATACTTACATTAGCATTCTGAATACAAGTGGTATGGCCATGTTGAATTAATTAGGGTTCCTTGCTGTACCTGCATAAACCTTTGTATCTTAACCTGTCTTTTTATTTAAGTGACAACGTCGGTGATAAGAAATAGTTGTAATTATGGATATAGACCGTTACCTACTTGATCAAGAAAGACTTTCGTATGTTAAAGCATTTAGCATGGCCTTGGAAAGAAACACACTTTTTGCCTAAACATTTCATTATGAATTCAAAAAACCATAAGAAAACTATTAAAGTACAGTTTTTCTTGGTGTGACAATTGTTTTGTATACGCAATTTGACCACTATATCGAGGACGAATGTGAACTTTGCAACAGCAGCCAACCAATAGCAACTTCATCTCATTAAATACCTAGGTAGGTTATTCCCCTCGCTATGATATGCATACAGGTAAATCTGTCAATTCACACCGAAATAGCACCAGCACAATTTTTTTTTCATTACATTACTTTTGCCAGTCGCTGCCAGTTGCTGCAATTTCGGATTCACTTACACTATTACGAAATTCCTCTGTTATAAGTTTTTGAAGTTGTTTCACTTACTTATTGTTTATCTCGCTCATTTATATCAAAAGTGCGTGAGATAGACCGAAATTCATACATCTATACCGAGCATTCGCTTATTCTCATTCACCGTTACAGTCCGATGCAAACTTAATGGCGGCTCGGCTAAAAACCTAATATCATTGAGACTTGACATCAAGCCATTATGCCAATACATTCCTGGACACAACTCACTAATGTGTACTATCTCTTTGTTTGTGTTAAGCAGTGTTCGTGCGTCCTTTGGTAAAATATTATTTAGTCTTCTGTTGAAAATAAATAGCAATCCATTAACTGTGGCATGAGGTATATGTATTAAATTTTAACGCCCATTTTTGTAAATCATTTTTTAAGGCAAAATCTTTTTCATAATTGGTTTCGCCCTTAGTCGAACATTCATTTTCACTAAAATTATTTATGTCACAAACTGAATCACTATCCTCAATATCGACGATGCAAGCAAAACCTGCAGAACCCTCACTAAATTTCTCAACACTGCCTTGTCCTGGCAGCACCACAACATTTGATTTATTTATAATTTCTTTGTACTTCTTGTGACTTTCCGCCGATAGCCACCACTTCTTGAATGTTTTTTCCAGTTTTTGTTATCCATGCCTATTTAAATACGATTTAAAATTTCTTACAAAACATGGCCAACTAAATGTTATTCTTACAATTGTGTTCCCAAAATCATTTTAAGATCAAATCATCAAAAAAAAGATCAATATATCTTTTTTTTTCACTGTAAGTATGATGATCCAATATCACTCTAATATCTTACTAAAATACTGCTATTGATCTTATTATAGCTTTAAATAAGATAAGAAAAGTACGTACTTACAGTGTTCTTTTGCTATGCTGATATTAGTCTAACATTATTACAATAGCATTTAGCAAGACTATTATAAAATCAACTGCTATGCTGATATTAGCCTAACATTATTACAATAGCATTTAGCAAGACTATTATAAAATCAACTGAATTTAGAGAATGGGGCTATAAGATCAGGTTTTCTCAAGTGCAATGAGTCTACGTAAAAGTTATTGTAGGAGTAAGAGGCTTTTAATAGTATTTTAAAATGCTCTTGTATACATATATGAGAATAGGTAACAAGAATAAGCGTTCTTGAGTTCGTACTAGCTTGTATTAGACAAATGTAAGAGCGATAACATGTTCCGAAACAATTATAAGATCGCTATAAGCCCACCACTCTCATAAAATACGCAAATTGAGCCTTTTTTGCTGGTTGGATCTATACATTAAATAAAAGTGTGGACTTCGATAATGTTTTAATCAACATGATGTACCTATCTGTATATGTGTCGAATATAGTAGATTTTTGGTACTTAATAAAACATATTATTCATTTTTATTATTCTCAACTTTCGGTTCTGGTTGCGGATTCGTCTGAAACTGAGACAAACCGAAGGTTCGTTTTCGGTTTTAGTTATCGCAGAATATACCTTCTATGTTTCAGTTGTTCTCTACAAATAGTTATTTCAAACAGAATTAGCGTGATAAATGGTTCTAATTGTCATAGTGTTCATGTTTGAGGGCTATTAGTTTATTCTGTAATTTTCATTATCTATTTTAATGTTTTTGATCTCCATGCAGGATTAAGTTAAATTATGAGGTTCATCCAAATCTAAAATCAATTTAAGCTTAATGACATACAAGCTTTGTTCATTGAAGTTGGTTAAAATAATTAATGTTAGTCTCGTTTTTCTACCATTTAGATAACCCATTACTAAACTGGCAACTCAACAATTTCAATACATTTCTTACACACGGGCAATGGTATAAAATATATAAAGTTTATAAAACAAATTGTTATTCTAGTAAAATGTACCTACATTATTGATTGTAATTTTTTTTTTTAGTTATTAATAATTTTCTTTCTTTCTTTAAGCTGAGGGCGTAATAAGTAACAACAGCATGATGGAGAGACGGCTAATACGTCGCTCGTAAAGCCATAAAAATCGGACGACAGCTGTCTTCGTTCTTTTGACAAATAAATGTCCACAGCAAAGAAAATAATACTCTCTGACGAGAGGTCCACAGTCCTCAGAAGAATATTTTGTTCTGAGCCACAGTCATAGAGGTGGGTCGTCGTCGGTTTTTTCGACAAAGAGTCGCAACCGTTTTTTCAAGAACGGAAACCAGTCCTCGAAACGGTTCTCGTTCGGAACGGTTTTGGGCGGCGGACGACGACGCCGACGGCGCGGCGTCGCGGCGACGGTCTAACGAACGCAACGAATCTGTAACAGTCTCCTAAATCGAACGAAATCTCGTTGTGCAAACGTTCGTTCGTTTCGGCAATGATTGCGGACTTAAGTTTACTAGTATTAGGTACCTATAGTTTTATTGCTTAGCGACTTTGTACTCTATTTCAATCTCTATAGGATACGCAGCAATGACCACTGCGTTGCGAACGAGACGAAACATGAAATCGCAATGGTCTCATTGTATTCTAGCTTGTATTTACATTGCAGGTAAGTTCAAATTCGCGTGAAACATTTCGAGGACTGGTTTTGCGACGAGGACTGCTTTGAAACGTAAAACGGTTCTATCGTCGCGGACCACAAAACTGTTCTTAAAAACGGTTCGCCTTTCTGAGGTTCGCCTTTGGAACGGCCACCTCTAAGTCAGACAGATGTCAATCAAGTGACAGATGGAAAATCACAGTCAGTCAGATTCACAGGATTGAGATAATAATTCACAAATTCATTAATCTCATCTCTTTCACCCTTTTGCTTATTAACGTGGCTTTTCTTCGAGCTGCCCTCAAAACATCGTCAGTAAAATATTTCGCGGGCCCTTCCACACATAACACAGTCCAACTCATTGTATCGAATCATCTCATGTCACAGTGATTATTCCGGAATTGGTACAAGCCAGTTATTTCTACCGTGGTGACTAATAAGTTCAAAAAGGAAGTTTTCGGATATGACTGTGTAGTTTCCTAGTCCGTGTGATGTCAGACGGCGACCCATCTCTAGAAGAAGACATCCCTAAACCGCTTTTAGAGAAGCTTGAAGACAATGTGTTCACGCCAAAGATAGCGACTCCGATTTACACGGGAGGGGTGAAGCTGCACCATAGGAGGTCTGACGCGGCTGAATCACAGTCCTTCCTGTCCGACGCACAAAGAAATGAGCTTGCGTTCCAACAGCTATTCCAGGATGGAGATGCAGCGGAATTTCAAGAAGTATGTATTCCTTTATTACATTTCTCTTTTTGAAGTGACAACAAAGACAAACATAAAGTCGTCCTTGTTTGTTGGGGTATCTGTGTTACAATAACAATCAAGTAAATTATAGGGTCTCTACTTACAGGATATGTATCATTTATCATTGATTTATGTGACATGAATGCTGGGGCCCTTTTTCTTGCTTTCAACTTCCTCTCAAAGTGGTTGTTTATGGTATTTACTAAATTTAATAATATTTTCATCTTTCAGTTATAAAGTTAGTGCAGAATGATACTAAAATTATCTTTCTGAATTAACATGTTTTCTTCTTATTTAAAAGGCCAAGCAAAAGCTTGGTTCATCAATGAGAGGATATTCTAATCTTTTAAAGTTTATACTTCTCTTCTCCCAGTTCTGGATTGGCTCTGATTGACTGCTAAACTTCTATATTACTTACTGATAATAATAATCATAAATATTAAGGAAAAAATCACACAGATTAAGCTATTCCCATAAAAAGGATCTTTGCAAATGGTGGGGCAGGGCAGTTAGCCAGTGCCTGCTACAAAGCACTAGCTGTTTATGTCAGCGTATTTAACCTTTTGTACTCCAGCACTTGTTAATGTTACTTCACACCCCCGAAGCCGGGCTAGTACAAATTGTAATAACTTTAGTTGTCAATGGCTTCTCACTCATGCGACCGTTTTGCAACTAAAGTGGTCAATGGTGCCCAATAGGTTATAATGGTTTGTGTAATCCATGGCAGGCAGACATGATTATGGCACTGGCAGTGTATCCACTCTGTATAATGTGTATACAACATTTTATTGTAAAAAAGTGCAACAAAAAAATAAACAAATTTACCTTAACATGGTTCACCTGGTTCCGTGGGCATTTTTCCACACCTAGGCCTCTCGTTTGGACCCATTGTGTGAGCTGAAGACATTTTATCTTCCGATCTTCTGCTTTGGAGCGACTGCACTCTCCCTCATTTTCATTCTTGTTGTTTTACTCGAGCCATCCCAGCTCGTCGAGGAAACGTAGAACTGCAGAGGGTGTGCAGCAGGCCTCGCTCCCCTACCCCGGATGTCCCACGAATTCCTCTCTAATAGATGCTATGCTTGGGCACTCCAGTAGGAGATGCTTCGCAGTTTCTGCAGCTTGTAGGCAGCCTCTGCAAAGGGGACTGTTAGTGATTCCTATAACAAATAGGTGTTTGTTTAACAGGGTAATTACTCCTTTATGGAGTCTTTTTTTTTTAAATTTAACCTTTATAATATTAGTAAGGTTTGAACAAAAGTAGTAGGAGAACCTAGCGTAAATTAAATTGTAGTGGATAAATGAAATTGTATTGAATAAGTAATCTTTCAGATTAAATTGTAATGGTGCATTTGTTTTTATCATATTATCACATAAAACTGGCAGCAGTTATCGCCATTTAATTTTGTTCTTCCATTGTGGTTTGTGGAACAGTGATACCGCAAGTATCTTTAAATCACATAGTTCTGGGTTTGATTTGACTGTGATGATTTTTGTCCCAATTGACCTGGGTCTTGAATGTCTGTCCAGTCCAATGGCTGCTCGACATATTTTACCAACTGGCCGGACTAGTCAGACATAGATGATAATACAACTCAAATGCGTAATGCTGCAAAATTCATCTGCTAAGATGTAGTGGCCAATGATGGATGTCTGTATATTTATTATAAAAAAATATAGTATTGTTGGGATATTTCCATGCTTAATATCTGATCCGATGGGAGGGATGCCGCTATACATTAGACACAATACAAGATACTTCCAATCGTATTGCACGTATAGCGGCGTCCCTCTCAACGGATCCGATTCAGGATGGTATAATACCCCCTTTACTGCGGGAATAGCTCAATCTGTGTAATTTATCATTTATTGTAGTTAATGGTTAAGTTTATTAAATGTATGAGCTTCTTATTGAGTGTCTACTATTTTGGACATTATAAATTGCAGTCTATTATTTAATATAGGAAAGTTAAAGTTGACGAAACCAGATCAATCAATTTAGGTACTTTTTGTTTTTACCCGGGCCTCATTGATTTGGCCCTGACCTGTGTCTAATAGTAATATAGACAGAACATAACGCTAAGTGGTACAGCAATCATTCAGTGCTGTAAATTGGTACTTATGTGTCTCAGATATTTATTTAACTCTTGTATAAGTAGTTGTTTTATTGTAACTGTTGTACTGGATTACAATAAGTTTGTCAGGATTAACCACTAACCCTAGATATTTTCAGCTGCTTAAAAACATCTCATACAGTTTAATTTATTATAATGTATTGATTACTAGCTACATCTTCCATGCTGGTCTGGGAGAAAAGAAAAAACATAGAATGTGTCTGCTGATTCTCTTCCCGCGCAGATCGTAAAAGCCGATCAAGGGAATGGGCGAAAATCTGCAGAATCGTGTCTAGACAACGTGGCTAGCAACCTATTATTATTTTGATCATGTTTTCCAACATGCTAAATGTGCACATAATATAACGAGTCTTAGACGCAAGAACCTTTTTATTCACAACCCTCAATCACGAGAAAACGACCAAGAAGAAGAAGATAGTATGGATTACAATGATGATTTATGATCATCATCCGTTTTTCGGTTTCGGTCGGTGGCCTCCTCAGCTGTGCGTAGGGGCTCAGGATCCGCATAATGACAGCAATAATGCTGCGATATGATTTGGCGAAAGTTTTTACGGGCGGCCACCTGCCTGACGCCTACTCTCGTTGCTATTACCAAACGATATTAAAATGCGCTAGAGTTCTGATTTGTGCAAGGTAATAATAATTCGTACGTGTTTTATGTGAGCAATATATAAGGGTATTATACCATCCTGAATATAGGATCCGATGAGACGGACGCCGCTATACGTGCGTGCGATACGATTGGAGATATCTCGTATCGTGTCTAACGTATAGCGGCGTCCTTCCCATCGTATCCGACATTCAGGTTAGGTGCTTTACTTGAAGACAGACTAAAACGAATACAATGACGAGGATATTTCTATCAAAAATAAAAGGCAAGTAAAACTGTAACATATATAATTTGAAAATATACAATCGAAAGAGTTTTCTATAAAAATATAAAACAGTCCGCAGCAATTGGGTATAACAATTCAAGATGTCCTTGAGAAATTGATTTGCTTTAATAGTTTTATTTGCATAAATTTACATAAGTCTGATTTCGTTGCTACTTATACAAAGTTATGTTGTAATCATAATATTATACAAATCGCTGGGAATTACCAGTGATGTGTGAATTACCAGTGATGAGTTAAGAGTCTGCAACGCCTTACTATTGGGCCTCATAAGAAAGCTCAGAGCTATGGAGTGGGCCGGTGTTTCTTTGCTAGATTTAGTCAGAAGCGAGGAGATCCGTAAAAAAAGAAATATCACCGACATAGCTTAGCGGATTAGCTCTTTGAAGTGGCAGTAGGGGGGCTCATAGCGCGTGGAACCGATAATCAAAGGGGCAGAAAGGTTCTCGAACGGCGACCATGTCCCGGTAAACGCGGCGTTGGACACCCGCCGATAATCGGACGACCTGACCAAGGTATGTCTGTATACCCAGCAGGACCCTGTGCATAATTATATGGACAGTCATATATTTACATTCACAGCATTTAGTACTTCACAATTAAGTATAGAAAAATATTAGTATCTCAATGGTTAAACTGCTGGGTATACAGACATGACCAAGGTCGCTGGAAGGCGCTGGAAGGCGCTGGATGCAGGCGGCTTCTTACCGGTCATATTGGAAATCCGTAGGGGAGGCCTATGTCCAGCAGTGAACCATTTGCAGGTAAAATTATGATGAATGCTGTTGACATCACATATTCTCAACGAATGAATCACGTTTCATGTTTACGGCATGAAAATAATTGAAAAATAAAAATATCCTGCAATTTTATTAATAGTGCTGCGGGAATTATTAAATTAGAAACACGACAACGTGTTGGAAACGGATATCGACTACATTATAAAGAGAAAGGATTTGATCGTATGTTTGAATTAAAATCGCTCCGAAAGTACTGGAACGATTTGAAAAATTATTTAACCATTAGAATCCTACATTATCCCAGATGAACATAGGCTATAGATTAAATACCTACCTATATCTAGTCGTGCGAAGCCGGGGCCGGCTGCAACTACTTAAATAAATAATATTGTTGTGCGTGACATACCTACGCTCTATTTGACTTATGAAATCAGTGACTAAGTGTTTTGTTTGGATGTCGTTATTGGCGGGAGGGGACGAGAACTGGGTTCATTGCTTCTGATCGTACCGTCCCGTCACCGGGGCAGGACCACCAGGGCAGATGGGAGTTTCTCTCACCATGAGTTCGTACTTATACCTATTTAATGTATGATACAGAATACGGTAACGTTTTTAGAATCGTAATAAGTTCGTAATCAGTTCTTGCATCTATACCTACTATGAGTACTTTGCTTGCGTACCGCACCCGATGGACTAGCAGGCGTGAGTATATTTATCGCTTACGCATGTTAAGCAACTTGAATGGGTGACTGCAAGTGGCATAAAATATCTCGAGCTCTTCCGTGCTTCGGAAGGCGTTGGTCCCGGTTGTCAACACTGATGGCAGTCGTGAAGCTATGTCAGATGCCTTTAGGCAGATTGAAAAATTTGACACAAGTGTTGGCTTACATACACGAATAACAAATCGAAGCGCTCTCCAACGGAGATGCACAGCACAGCGCAGCAAAGTATTCTTTGTATGAAATTGTATAAGCTATATCGCACTGCGCTGCAGCGGAGATGCACATAGCAGCGATTTACAAGCGAGTAACTTGTCCTTAAATTACGCGGACGAAGTCGTGAGAGCTAATACATGTTTTATCACACAAAAGCCGACATTGAGCCAGCATGTGGCAGTGATAACATGCTGCGTATCGCGTTAGTTACCCGCTACTGCTTTCTGATAAATCTATCATCGTAATTAGTTAAGAGGTAGGGCTGGTAATTTTTTTAATACGAATGCTACTAAAATGTACAACAAACAGAAGAAGTAAAAGCTATTAGTGTTGGAATGTGGCAAAAATAAACACGTTTCTATCACTGTCTTCTTCTTCTTCCTTCACCTTATCCCACTTTAAGTGGGGTCGGGACAGCATGTGAGTATTTTCCATTTCGCTCTATCTTGAGCAATTTCTTTCGTTACCATCTTTTTACCCATATCCTCCTTCACACACTTAATCCATCTTTTCTTTGGCCTACCTCTACTCTGATTCCCAATATTCCAGCTTGCCAATCATAACTTCTCTTCTTGGACTTGCTTCTTATGTTGCACCCGTCCCTGATGCAACAAGCCTAACATATTTTCCATAGGCACCGGATGCTGCGCCTGCGCGTCGCCTCGGGGGCACGCCCTAGCTCTATTGCACTCTAAATTTATACTTTCCATGCTGTGAAAGATTTGTAATTTTTTTTTTATGACTGGCCGCCTGCCTAACGTCAACCCTCCTTGGGAATGCTTTCACGTTTCTTTCTCTAACTCAATAATCTTTCTCTCTCTATGTCATCAGTTGGTCATCAATATTTTATTTAATTATTGCAACCCGAAGACACTTGAAGTATTCCGTTTCGTGCCGACAGCCATCTTGGTTTATTCGTTGTACGGCTTTCTTTGCATAATCACACCTTCGTACTAAAAAAAAAAATAGTATATGAACAATCTTGTGTTTCTCTGATATGCCCTACATAACCAAACAGGTTATGGGCCCAGATCACTAGTTTAATGCGTGATATTCATAAAGATTATCAGTTGCTTTTAGTGACAGGGAAATTAAAAGTGATAAAAATGGACAGCGCAAATTATAATTCTGCAGAGCGATACAACTACTCCAGAGATAAATACTTTTCATCAAGTGAACAATGATGAAATTCTCGAGGTGATTGAGATTTTAACACGGATTATTAATTTTTTAAACGGATATGCCATAATTTATATAACATGAAAGTTATATAAATTATGGCACTATGAAAGAAATATAAAAAAAACATTGATATATTCGATAGCTCAGATTACCTAAGTTTTTAATAGTAATAGTATAAAAAATAGGAGTGCAGAACTCGAAAACACGGCTGTACTTAATTGTTTTCTTTTAAAGTAATCCATTAGGAAATTAGAAGATTCCATTAGGGCGGAGCGTGTTTAAATTGAAAGGTTTGGGTAGTTTATTAATTGTGTAGCGATGTTAGGCTATCTCCGTGGCGCAGCGGTCAACACGCCAGCCTGCGACACGGAGTGCCCGGGTTCGATCCCCGGCCAGGTCAAGATGGAAAATGATCTTTTTCAGATTGGCCTGGGTCTTGGATGTTTATCTATATATGTATTTGTTATAAAAAATAATATCGTTGAGTTAGTATCTCATAACACAAGTCTCGAACTTACTTTGGGGCTAGCTCAATCTGTGTGATTCGTCCGTATATATTTAAAAAAAAAAAAATGTTTATATTTTAGATCTCAGAATATTCTTATTTTTTTCATTGCAATATTTTTTCATATAGTTTTACTTATTCTCTAGGATACGTTCAGACACTTTTTTTTTCTACAACTCATTTGCTTTATTATCCTTTATTAGATAAAAAATATTTAATTTAGTGATAGCTTGAGATACGTAACTTGATTGTTAAATAAAGTATAAAATGTAATGTGTAATTTATTTCTTTATAGTATTCGTATTGAAAACAACGTCGTGTTAGTTTGATTTAGTATATGTTTCTTTTTTTGCTTTGCAGAAAAAATTTAGCATATGTCACTCGGGTTCCATAACTTCTAAATGGCTTAACGAATTTGGACGTATGGGTGTCCACATTCGTTAAGGCATTTAGAACTTATGATGGAATAAATCTATATAATATTCTTCTCTGCAGTGGTCGGTTCCGAAACGCTAGTAGTTTGAAGCTTTTGAACAATAATTAATAATTTGAATATCATATAATGAGTATTATTTAAAATGTGAATTGACGTAAAAAAGTGCCTGATAATGCCTATTTTCTGAATAAATCTTAGAATCTTTGAATCTAAAGAAACTCACATACATAATTTACATACATGAACTTGAAAGACATACACTCCTTTTTTGGTATCATGTCAAAAGCGTAAATTTAACAGAAAAGCCTATATTAAAAATGTACAAGGTCTTTACTTTTCGTTATTGTTTCAAACAGAACCTTTACGGACGCCTGTCATGCTATTCCCCAAGTCAGCGAATAAAGTTGATTACTTGATAATTAACATTAAAGCCCTTGTACACGCGGAAATTTTATTTAATTGCGTGCTCCAAACAGAGCGAGCGAAAGTTGAACGTCTGGTCCAATAAAGTTAATAGCCAAATAATAAACAAACATTGAAGGCCTCGTATACGTGTGAGACCTCGACCGTCCCGGCGCTCTTAGTCGAGTTCCCATATATAAGGAAGTAGGGAGAACAAAAGACTCGACACACAACACACAGAGATTAAATTTATTTGTCACTTCTATAAATATATTATATTATAAGTGAGGTATAACATCAGAGACCGTAGGAGAAGTGCACAGTCAGAGAGATGATCGTAGAATGGTAGAGTGAGCGATGAGAGAGCGAGAGAGAAAATGATCTAAAAATGGAATGGAATGTAATTTGAAATAAAATGAGGAATGAAAAGTGGACAGGATGAGAAAGAAATCAGGTTGGACGAGCTGCAGCATGCAGGTGGCATGCAGCAACGTTACATACGTAGAAATGCTTAGTTAATTATTAAAGAACTTACAAAATTAAAATATTCATCGCCATGCTGACAAATAATGGGTCTTTACTTATGCAACGCAATTGACGTGTTTTTGCGCAAGTCATTTTGTTTCTAAATGATTTTCAGTTAAATACGTTTTTTTTTAAACTTCCTAATGGATTATATTATTAACACTCTGCATGCATTACATTTTTTGTTTTTCTGAATTTAATTATTGAAAAATGCTTATAAAAAGAACTTGTTTCAGATGTTGTCCGTTTTGATAAAAAAATGTTATCATTTTTCTATTCTTTTGTAATTTTTATAATGCATAATCAAGCTTACTTCGTCCGTTAATACATGCAAAATTTCACTTTAGTTAAACCCGAAATAATAGTGAGTACGAAAAATTCTATTCAGTCGTAATTCTCTATACATAGAAAACGACGGTTTTATAGGTAAATAAGGACCCAATATAATAATAAACAGTAGACCCAAAATAATATAATAATTTACATAAAAGAATGAGATAAGTTTTAGATATGTTCTTCTGATAAATAAAAAAGAACAGTAGTATGCAGATAACATAATATCTTAGCGAGGGATCTTTAGTGCTCTCGTAATACAACAAAATCAATATATTTCTATCTTTACTATCACGATACGCGGACACGATTTGTTTTTGTAATAATTTATTGATAGTACATCTCAATCACTATCTGCAGGCATATAAGGGTAAGATAAGTTGCATAAATGATTTAATTTTTGCAGAATAAGTTCCAAATATCGTTTTGAGTTAATACAGTGCAATTTAGTTTCATTGATAATGTTGTTTGTCGAGCTTAGAATATTTTTATCTTCACGAAAAACACGGATAATGTAAAACCGCAGTTTTGACCTTGAGATGCGTAATTAGATATTTCGTTACCAGCAGTGCTAGTACACTCTAAAGTAGAGTATACAGTCTGCATTACGATTTGGTAGAGTATTAAATACATTGGATTTGAGAACGTATGTAAAGAATCAACGAAATAGTTCAATCGTACACAATACAATCGTAATACAAATTTATGTTCCGGTTTTAGATTTTGGGTTTCGTCTTGAGTATTTACTAGTTTAAAAGGTGTTTAAAAAACGTGTTTCTAAATTGCGAAGGTGTGGCGATATGAGTGTTGCTGATCTTTCATGCTCTTCTTTTGTTTATAAAAAAAATAGCATATGGTGTCTAATGGATGGAAATCAAATAAATACGTTAAAGACAGTAACGGAATAATTCTGACGCAAGATAAGGAGATAAATGCACGCTGGCGTGAGTATTACGCCACTCTGTTGAATGAGGAGTTTCCGCGGAATTCAACACCTGTTTTGCCGATTGTCGCTGGGCCTATTGAAGCAATAACTCCGCAGGAAGTCAAAACTGCCATACAAAAAATTAAAAACAACAAGGCTACCGGACCAGATGAAATACCTATTGAATTCTGGAAACAACTAGGCAATGCAGGTGTTATATGGCTCACCAACTTTTTTAATAATATCATTGAAAATGGCGAGATGCCGGATATGTGGAGGAAAAGTGATATTATACCCTTCTACAAGAATAAAGGCGATGTAGCTGACTGCGGAAATTACAGAGCTATTAAATTGACATCTCATTCACTTAAGATCTGGGAAACTGTTATAGTAGAAAGAATTATCTTTCTGATAAGGCTGACTCCAAACCAATGCGGTTTTACAAAAAACGTAGGAACTATAGATGCTATCCATACGATTAAGATCCTAATTCAAAAGCACCAGTCTCTCAAAAAAGACCTCCATTTCGCCTTCATTGACCTAGAGAAGGCTTTCGATCGAGTACCAAGAGATCTTATATGGACGGCACTCAGAGCATACCTCGTTCCGGAGCAGTATATCAGCATCATTCAAGACATGTATCACAGAGTTACTACAAAGGTACGAAGTCTAGCGGGTTTAAGTGAAGAGTTTTATGTCGGAGTGGGAGTGCACCAGGGTTCCACTTTGAGTCCATTACTATTTAATATCGTAATGAATTATGTCACTGAAGACCTACAACGACCAGCTCCGTGGACTCTGTTATACGCGGATGATATCGTTCTAATATCAGAAATGGTGGAAGAGCTGCAAACACAACTTACCTTATGGTGTGACACATTAGAGAGCAGAGGACTTAGAGTGAATAGAAAGACAACCGAATATATGTGCTGCAATTTTGCTGACACTGGTACCGACGACTTCTCCCCCCATTTAGACGGTATCCCCCTTAACAGAGTTGACAAGTTTAAATACCTTGAATCTGTGTTAACCAGCGACGGCAGCACCAAAGAAGACATTGAGAATAGGATCCACGCAGGGTGGCTTAAATGGAGGTCGTTAACAGGGGTGCTATGCGACTCAAAAATGCCATTGAAAGTTAAGGGAAATATCTACAAGCGCGCTGTTAGACCGGCGCTTCTGTACGGTTCGGAATGTTGGCCGATGCGAGTCCAAGAAGAGCATAAAATGCACTGTACAGAAATGCGCATGTTGAGATGGGCGGGAGGAGTGACATTAATGGATAAAGTCAGAAATAGTCATATTCGTGGATCTTTTAAAGTGACCAGCATTCAGGACAAAATGCGAGAGAGCAGACTGCGTTGGTATGGACACATAATGCGTAGAGATGATGACCACATGACAAAGATGGTTGTTAACATCACCGAGGGACGAAGGGGTAGAGGGCGCCCCCCTACGACGTGGTCTAGCACTATAAGGAGGGATCAAAAGACAATGGGTGTAACCCCTGACATGATACAGGACAGAGAAAACTGGCGCAAAAGGATACGGAGAGCCGACCCCAAATGACATGGGAACATGGCTAGGATTGATGATGATGATGGTGTCTAATGGAGTTTCCTACTGGGATTCACCTACACAATGTTCTTAAAATTTTGAATAAACCGGCTATACGAGTATGATGTGTATTAGCGTTTATGTCCAAAATTGTAGCAATGAGCAAAACGAAACTGGAAATCCACACTCATAATTAATTAATCTGAGATAATGAGGATTGTAGTGTCATTGTGACTTTATCTTTATACTCCTAGTTTCCCTGTACACATTAATCATACTAATTAGGTGTATAATATGCATGATTTCATCGAGATTTCGTATAATCATTTATTAATGACTAGCTATTGCCCGCGGCTCCCCCCGCGTTAATGTCGATCCTCCCGTCGGTCCCTCGGGAACAGTAGAATTTCCCGGAATTAAAGGTGTCCTTCCCCGGGTCTACAACTACCTCCATACCAAGTTTCATCAATATTGGTTCAATAGTAGAAGCGTAAAAAGGTGATAGTAGAGTAGAGATATATACAGTAACTTTCGCATTTATAATATTAGTAAGTATGGAAGTATTGATCTTATTAAATATATCTGACTTATATATAACTTTGTTGATAAGTTGACAAACTGGTTAGAAAATATTGTATGCGACAAAAAGTTGCTCATTTTGAATACACCCTTGTGACTAATGTACACAATTACAATGTGTGTATATCGGAAAAATGTTCACAAGCCGGCACTCACTCCGCTCCTGGAACCCGTAAAGAGATGTTAGTAGTGCCACTTTATTGCCATCCTCCTTTACCTTACGTAAGAATAAGTCTGAGCAGCCAGTGAGACATCGACGCTATGATTCAGTAGCAGTGCTCAGTTAACCAGGCGTCAAGGTCGGTGCCAACATTTCAAGTTTTTGTGAACTTTAATTATGGTTTTACGATGGATCATTGAAGTGATGTGTTACGTTACATACGACCAGTCGTTGGTCTCCTTTCTGCAGAAAACAAATCGTCGGAAATGCAAAGTATGTGTCATCTTTTTGTGCCGTTCCGTTCATCCATCTTGCAGTCTTGTAGATGTTGCCGTCATTATTTATACATAATCTTAAGCTAACAAGCAAATTAAGTACGTGCATACAGATAATGCAGATACTAATAGAATATCTATCACGAGAGTGGTGTGTATGAGAATGTATTCTTTCTAGTTTGTTATTGCTTTTGCGTGGGAGTTTTGTTGCCAAAATGTCTCAGTGTCAAATTTGTCTTAGTTTCCAGTGAACGTGGTTCGGGCGTGCATTGTTATCAGTTTTTTGTACCCGATGACTCACATTCTAATGCAAAGACAAACCATTCTTATGGACGAACTGTGGTTACTCATTAAATAATGAGTGAAATGAATGAATGTTAACAATTTGTCTTTATTTATGTATCATTTTAACCTAACCTCAGAGTATTATAAAATGTTGGATGTTGAAATCTGGAAAGAAAAGTGATGTTTTAGTTTCCATATGAATATAAATATTATACCATCGAAAATAATCGCAAAAAGTATTTTTACGCCAATTTTAGAAATTAGTCGGAAAACACCTATCTAGTCAGTATTTCGAAAATAACCTATATAGTCAGTATTTCCGACTAATTTCTAAAATTGGCGTAAAAATACTTTTAGCGATTATTTTCGATGGTATAATATTATTACCCAATATTACAGACTTACGGGTATACCGCGTGATTTTTAACCTCTGAAATCCTGGAATCAGAATCCCTAATTGAATACAGAATTGCTAGAAAAAAGGTAAAAAGCGAAAAATATTTGAACCTCCATAGAAATTCGCCCAGCTGATCGGCGACTTTGTATGGGAAGCCTAAATTCTTTTTTCGATTTTTACCTTTTTTTCTTGCAAATCTGTATGCCATTAGGGTGTCTGATTCCAGGATTTCAGTATTTCAGATGTTCAAAACACGCGTTATCATTTGTATTGTCTGGATGCAGCTGCTGCACAATTTCAGTGGATGCACGGGCAAAAGTATCATTTTTATATCAAAAGGCTTTGTTTATATCTTAATTCATTCTTACTTGCAAGAAGTTTTATAACAAAAGGAACAAAAGAACAATGGGTTATAATAATAATAATAATTGAAATAGCAATATCGTTCGGTTATACTATTTGAAATTTAAAATGGATAATGTGAAGGAAAGTGATTTTTAATACTTTTGCTGACTTAATCTCTTTGATGTAAACGAATGGCTGATCAGTTTCTCGTTGACATCAGACGGAGAGGGAGAAGGAGGAGAAGATGGCGGATATGCAGGCCATGTCCGTGCTGAGCATGTACCAGGACAACATGTCGCAGGACATGAACACCGACCGGTGAGTGGCATGGTCTGGTTGACGAGGCAGCTTGGCTTTGGCACTTAATAGCACTGCAATAACTAGTGGTATCACTCATTGAATTTTACTATAGGCTGAGGGCACTCTGCCCTCGCTACAAACGCCTATTGACGTAGCATAAGCCCACATGGAGCTAGCTACATAGTCAATTAAAAAAAAGACATTTTGTCGACATGTGCCAAGAACGACACAAAGTCTGGTGGATATTTGGTGCCTATGTGCGTCTTTCGGCATGGGGACGTCGAATTTCCAATTAATCGATTTGATTCATAGGGAAGTTGCGCACTAGTAGTTCAAGTCTAATAATACAAATTTCAGACATTTTCTGTTTAGTAAAATAAAATAGTCTAATGGGACTAAACGATCTAAACTTGGACTAATAACTACGCGACAACTCATATTCACGCGATGTCATAAATGTTTAAGTTTTATGTAAATAGCTTGATGTTTAGGTATTCTGTGTTATTTATTTCCTTGAATGTTACTAATCGTAATATGTGTATTAATCATCATCATATCAGCCGCTGCCGCTGCCGTATGCAGGCCGCTTCTAACCGGTCGTATTGGAAGTCCTGGGGGAGGCCTATGTCCAGCAGTGGACTTTTTGCGGCTGATATGATGATATGTGTATTAATATATTTGTTTAAAGCATTAATTTACCACCTATCTGTAACACACCCAACAAAATTTTCTATTTATTTAGTGTTGTGTCTCATAGATGTTACACCCATTGTTTTTGTACAATATTGTTCTTTTTAACATTATATTGAGTTATCTTATTTTCTAAATTCCTCACATATGGTTATGACACCTTTTTCATTAGATGCCTTTTTATAAAGTTCGTTTACGGCCATGCACCACAATAATTATTTTTGAATGCGTATTATATTTTTGTTTTTTAATTTTTATTTTTACCATCACAAGTCTTGTTACCTACCTATATGCGCGCGCCTTATTCAACCAATATTAATATGGATGTGCTAACTAGCTTTGCTCGTGTTATTGGTAGTCATGTTATATGTCTGTGTTATTGACCTGTATGTACGTACAGTAGATCACACATCCACCGTAGTCATAGCCAACTGTTAAAAAACAAAGACTATAGTCGACAAGCTTTGAATTGATGTGTGATGTACTGTACCAGTTTTGGTGTATTATATTGTGTGTGTTTATTATATCTCAAATGGTTATTTCTTTGGATTGTAAATTTTGCAAATATAAGTAACGTTTTTGAAAAATAACAATTGAAATATGTATAGGACTTTGGTTTGTGGCATATTTGTTGTACATTCAATTTATCAAATTGTGGAATATCTGCACTAACAATAACCAACCATAACAAAAACAGTGCTATTATAATGAGCCTATGACATATGGTTGGAATGTGATTGTTGTATTATCCTTATTTGCAATTAAGCTACTTACCTATTTTTAATAAAGTCACTCACTTAACAGTATTTTAACTTAATTATTTTCCAAGTAAGAAAGTAAAAAAAAACAGTCTAAAGTAAAAGTTGAATTGACTTGAATTTTATTTTTTGTTCTAAGTCTAAAATTAAAGGGTTGTAACATGGGTGAAAAGTCTCACCAACATTTGAGCAAACACTGGCGAGTCCCCAAGCAAGCACTGCTTTCAGGGACAACGGTAGCGAGGCGTCCACGCGTCCTGCGGAGGAGTGCTGCGAGCCTGTCTTACCCGGCGTCAACAGCAATGGCAAACACAAAGTCAACCATTGCTCGTGAGTAGTATGAAACAAACTTGATTAAATTGAAAACACCAAGCACTTATTTGCTAAGCATTAATGTATTACTGGTCAGCGACGTGCACCCACATTTTTCAGAAGGTAGACAAAAATATACTCAGTTAAAAACTTACCTAATAAAATACGACTCGTACCTAAATAAATATTTTATTTTCTATATTCAGTAACAACTGATTTATGGAGCAGTTTGGTTGTGTTTTTTTTTTGGACAACGATCTAATGTTTATCTTTTAAAAGAAAAAAATATATATGTTTAGTGAGTTCAGGGTAGACAGAGTCTAACTGTCTGTATAGACTGCACGTCACTGTACTACTGGCAATGTCGGATTTAGAGGTCTGGAAGCCTCGGAGCAACAGGACTGGAGGGCCTCCGGCCCTAAATTATTAAACAAAAAATTGACATTTTTTAAATTCGAGTTTTGCAATAAATATTTTTTTGTAAAAACATGTATAAACGGTAAAACCAAAAAAAAAATATCAAAAGAAAACTTTTTTTACTAGTGTTTACAAGTCTAAATTTTTTTTTTTTTTCTGAAATCTTTATTGCGGCCCCTCTTTATGGAGGCCCCGGGGCTGTGTCCCCGGTTGCCCTCCCCTAAATCCGGCCCTGAGTATTCTGCCCAGAAAAATATATAATTGGGAGAACATCGACACGTTAAGAAGACTTGTTCTCAAGAGTGTCCGTACAAAACCCACATCTGTCATTCATGAGGAGAATCTTATTTGCAGGAGTGGTGGTTGCGTCACTCGCCTTATCGTACTTAAACAAGACAGTTTCTGTAATCTTACTATACATATGGCTATTCGGAACTACATTTTTTGTAATTTTAGGAGATAGTGACGTCTCCTTATAAAGGAGAATTAGTTCAGATAGGTTATGAAGTTATATGGAGAATCTATTCGAATATTTGTTACGAAAAATTGTAAATAGAGAAACAAAATATGTCATTATTGTGAACAAATATTAGTTTTGGAAAACACAGCGATGAAATAGTAATTGTTGTGAACGTTTATTTAAATTGTAAGTCTAATAAATTGAATTTTATTTCGAGTCTGTGTATGATCGTATAATTTTAGGTCAATATGTTCAGGATACAGTGACGAATCAAACGTTACAGTTACTGCTTTGTGTATTGGTTCATGGTCATTTATATGTTCATTGTGTATGTCCTCTATTGGCTATCGCACATTCTATATGTGTATTCAATGTATAAAATATATATATTTATTTCTATGTCACATGTTGTCACTTTCCATAGGGATTTGCATGTTGGGTTGGGACATTATGTGATATCGATAATTTAGGTGACTAATAAGCATTTGGCATGTCCAATAACTATTAATTACTCATACATTAACACTCCTTCAATTACAACAATAAATTATCATTTCCCACAATACCACCTGGATGGCATGACAGATGCAATATTGTATATATTGTAAATCATATAAATTTTATATGTGATTGTTGTGCACACCAATTTCTGCATAGCATCAACACAGGTTTCGGTAATTTGTATTATCATTAATTTTAATTACAAAAGCAGATATTCAGTGACTTCTGTCTTCGAACGCAAGTGACTATCTATTTATATCGCAGTCATTTTCATAGTAATATCTCATTTCACAGGATAGTGATGGGTGGTGTCCTAAATAATCCATCGTTGACATTCAACGATGGTGTCCGAACCATCGACTACGTCCTGGTGTGGGAGGCTGGCAAGGAAGACGCTACGACACAAGAGGCTTATGAACAGAGGCGCATCTTCGAAGAGAACCTAGAAAATGAGGGCTTACAGCTCGAAAGAGAAGCGCCGGCGGGTCTACATGGATTACATTTTATTAAAGTAAGTTGAGAAAGTATTATTGATTATTGTCCGCGATAGGGATGACTGAAATCAAAAAGGGGAAGTCTTTCCCCAGCAGTAGGACACTAAATAATAGGCTATTAAAAAAAAGTTGAGATAGGTGTGAATAATTGGCACATCAATTCTATGGTAAATCTCGACCAAAAATTTAAAAAACCTGCACTGGCCTGCTTAATGTTGACAACAAAGTCCCCAATGTTATTTAGAGGAATAAGTGTTCACTCTTTCAGACTTTCACTTCGACAAGTCTTTTTTAATCAATAATGCTCCTTGAATATTCATTTAGTAAACAAATTACACCTTTACTTTTTCTCATACTGGAAATAACTCAATATGAGTAAATCTTAATATATAAAACAAAGTGGGGTTTGTTCGAACACTTTTAAGAACGGGTGAACCGAATTTTATAATCTTCTTTTTGTTGGTTTTCTTATCACCCCGAATAGCATATATAATAATTTTATGACAAAAAAATAGCGAAACGAAGTTCATCGAGACAGCTCGTAAAAAATATATTTTACTCCACAGGTTCACGCACCATTTCAAGTTCTAAGGGATTATAGTGAAATATTGAAACTAAGGATGCCAATGAAGGTATGTTCTGTCAAATATTCGCAGAATAGATGTTGCAAATAGTTTTATAGGGCCTGTGTATGGCTTCCCCTGAGCTTATAGTTTCCTGGTAGAAATGTTTGACATGTCCCTTTATACTCAATTTTAATATTTACATAAGTTTATTTGAAATATGAAAGATTTATTACTAAAAACGGGTCATTTTAGTTCAGGACCTTCCGCCGCGCGTCCAGCACTCGCCTTGAAAAATGAGCTCCTAACGAGTCCGAAAATAGTCGGCAATCCCGACTAAATAGCACGTGAGTGACCCGTTTTTAGTCACAATGTATTTATCTCACGTTAGTTTTAATTATATGATCTACATTACGATAAATAATATTTTATTACCTTGTCACTGAGTTGTTACAGTCTGCTTTGGTCGCCTACTTGTCTAAATATACAAACCAGTCGGCCGGACAGACTATAGTATTTTATGTGACTCGTTTAAATCACAATAAATTAAATAGTTCGATACTGTATTTCCTTCGACCAAATATAATGGTAGATACACAATTCGCGCTAGCAAAGTGGCATCGGTAAAACAGCGCACTAATCGAGTTTAGGAGCTGTTTTGTCCACAGTTTCAATAAACCGCGCTAGCACACACTCGTCTCGCGATGACCAAGATACAGTGAAAAGATGCAAAAAGTAGCATCAAAAGTGAAAAAAAAGATGGAGTTATACTTTCAGTATGTAAAATGCTTTTGTCGTTGTTTGTAAGGGACATTATTAAGGCTTCATTTTGTATGAGACTGTGTATCTACCATTATTCAACGTGATTTTGAACCCCCTAGCTTTATTGAAATCTCCGAATCAGAATCCCTAATGAAATATAGAACTACAAGAAAAAAAGCTGAAAATCAAAAAAAAATTGGGGTTTCCCATACAAAGTGGCCGATCAGCTGGACGAATTTCTATGGAAAGTCAATTTTTTTTTTGGTTTTTACCCTTTTTTCTTGGAATTCTGTATTCCATTAGGGATTCTGATTCCAAGATTTCAATATAGCTAGGGGGTTCAAAATCACGCTATATTTGATCGAAGTGTATTTCTTATAAATTTAATTAGTAAATCACCATTTTATTGCATTTAGACAAACCAATAGCAGTTACTTCACTTATTTCTCGTGTGACTAATATTGTTTAGTGATTAGTTCGTGCTGTTTGAACGATGCACTGTTGCTCCATCGATGTGTTGTATGTGTTAAGTTGCAGTTTGGTCTGACTGAAGATTTCGTCATACTTTGTGCAAATTAAGGGCATGCGAACTATTTTTAACCGACTTCTAAAAATAAGGAGGTTACCAATTCGGTTGTATTTTTAGTGTTTGTTACCTCAGGACTTCGTAATTTATAAACCGAGGTTTTTTTGTTTGATGGTATGCGTTAAAAAATGTCATCAAAATTAGTCGAGTAGTTGATTGAGGTCGGTTTTTATATATGAAAGATTATTATATTTATTCTTAACTTAGAGATTTCAGTTCAAGTTACAAACTTGAATTAGGAGCTTTGTGAATGTGCGCGTTTAATACTTAGATACTTATTAACCTTAAAACAGCAGTAACATAATGCAACGCTAACAGGTGTACATATATTGCTGACATCAAATAACTTGAAAAGGTCGCAAAAGTCAAGAGAATAGAGCGTTGGTGGTGGTTCAGTATGTATGACCTGTATATACAATATGTTAAGTAAACCTTGTCCGATCCTTGAAGGGATGATTCAGCCCGTCGATATGAACAATTTTTCCTTCGGAATAAAACTGGGAGCTCAAAAAAATTTTTGAAGTCTTAGTATTCGGTTGTGAAATTGTTTAAGAAATTGTGTGCTATATAATATAATTAATTGAATTCCTTTGTATATACCCTGGAAAATGTTGTTCAATATCAAGGTGTGATCATGTCCGTTAAGTATTTACCCCAACTTTGTTACACGTCCTATTTATGTTTTCACGATTATTTTAGAATATTTTTAATCATCATCATTTCGTGTAGGTGACACGGTCAAACGACCATGCACATCCTGTGTCAGAATTTTTCGAAATCGCCTCTCGGCCTCTGACGTGGTTTCTTTACCGACTACCACAGATGGCGGCCGGCCAACGGCTTAACGTGCCTTCCGAAGCACGGAATCATCTTTATTATCACTCCTAACAAAACTGGAAAAAAATTAACAAAGTATGCTTCTCGTGGGAATCGAACTCACGACCCCCGGGTCTACAGGCAAACGCCTCAACCACTATACAACGGAGGCAGTTAATAATTTTGATAAACTGAGGTCAGACCAAACTCGCTTAGTCGTAGCATACCACGTGTGTTCGCACAGTAACCATGGTTGTACGTCCGTAGGAATGCAGTAAAATAAGAAAAAGTGGAAAGACCAATGCCATTCTGAATGCTGCCATGTATATGTCTAAGGTATGCAGTTCGGCGTCTCATTGTGAGCTAGGCCATACTAACATTGCAGCTTAGTAATCATAATGTGTATTGGTGTTGGGATGTAGTATACGCACTATATAGTATCGAGTACAGACGGCTGCACAGCAATCTGAGCCTCTGTCAGTAGTGACACTATACTGAGAGAGGTCAAATTTCTCTGCAGCCCTATGTACAGTCGGGGACAAAATTATGAAAGACTTCATTAAAATCTTTCTGTATATACAGTTTCATAATATTATTTATAGTTAAAGAGAAAATTTAAGATATAGGCAGAGGACCTGGTCAGTTATCTCTGTCCCTGACTGTACCTCTAATAATAAACATAATGTATGAGCGAGCATGTTATTGCTTTAATGAAGGATGCAGATCAAGTGACGCGCACTGAAGCGACCACCAACGCGTTTGCCGCTGGCTGATTATGTCGTGTCTGAGGAGAGAATGCACTGCTGGCTTAAAAATACGACAATTTACAGACATTTTACACAATAACACCCTTATTCATAAAAAATAACAAACGCTTATTAAACTTATTTTAGTTAAAATATGTTTTGTCAAAAGTAATATTTATTTATTGTACATAACATAATATGTATACCTACACAAAAGAATCTGGCTCAGAGGTACCCATAATGCTAGCCGCGTTTCCCCTTTGGATAGCTATGGATAACCTTTGTCAAAGGTTATTCATAGCTTTCCAAAGGGGAAACAGCTCTGGGTGGTACAAAGTTTGAACCAGGTACCACCCAGAGCTGTAGTCATACTTACGGTCCCTCAAGCGACGTCCGATCTCCCAAATAAAGTCCTTGGCTTTGTCTCGTTCTTTCAATGTCAAACTTTGAAGAGGGGGATAAAGACAAAACCTATTTATAACTAAAATACGTTTAATAACCGTTTGTTAATTTTAAAATAAGGTGGTTAATGTATAAAATGTGCTAGTAGACACACAGAGGCGCGGTGCTTGGTCTAAATCGCACATTGTGAATTTCGTCTAGAGTGTTTCAAGAATATGTCAAGGGTGTGATTGATAACATAACTAAACTGTACAAAATTCTAAAGAATTAGCAACAAGAGAAAGAGAGGTGTCCTCTTGTTGATTATTTCGGGACTACTATTATGAGTTTTTGACTTTTGACTGAATCTGAATAAATGGTTATCATATCCAGCAATAAATAATCAAATGTTTTGATGACACGACGTCTTTTGTTCTTGAACATTTGATGAATTTCTATTGTCTTTGGATTAAAGTCGAGTATTCGCGGTTTAGCTACATACTAATACAAGTGTTCACAATTTGACGTTGCTGTAGAAAGTAATGATGATCCTATCTAGTTGGTGTGTAACATCGTATTTTTTTATTAATTTATTTCGAACTTTCTGCATCCGGTACCTTTCTGAATAGATTCGAATTTTGAGTAAGGTTTATAATGAGTCTTTTCTGCTTAGTATATAATCCGAGATGCATCACGTTCGAGAAATATTATATATGTAGTCCGTAGTGCATTTTGCATGTCCGCGCATTAAATACGTACTAAGTACATAGTTCGTAGAAGTAAATGTGTCAATGTTGTGATTAAGTAAGTGTGGCATGTGACAATGTGTTAAACGTTTGATATTTTTTTCTTAATATTTAAATTATGAAAAGGAGCTATAATATATTAACATAACTCAGATGAGTAATTACTGATGTGAAAAAGATTATTGATGGATGGATTGAGTAATAGATTGAATAACTAACCATGACATTCAATCGAATGTACCGCGTTTCAAGACTGCTTGGAGTTACCACTGGTAAGAACTGCCAACAGTATGCTACATATTTACAAAGAACAATGCCGATTTGACTATGGGAAGTGGCGTCTTTTTTTTTTCGCGCGGCCACTGACTAAACCTTGTTTTTATTTTAGATAATAGCTTAATAAACAAAACGTAATATGAAACATATACCTCTAAACTCAGTCCGAGCTGAGTTATTTGAGTTTGAAATCAGTAAAAATCATATATTTAAGAAGGCAATTTTCGTCAAAAAAGTGGCAGGTTAATTGAAATATGCAATGAAACATTATCTTTGGACTTTTTTATTATCACTTTACCCATTTGCGGCCTTCCCCACCAACAGCAAACGTTTTTCGGCGAGTTTAGTGGTACTGGTGAGTCATCGATCATTATGCGAACAAAGCAGATCTATCCGTGGGTACACATGTAGCTAGTGTCCTTGCGCTAATCCCTTCCCCCACCTCCTTTCCGTCATCTCCACGCGCCACTCAGCAGGTATCTATTACCTTCCTGCTTTCACAGATGCAATCTCAGATTTGATTGTCTCTTTCTTCGAAAGCAAGCGTTTGGAAAGATTCAATTTCACTCACCGTTCTGTCTTCGTCTGGTACGCGTATGTAATTCCAGTTTTTGTATAGGAGTGATCAAACGACGACTTGGCCTGTTTAATTGACTCCGACACTGATATCTTACCTTTGTGGATTGGCTTGTTATATGGACCTTACTGATATTCCCCCTGTGTAGTGAATCGACTTGTGTATTACGGACTCTGATTGCCAATATTGTATGTGCGTGTGTACAAAGATGGATCGTAGACAGTGCATTGCTTGTCTTCGAAGTATAAGTAGAAGTAATAAGAGTACAAGAAGATCCTACCCTTTGACTGCGCAGTGCTTCCAACAACATCCATTCCTGATAGATTTTTTGGAAAGAAGTTATAAATATTACAGTATTATATGCCTTCGGGTGTCCTCTGACTGATCATAGATGGGTTGAAGCAATATTATTAGCAATAGAAGCGACCGCACTGCCACTGAGAACTATCTAGGCGATTATATCATTAATAAAAATATAAACGCAAGAAGAGCAGTGTTCCTGACGAATACAGCAGAGGATTTTAATCACATAGTCCATGACTTTCCTGTTATTAGTATGGACGAGTTAATTATTTATGCCTTGGGAACTTATCAAATCAAACAAGCTCGTAGTTATTACGGAGAATAGAAGTATGTAGAGATATGGACTTAGAAAGTCTCGAAGAACATAATATTACAGTCACAAATCCATGGTTGCTAAGGGCGCGAATACAATCAAGGTACAATCTCGAATTTATTATACGTATATTTTAATAGAAGGTGGTATGGGAGGCAGGCAAGCTATATGCGCCCATTACTGCAGTTGCATTATCGGCAAACGAACGCTTGGCTGCTGTTCCCACGTCATGTCAGTATTATAGTACTTAGCATGGGGGAGATACTTATTTCCCTGTTCACATCTTCTTTTGTGCTGTATATCAACACACCTATATTATTGTTGCAATAACCTTATTATGTAGGTAAACCTGATGTTTTACAAATAAAAGTACCTACTCGATCAATGTATGTATATGTTTTTTACCTGTAGTTTTTGTGTCATGACTAAAATCAAACAAATATTATTATAGGTAAAACGAATCTATTATTAACCTCTTTTACGCTATTCATACTATAACAACCAAATAATATAAAATCTTAATTGGTTGCGAGTTTTACCATATACTGTAATAGTTATAAGAGTTGGGAATGATTAAATAAACACACTTAAAAATTAACTGGCAATTTATTTTTGGATGTATTGTGAAAAGAGGGATGGGCAGTACATACCTGCACTGTGGTGCGCAGGGTTGGCAGAGATGAGGCGGGGGAAGGGTAGGGATACTATATATCTGTGTATACTAGGCTTTTATCTGCTTTGTTCGCAAAATGAAAGATGACTCACCAATACAACTAAACTCAAACAAGGTGTGCAGATGGTGGGGGCCGGCCTCAAAGGGGTAAAGTAATAATAAAAATGTTCAAAGATAATTGTTTTATTGCATATTTTCATATAAACTCGCGATTATGATAAAAATTGCCAAATAAAATACATGATTATTTACGAATTTTAAACTCAAATAACTCAGTTCGGACTGAGTTTAGAGGTATATATGTCATAATAAGTTTTGTTTAGTATGCTATTGTCTACAAGAAAAACAAGGTGTGGTCAGTGGCCGCGCGAAAAAATAAAGACGCCAATAACCGGCATTGCCCTTTAACCTGAAATTCAGTGTTTGATCCTATTGTTATTTAAAAGTTTAAATAATAATTAACTAAATAACATAGCAATAAGTTAAAGTCTAATCTCTCTTTGCAACGCTTTGTTTAGGCTGAAATTGTGAGCTGAATTAAGACGTTGGACTAATTTTGTAGGAACAGGTTGGTTAGCCAAAGTTAAAGCTTACCGATACTCTTTATCATGCATAACAGTCAGATCCTGAGTTCCTGACCCAGGCCCTCTACCTATATCATTAAATTTCTCTAAATCTAAAAATAATATTAACATTATAATGTAAATTAGAAAGTCTTCATTAACATCTTTCTGAATATATTTTCAGTTTAATATTATTTTTAGTTAAAGAGAAAATTCAATATATATATTATTTATTTATTGAAACTTTATTGTGAAAAATACGTACAAATAGGTGGACTTAATGCCTTAAGGCATTTTTTGCCAGTCAAATCTGTATATATGTATGTAGAGCGTCTGGTTTCTGGTCAGGTATCTCGGTATCTGACTGTAAGTACCTGATCTGTATGCTGATGGTATGCTAATGGTTATAAGCAATGTTTGTTCTAGCTTTGACATAAGTTTATATCAGTTGAGTGCTACCTAAGCGTGCTACTTTCATAGCTAACATCATAGCAACTAAAAAGAAGCTAACAAAGTCATAAAGAATAACTAAAAGGGAGATATAACAATATTAACTAAAAATACCATGTTCATATTTCCAGTTCTCAGCGTTGAAAGATGTACATGAAAAGACCAACAGCTTGATAGACAAAATGGACTCGTGCTGGAACCGTTTCATGGCCACGATAAGGGTTGATCCAGAATTGTTCCCGGAGAGGAAGCATCGTCTTACAGCTATCTATTCTAAGGATAAAGAGTATTTGTACGTATTTTTATTCACATTATTGAATATTGATATTATACAACTTCGATACCTCGTTGGTCAGTTATATTGGATGTTAATGTAATAATATAAATAATTGTCTATGGAGTTTTAAAGGGGGAATCCATTAAATCTCGAATTTTAGACCCCTCCCCGATCTTGTCATAGATAGTCAAATTTGTGTATACTGGACTGAGTTTATTTCAACGTATTCTTCTCAGCAGTGGTCCTACGGAAACTTTGTCGATTTTGTAAATAATAAAAAAGATAAATATGACGTTCAAAAAGAGATAAATGTTAAACAAAATTTCATTACATTCTTCTTCCCCAAGTGTATCGTCACAGTTTAAAGAAATGTCAAAACTACAAAAGGAACAAAAAATCTCTCTAATGCAATACGCCTTGTAAAAAAAATCCACCGGTGGCCGGCTTTCTACGTGTGACGTAGTAACGCTTTTGACCCCTCCCCGCCGTTGTCATAAGTTGTCTGTCACACTTTGTTGACACTCTCCCCTCCCTTTAACATGTGACAGATTTTTATGGATAGTCCCTAATGTGATTAATTATGAAAATTAGACTTGACACATTTTGTTTAAATCAGCGGGTTCCAGAGTGGCTTATATCGCCATAAAGGTCACGATTTCACGAAAGAGGTCATGAAAATCAAAAAAAGGGGGTACTACGGGAAGAGTAAGGAATACGTAAATAAGGAAGGGGGTGAACCCAACCACAAAAAAAAATATTTTTATTTATTCATCAAACAAATACATAATCTGAAATTACTTAAAAGATGTACAAAAACCTTAGTAGATTTGAAACTTATAGCCTCAATTAAAAATAACATTTGGTTTGCAGATTCGACACGACATCGGAATGCTTCTGGACGCCGTCGATCCGCTCGCGTATAGTTCAGTTTATCCTGGACCGCAAGAAGTTTTCTGATATGCCTCACGATGACTTCGCTTTTGGCATTCCAAGGCTTATCTCAAATTCTACGTATAGTGCTGCATACCCATTACATGATGTAAGTTTGTGTTTGAATTTCTCAACTAATCGCCCCAATATGCCTTGTTCCTTTGAATTTTTGTGAAGATCTTCAATATTCTTTTTTATTATTAATATTAAGACATATTTGTCCGTTTTTGAACGGCTTACTTTGGGACATTGTACAGCTAAGGTACATAATACGAGTCTATATCTGTTGTAGTTGGCAAATGCGACCAAAATAAACATATTTTAGTCGGCATTTCCGACTAAACTATGTTAAGATGCCTTTGTTAGAGTTCTTCATTTGTTTGTTACATTAATTGCAGTATGTCATACATAGGTTTAATGCTCGAAATATTTTCTGCAATTCAATCAAAGTGAAATATTTTTTATAAACTTTTTTAACATGTCTATCACGTAGTTATGTATACTCCTTGTGTATTGTTCTTAACGTGTATTTACAGGGTGATCTCAAAACTCCCGGCTCCATGCGATACCTGCTTTATAAAGAGTGGGCGAGCGTTTCAAAGTGCATCAAATACCAGCCGCTAGACTATGTCAAAGATTACTTCGGCGTCAAAATTGGTAAGACCACGTGCTAATTGGCAACGATCGTACGAGCGAACGATGCGTTCCTTGTCGTACTTAGATGTCGTAACTTATATTTTTTTATGTATTTATGATCTCCATGGTGGAAATAAATGATTTATTATTATATTATTACTAGCTCTCGCCCGCGGCTCCGCCCGCGTCAATGTCGATCCCTCGGGAACAGTACTCTTTCCCGGGATAAAATCTAACCTATGTCTTTTTCCGTACTCCAGATAACGTGTATGCATTTCATGATGATCGGGTTCAGTAGCTACAACGTCAAAGTGTAACAAACAAACAAAATCACTTTCGCATTTATAATATTAGTTAGGATTAGGATTATAAGAAATTCATTACTGTGCTCTTACTATGATTTGTTAGTCTTAATGGGACACACGTAAAAAATGCGTGTAGTTTCTCGTCGTGCGACAAAATCGCATCGTTAATTCGTACGATCGTTGACAATTAGGACGACGCCTAAGATGGTTTCTACATATTTGAATGAGGGATTTCTGAAATGAATGGCGGCAGCACTGAGGCTTCGGGTCCGGTAAGCTTTTATTAGACAACAATGTGTCCGATGTTTGTCTTGGCAAATATTAGCCGATGACAGCGGTTTATCGAACATTACGATTTAGTGGCGCCATCTGGTGCTAAGCATTTCAGAAAACCCTGATTGATTAGAAATATCCCTATGACCGTAAGCTTCCGTGTTCAATGAAAGAAACTTTATTAAAATAATTTATCAATTGATTTTCAAATGAAGAAGAAACACGGTATCTCCTGGACACATGAAACACTGTATCTCTTGGATCTGTCTGAGAGCTTTTTTTATACTCTTTATTTTTTAAAGGCTTTTGTTATAAAACATGCCAGCCTTATGTCTGACAGCTGATAAAGGTGTTACCAACTATTTTTGGCAGCAATCATCACACACTGATGTACGGGCACCTGCAAACATCCATATAGAAGATGCGTAGGTCGTGTGTACCTACGAAGACTATTTAAAAACAACAGCAATTTCAACCTTATTCATGTGGCATAAGGTTCATGATACTGTTAAATATATATGCGTCCCTAATCAGTGCAATCGATTTTCACCTTAAGGCTTTATGTATGGGCTTTAGTAGCTGACCTTACAATCCAGTAACGGCAAGTCTATGTATTTATGAATTTATTTATTGTTTGTGTCATCTACCATGCTGGTCTGGGAGAAAAAAAACGTAGAATGAACCAGCTGATTCTCTTCCCACGCAGATCGTAAAAGTCGATCGAGGGAATGGGTAAGATCTGAGAAATCATGTTAATAGGCGATGCGGCTAGCGACCCATCACTATTTTTATTCAGTTTTCCACCAATATGCGAAACGTGGCTTTTAGGTCTTATAGATCTGGGGCTCTGTCTACCCCGCAAGGGAAAAAGACGTGATACTATGTATGTTAGTGTAAAATTAAATTACTTTTCAGGTCTGTACTTCGCGTGGTTAGGGTTCTACACGCACATGCTGATCCCGGCCTCCATAGTGGGCCTCATCTGCGTCATATACTCCGCCTCCACAGTCTACTCCAATGTTCCTAGGTGACTTACTTTTTTGTTTACTTATACTTTTACTGGCTTAAAGGTTCGGATCCACCGCAGCGCACGGAGAGGCTACGCACGTGCGTGAAGCTTCGCTTTGCAAGAAAATATATGTGATTGTGTCCACTGCAACCCACCGACACGCTACGCAACAAATTTCTAGTTGCCTAAACAAAACCATCCTTACTAATATTATAAATGCGAAAGTGAGTTTGTTTGTTTGTTACGCTTTCACGCCGTAACTACTGATCCGATCAACATGAAATTTTGCATACAAGTTCTCTGGAGTGCGGAGAAGGACATAGGCTACCTTTTATCCCGGGAAAAAGTACTGTTCCCGAAGGATCAACATTTACGCGGGCGGAGCCGCGGGCGAAAGCTAGTTTAAAATAATTAGTCCGTCTTTTTTTTTTACTAACCTCTTTTGTCCCACTGCTGGGCAAAGGTGTCCCCCATTGCCTTCCATACCTCTATCCGGCGCCACATCCGAACATATGCATAAAAATAAAAAAAAAAAAAAGTATAAAAATATTAGAAACGTAATTTTTCTTTTTTCAATCAAACAAAAGATGATAAAGATAAAGTTCAGGAGTGGGAGCTCATGACGCAACAGGCCGGTAAAAAGTGTACTGACAAGTGAAGTCACGCGGAACTTCAACGGACATTTTTGTTTGATTGACAAAAGAAAAAATACGTGCCTAATATTTTTCAATAATCTACCACATGGATTAATTATTTTGAAAAGTATTTTTTTAGTAAATATGCCCACAAACAAACACGTGGCTTGCTCGAATATGGCGTAGCTTAGCGTAGCTCTACACTGGCAACGCCACGCACGCTGTACACGCGATACACGTTATGTATACATTCAAAACTGTGCTGCGCTGCAGTTGTACATAGTGAGTTAATATTCGTGTATAGCATGTGCTGCAGTGGAAACGTTGACCCCAGAACGAACATAGAAATATAACAAGATAGAATGGCCAAGTGGGCGGTACACGCTTGTCTCTCACGATCGTGCAAGATTCGTTAAACGGCAAGCGCGCAAGTCCCGACATGAACATATAATAATAATAATAATATAATCCTAGAGGTCTGCCCCGCTGCTGGCAGACCTCTAGGATTAGGTTTTATAAAAGTTGTATTTTTTGTATGATATTTTTTTATATTTTACTTTTTATATAAGTTTTATAAAAACCTAGACCTAAGAAATTAAATAAATAAATAGAATAATAATAAAATAATAAAATCTTTTATTTAAGGCAACATTAGGCTTAGGGATTAGTAACAATGGTACTTATTCTATGTTAGTAATGAAAACCTATATAAATATAAAAACAAAACTCGCATTTAACATGGTTTGCAAGAATAAAACAGCACTCTTACAAACCATGCTAGTATTGAATTATTAAAACCGACCGAGTATATGAGCGCCCTCATGAGTGGACTGTCGAACCGATCGGCTATCATACTCAGAATTCTATTGCGACTGGTGCGAACCATGCGCAGCAGTGCTGCAGATTTCTTGCGCCAAGTCGCGTCAAATCCGTCAGTATGGGCGACGGTGAATATGCTTTATTCTGTGGTTTTTAACTGTAAAAAATGTTTATCGATAAGACGAGATTTATTTCTGTGCATGCCGCATTACTATTTCGCTAGTAATGACGTCAAATTGGTGGCGCGGATTATGCAAAAACTGACACGCGAATTTCCTTAGCAAAATCCTGGCATCCCCGTTCTATCTTGATATATTTCTGTGGGTCCGAGCCTTAAGTCTTATAGCGATCCACATCAACACGTTTCTCTAAATAGTATGATCTTCAATTCCATTCCGGAAAACAATATTTTTCAGATTGGTCTGGGTGTAGTGTTGGGTGTTAAACATAGTCTATAAAGTATATTTATAGCATCGTTGATTTAGTATCCCTTGAATCAAGTTCACAGCTTATCTCGGCTAACCCAATCTGTGTCATTGTCCCAATTTATTATTATTTATTTTTTAACTAGCTTTCGCCCGCGGCTCCCCCTGCGTCAGTGTCGATCCCTCGGGAACAGTAAGGGGATATGTCGTTCTCCGTACCCCTGACAACGGGTATGCAAAATTTCATGACGATTGGTTCAGTAGATAGGGCGTGAATGCGTTGTAAACAAACTTTCGCATTCTTAATATTAGTTTGGGTTTTTTACGACAGCCATTCTGTGCTTTTACTGTAAATGTCCGACTCACACTTGGATTTTTATTCCAGCAATGAGATCTGCAACTACAACTCCACCACAAAGATGTGCCCGCTCTGCGACTATTTCTGTGACTACTGGGATCTCAAAGACACGTGCATGCAGTCTCGGTTTACATATCTCTTCGACAACCCTACCACTGTGTTCTTTGCCGTGTTCATGAGCTTTTGGGGTAATAATTTCTGCAAAACTATGTATTATCTTATTTATTTTAAAACTTTTTTTAATGATATAGAACGGCAAACTAGCAAGCGAGTCACCTGATGGTAAACGATCAACGCTGCCTATGAATAACTGCAACCCAGGGTGTGACAGGAGCGTTGCCGGCCTTTTAAGAGAAATGGGGGAAGGATGGGCCTCCGGCTCTCTCCACACCGAACTAAGCATAGAAGCGATAAAGCTTCTACTCAAACGTCGATTTTCTGTGAGAGTGTGGTAACCCGATAAAACTAGGATTTTTTCTGCCCGTTACTAGATGTAGAGACGAGTGGATAAGTCTGCCACTATGTAATGCAGCATCGTCGCCGCCGCGCCGCCCATATCGGTAGCCGTGGCAGTTAGTGGATCTAAGCCAGGTCCTATGTACTTGCTTATAGCAGGCCTTGAATTGAACCAATATTTTTGTAAGAGAATCTATACGTTAGTATTTTACTGTCGTTGCTTAGAGCAACCAGATTGGCAACTAGGCTTGCACCATTTAAACACCTTTAGTTTAAAATGAACTAGCTCTTGCCCGCGACTTTGTCCGCGGAAATTTCTGTTATTATCATTAATTAGTTTTTTTATTAGTGTAGATGAATATTTTTCCCCCGTTTTCAAAACATTTTTTATTGATGCTTCGCTCCTATTGGTCGCAGTGTGATGTTTTACACCCTAAAGCCTTCCTCAGTAAATGGTATATACAACAAAAAATTCCAATTTGAACCAGTAGTTCCTGAGATTAGCGCGTTCAAACAAACTCTTCCGCTTTATAATATTAATATAGATTATCTTTCGTCTGAGAAACGCACACTGTAATCAAAGTGTTTAATGAGAACCTCTTCATGTATACTAGATCGTGTAAGTAACAAAAATTAATTTAATTACTTGTGTTCCATTTCCAGCGGCATGTTTCCTAGAGCTATGGAAGCGCTACTCGGCAGAAATGACGCACCGCTGGGATCTCACCGGCTTCGACGTGTATGAGGAGCATCCTCGGCCGCAGTACCTGGCGAGGCTCGCGCACGTCAAGAGAACGCAGGTACAATAAATAAATAAAATAAAATAATTTTATTTCAGACCACAATATTTTGTCCATATAGTTGTTAGTAACAGATAATCTTACACTATGTTAGTAGAAACTTATACTAAGGTGCTGTTTGACGCAGTGCTTTATAAAGCGACTGTCCAGCCTATTTGCTATCATGCTTAGGATACTGTTGGTGCTATCGCGCAGTCTGCGCAGTGCCGCCGCACTCTGTTTGCGGAGCACCGCATAAAAGCCATCTACATATGCTATACACACAATGAATGAATGAATGAAATATTATTTATTCAAGAAACAAGTCTCACAAAATTGTTAGTATAACTTATGCTTAGTGTTACTAAAAATTCTTAACCTAGTGACAACATTAAGCGTCCCACTGCCGTACCATTCCCGCTGAAGTGTCACACAATACTACCACTTTATAAGTTCAACCGATGTACCTCCGCAGATATCGATTTTTTGTATGGTGCGAAAATATCCGTCCGCTATTGGCTGTCTGTCAGTAAAGTGGTTCTATGCATTTGATTGTTCGCTTCTCACGCAAGATGGCGTACTAGTAGTGTGGTTTTATTTTAGTGAAAATTAATTTGTTTTTGTATACATTTAAATAATATACTCAGTAATAGATGTCTGACAGCTTGTAACTACGTAGAATAAAATATTCGCTATTTTATTATTAAAAATGTTTAAAATACGCATGAAAAATATTTTATCTTAGGTCTTGCTAACCTATAAATTTATGCGATTTTAAGGTACCACCCTCTGTTTGATTTGTCTATCGCGCAGTCAAACCCATGCTCGCATGACCCGTACCCCGCGACTTGTTACGTACCTATTTATGAATGGAATTTGTTTTATCGCTGGGTTAAAAGACGCGAAACGTGATATTTTCTTTTTGTCTACGTAGACAGCGAGCCATGCTAGTGTGGCTCTTTTAAACCCCGGATCAGCCCATCGGGGGTTTAAAAGAGGTAGAACGCCCAGCAAATGACAAAAAAGGACCATATCACGTAAAATCTAAATTTTCTGACTGATATTCGTTTCTTCTCTTTCCAGCTCAACGTGGTAACAGGCGAACGTGAGCCCATGGTCCCATTCTGGCGCATGCGTCTCCCCGCCACTTTAATGTCATTCAGTGTGATCGCTATCCTAGTCCTCATGGCCTTCGCCACGGTGCTAGGGGTCGTTCTATACCGAATGTCGTTATTGGGGGCCATAGCGCTGGGGCAACATGACAACGTGCTCATAAAGTCGAATCCTATAATGTTTACTACGGCCACGGCTGCTTGCATCAACTTGGTGCTCATCTGCATGCTCAACTACGTAAGTAGAATTAAACCTTATGTCAAAGTAATAAGGTCGTATCTGTCTCTGCGTCACTAATATTTATTACGACCACGGCTGCTTGCATCAACTTGGTGCTCAACTGCATGCTCAACTATGTAAGTAGAATTGAACCTTATGTCAAAGTAATAAGGTCGTATTTGTCTCTGCGTCACTAATGTTTATTAAGGCTACGGCTGCTTGCATCAACTTGATGCTCAACTGCATGCTCAACTACGTAAGTAGAATTGAACCTTATGTCAAAGTAATAACGTCGTCTTAGTCTCTGCGACACTAATGTCATTCAGTGTGATGCCATCCTAGTCCTTATGGCCTTCGCCACGGTGCTAGGGGTCGTTCAATACCGAATATCGTTATTGGGGGCCATAGCGCTGGGGCAACATGACAACGTGCTCATAAAGTCGAATCCTATAATGTTTACTACGGCCACGGCAGCTTGCATCAACTTGGTGCTCATCTGCATGCTCAACTACGTAAGTAGAATTGAACCTTATGTCAAAGTAGTAGGGTCGTATTTGTCTCTGCGTTATTAATGTTTATTACAGCTACGGCTGCTTGCATCAACTTGGTGCTCGTCTGCATGCTTAACTACGTAAGTAGAATTGAACCTTATGTCAAAGTAAAAAGGTCGGCTTTTGTTCGCGCTACATTAATGTCATTCAGTGTGATCGCCATCCTAGTCCTCATGGCTTTCGCCAAGGTGCTAGGGGTCGCTTTATACATAATGTCGTTATTGGGGGCTATAGCGTTGGGGCAACATGACAATGTGCTCGTTTTTTCACATTTTTTTTATTCTCCCAACAGGTGTACCAATACTTAGCAGAATGGCTGACAGAGAAGGAACTCCTCCGCACACAAACAGAATTCGACGACTCGCTGACTCTCAAGATATACCTGCTGCAGTTCGTCAACTACTACGCGTCCATATTCTACATCGCGTTCTTCAAGGGGAAGTATGTTGGGCGGCCCGGAGACTATGTGCGGTTCTTCGGGAAGAGACAAGAAGAGGTGACACTTTTTTTTTTCTAAATTTATCTACTACATACTATCACGTCTTTAGCCCTTGTGGGGTAGACAGAGTCCAGGTCCATAAGACCCAAAGGCCACGTTTAGAGTGTATGGTGTGGCAAACAGAATCTAAATGGAGATGGGATAGTTGCATCGCCTATTGATGAATTCCTTTAATTTTTACCTGTTTCAAAATTTGCGTTGCAGTTACACACAGAGGGCGTTATGTGCTACTTATTATTATTTCTAGTATGAATATCTATCATATTCATACTAGATATAATAATAAAAATATCTATTTGATTATTCAAATTATTAAAAATGTTATTATTTAAATAAATGACTAGCTCCGTGGCGCAGCAGTCAACACGCCAGCCTGCGACACGGAGTGACCGGGTTCGATCCCCGGCCAGGTCAAGATGGAAAATAATCTTTTTCAGATTGGCCTGGGTCTTGGATGTGTATCTATAAATGTATTTGTTATAAAATATAGTATCGTTGAGTTAGTATCGCATAAAACAAGTCTTTAACTTACTTTGGGGCTAGCTCAATCTGTGTGATTTGTCCGTATATATTTATTTATTTATTAGTTAAAATATCTATGGTAAAAGAGCTCCGTTTTTACCCTTTAGGTGCGTAATCCTGAAAAACAACTCTTCTCCAATAAGCGACTTAACAGTTAGAACATGCTATGGCAACCTTTCCTTACCAGGCACAACAGTTAGAACCTGATATGGCAACCTTACCTTACCAGGCAGCTCATTTGCCGCAAGGATCATTTTGGGGCTAAGTGGTATTAACCACTCCGTGATATTCAGTCTAGTGTTGCCGAACTATCGATAGTATTCATCGAAAAAGACCATACTATCGATAGGCTTACGATAGTATTGATACCATGACGACAAATAAACTTGCAACACTAACTATCGCCGTGTGGTATCCGGCAGAGTAGAATAGGACCACTCTAAGTCTTCCCGCGGATGTCTTAGAAGGCGTCTTAGGAAATAAATAATAAATATATACGGACAAATCACACAGATTGAGCTAACCCCAAAGTAAGTTCGTGACTTGTGTTATGGGATACTAACTCAACGGTACTATATTTTATAACAAATACATATATAGATACACACCCAAGACCCAGGCCAATCTGAAAAATATAATTTTCCATCTTGACCTGGCCGGGGATCGAACCCGGTCACTCCGTGTCGCATGCTGGCGTGTTGACCGCTGCGCCACGGAGCTAGTCGAAGAAATACAAGCTAAACAAAGCTTATAAACATCTAAGAGACCTCTCCAACCCGTCTGGCCAGCGTGGAGAGTGTAGGCCAAATCCTCTGGCCAAGTATGGCCCTAGTAATACAGAGAGGGTCGTGCTCCTGTAGTGGAGACTAAAAAGGACCTGATGATGACTAACTATAAAAAAAAAAATATATTAAAAAGTATTGCTTTGCAATATTACATATATTATCGATACTACTATGTTTTCTCAAACTATCGACAGTCTATCGAAACGCTATCGATAGTTGACAATCGACAACACTAATCAGTCTTTGTCTACTCTATTTCCCGCCTTTTTGTGGTACTGAATATAAAACTGTTTTGTTGGCAGTGCGCCCCCGGCGGTTGTTTCCTCGAGTTGTCCATCCAGCTGGCCATCATCATGGTGGGCAAGCAGTTCATCAACACCATTGTTGAGATGCTGATGCCTTATTTGCTCAAGTGGTGGTATATCATTCGCACCATCGGAAGGAAAAACACGTAAGACTTGTAGTATCCTCCTTCAATACCGCTGGTATTAACGATAATACCAGCGGTTCTCAAACTGTTTTTCGCATCGGACCCCTTTTAGAAAGCTAAAAAACGGTGCCATAAATTAAAAAGAACGTATTTATTGATTGTACATGGTATCTGTCGTTTGAGGACGTGGACGGGTACAAATCGAATACGGCAAAAAAAAAGATAATGCCGCAAAATTACAATACGTATTGCCGTCAGGCGCAGAAAGAATATTTTTTTTTATAAATGTCCTGAATTTAACTACCTAATGATTTAAGATCTTGGATCATAGCCAAATTTAACTTTCGACAGATTTCAGGGTATTCTTTGTGAGATTATCTGTGTAAGAAAGGGAATTAATCTCTATAGGTCCAACGCAGACGACGGACAGTGGCGGACAAAAAGGCCGCGGCCCGTTCGTTCGTTTATTAGTAATATTATACTAATATTAAGAAGAACGGGCCGTTCGTATCCATCTCTTGGCGAATATATACACGTACAAAGTGCAACTTTATACTAATAAAGTTGCACTTTGTACTAATAAATTTATACTAATAATAAAATAAAGTTTATACTTTCACTGTGTACGCGTATATCCGCCAAGAGACATGAAATATTACGCGCACAAAGTGCAACCTTATTCTAATCCTAATAAGAGCGCGCCGCGTACCATTGTCCATCGTTTGAGTTGGGCCATGAAAAATATGTTTCGTGAGTAGTGCTCAATAATGTTGCATAAACTTTGTTCCAGAATAAAGAGTCCTCTGCAGTGGGTGAAAGACTTTAAACTAGTCGACTTTGGCAACATGGGCCTGTTTCCAGAGTATTTAGAAATGGGTGAGTGTACCAAACTCTTCGTTCTTAGTTTATTGTTCGTGACTTTTTATTTAATTTGTAATAAATTCTGTCTCATTTTGTTTTCATTGGCAAATGCGTTCAATGTTTTTAAAGTTGATGTCGTTTATACAGGGTAAGTGGTATCTAACGCATAACCTCCTAAAGACGACTTAGGTACATCAAGATGAACTACGTTTGCTATATGATTTTGTGTAATTCGATGTTGGCTTTTTTCATACAAAAACATAAAATGCAAAAAAAGGAATTCTACTTGTCTTAACTCTATGGCAATCAGCGCTACAAGGTAATAATAGAAGGTACCTACGCTCACAGCTATAGAAGAATTAAACATATACTTAACGTTTGATAGAAATCCACATAAAAGCTAATGTATGTAAAATATTATTATGTATTGCGTTTAGGTAAAAGTCATAGAACAAACGTTGTTAGTCATGATGTACCTAAGTCGTCTTTAGCAGGTTATGAGTTAGTTAACTATAACCTTGTATATGTCCGTATGAATTGAGTAGCTTAATCGATTTTTCACCCCAACACTAAACTATACAACATCGATATCGTGGTAGAGCCACGCTACTTGCAAAATTCATTTTTGCTAGTAGCATAAATGGGTCGGCTCGACCGGGGAAGTACACACTTTCACAGAAAATCGACGTTTGAGTGGAAGCTTTACCGCTTCTATGCGCGTATGACAGCAGCGCTCCTATCACACCCTGCCGGCCGATTTGCTAACTCAGTGACCAACGTTTTGATAGTCACTTCAAAATACATTGCGAGTTTCCTATGATTGACTATTTTTATTAAAGATATATAAAACGCAATGTACTTTGAAATGACTATTAAAACGTTGTACACTGAGTTAGCAAATAGGCCGGCTGGTGTTGCAGTTGTCGGAAGCAACGATAATCACTTACCATCAGGTGATTCGCTTGCTCGTTTGTTGACCTATATCATTAAAAAATCGTTGGATCTATTTATTCGTTTTATTCGTTTAGTAGTAAATGATAAACTTTCGCCATCTCGTTCTATATTATGAAAATACAGAGGCGATCGATACTTGCCTAATAGTCACTTTACAACGACTAATTTGGACATTTTCTTTCGTAGTTCTACAATATGGCTTCGTGACCATCTTCGTAGCGGCCTTCCCTCTCGCGCCGTTTTTCGCCCTCGTCAATAACGTTCTTGAGATGAGATTAGACGCGCGGAAGTTTCTAACGTGCTACCGAAGACCGGTGCCCCAGAGGGTCAACGACATCGGGGTGTGGTACCGCATTTTGGACTCTATTGGGAAGCTCAGCATTATTACCAACGTAAGTTTTTTCACTCAGTGTCATCATCATATCAGCCGCAAGACACCTCCACCAGGAAATCTTTAGGTGAGGCCTATGTCCACAGCTGGACTAGGACTAGGCCTCACCCAAAGATTTCGACCGGTTGGAATCCGCCTGCGTCCAGCGTCTTTTTATCGGTCTGACTATTTTGTCGGTGGGTGACCGAATCTGCGTTTGCCGGTACGTGTTCGCCATTCGAGAACACTTCTGCCCCATCGGCTATCGATTCTTACGCGCTATGTTAAATTAATTAACTTATATATTTTAAAATCGAAAATATGTCATGCATCAACGGGCCTGATGTCGAAGGTTTGTGGTTCAAATCCTACCTGTGGCGAAATTTTTTCATTACATATTTTCGATTTTAATATTAAACCGAGCATTGTAATGCTATTAATATAATTAATATAATATTTTTGTTTATACAGACATTGTCTACACGTTGCTTGCGGCTTTCGCCGGCGGCAAACGTGTTAAAATTCCTTAAAATAAAAGGTTCGCTCGCTATTTCCAAGTAACCATAATAACAATTTGTTTCAGGGCTTCATAATAGCGTTCACGTCGGAGTTCATCCCTCGACTCGTGTACCAGATGATGAATCATGGCGAGATGCGAGGCTACGTCAAATATACACTAGCTGACTTCAACATAACTGTGTTGGAGCACAAACCTATGAGCACTTACAATGAGAGCATGTGCAGGTATGTAAGATGAAGATTGCGCAATAAAAAAAACCCGGCCAAGTGCGAGTCAGACTTGCGCACGAAGGGTTCCGTACCGTTATGTATAAAAACGGCATAAAAATCATGTCTGTTGTATGGGAGCCCCCTTTTAATATTATTTTTATTTTTATTTAATTATTTATTTTAAAAGTGAATATATAACTTAATATTCTGTGAATATTTCAAGCGTCTACCTGCGGCCGTTATCAATATCGAGCAAAAACAAGCAAAAAAATCACGTTTGTTGTATAATATATAATATTTTTCAAGCCTCGTCGGTAATACGTAAAAATTGAGTATTAATTTCCTAAATGATAACGTGTCTGCAGCTACCCTGGCTATTGGTACTACAAAGAGGGCGATGACTACGAGCGCAGCAACTGGTACTGGCACGTCATGGGCGCGAGGCTCGCCTTCGTCGTCGTGTTTGAGGTGAGAATTAGTATCTCAAATCAACGCAATCGCTCTATGGCATCTGAGTCGCGATCAATTGCTAAAGGTGATTGTGTCACATGTGACCGAAGTGACGTACTGGCGCTCTATTTTTAAACTGGTAGAATTGATACTTATGAAGCTTCAAGATCTTAATTGTCTCTATTTTTGAACCATTATTTGAATGGTCGCAAGAGACCACTCGGACTCAAACACGCTTACAAAATGTCAAATTGGACTTTGACATAATACTTATTTTGACATATACGTTTATCAAATCGAAACAACAGAATGGTGAACAACGACAAAGAACAATTCAAAGTTTTTTTGCTTTTTTTTTGTTTAGCTCCTACATTTTTGCCACAATTGTCTCTGGTATTTTGTGAATTATTCATTTTTTTGTCGCTGGCGACGTAAAAACTGTACCACTGTTCGAGTCGATGTGAATGAGAACCGAGTGTTGACGTCACAAGTGGCGGATTGATTCTACCAGTTCAAATATTGAGATCCTGGTAAGTTGCAACTAATTTTGTACGTTTTTGAAGCTGTAGCTATCTATACTCCGCTCTATAGTGATATTAGCCGATGACATATCGAATCAAACTTTATCATCACTAGGTCTTTTTAGTATCCACTGCAGGACCATGAACCTCTCTGTACTACCGGAGCCATACTTGTCCAGAGCAGACAGAGGATTTAGCCTACACTCTCCTCGGTGGCTCGGTGGGTTGGAGAGGTCTCATTGATGTTTATGAGCTTTGTTTAGCTTGTATTGCCTCAGTCGCCTCTTACGACATCCATGGTAAGACTTGGAGTGGTCCTATTCTACTCTGCCGGAGACCACACGGCTATAAATCAAACTTGAACCTGTTAAAATACGGCAGAACGTGGTAGCCCTGGTGATGATCATCGTCCGCTGGGCCATCCCGGACATGTCTGCCGAGCTTCGCGACCGCATCCGTCGCGAGGCCTACGTCATCAACTCGTTCATCCTGGAGGAAACGCGGGCGCGCTCGCTGGCGTCGCGGACTTCGCACGCGAACCCCACGCCGGGGGGGCTCTCCCCCCGCACGCCGCGCCCCGAAGGTCCCCAGCACTCTACGCCCGTTTAGCTAACACGGTTACGGTAGGATGCAACACCGCTTATTCTTTTACTTTTTTACTAACAGCGTTTCCTGTTCACTGGTTAGAAATAAATGCATTTTTTTGTCACTCGAGAACTGTAAGGCTCATTTTTGACAAGAAGTATTTTTGTTAAATTATTTAATAGGGTTTTCTTGCGTTTATTTTATTAATTTTACATCTAACATTTCGAAAACTTTACAATTTTCATGTTCGCATGTAGCATGAACACTGTAAAGTTTTCAAAACGTTACGTGTAACAATAATGTAATAAACGCGAGAAAGCCGTATTAAGTGATTTAATTTAAAAGTGTAACAATCGCAGAAACATTAGAAACAAACTATTTTTAATTAAATACTTTACTGATTTCTTTATCATTTGATTGTTCTATTTAGTTAAATATTGATCAATGATATACTTAAAAAGTCTTTTTTAAGTTATGCTAAAGTCTATTCCAAATTCATGTGCAAATATCGGCTAACTGATTGTTTGAGGCGTATTTAACAACTTGAGACTGTTTCACTGTTATATAATGAACAGGAGGAAGTAGGATGGAAATACATTGCGTATTGTCGTCCCACTCGAATATATATGTGAAACAGAGGTTCAAGTTGAATAAAACATGTCGCGTGCATATCCCTAATGGCAATTTTTAAATTCAATATAATTTCATATTTCCGCATTTGTTTTGGAACAAACTTTTGATATGTTTGAGCATACATGAGTAAGTTGCGGAACCAGTGAACATAGAACGTACAAAGACTGTGTTGTGTGTGTGCAGTACTTGGACAAAGACATTTTGAGACGTGTGTTGTTGGGATGAGTAGGTTTGATGAGTAGAAGTGTGATACATTAACAGATGATATTATCTGTAATATCATCTGTTAATGTATCGGAGATGGCATTATTTGGTTGAAAGAATCTAGGAAATGTTTGATGACAATGATTTGAATAATTATTATTTTGTTTGACATATTTTTTTTAATTCTAAATGTAGATTGAGATACTGGCATTTCGTTGATGTCTTAGATATTTCTGCTTCAGGAGTCATGAGGCTCATGAAGTAGCCAATAAATATTGTAAATAAACTTTTTAATTAGCTTGCTTTACAAATATGCTATTTGAAATCGTTTATCAAATCAATCCGTGAGTATTTACCAAAAAAAATATTTCGTATCAACCCAATTTGTTACTATATGCATTATTAATTATCTAAATGTACTCTTAATAAATTAAGAAATAAAATATCGTGAAAAAATTTCATGCGGGTGGGACTTGAACCGGCGATCTAGGTCTATGTGCGACCTGTGCTCTGCCATCTGATTTTTTTTTACCATATTTTATTTCTTAATTTATTAAGAGTATATCAAAATAGCATTGTGAATGCAAAATAAAACACTTATAAAAATATCTAAATGTGTCATATTATATTATACATAGACATATTTAGAGAACTACGTAGTTTAGAATTTGCAAGGTTATGGGCCCATTATTCCTTCCCAATGAGATTAGTTAATTCCCGCTTTCCTCGCTTCCGTTTTGTAACTAGTTATGTATAAACATGTTCATTATACTCGTTGACCCCTTCTTGGTGATATCAGTCAAACAATGTGTTATTTTTAACAGTCGAGAGAATTTTCGTAATTTTAATCGTCTTAGCAATGTAAGCTTAGATATTAGAAGACTTATTTGATTCGTTTTTTCCAACGTGTCAAACAGACGATTCTCTTGACAAGAGTTTTGACATATAATTCAGAAGAATAAATAGTAACTTTGTAAGCTAAAGTCGCTGCGCTTTTCCTGGCCCAAAATTATTAAAATATTGTTTAATACATGCACAACGCAGTCTTTACATATCGGGTAAGAACGTCCATGAAATCGTTTCTATAATTGACAATCTTTCAAATAAAAGAACCGTTTCGGCGGAAGCGTTTCCAAATTTAAAAAAAGAGTTTTTTAAATGTTTTTATGGAATTGAGATATTCTTCCTTTTTTGAAGTCGGTTGGAAAATCAAGTAGGTTAATCCGAATTCTAAAAGACTTATCTGAAGAGTTATAATAAGTCAGTATTTTTGATACTTAACGTATGATTTAAAAAAAAAATATTTTTGAATGGAAGTAATATTTTCTTCATTGGCGTTCTTTTATTGCGGGCATAATTTTCGGCTTACTTATAAGTATTACTAAGTCATGAGCATTGAGCAGGCCGTCGAGACAGAAGCTGCTATGTGAGTGATTTTGACTATTACCATTAATAGCATGGTTTCTATCACGATTTACATACATGTTACACGAGTCGTCGCGTCATACACAAACACTATAGACACGAGAAACTTTAGACACGGCGGGAAATACTTTTTTTAAGCTAAACATAAATGAAAAGACAGTGACATAAGGAATAAAAATAAGTAGCTCTATCATTCCATATTAAAATTTTCAAGCTTAGAGTGATTGAGTTTTTTGTTATTTAAAAAAATGATTTCCTACTATTGTCATTTGAATACAACAATATAAACAATCTTGTAGAGTTCACAGTAGAACCCTCACTTGGCGTGATAAATATTTTGATGCACTACACACAGATCACTAATATAATATTATTAAAGGGCACAGAATTCAAACATAACATCGCAAGGGATAAAACACATAATAAAAATAACTGAACAAGATTTTCACACTTTCAAAATTCACTACCATTATAAACCGTTTTACTAAATTTGGCAATACATTGTGGCTTGCTAAAAGCATGTAAGCGAGCAAATTGGCTTACGCGTTATATAAAACCAAATTTTAATAACATAGATTTTAAAATGTTTTGCCATCTAATACATAAAGAATGCATTTTAATAATTTTTCTAGGATTGGGAGTTTAATAAATTCATAAAATGACAACTCTAATGTTTCTTATTCTATGACAAACACTGTTAAAGTTACTTTTGCATTTATGCAAAAGTATGCTAATCGATTTATTAATAGTAAAAAAATACATATAATGAAAGGCCTAGTATACATTGGCCTCCTTGGGAAGGCCAATGTCCAGCAGTGGACTTCTTGTGGCTGAGATGAAGATTATGACATATAAAGAAAAAGAAAATACCTTAAAGTTGTCAATTTATGATTAATTAGCTTATACTGTTAGCATCAAGCGATGCTTTTGGAATTAACACGGTGAAGGCTTCGAGCGTTTGATTTTAGCTTTTTAAGTATTTAGGCTGCCGCTTCTATTTGATGCATTCGACATTTGTAATTTCAACTACACGTGTAATTTTTGAGTGATTGAGCACACATTATTTTTGTTTGAAGTAACACTTGCAAAAAATTCAATGTTGCTGTCGATTTAACCCTTTGACCGCGAACGTCGGATAAATCCGACCCCCTTTTTCTATGAAAATGTTTGTCAGATTACCCGACGTTCGCGGTCAAAGGGTTAAAGAAAAGCGTCTTTATAGATATACAAATACAAAGAAAAAAAAACAGATAATCATGACTTTCACTACATGAATATGAAATGAAATATTTTTTTGGATTGAGATCCAGTGATCGTTTCTGAAATCATAGAGTTGACAAAGAACACAGTTAAAAAAGAAAACCAACAAAAAGTTATTTTACAATTTCGTAATACATTTCTTTATGCATGCAACAGGTGAATCAGAACCGAACTGGAACCACATAGCCTCGCTGTCGGGCTCAGACTTCGATCTCGCTGCGCACGGCGAACACCAGGACATCGATGACATGACGAAACACGTGGTCGCTAAGCGCAAGCTCAGCGACAGCGAGCCTGGCCCCACGCATGTTTGAGCTGAAACGCGCTATCGAGATTTTTTCGAGCGAGGATATAAGCCTCGATGGGAATTGAATTGAGTTGCCAAGGGAAGTTTTATGGTTCGACAGATTGATGTAGTCGAAACCAGCGGTTCTCAAACTGTTTTGGCGCGGAGCCCTATTTAAAAGCGAAATATTTATTTAAATAAGCCGTTAACCGTTTCCCTGCCGGCTGGTGCATAACATTTCATTTTCGATTGGTTTGCCCGCATCTACGCGGCACGCGGCGCACTGAATGTTGCAACTGAATGAAATTGTTTCGAACAATAACATCATCAGCACTTAATAGGGGTTCTGCCAAATATAACAACTAGTTTCTACAAACCTTCGTTACAAAGTTGGATATAAAAGGATTTAATATGTATGTTTGATTTTTTTTTTTTTTATAATTACTAATATTTTCATTGATAGAGGAATTGCGAAGCCGTAGGGCTCCGCAGACCACACTTTGAGAATGGCTAGGCTAACTTATATTACACGCCCAAAATGCATGATGAATTTGCGTTAGAGCGGCGGCGAAACTTTTGACAAATTGTGACTTTTGTCACATTTTTCTTTTAGCTAACTAGTCAAAATCAAACTGAGAATTTATACGCAACCTGCGCCCCGTTGTGTTAAATTAGGGCTTGAAAAGTATAACGCATCGTTTTGATGACGCTTCTGAATTAACTTCTTAGACAACATATTTGGGCCTTTTTTGACTAATGTTTATGTGACTCTTTTTCCTGGTGTTGTTTGAATACGTTGTTTTGGACAAAACCTATATTAGATAAAGAGAGGAAACGTGCGATTGGGCGTGTAATAAACATGTTATTGTGGTTTGCTTGTTGCGATGACGTTTATGTTACCAAATTAGTTAATTAGCTGATTGGAAATTTGTTTAAGGAAACATTAGTTAAGGAAGTCTGGTCGCTTTTGCTAAGTAGGAAAATCGCGCTTCATATATAAGGGCTCACACAAACGAGCGCATTTTCTTGAGTTGAGATTCGCACAAAATATGTAGGAAATTTTGTGATACATTTGATTCCAAGCGCAGCAAGGAGGCGAGCTCCGTGGCGCAGTTTACTCGTGGTTAACTCGCTAGCCTGCGACACGAGGGTTCCCGGGTCGGGTACCGATCAGGTCATGATGGAAAATGATATATTTCAGATTGACCTCGGTCTTGGATGTTTATCTCTATAAATATCTATTATAAAATATAGTATCGTTGAGTTAGTATCCTGCGACACATGGTCACGACTATGGGGCTTGCTCAATCTGTCTGATACATATCACTAATTTATATTTATTTTAAATAAAGTCCTGTTTGTGCGACGTAATACCATTATTAACTTAGATGTTTTTGTTAGAAACGCATTTTTATAACGACGCTCTAAAAATGCGTTCGTTTGACTTAGCTCTTATCTCCTATAACTGCTTATTGTTAACCAAGCGTTGAAATTTCGAATAAAACGGTTTGATTAACAAAATTTGTTATTACGGGTATATACCTGACTGATCAAAGCGCCAAAAATGCCCAAATTTATTGGTGAGTGTGCAATTTTTATAATATTGATTTTGTAAAGGATCGACTTATTTTAGCTTTCTTAGAGGGATGGTTTTCTTTATTGAATTAACCGAAGTTCAAGCTTGTGCATTTTATACGAAAATCTTATATTTATTCTACAGTAAAGAAAAAATTGCCTCATTGTTACTTATCCCGAGGAACTACTGGTAGTCTCATTGCTAGTAATAATATGGGCCTGATGAGGTAAAATAGTCTCACTCGTCCCATTACGGCCAAGTCAATGAGACTAGAGTGGGATAAACTAAATCTAAGTCTCGAGAGAAGAATCTATGAATTTGTAAATGTACTTAAACGACACATTTCATAAAGACTTGTTACATTTTACAATTATATGTCCAAGAACATTATCGTAGTTTTGTCACTAGTGTGTAGACCGCTTTTAATTAAAGTACACTACACACAGTAAGGCTTGTTTACACAAATATTACATAAATAAAACCATTATAAAAAGTTTAACATTTTTTAGATATATACTGTCTTTTTATAAAACGAGGACTAACTTTAGTACCTGGTTTAAATCTATAACCGTCCAAAAAAAAATACAATGTCAGTTGACCAAACGTCGAAGTGACAAGTGTCGACTTATTTTGGTCGGATAATGGTTTAGACCATAAAGTAAGACCTCGTTTTATAATAAGACGGATAATGTTGTTGATTAAGAGATTTGATTAAGAGTTACTTTTATATAATTTGAACATTATTTACTATATTTATTTTTTATTTCCATACTTTATTTTACAACTTTCAAGACTTATAACGAATCTCAACGCTTTATCGTTTCTTTTATTTATTATTTATACATAAACAACACTTACTCATTAGATACATTTGAACGTTTCATCTTATCTATCCGAAAGAGAAATATTTTTGGAATTTATATTATTTAAAAAATATCTATGGAAAATAAACATTGTATAAAATTATCAATAGGGACTTTTCACATATTTCTCCGTTGATATGCAGATATTGTAGAGCCTTTTTATATTTACCCATTTATTACAATATGGATATAATATAATTAAATCTTTTATACTTATCATAAAAACACTCACGTTTATTCAGTTGGAATCGCCAAATAGTTTTGGTCTGTTACGAAGACCATCATCAGGGCGACACGGCGGTTTCGCTTCCCTCAAAGCACTGAACGTGAGTGAAACCGTGTTTTTATAATGAATTTATCTCGCGTAAGATAATACTATTATCTTTTATACTTATGTTTTTATAGAAATTGAGATTATACAGCCGAAACTAACAATAAACAAAATAAAAATGCGACTGGTGTATTTTATGTACTTACAGTTTATTAAAACTTTTTGTAGATAACTATGGTTTATTATTAAATGGAGTAAGATAACTAGCTTATCAAAAAGGTAACGATTATTATCCTTGAACAATTTTTTATTCTCTGTACATCTTACAGCTAACTTTTATTTGCGGGTTTAGTCGGAAATGCTTACTAGTTTGGTTAAAAAGCCGTGATGGACATCTCTTACATTCTCTAGTCTAGAATAGTAGACTGCTTTTCCGACAAAATATATAATATGTTAATATATTTCTAATAAGTTGTATGAAAGTTCACTCCATATAATAATGAGCCAGGATATATTTCGGCAAAAGTCGTGTATGATTAGTGTGGCTAGTTGATGCCTGATACGTGTTCAGTAGTGGATATTTGATAAGAGTAGTGAGAGAATTAGATTTACATATAATACGCATGCGCGCAAACATACTTTACGTCACGGAAAACCTCAGAATAAGGAGTCCTTGTTCCTATCCTTGTACGTATGTCTTTGTTGTATGCATTCGGTTTATTTTTATTTCACACTGAAGACGGGGGAGAATCACCTAGTTTGGTCATCGTAAAAAGGACTTTCTCGTAACCGGTTCTGAACCGGAACTTCGGCACGTTGACGGCCAGCTTGTACTTTGTAAATTGAGACTTTTTTGAAATCGGGTAAAAAAAATCAACTGTTAATTTATTGCAAAAATGTTGGTGTTTTGAAAATATACAATATCTTAATAAAATAAAATGTATGAGTGAAAACGATTGGGTGTTTTCCTCTTTATTTTAAAACGTTTAAAATGATAGTCAAAATTTTAACTATACTAAAGAATTATTTATTTTCCTGCGTATATTTATTAGAAACTTCGCATAAAATGTGTCGGTTAATCGCAAATAAGTTGTTTTAATATAATCTATACATTGCTGTTATATGTACTTTTGATAATGTATTTAATTGTAATCGTTTATTATGGTCAGACCACAATGTCTCAAAGCTCAGTTTATTATCTCATTATTCTATAACATACACAAATGTATGGAACATATCTATATCCTATGGTATAAAATATCACTCAAGAGATCTTAGTTACTCGTATGTCTGTAGTCAAATAAGTTTGCACCCGTTAACTGTATGTTATAAACTCACATTTTAGGCTGATTTTAGAGTGACGCCGGCGAGACGCGCCGTTGACTAGCGAGTTTCAACAGCGCGCGCTTCACCGGCGTACACTATGAAACGAGTTTTACTATTGCGCATTTCGTTGCAACGTACAGTTGTGTATAGTCATCATTATTAGAACAAATATATAATAACAGGATTAACTGGTTTTTTTTTCTATGGAAAAGAGAGCAACAGCACGTCGTATAACGTCCTGGCTCGCAATTTAATAACATTAGGATAAGTATTTTGTTTTTTACTAATACTATATGGATCATGGTCTGAAATAAAGAACTTATTATTATTATAACATTGAAAATTGGCCGGCATCGCGCGTTTCCCGAGCGGTGCGTTTCAACTGTAAACTATGAAATGAGACTACTATCTAGTGTAATTGCAATCGCGTGCGTCTGGACGGCGCTGTTCCAACGCGTCACTCTGTAGTCAGCCTTAATGTTTGTTTAGCCGTACTCTAAAGCTATTGTTGCAATACTTAAAATAGTCCATTGTAGCAAACCGCTTTCCATCGGATAGGCTGTACGCTTGTGGACAGCCATTACAGCGATGTATCTGTATTGTTTAAGTTTCGGTGCTGTGTTGAACGTCTCCTATTTTCATGTTAGGCTGTTGACCTGTTAGGCTGTTCGTTTAGTAATTAATTTACTGCTAGTCAAGTAAGTATCCTGTGTTGTAACACGTTATAGTTCTAATTTTAAGTACATGTTTATTGTATACATAGATAAAGCCGGTATTTAATTCCGTGATTATATGTGGAAATAATATCCTGCAGTAAGATAAATCTTATTACCAACTATGTTTGTGGTTTTGATGCAAATATCTAAGTCGCAAATGCCGACTAATTTCAACTTTGTAATATAGTACACGCCAGTCAGTGGTCTGATGAGTGATCACTAGAAGCGACAAAACTTTGATTGCCTAAAAATACTTAAAACCTAAGCCGCACTTTCGCCGACTAACGAAACCTATCGTTTTTATCTAGTTTGACTTGCTGACTAGTATAATCACAGAATTAAATTACTGGACTATTCTGTTCATAACTTACAGTTTGCACAATTTGTTCAGAGTATTACATTGTTGCTTTTGTCATACATAAGGCAGGCTACACACACAATGTACCGATGTGATAGCAAATCGAAGAAATAAAAAAAAAAACTGGTTTCGTCAGTTTTAAAGGTAGATGTATTTTCAGGGAAAAGGCTTTTAATTATTTCTAAACAATACTTTTAAAACGCTTATTATTTTTTTATATAAAAGAATACCAATGATTTAGCTGGCTTTTTAAATTATTAATATACTAGCTGTTTCGGCGAACGCTGTGTCGAAAATATTTTTTTGTCGTAAATATTTTTTTTATATTTTAATAGTTATTCTGCTATTCGGGGTGATAACATATTAAAGATTATAAAAATCGGTTCACCTGTTCTTAAGTCTAACTTTGTTACAAGCTTTTACTTAGTTTCACCCGTTCCGATGTTTGTCTGTAATCAAATATTGCGAGTTAAATTTGATCCACTTCCCGGTAACCGATTGAGCTGAAATTATGTTTGCATGCGTTAATCGGATGACAATACAATATTATAGAATCGTTGCGCTGGTCTGATGATGGAGTCTGAAGGTGGCCATAGGAACTCTTAAACAAAACAAGGTACACCAATCGTGATTGGGCTCATTTGATTTGTCTTAGAAAACACTTCACAGCGTAGATTCGTTTATAATAGAAGCTTGTCACAAAAATGTAACTTATTTTACATATTAAGATATATATTTTATGTATTGTCATTTCGCACATAATGAGGTGAGACGCAATATTTAAGTATTTTGTGAGAGATTGTGATTTTTTATTTACACTTCAAACAAATATTTGTATTAGCAAATTATCAATTAAATCGAGTCACCTTACTGTAAGTAGAAACAAACATTTGGAAACCGATTTTGTATCTTTTTAAAATTGGGATTTATATACATTTGCGTTTACATTTGTATAAACATCTATATTTAACGACACAATATAAAAAAAAAAAAAAAACAAAAAAAATAATGAACCGCGGTAATAAATTGTGATCAACATGTAAAAGTTTTTTAATTGTATTGTTAGCGCTATGGAAGACAGGTTTGCCGTGTTGTGAACGCTTTACATGTTTGATAATCCGTTGTAGACGTCTCGTGAACTTGCTCGCTGTATGTGAGACGCTTCTGTTTATAAAGTTTATATAATTATTATGGAAAGTTAATATACAATGGCGGTTTTATTTCAAGTCCCCCTTTTTTAAAGTTATCTTTGTAACCTAACAAAACATGTATTTTTCAAAAGTGATAAAATGTTTGCTCTGCCCAAAAATGTATAACCTACCTATATCACTCGCGAGGTTGTAAGTTTAAAGTTAAGGTGGAATTAAGAACTCACATACATACATGAACTGATAAAATCATTTTGTAATGAGTTGGTTAGGCGCTGAAGTAAGCCCTCATTTACATATATGTTTACGTAAATCTCACGTTATTTTAAATTTTAGTGTGTATTTTAGGTATCAAAAAGCCGGATAATGTACTGGCCACTGGTACAATATCTTGATGAGATCTTGAGGGATCGTGGTGACTTGTAGGAACGTCGTAGAGTCGGAGGAACTCCATTGAACACACGTATGTACCTACGTTTATTGTTCTTTTACAAGCGTAACAAAATAAAGAGAGAGCTTAACTTTTTTATGACATAGGGCGGAAAGCGGAAACCGAGCAAGCGGGTCACGTGATGGAGAGCGATTACCGCTGCCCATAGACTACTCTAATTTAGGTATAACTACAAATAATAAAAAGTAAAGTCAGCAATACATAAGAATGTTGCAGTGCGTAAAGGCATGTCACAGTAATATGTTAAATTAGACATATCCCCTGAAAGTTTACCGTGACACCCCCTCCTTTTATCTTTACCCCATGATTCATATCTCAAATGCGGTAGGGTATGCCTACGTAATGACGGAAATGGGTATCAACTATCAATTGTGGTAAGTATGACTACCTATATTAAATAATAATATCTTATTTTTCGTTAGTAATGTAGCGAATATGCCTTGGAGGCCTACACGCTAACATTTGACAACGGTGTGTACCGTCATGATCGACACTTTAAAATACACTGCGGCTTTCGTATTATAGACAATTTTTATTTAAGACGTCTATTTCCCTTGCTGAGAAGGTCTATAAGAGCTTATGGTTACATTTAGCATGTTGGAGGGTGTGTAGATGGAAAAAGGAATCAAAATAGTGATGGGTTGTTAGCCGCATCGCCTATTGACATGATTCTGTAGATTTAAGCCCAATCCCTCGATCGGTTTCTACGATCTGCGCGGGAAGAGAAGCAGCTGGCACATTCTACGTTTTTTCTTTTCTCTCAGACCAGCATAGAAGGGTTTTATGAGATATATATATTATACCGTATGGGTGGTGAAGTGACCATCGAGACGTAGGTTAACCGTAGTTGTCAGAACTTAGCCAGTAGGACTGCTGTACGTTTAAATATATTTTAGGTAGTAAAGTCTGAATTTCCCATGCTTCAACATAGCTGCCGACTCGCTGTCATACCAGTAAGATGTTTTTCCTCACAGTCACACCAGTGTGACACATACCTAATTATTTTTTCTCACAGACTCACCAGCGTGTGCACAGAGCATTTTAACCGTAAAAGTCACTACTTCATTCATACTACATTCTACACGAAAGTAATAAAATTTTAATAATGCTGAAATTCTCATTAATTTGTATATTTTCTTAGGCTTGTCACAGCGCCTAACAACTGTCACTTAAAGCCTTAATAAACAAGAAAAATAGAACCAAGAATTCGTTGTACATTTTCGCGCCGTCAGTTCTTGAGATTAACCAGGCTCAAACAGGCGAATAAAAATACGGCTGCTTTATTGTGTGTACGCTGGGATGTACGGAGAACATCGACGAAGCTACCGCTATAAATTAGCTTTATATGTGGATTAAACTTTGATCTCCCCGGGGCGTTAGAAAACCTACTTTATGTTCTCATCATAGGTTTCATAATCCTTTGACGGTAATAAAGTTCTGCTAAATACATCTATATTGTGACAAATTGCGTTTGATCCCGCTCTGATGATGTGAATTTAATTATATCACGTCACAATTGGAGCGTCATGCTGCTGAGTATAGGTAAAGGTGTCGACTTGTTTGCTACATACATAAATAAGGCAAGTTTTATTAAAGGTATTTCTATATATTACAAATTAAGCGCAAATATTTTGAGGCTGGCACCCATAATCTAGAAAAATGCTTTAGAAACGAAATAAAAAATATCAGCACTAGTTTTTGAGATATCTGGACCTGAACATTTAGAAAACAGACAAAAAAATATGTTTATTTGTACACTACACAGGGTTGTGTACAAATAAACATTTTGTTGGCCAACAACTTTTTACTATTATCTACTATGGATACTAAGATACTGGCGTCGATAATGAAAGGGCAAAAAAAAAATATTTTTATGAAAAAAATTTGCGTTACAATTTCTTGAAATTTGCTAATAAAGCATTTCTTTGACCTATGAGACCTACCCCTTAAAAATTTTGCGCCTAATTTAAATGGACTTTGTATATACGAGGATCTTTAGGAATTATTTCTCGACGAGCTCTGTGGCCTAGTGGTCATCGTGCTAGGAAGCCACACCAAAAGTCTCGGGTTCGATCCCCGGTCTGGTCAAGATGGGAAATTAACTTTTCAGATTGACCTAGGTCTTGGATGTTTATTATATATGTACTTGTTATAAAATACATATAGTTTTGTTGAGTTAGTATCCAATAACACAAGTATCGAACTTATTATGGGGCTAGCTCAATCTTTGTGATTTGTCCATATATATTTATTTAGGCTAGAGATTGGCATATAGAATCTTCTCATTGTGTGAGTTGTATATTAAATTATTAGTCGTTTATTATATAACTAGCTTTCGCCTGCGGGTCCGCTCGCTATCCCTCGGAAACAGTACTTTTCCCGGGATAAAATGTACCGCATGTCCTTCTCCGTACCCCAGATAACATTCATTTGTGGATGCAAAATTTCATGATGGTCGGTTCAATAGTAAAGGCGTGAAAACGTAACAAACAAACTTACTTTCGCATTTATAATAATAGGACTATGGACAGAAAGAATAGTAATGAAAAGGTATTAGAGATGGTAGTAGGAGAGAAAAGGCAAATATTAGAAGATGAAAAATGCTGTGTTACTTATTTACATAATATTTAATCAATAATTGAAGGAAAAACGAAGGCGGGGAAAACAATGAGAAGGTTTTTCGAGCAAATCAAAAATAAGCCTATCGTATTTTTAAAGAAATAAAACAATTAGCTGAGGATGGAAAAAATGGAAATGATTCCACCGAGAAGAGCCAGGCTCATAAATTCAATTTAGTTCCTAATAAATTAGTCTTTCTAGATTTTGATATTGGTATTGGCAAGTGGCTTGGTTGGCTCCCGGATAAAGTACCCCTCAGCTCCCGTTAGTTAAGTTGTCTTGTTTTAGTTTGTTGTCCTTTTGCATGTGTGTAAGTGCTACACGCCTACTGGGCAATCGAACTGCTCCTATCGTTTAATGTTACCAGGCAGATTCAGGAATTTTAGTTAGGCTTATAATCGTATCAGTTCACCTTTTGAATTATTTAATTACTCTAGAAATTATTTTTTTATTAATTTCCGAAGTCCATTTACATACACAACACTAACAGTGATGTGGCGTCCTCAAAATTTTTGAGAACGTCAAGAAAAGGCTTGGAAATTTCTTCCCGAGTTTTTTCACACATGAGTGAAAGAAGAAATACTCGGGGTTGAAATTCCGACCTATCGAGAACTAAAATGTTTTTAAATTTGTGACTGTAATTTTATGTTAGTTATTTTTATTTGTAATGGTATCCGCAGAAAACCAGCGTCATGGTCAGACAGACCACGACACATGCTGAGCGGGGGACCAGTTTGGTGCAAGCATATTTCGTGATTAATTTTGTTTGATCTTATTCCTATTCATGTATGTGCCAAATAAACTATTTTTCTTTCTTTCTTTAACTATTGAGCAATTCTCGTCAATTATTAGGAATTTCCTAAAAAATTTCGAGATCACTAACTTCACATCGTTAACATATCTTGAAGTATATGCTGTCTCAGAAGATAAAGGTAAGTTTTGGGATCGATATCTCACCTCACCGTAGTTTAGTTAGGTACACAAACAACTTCGTAACAGGTTACATTACAGGATAGTTAGTTCAGGCTTGTAATTTGTCCCAAACGGGATTGTTAATTGTAATCCCATTTATCCGGGCCCTCGTCGAAATCCTGAATGTTTTAGCATAATGAACTAAATGAGTAGTTGGTATGTGTAATCTCTTTAGTATACGTGTGTTACCTAGATATACAGGCTGACTGGTAAATCACGTTACATATTGAAGGGGAAGGGGGGGGGGGGGACTCAGTACTCGATTCTTGTGCCAAATATATAAAAAATGGGGTATGGAAAAGTTTACCAAATTATCCAATAAAAACAAGGAGTGTGGACACTCGCGCGTTGACGTGTCCACCCTTGCGCCGCCCATCTAGCTGAATGCGAGTAGCGAGCGCACAGTTTTCAAATGTCCCGAGACTTTGCTAGACTAATTTGATTAAATTGTAAAAACAACGATTTAAAAATTAGTTTTTCCCTTTACATTTACGACAAAAAATTTAAAGCAGTCGAACAAGTTTTAAATAAGAAATATAAAATATATAAGGACGGGGAACGGCCTTATCAAAAAAAATTTATAATTTCTGACTGTTCTCAACAGTTCACATTTCTCAACAGATTCTCGTGAAATTTTGTGAGAGGTTCGATAATTATTTTTCTTTTTAACTTTTTGACACGCCGCCGGCTGCACGCACGAGAAAGTATCACGTTCCGTGTGCAAGAGCGCGGAACAAGCGATAGAGGCACGATCAGCCTAAGCATAGAGATAAGATAACGCTAGGTCTATGGCCTAAGTCTTTGGCTTGTGACGCATCTATTTCTCTTCCAACGTTATCACGTAAAATTATTGTCCGTAAACCGACTATACAGACAACCAATGTTGTTCTTGGATTTGTTTAGAATAGCGGAAATTGCATAAAGGACCCAAGTTTCATTTTGGGTCTTTGGTGCTAAAGAACCTTGTTGAGTACGCTGTGATATTGATATGACTCGGCAGGTCTACAGCTTACAGAGCTGATTGGCATATAATGTATTGTTTATTTTGTTTCTCGTCTAGGTAAGCCAACGCTGGTGTCAGATTTTTCAAGCTGCTTATAGGCATCTGACATAGCCTAACGACTGCCATCTATGATGACAGCCGGGACCAACGGCTTAACGTGCCTTCCGAAGCACAAAGGAGCTCGAGATATTTTTTATGTTACTTGGGATCATCCATCCTAGAGGGGATTGCGTCTAATATGCGTAAGCTGATAAGCATCGGCACTGGGCCATCGGGTCCTCAATAAGGAATTTAAATCCTTACTAATATAATAAATGCGAAAGTGAGTTTGTTTGTTTGTTTATTTGTTTGTTTGTTTGTTTGTTTGTTACGCTTTCACGCTGTAACTACTTAACCGATCATCATGAAATTTTGCATTATACAAGTTCTCTGGAGTACGGAGAAGGACATAGGCTACCTTTTATCCCGGGAAAAAGTACGGGAATAGTACTTTTAGTACTAATACTTTTGTTGTACTGACGCAGGCGGAGCCGCGCGCGAAAGCTAGTTGTATATAACTCAAACTGATCAGGCGTTTAGAATTTATAATGGATTATTATACCGCGTGATTTCGTACCTATAAACTATATTAAAATCCTGGAATCAGAATCCCTAATTGAATACAGAATTGTAAGAAAAAAAGGTAAATATCGAAACTCGGAAATCGGAACCCTCGTGCCCGAGTCCGACTCGCACTTTCCCGGTTTTTTTCTTACAATTCTCTATTCAATTAGGGATTCTGTATCCAAGAATTTAATATAGTTCATAGGTACAAAATCACGCCGTATTACTTACCTACTTTTTACTCGTATATGACAAATACCTTCAAAACCCTGAAACACTCCTTTCCGAGCAGTGGATTAATAAAACACCACTACCCACTTGTATTTGGTACAACTTAATCCAAAATGGAAAGCTGCTTTCCGTTAAAGCAATTAAAATTAAAGTAATTAAGCAGCGGAGTGTGAACAGACACCGCGTCTGCCACAACTTGGCTAATTGGCCGCGTCGGGGGTGATTTTTTCTTCGGCTCGCGGGGGATTACCTGACACGCACACTGTCATGAACTAATGGGGATAAAGTATTGTGCAAGCCTAATTAACTGTAGTTTTTAGGGTTCCTCAGCCAAAGGGTAAAAACGGGACCCTATTATATGGCTCCGCTGTCCGTCTGTTTGTTTGTCCGTCTGTCACCAGGCTGTATCTCATGAACCGTGATAGGTAGACAGTTGATATTTTCACAGATGATGTATTTCTGTTGCTGCTACAATATAAATAACAAAACCTAAAAAACAGATACTTTTCAAAACAAAACGTGATTTTTTGCTCGATATTGATAACTGGAATACGCTTGAAATGATCACAGAATATTGAGTACATTACTCACTTATTATTCACTTTATGCAAATAATTAATCAAAATAAAATTAACTTCAAGGGAGTCTCCCCTACAACAGACATGTTTTTTTGCCGTTTTTATGATTTAGATAATGGTATGAAACCCTTTGTGCGCAAGTCCAACTCGCACTTGGCCAGTATTTTGTGAACGTGAGGGTAAACAGGATACTTAGGTGAGTCGTAATAAAATCGGTATGCCTTGGACTACGAATAAGTACTTATTACTTATTCGTAGGCCGTGAATCATTCCACTCACACCCAGTACTTTTCAAAATGATGACGTTTTATCCTCTGTGGAAAACATGACTTTTTTTTATAAATATACATATTTACGGACAAATCACACAGATCGAGCTAGCCGCAAAGTAAGTTTGAGACTTGTGTCATGGAATACTAACTCTACGATACTATATTTTATAACAAATACATATATAGATAAACATCCAAGACTCAGGCCAATCTGAAAAAGAGCATTTTCCATCTTGACCTGACCGGGGATCGAACTCGGGCACTCACGTGTCGCAGGCTGGCGTGTTAACCACTGCGCCACGGAGCTGTCTATAGATATTGATATTCTACATACATACGATCAAGCCTTTTTCCATGCGAGGTAGACAGAGCCTAGGTCTATATCTAACTTAAATACATACAGGTGAAGCTAATAAAAAGCGTGTAAAAAGGAGCCTAATTCTCAAACATCAAAAATACGAGTATATTGGCTAGACTATCGCTAGGGCGAAAATGGCGGCTATTTCTGATTCAAAGGGAATATCTTAACCTGAGATTTTGCAAGACACCTTTGAGCCCTGCGGCCCAAGAGTCTGTCGGCCCTTGATACGAGTATTACCAGCCTGTGTATTCAAAATTTAACGTTAAGGGGATTGGATGAGTGAAACTAGAGCCAATCGTCATTTCATTCTTTTACTACTAAATCAGATCAAAAAAAAAAATCTTCTGTAAAGTCGGTTTACGGACGATATTTTTACGTGATAACGGTGGAAAAGAGATAGATGCGTCACAAGCCGGACACATAGGCCGATCGTGCTTCTTTATATCTCGTTCCTTGCTCTCTTGCACACGGAACGTGACACTTTTTCGTGTGTGAAGCCGGCATATATCGATTTATTCATGCTATGACGTCACGCCAGTATTGCAGTTCGTCGGTTGCGTTACATACTACAAATACATTTAGGTTATCAAATTAAAAAAAAATGAAAAGTATTGTAAATAAATAAATATATACGGACAAATCACACAGATTAAGCTAGCCCCAAAGTAAGTTCGAGACTTGTGTTATGGGATACTAACTCAACGATACTATATTTTATAACAAATACATATATAGATACACATCCAAGACCCAGGCCAATCTGAAAAAGATCATTTTCCATCTTGACCTGTGGCCGGGGCTCGAACCCGGGCACTCTCGTGTCGCAGGCTGGCGTGTTGACCGCTGCGCCACGGAGCTAGCCTATATATAGTAAGTAGGTACCTACGTAATAATATGTATGTATGTATGTAAATGTCATTTGGTACACCGCACGCTACACTAGTGCCTCTAGCGGAAAATTCGCACGTGTTAGCCTTCATAAGGCAGAGAATTCGGCATTTCATTGTCTGACAATACCATCTCTAGCCATCTTATCTCTATGCTTTCACCCCTATGAGGTAGACAAATCGAGGGATGCAAGACCCAAAATCACGTCCAGCAATATATGGTGAAATTTTGATCGTTCTGGATCCTTAAAGGTATAATTCAGCCCGTTGATATTTAAAACAACTTTTCCTATCGGACCAATGCTGGGAACTCAAAAATTATTTTGACAGCATTGATCCCATAGGAAAAGTTGTTCATATCGATGGGCAGAACCACCCAAAATTTCACCGTGTATAATGTAAAATTGTTCAATAGAGAAAAAAAATATAGCCTTAGAGAAAAAAGTAAGTAACAATACCTACCTAAAGAAGTTACATACATACATACATAGATATTATCACGTCTTTATCCCTTACGGGGTAGACAGAGCCTAAAGTAATAAGACCGAAAGGCCACGTTTAGCGTGTTGGTGGGCGGTAAAGGTGGAAAACGGAATCAAAATAGTGATAATATAATATAATAATAAATTCTTTAATAAAATTAACCACATAACTATAATATTATTTTAAAACTATTAGCAATTCCTCTGTTTCTTCGTAGGACATATTTAATAGGGCTTGTTGTAGTATTTTTAGTTGCGGTATAAGTAAAAAGATAAAAGCCTAGTTTTTTTTAATAAGTCTTTTGTAGAGGAGTGGACCAAGGAATATAAAAATACGTAAGGAGAAGGCATGTTTTGTTTGACATAATTGTTTGGAGCAAACGATCGTATCTTTCCGTCGTTTGTTAGTAAATTGAGTGCTGAATGGCAGTGCGGCGCAGTGCTGTTTAAGGATTGTACTTACTATAAACAGTTGGCAACTGTTAGTACCTTACAGGATTTATATAAAAGGTCTGTGGGGAAAAGGAAAGGGCGATGTGTAGAAACCTTAAGAATGGCTCGCTGTGCTCTCTCAATAGTTAGTAGTGAAGTTTTAGAAATGTCACCCCATGACGTAATACAGCTTACAGTAAGTTAATAGTGACTGACATAAGGCAAAATGAACTTGCTCGATTGATTATTTCTGAGTCTGCGATAGAGCGTAATTTTTTAAAAACAAATATTAACTTACGGATTCTGCCATTAAAGATTTGAATATGATGCTTGAAAGAAAGAGTATTGTCTATAACAATACCCAAATATTTTGTTTTGTCCGTGATAGAAATGTCTGGGCAATGGCACGTGATGTGCATATATTTTTATATGAGAATGCGATGAGTGCAAATGACGCATAGAAAACTGAATGAAATTAGTCTTGGCTGTGTTTAAAGTAAGAAGATTTTGCTGAAGCCAATAATTTACAACATTAAAACCTTGTTGCGCATATATGTATAAAGACTTTTTCAACAGAGTTAGCGGAGAACAGAAAACCTGTATCGTCGGCGTACAAAATTATTTTCCCTCCTTCTATATTTAAATTACACAGGTCGTTGATGTAAATTACAATAAGGTAGGGCCTAAGATACTTCCCTGGGGAACTCCATAACAACTATTTTTAGGTCAGAACTATAAATATTGCCTATTTTGTCGCATTGGGTGCGTTCATCTAAATAGTTTGCTCAGAGTTTAAGCTCCTTTGCTCTTATGCCTAGTTTTCAAGTTTGTGCAATAGAATGGGAATGGAAATAGTGTCGAAGGCTTTTGCAAGGTCAAGGAATATTCCTATTGTTTGTCTGCCACTATCGAGTTCCTTTACTAAATAGTCGGTTAGACTATGAACGGCATCCACTGTTGATAACTTAGACCTAAAACCTGTGATGGGTTGCTAGCCGCATCGCCTATTGTCATGATTCTTTAGATTTTTGCCCATTCCCTTGACCAGTTTCTGCGGTCTGCGCGGGAAGAGAAGCAGCTGGCACTTTTTACGTTTTTTCTTTTCTCCCAGATCGGCATGGAAGATACCTTGTCATATCTTGCTTAAAGGCGATGGGATCGCTATACAACGTGGAAATGCGGCAAGTATAATGGGAAATTTCGGGCCGGGAACGACTCGGAATGGTCTTTTAGATTGATATATTTGACGAAGCATGTAGCGAATTTATATCTGTAAACTCTTTGACGAAGCATGTTGCTGATATTTCTGTAATTTTTGACGAAGCCTACGAGTTCCGAGTACAAATATAATAAATGTGAAACTTTGTAAAAATCAAATAATTAATGTGCTTAAGATTTAAAAAAAATGATGTTGTTTGCTGTATGTTTCTTCTACACGCAAAATTACGGAACGGATAGATATTGATATTTATACATACATACTATCACGCCTTTTTCCATGCGAGGTAGACAGATCCTAGGTTTATATCTAAGACTTAAAAGTCACGTTTAGCATGTGAATAATGGGCGTGTAGGTCAAGTGTGATAGTAGGATTGATAATGCGAGACACCCGAATAGGCTATAATATACGCGGACGAAGATGCGGAAAGCTAGAACCTATGTAACTGCTTCCGTGGTCCAGTGGTTAAGGCGGTTGCCTGTAGATCCTGTGGTCGTGGGTTCGATTTCCACGAGAAGCATACTTTGTTTAGTTGTTTCCAGTTTGGTTAGGACATTGCAGGCTTAAATCACCTGATTGTCTGATAATAAAGATGACTCCGAGCTTCGGAAGGCACGTTCAGTGCTTCCGTACCGTGGTCCAGGCTGCCATCAGGTAGTCGTTAAAGGAGCCACTTCAGAGGCCGAAGGGCAGTTCCGACGAACTCTGACACCAGGGCATGCATGATCGATTCGATCGGTCGACCGTGTCACCTACACGAAATGATGATGATGATAGTACCTATGTTATAAAGACCTATTCCATTAGTAGTGAAAGTTAGTACAAAACTTATAATACACCATTAGCCGTCGTTTATCGTGATTGATGCGATAGAATATTATTGATTTGACAACGGATTAGCATTGAAAATGTATCCGTATCCGAAATCAGCCATCGCTGCTCGCTGCATATGATTTTTATTCGAGGACCCACGAATTTCATGACATCGATTACGATTACGAGTAAACTTGAGCTCGATGCCACGCGTGTCTCAAGCTATAAAACGTTTCCGAAGAGCATTGCAATGAGTTTTCTTATAACCGAAATGGGTAAGAAGAAGTGTTGTGTATTTATGAAGTGAAACTTCTTTAGAGGCGCTAAAAAATGTTAAACTCGCATTAGGACACGTGACCTGACCGAAAATTTGTAAGACGGACACGTGGCCTGAGACCGCCGGCGCGGCGTAGGAGAGGAAGTAATATCCCCGTCTCTTTTTACCGCGCGGAGTTTACACTTCTGCCGAAACTCCTGGAGTGCAACCCGTTGCTTTATTTTAATAGTATTATCATCATTATTCCAGTCGTAAGAGTCTTCTTACGACTGGAATAATGATGCCAGTCGTCTGACTGCTGGACAAAGGCCTCTCCCAAGGATTCTTCGTTCCATATGAGGATATTGCCATACTCGCCACGCTTGGCAGGCGGGTTGGCGAGCGCAGTTTTTTAGTTTCTCGTGCTTCCGATGGCCAGCAGCGTCGGAAGCACCTAAGTAAAGCGGACCCCGGGCCCGTAAGCGACAAAGCTGAGGGTGCAACTGGGAAATCAGATGATGATCGCTCTGATGATAATGATGATGATATGTAGTGGAGGTATTTAAGTATCCTATTTTTTGCTGAATCTCAAAAAAATATTGAAGTGTATTTTGTCTATAACATTGTAAGGATAAGTTTTGAAATAATGACATATTGTCCGTGTGTTTGATTAGGAATATAAAACAAAAAGGCCTAATGCCAAAAGCTATCTATATTAGCTGTAAGATATTATTTCCACCCATAGCGAGCCCTTCTGCATATTACTGGCTGGCTAGTGTCCAGAAACAACGGCATAAAAGCTTCGATCAAATATAATGGTAGATACACGATTCGCGCTCGAAAAGTGGTACCGGCAAAACAGTGCACTAATCGAGTTTCGGAGCTGTTTTGTCCACAGTTTCAATAAACCACGCTAGCACTCACACGTCTCGCGATGAAGAAACTGGAAAAAAGATAACTACCCATCAAAAGTGAGAAAAAAAATGGAGTTATAGTTACTTTTAGTATGTACCGTTTTCGTCGTTGTTTGTAAGAATGCATGATGTTTCGACTCGGCTCGCCATTTGTATGAGACTGTGTATCTACCATTATATTTGATCGAAGCATAAAGAGATTGTTATTTCCCACGCGTTTGAACCGGGGTCGTATTATTTAACTATCCAAGCTAAATGTCCACTTCTTATCGAGTCGGTGGCAAACCGTATAAATGCAATATTAAATAACTAGTGATTCGAACCTCGGACTCTTGAACCACTCTATCTAATAAAAAAAACCGCATCGAAATCCGTTGCGTAGTTTTAAAGATCTAAGCAAGTACATTAAGTGTAATTGTTTATTGAATTTCTATATTGTAAGAAATTCAATAAACAATTACACTTAATGTACTTAATTGTTTATTGAATTTCTAGTACTAATTAGTCTAATAACGCCCGAAATTCTGTATTTCGGGTATTTCCGAATCCTAATTTTCATCCCAGCTCAGGCATTCTTAGTTCATATATCCCTCAATGTATTTATAAACTATTGTAAAATGTGTTTGTATTTATGAATAAAGAATTTATTTATTATCATTATTATAAAAGCCAAATAAGGCTTCAAAAGACGTTTAGTGAAAGCACATTGGAAGTTTCTTAGGACCTGTTGTTGATAAGCGTAAGGTGGTACTTAGTGCAAAAATCAAAATGGCTGTCAAGTGATACACGTACTTAAGTTTATTTAATCGAAGTTTGTGGAAATATTGGTTTTTGTAAATATTATTAGATTACTTAATGCCTTATTTAAATTGTAATAAATTATATATTTTTGAAGAAATTTTACAATTTATGATACCCGGAATTACGTTCATAAAGAACATCATTGCGTGTGTATCACGCATAACGGAAAATAGTTATACAATTTATTTTAAACCAAGTTGTAATTAATTAATTTATTTATTTTATTAAGTAAATACCAACGATCAATGTGACGTAATGACGGCCTTTTTACAATTTTTACTCTAAGAATTAAGCCATTTATTGCTGGCTTAATTCTTAGAGTAAAAATTGTAAATATATATAGACTCGATAATAGACTCTATATGTCATATTTACGAATTGAAAGAGAAGGTAGCCCATCAAAATTAAATTAATATGTTAGCTTGCAATCTGTTTTGCAATATTATTTAAAATATTTGATTAAACTACTTTTTTTATGTAAAACAATACTAAATAGTGGGAAGGAGGCGGGATTTTCTTCAAAATTACTCCCAACTCAACGAAGAACCGTCGATCGAATTGTGAGACCTACTATGAAACTAACCTTTTATTTAATTAAATATAAGGTACCTAGTAACCCATCATTAATTGTATCAAAACTCCAGTAACAACACTAAAGCTATAGGAAAACTGCAAGAGAATGACATCACACTGTATGTACAGAGCGATTTTCATCCAGTACCGCGCTACCGCCGATGTCGGACGGATGTCTTGTGTGCTCGCGTGGTGTGAATAGAGCCGAACGTAAAACAAAAAACTTTGCTAATATGTTCAGCAGTTTTTAAGGACTTTTGGGAGGATCACTGGTGTGGAACATTCGGGTATCTATGTCATTTGAGACAGGTGAGTTTAGTTTGTTTCTTTTAGCATTTTTGCGGGGTTTCTTCGGATTATCGAGTGTGGTTTATCTTCCGTAGTTAAGTATGGTGTATTCTTTTAATTATTGTGTAATACGTGACTATATTATACGTATGGATTCTATACTTAATCTGCTAACGAGCATCTTACATTGATCATCTTACATTTTGCTGAAGTAAAGGGGCTATATTATCATAGAAATAAAACGAGGAATGTAAAACGGTACATACAATTTGAGGAAAGGTAAATTAATGAACTAACTAGATAGCGATGATATTATAGATAAGTTTACCTAGACAGCCAATACCTAAGTGTTTAAACGTTCACAAAACCTGAAAAGCCTATATAATCATGACAATCATCGCATTCACACGTTTGCGTTTTCGAAGGTTTGCCCAGCCGCTTACTTTTGACAACTACGACTTCGAAATACACTGCGGCTTTAGTATCGTCATCGTCATCAGGTCATTTTAGTCTCCACTGCAGGAGCATGACCCTCTCTGTACTACAGAAGCATTACTTGCCTAGAGCAGACAGAGGATTTGGCTTACACTCTTCTCGCTGGCCAGACGAGTTGGAGAGGTCTCATTGATGTTTATGAGCTTTGTTTAGCTTGTATTCCCTAAGTCGCTTCTTAAGACATCCTTGGGAAGATTAGGACTGGTCCTATTACTCTGCCGGAAACCACACGGCTTTTGTATGATTGATTATTTTTATCTAAGATATATAAACCTTAATAGGGTGTTCCATGTTGGTGTGGGAGAAAGGAAAAAACGTAGAATGTACCAGCTGCTTGCCGCGCAGACCGTAGAAGCCGGTCGAAGAAATGGGCGATAATTAAGGAATCATGTTAATCCTACATACATAGTATCACGTCTTTCTACCTTGCGGAGTAGTCATAGCCTAGATCTATAAGAACTAAAGGCCACGTTTAGCATGTTGCGAAAAACGGAATCAAAATAGGGTTGCTAGCCGCATCGCCTATTAACATGATTCCTCGGATTTTACCCACTTCCTCGATCGGCTTTTACGATCTGCACGAGAAGAGATTCTACGTTTTTCCTTTTCTCCCAGACCAGCATGGAAGAATAAAATCATAGTAATAGTACAATAACAGAAATTGCCGCGGACGAAGTCGCGGGCAACAGCTAGTCGATTTATAAGTCTTAATCACGTCAAAATCTTCACGTTGAGTTGTCTAGTATATACTTATTTGTAGCAAACATTAGGTTCATTTTTCTTATTATTACAGGTGTTCTTTACTTTAACCTTCTCTTGTAACGTAACTGTGTATTATATAAATAAATACATCATCGCTTATACAGACATATTTTCCTCGACATATTCTATTATTGAATGTTGTTAAATCATCATTTAATTTTAATTAATGTATCGACTGACTAGTTGCTAACTGCTTTGGTACGTATATTCCTCATTTGCAATCATCATCATCATTTCGAGTAGATGTCACGGGCAATCGACCATGACACCCTGGTGTCAGAGTTCTTCGGAACCGCCTCTCGGCCTCTGACGTGGTTCCTTTAACGACTACCAGATGGCAGCCGGGACCACCGGCTTAACGTGCCTTCCGAAGCACGGAATCATCTTTCTTGTCAGACAATCGGGTAATTCAAGCCTGCAATGTCCTAACCAAACTGAAAGCAACTAGATAAAGTATGCTTCCGGTGGGAATCGAACCCACGACCCCCGGGTCAACAGGCAAACGCCTTAACCACTGGACCACGGAGGCTGTTAATTGCAATTGCATTTGCAATAAGTACAATAAAGATATATTTAGTTTAGTTCCAAATGCGATTCCGGGAAGTTGGTCACGCCTATATCTGGAAAGATCAAGGAAATGCGACTCCTATGGTGTACGGCCATGTCATGAGGAAACCGGATGACCATACGAAAAAAAATTGTGGCACTCCGTGAGTACCGACATAATACGTTATGGCGATATGGAGAATGTTCTGAAGAATATTTTGAATTGGTGCCACCGTCACCTTTCTAACACCGCACCGCTCGCCACAGGAGTAAAGTCCATCCCCCACATCCTTGATGCTTGGGTCTTTAAAAATGTCAGAGCGTCACGTGGTTTTTTTCCTCGTACATCAGGATTGTGGAACGGACCCCCCCCGAGGTTTTCCCTATGTGCTATAACTTAGGGTCCTTCAAAAGGCGTGTTTACAGGTATCTTAAGAGTCGGCAACGCATCAGCACTTCCTCTGGTGTTGCAGATGTCCATGGACGACGGTGACCACTTCCCATCAGGTGGCCGTCTGCTCGTTTGCCGTCAAATATAAATAAAAAAAGACGTTATTAGAGCTGCGTGGTTACTACGTCAGCTTGCGACATAAAGGGTACTGGATTCGATTCCTGGCGCGGGCAATTACTTGTGTGTATTTGCCTGCCGTTCTAAAAATACCCAAGGAGGGTTGGCACCAGGCAGGTAGTTGGCTGTAAAAACTTTCGCCAAATCATATCACAGCTTGAATCCTATCCTAATAGCGGACACCAGGCTCCTACGCATCACGCAAGAAAAAACGGCCAGAAGAAAAGTGTAAATAACCAATTTGGAGTTTTTAATATGGCCTTTCGGCCCAGGCCCTAAGCTAAATTAGTAGTCTTTGGGTAACAAAGACTAAGTGATATTTTACTATACTCGCATAGGTATCAGTAAACGTGCTGAGCTTATCCGAAATACCAGTAGGTCGATTGTAATCGTCACTTCAAAATACATCGCGGCTTCCGTATGATTGACTATTTTTATTTAAGGATATAAACAGTAATGGATGTTGAAGGCACCAGTGACGAATAGGCCTGCTGGTCAATAATTACCTAGTCCGGCATAAAAGACACTTAGAGCTCGCTCGCTGATATCTTTCAATGCCAACGTTTGGAGTCAACAGAGAATAATTGTTCCTACTGTCATTGCTTTACTTATTTATTTATTTTATAAAGGATGACCAACAGCAAATACAATATAATATAGACATTAAATTAAATACCAGTTTGCCAATAAGAGGTCTTCTCAAATAGAAAATAGTTTATAAAACAAAGCGTGGACATCAATATCTGCAAAATAACAAACTAATTAGTAAGACAGCTCCGTGGCGCAGTGGTTAACACGCCAGCCTGCGACACGGAGTACCCGGTTTCGATCCCCGGCCAGGTCAAGATGGAAAATGATCTTTTTCAGATTGGCCTTGGTCTTGAATGTGTATCTATATATGTATTTGTTATAAAATATATATCGTTGAGTTAGTATCCCATAACACAAGTCTCGAACTTACCTTGGGGCTAGCTCAATCTGTGTCATATGTCCGTATATATATATTTATTTATATTAATGGTAAACTAACAATAAGTTAATTTGGAAAATACGAGTATTACGGCTCAAACACCTCGTAAGCTTAAATTCTTATAATGATTCATTGTTGTTTTTCGTATGTCCAAGTGGCCTACACTGGTGTCAGTTTCAAGTTGCCTAAAGGCATCTGACATAGCTTAACGATTACCATCAATGAGAACAGCTGGGACCAACGGCTGAACAAGAAGGATAAACAGATGAAAATTGGTGAAAGTTAATGTTGTCTGAGTATTAAATTCATACACGCTTTTAATAAGCTTTACTCTTCGATTAAATATAATGGTAGATACACGATTTGCGCTCGTATAGAGGCACTGGCAAAACAGCGCACTAATCGTTTTTCGGAGCTGTTTTGTCGACAGCTTCAATAACCCGCGCTAGCAATCGCACGTCTCGCGATGACGATGGTACAGCGAAAAGATGCAAAAACTACGCATCAATAAAACAAAGATGGAGTTATACTTTTAGTAATGTACCGTTTTTGTCGTTGTTTGTAAGTATGCATGATGTTTTGACTCGGGGACATTATTAACATTTTGGATGAGACTGTGTACCTACCTACCATTATATTTGATCGAAGGCTTCAACTGTATGTTAGTTTATTTGTAACTTGTTTGCTTGTAAAAGACTTCTTTGAACGCGATTTTGACCCACATTAAACGGTCAGATTTAGTCAAAATTTTGTAAACTTATCAAGGATCAATGACAATACATTAATTGGATAAAAGATAAGTGTTTTGTTTTTTAAAACTATATATTATTATTACCGAATATAATTTGGTCATAATCATCATCATTTCGTGTAGGTGACACGGTCAATCGACCATGCACACCCTGGTGTCAGAGTTCTTCGGGACCGCCTCTCGGCCTCTGACGTGGTTCCTTTCACGACTACCAGATGACTACCTGATAGTCTGATAATAAAGATGATTCCGAAGCACGGAATCATCTTTATTATCAGACTATCAGGTGATTCAAGCCTGCAATGTCCTAACCAAACTGGAAACAACTAAACAAAGTAGCTTCCCGTGGGAATCGAACCCACGACAGGCAAACGCCTTAACCACTTGACCACGGAGGCAGTATTTTGTATATATTTTGGTTAACACCCACAAATGGAGTAAATTTTGTGTAAGTAGAGGGTTCTGCCAGCGTTCTAAATACAGCCTCGAGCGTCAATGAGTGATAGAAGGTATTATTATGTTGTGTACGACAAAGCTTTCAGAGCTTTATCGCTGATAAGATATCGATACAAACATGCATTACGATAATGTCTGGCTACGGTGACAGCTTTATTATTACGAGCTTTATTTTTACAAGCTTTTATTTAACAATGTATGTATGCAAGTATATTTGGTAGGAGGGTCCAAATCTTGTAACCTTCGATCAAATATAATGGTAGATACACGATTCGCGCTCGAAAAGTGGCACCGGCAAAACAGCGCACTAATCGAGTTTTGGAGCTGTTTTGTCCACAGTTTCAATAATCCGCGCTAGCACTCACACGTCTCGCGATGACGAAAATACAGTGAAAAGATGCAAAAACTACGCACCAAAAACGAAAAATAATGGAGTTATTCTTACAGTATGTACCTTTTTTGCCGATGTTTGTAAGTATGCATGATGTGACTCGGGGACATTATTAAGGCTTCATTTTGTATGAGACGTGTATTCTACTGAAAATTACTTCTGCTGAACATCTTAATAACGAAAATGATGATCAAAGCTAATCTATTTTTTTTCTGCCGACTATCAGGTTGCAAGTTATCCGCCCGGAATAAATTAATCTTCTTACGATTAAGCGGTCTTTACGCAATTTCACACAAAGTAGGACAGGCTTCAATGAGGGCTACCGTTTTTTTGCTCACTAGTTGGCGTCGGTGAGTAAGGTTCTAAAAAAGCTTATTACAAAAGACACAATAATACTTGGAAACAAAATTTCATCATCATCATTCTAGCCGTTGAAGTCCACTCGCGGTATTAGCAATCACTTTGGCATACCTCGGTAATAGCAACATTCGGATTTGCATATTTAATCATTATTTTCTTAATATATTAACTCAAAATTTACCTATATCTTAATAGATTTCTAAAGTCTATATCCGAACTTATCAGAAAATATACACTTGTAACTGTTTTTACAATCAGAAATTCTTATTTCGAAAGGTTAAAGCTTAAGATCCTGAAATTACCTCGGTAATAGCTGCGTTTACCTTATCATGGTTCATGAGATACAGCCTGGTGACAGACGGACAGACGGACAGCGGAGCGATATTAATAGGGTCCTGTTTTTACTCTTTGGGTACGCAATCCTAAAAATAGTCAATGATATTAAAGCCGCAATGTAATTGGAGTGACGAACAAAAAGTTGTATACCGGAGTTGTTAAAAGTTAGCAATAAGACCTACAGAGCAGCCGCTCAGATTTCCAACTGGTCCACATCATCATCATTCATCATCATTAGAGCCGTAAAAAGTCCACTGTTGGACAAAGGCCTCTCCCAATTTTTCGTTCTGTGTGAGGATATTGCTATACTCACCACGCTTGGCAGGCGGTTTGGCGAGCGCAGTTTCTTTAGCTTCTTGTACTTCCGACGTTGCTGCCCATCGGAAGCATCTTTAAGCTCTTCATTAATAAAATTAAGTCTTGGTTTACCAGGCATTAGTCCTATTTCGGATAATTGACGATAAACCTCTAGCGGAAAATCCTCACGCAATAGCCGCATCGCACCGCCGTTTATCGCAAGTGTCAGCTTTTATTTATGCAAACGGAAATATTGTACCTTTATGTAAACCAAGAGACGCCATTTGTTTTTTTAATCTAAGATGTTAACCTAATGTAAACAGCTTTTCTGCTTTTATAAACCAATTTTTTTTCGATATAATTAAAAATTCTTATCTACAGGATTTATGAAAGAATAAAAATTGGATTGATAATTGAAAGAATAAAAAACTCGTAGTGTTTACATAGTGTACAAATCCCTCATTGGGAATAAAACGACCAATGTATATGAAACACTGCTTGTATTCCTTGCTAGCCTAATTAAACAATGAAAGTCCGCTCTACATAGCTACGAATATAAAAACATTGATAGCGCGTTCTATTTTTGGATAGGCGCCATCTATTTATGCATAACAATACTAACGTTTATACATAACCGCCCACTAAGAACGACTGTTCTTAAATAATTCTTGAACAAAAACAAGTTTTTATTTTAAAACAAATTGTTGCTATATAACAAAAAAGACAGTAAACTTCTCTTAAATATGTGGACTGTAAATAACATAATATAAATCTTCAATAGCTATTTCTATTATAAAACTGTGTATGAAATACTAACTTTATTGCTCATTGGTTATACACAAATTTGAAAATAGACCGTTTATAATAACTGTTTTTCTGCCTTAGTGACACTTAAGTAATAATTTTGTCCAAGTCTGAATGTTTCTCTGTTACACGTCCTAATAACCATTTGCTAACAACGTCTATGCGCAGGTATCATTTGCGCCTATCAGTATCTCTGCATGAAACTTACTAGAAGCAGAAAGAGTACATATAACCCATGTACCTTTTGAGATTAAGCGTCGTTAAGTTTTTGCTCCTAGTCTGCAATACTTGAAATAAACACATTGTGTCAAAATCAATGATTGAAAACAGCCAAGGAATGATTCATTCTTGATAAGAAAAGAGTCGTGGGACGTCAATATTGAATGCTTACTTTGTGCTTTGATATCAGCCCACTTCCGCCCACCAACTCGGAGTAATCAGAGTTCATCTAAGTAAAGATTCTACCAGGTATGTCTACTCTTTTGCTTTACTTCCTTTCCTTCGCTTATGTCATTTATTTCTTTGTAAAAATCTTACTTGACTTCTTTTATATCATTGTAGATACACATTTCAAAAATATGCACATGTTTGGTGCTCCTTCTTCTTCTATCGCTTCTTATATAAGGTAAGTTCGGTATTTCTTATTGTTTTCTAGGCCTAACCTGCAGTACGCTACCCTCAACAGTTTCTTTCATGAAGAATACCTGGACCTTATGGTAGTTTCTACCGATCTAAGAGCTGCTGCGTGTATCTTTTGACTTTATTCTTCCAGGTTACTGTGCATATGTTTTTTTTTTTTTTATCTAATGATATCTATTGGTTTACTTTATATTCTGATAGATATCAAACGGTGCTTCTCATCTAGACGCATAATCTGCCGCGTTAAAATTATGTTAATATTATATAATACAAGTACCCAATGAATTAAAAAAAACGAAAATATATCTGTTATTCTGTTGGCGATATATGTCTTCTACTTACTGCTACGATACTTCAACCACTCATCAATCCGCTGCGTATGTAATTTCAGATTTTCTAATGTACCAAATAGTCTCAGTTTATCTGCTTTAATTTTTCTTTTAGTTACAGGTATAAATCTAAACTCATTGCGTTTCCGGTTCCAGGTAAGTACTAAAATCTTGCTTTTCTCTTTAAACTTAATTTCAAACTTCTCTATAGCATCTAACTTAATTCTTTGCTTCTTCTTCATTAATATCTTACTATTTATAACCCATTTATGCCGTTTAAATCCTCTTCTTGATAACTTGATCTTGCTTGTTTGTTCCTGTAATTTTAATCTTTCATCTTTTGAAAAGCATTGTGTATGTTCCCGAATGACTTTATAGTAAGGTATGTAATAATAGTTTCCTTTCTTCATATAACTTTCTTTTTTCGGAACACTCTCTATGTTGTTCAGCTTCTTGTACTCGATGAATGTCTTAACGTATTTTTCCTTATTAGTTGTATTATTCTGTTGTTTGAGTTGTATATTAAATACCATCTTTGTTGCTAAGTTTTTTGTTTTTTCTTTAAGACGGGTATGCTTTTCATCTCTAAATGGGAGCCTTACAGTATATCTTCCTTCTTCATCACGGTTTGTATTTGTTTTGTAAATCTCCTCACTTCTTTTTTCTTCTTTGATCTTCTCGGTTGTAAGTTTCTTCTTGTCTGTCTCCCAACTGAACATCGGTAATTCATGTACTTGTATATGCATACTAACTATGTTTTCACTAGAAGTCTGTCCCGTTTGTCCACTTAGTATCCATCCCAAGGTTGTGTTCTGCGCTATTAGAGACCCTGAGGGATACTTGATAAGTCCTTCTTTAATAATTTGACCGTAGACCTCCGCCCCTAACAAAATGTCTATTTTGTTAGGAGTGTTGTAGTTTGGATCCGCCAAGTTGATATCTTCTAGTTCCGGCCATGACGCGACTTCCAGTGTGATTGCAGGTAAGTGTGCTGTTAAATTCTCTAAAATATAAGCTTTTACTTCAATGGTGTAGCCTGGGTCGTGAAGAGATTGAATGCTAATTGTTACCATTGCTTTTGACACAATGTGTCTATCTCCCCCCAACCCTGCAACAACAGTGTTTGTTGCAGTTCTTTCCAATCCCAGTAACAGTGCGGCAGCCTCTGTAACATAAGAAGCCTGGGACCCCTGGTCAATCAAGGATCTCAGCAACTGATAATTACCATATACAGACTCTGCCTTCACTAAAGCCGTTGCTAATAACACCGTTTGCACACTCGCGGTTGCTGTGAGACTAGCAATTTCCTCCGTTTTTTGTAGAGATACCGTGAGCGCAGTTGGTGATTGAGTTCCATTTGTTACAACATGCACCGCATCGGCCTCTGTTGATTCAACAGTATTCATATAATTGACGTTCTTGACATGCAATAACGTATGATGACGCTTTCTACAAATGGAACAAGACGTTAAGCTACGACAGTATTTTGCAGAATGGTTACTGGCTAAACAGTTGAAGCATAAACCTTTCTCGTGGACAAAATTACGTTTAGTGTCACAATCTTTGTTAACAAATTCCTTGCAACTACTGATACGATGACTACCCTTACAAAACACACACGACACTTCTTGAGACACATGTAAAGTTTGAACGGTATGTGTTTTTGGTGAAAAATTATTATAATATTGTTTGTTACCTGTCAATTTGGGATCCATGAATTCTAAAGAATGATACCTGTTTTGTAGAAATTCGTAAAACTGGTCTAAGGTAGGCAAATTTTCGGTGTTCGTTACCGACTTACTAACTTCGGCCTCCCATAGCTTTCTGCTTTCATGGTCCAACTTAAGGCTAACTATATAAATAATAATTACATCCCATGACTTTACATCTATGTCTAAATTCTTTAGAGCATTGAGTGTATCTGTTGTTACATCCAAGAGTTCTTTTAAAGCAACAGAAGATTCATTCATTAAATTTTTCAGGCCAAAAAATCTTTTCAAAATGCAATTTGCCAAATATTGTTTATTATTATACCTCTTTACGAATATATTCCAGCATTGCTCATAATTGTCTTTAGTCACTGAGATGTGTCGCAAAAGTACTTCAGGCTCGCCTGACAGATGGCTCTTCAAATAGTGTAACTTCTGCACATCATCGAGACATTTATTACTGTGAATGAGTGATATAAACATGTCTCTGAAACTCATCCATTCTGTGTACAATCCAGAGAATGAAGGTATAGTTATTTTCGGTAATTTCACTGATGCTAATGTAGTTTTATTTTGTGTTTTTTCAAATGTCTCCAAATAGTTTGTAGTTCTTAGTATTTTTTGATAAATTCCTTTTAATTCAGCAATAAATTCTATATAAAATTCTTCTGTTTCTTCGTAAACTCCGTCAGTAAAGTAGGTAGTATTTCGCAATTCTTCTATTTTATCCAAAATCTGGTCATGAGTTTTGTTAAATTGTTCCCATTTTTGTTCCACTATTTTAATTCTTGCTTCCAAATGTTGTTCTGTTAATCTGTCTTTTGGGCTCTTCTTAAAGTTTATTTTTGTGCAGTTAAGTTGTGCTCGTAAATCTTCTTGTTTTATTATTAGTTCCATTTTAAATTCCAAAAATAATATAAGATGAAAACCTTCAGAATGGTTATGACATATGACAGGTTGTCAAAAAAAATTGCTGAAATTTTTCCAAGTGTTTATGGATGAAAATTTTTCTAAGTGTTTTTATTTTTGACCGAAATAATTCTATGTCATTGCAGCAACTTAGAAAAATTGGGCATAGGTTCCCCGTATGAGACAATTTCTTCAAACTATTCTAAGTTCCAAATCTCAACTTCTAAAATTTTCTATGTCCAACTTTCTATAATTTCTTCTATGTCTTTGACAACTAGTACTTGAACAAAGTTTACTTACAGTTCCAATTTCAAATTAACACTGTTCATCTTACGTCATGTCCGCTTACAAGTACCTATGACGTCACCAGTTCCTTCCTTTTGGCTCGTCCCTTGCTCCGTACTTCCAAAAAAATCTTCGGTCACTGAGCCACTTCACCGGCAGTCGAGGACCATGTACAAATCCCTCATTGGGAATAAAACGACCAATGTATATGAAACACTGCTTGTATTCCTTGCTAGCCTAATTAAACAATGAAAGTCCGCTCTACATAGCTACGAATATAAAAACTTTGATAGCGCGTTCTATTTTTGGATAGGCGCCATCTATTTATGCATAACAATACTAACGTTTATACACATAGGTACTGTCGATCTCATTAATAACACATATCACTTCCCGTTATCAAGTTTTTTTTTTGCATTCACATAGCTATGTATAGGTATATAGAGAAAATTTGGGAGTTCGCCTCTCAATCATGTCTATCGTTGGCATACATAAAAAGATATCAGAATAATACTGGTTATCATTACATATGCATATCACGAAAAGGATAAATCATTTAAAATGCCTTCGGCGTCACCTAGCAAATCATTTCTAGGGTAGGGTTTTATGCAAATCACTCCAAAAGTTTTAAAATAGCCTCACACTTCCTTATTGGAACGTGTTTTTAGTTACTTTTTCAGTGTTGTGGTGTTCTGGATCACAGTGTTTTTTATGATATAGAACGGGCAAGTGCAAGTGAGTCACCTGATGGTAAGTGATTGTAGCGTAACTACTACCTGGGTGGTGCCCTAGTCAAACTCATACAATGAGGCCCATGAGACTGAGTCCAGTGTCCACCTCCGCTCTTTTGCCAGCATGCCACCCTGAAGTTACGCCACTGGTAAGTGATCACCGCTGTCAATGGACAAATGATCACCGCTGTCTATGGACAACTGATCACCGCTGCTTAAAAACAACTGTAACACCAGGGGTGTGACAAGAGCGTTACCGGACCTTCAAGAATCTGACTCGTTTTCTGAAAATTCCAAATAATGTCGCTCTATCTATTCCGGTTAGCTGACGGCTATCCTTCTTGGATGAGTTGTTGCATGTGATTATAGTGGACATGTTCGCTACATAACAGTAAAAGTACGGGTGTCAAAGTACCCATAATCAACATGTGATTTCTCAGATATTTATCGTGTAGAAGAAGTAGGTAAAATAATGTTATCAGCGCCAGTAGAGAGTGGTGGATTAACCAGTGTAAATAAACAAGAATATCCAGCGTATCGGAAACACTTATAACTATTTTTAGACATTTATAATCTACTTAAGTCATCATCAGGAGCTGCCTAGGTCTACACAACCTTAGACAGTCGATTGCTAGCTAAACATATGTTCCATAAAATTATATACATTGAAATTGTATCCTATCCTAATCCTAACAAATATTATTAATGCGAAAGTGAGTTTGTTTTTTCATCATGAAATTTTGCATACACGTTATCTGGGGTACGGAGAAGGACATTGGGTACATTTTATCCCGGGAAAAAGTACTGTTCCCGAGGGATCGCCATTGACGCGGGCGGAGCTAGTATTACATAAATCGGAAAAAAAAAAAAAAAAAAACGAAAATATCATACACCGCCCTTTAGGCGAGTAGGCGACTAATACTGTTAAAAGAGTTTTTTTTCGATGTTTCTTCTCTGCAATGGTCAGTTCCAAAACGTTAGTAGTCTATAGCATTAGAATATACCGCGTGATTTTTTACCTATGAACTATATTGAAATCCTGGAATTAGAATCCCTAACTAAATACAGAAATGTAAGAAAAAAAGGTAAAACACGAAAAAAAAATTTTGACTTCCCATAGAAATTCGCCCAGCTGATTGGCAATTTTGTATGGGAGGTCCAATTTTATTTCTCATTTTTTACCTTTTTTTCTTACAGTTCTGTATCCAATTAGGGATTCCGATCCCAGGATTTCAATATAGTTCATAGGTACAAAATCACGCTGTATATACATATACATAATTGATGATTTAAATTCTCTTCCATGTTGGTCTGGGAGAAAAGAAAAAACTTAGCATGCACCAGCTGCTTCTCTTCCCGCGTAGAAGCCGGCCGAGGAAATGGGTGAAAATTTAGTAATCATGTCAATAGGAGATGCGGCAGCAACCCATCACTATTTAGATTCCGTTTTCCACTTATACGCCCACCAAAACGCTAAACGTGGCCTTTGGGTTTTATGACCTTAGGCTCTGTCTACCCCGTAAGGGATAAAGACTTGATAATATGTATGTATGATTTAAATATAAGTAAGTAGTTAAATTAGAACTAAGTATTTAAAATGTGAATTGACGTGAAAAAGTGCCTATTTTCTGAATAAATCTTTAAGTCTAGAGTATATAACCTTTCCATATTTGTTTCATGAAGGTTTTTAGGGTTTCGTAGTCAAATGGCAAAAAACGGAACCTTTTTGCATTCGTCATGTCTGTCTGTCCGTTCGTATTATACCACAGGCACTTTTTCCCTAAACTATCAGAACTAATACTGCTGAAACTTGGTAAGTAGATGTATTCTGATTTTCACACATGAATAGAAAAAAAAAAAAACAATACATTTTGGGGGTTGTCCATATGATGATGATGATGATGTGTGGATATGTCTTCAAAAATGATATTGAGGGTTCTAATATGTTTTTCTTTAAACTGAATAGTTTGCGCGAGAGACACTTCCAAATTGTGGCCCTCTCCCCTTTAACTTCTAAAACTAAAAAAAAATGTATGATGTAGATTACCATGCAAACTTGCACCGAAAATTAATTTGAACGAGATCTAGTAAGTAGTTTTCTTTTAATACGTCATGAAACGTTAACTGCAATTTACCTTTCATTCAATCAAAGTTATATATAACGAACTACGAGACCTTTTATATTATGTTACTTGCTGCTACAAGTAACATAATATAAAAGACAGTGCGAGTCGGACGGCGCCCATGAAGGGTTCCCCTTCATGGGCGCCGTCCGACTCGCGCTTGGCCACTTTTTTTTTTCTCGACTTACCCGAATTGTGGGGTTTTGTTCAATAAGTCTTTTAAAATATTTTGAGCTTAATTTTTCAAAATTGCAAATTTTTGTTAGAATCTAATGTCCCCCCCCCCTCTTTCTAGTAAATGGTTGAGTACGAACACGTTAAAATATTCACGTCAGTAGTATATGTAACGATCTTTAAAGGAAAACTATCAGAGCTAAGAAGAGTTTACAAATTAAAGAGTTATAGTCGACTAACTTATAAATGTATTCTGAAAAGTAAAGTTTTATACAAATAGAATTGAATTGAAATAAATAAATATATACGGACAAATCACACAGATTGATTTAGCCCCAAGGTAAGTTTGAGACTTGTGTTATGGGATACTAGCTCAACGATACTATATTTTATAACATATACATATATAGATAAACATCCAAGACCCAGGCCAATCTGAAAAAGATCATTTTCCATCTTGACCTGGCCGGGGATCGAACCCGGGCACTCCATGTCGCAGGCTGGCGTGTTAACCACTGCGCCATGGAACTCGCCAATCGCTATAGAATGCGCTAAGGGTTTGGATTTGTGAATGGAAAGATGAAATAAAAATCAGCCTGCGACACAAGGGTATTCGGGTTCGATCCCCGGTCAGGTCATGATGGAAAACGATCTTTCTTAGGTTGACCTGGGTGTTTGATGTTTATCTATATAATTATTTATTATAAAATATAGTATCGTTGAGTTAGTATCCTACGACACAAGTCACAACTTACTGTAGGATAAATATATAGGGGGATATCACACAAATTGAGCTACAATTTGTGTGATATCCCCCTATATATTCATTTGGAAATAATAGACAAATAGACCATAGCTATTTAGGATGATTCCTCGTGAATTGTTAAAGCAGAATTCACGGGTTATAATAATAATAATAAAATAAAATAAAGTTCTTCGTTATAGAGGTAATCATCAATTTCATTTCTACAAGGTTCAACAAGTAAAACTTATTTTGTAGTCACCATATTAACATAGAAATGGTACAGGGCCCAGAGGATAGGGCCAAAGCCGAGATGCCTTAACTTTGTTACTGTTTTAAATTTGCATTTAGACGAGAGCCCTGAGTTGTCGTTTCGTTGTTAGATATAAATGATAGTTTTGGGGAAACCCTTATGAAATAGTAAGAAGGCGTCATCGAGAAAAAAACTCTACGTCCCTATATTTTAGACGGCCTTACTTGCTAATTTTTGACTAGCTCCGTGGCGCAGCGGTCAACACGCCAGCCTGCGATACGGAGTGACCGGGGTCGATCCCCGGCCAGGTCAAGATGGAAAATGATCTTTTTCAGATTGGCCTGGGTATTGTGTTGGATGTGTATCTATATATGTATTTGCTATAAAATATAGTATCGTTGAGTTAGTATCCCATAACACAAGTCTCGAAGACTCAAGGACTACGTAGAGTCCAAAAGTCTCATCCCCGACGAACAGTTTGGATTCCGGGCCAAACACGCGTGTCACCACCAACTGCACCGCCTCACGGAGCATATTCTCAAGTTGAGAAATTGGGGACGTCCTACGGGAGCACTCTTCTTCGATGTAGCGAAAGCCTTCGACAAAGTCTGGCATTCGGGCTTGATATCCAAGTTGACCAACTTGGGCCTGCCGGATAGTCTCGTGCACATCATACGAGACTTTTTGTCGAATCGGTCTTTTCGGTACAGAGTAGAGGGATGCCTCTCGAGGCCCCGTCCCATTAGAGCCGGCGTCCCGCAAGGCGCTGTTCTCTCGCCCCTCCTTTATTCGCTGTACACAAGCGATATCCCAAAGACCCCAGATGTAGAAGTGGCACTATTCGCCGACGATACGGCCCTCTACACGTCCCATCACCTTAAAACGGTCATCGTGAATCGTCTTCAGTCCGCCGTGGACGCTCTCGGCGGGTGGTTCAAGAGGTGGCGCATCGAAGTTAATCCGGAGAAAAGCACAGCTGTGTTTTTCTCAAAGGATAACCAAGCTGTGACACGTCGAAAAATCACCATGTCCGGAGCAGAACTCCCCTCGTTAGGATCAGTATCGTTGTACGGAAAGCCCATTCAGTGGGCAGGCAAGGCTAAATACCTTGGAGTCGTACTCGATAGCGCGATGACCTTCGGCCCCCACATCACCAAAGTCCGCAACCATGCCGCCTTCATATTAGGCCGTCTCCACCCCATGATAGGCAATGCTAAGATGTCACTTAGAAATAAGTTGACACTCTATAAGCTTTGCGTCCGCCCTATCATGACCTACGCCGGCGTAGTCTTCTCCCATATCGCGCCCTCCCACATCGATCGGCTGCAACGATTGCAGAACCGTTTCGTCACCCGTGCCACGAATACGAGTCACCACCGGTACTTGCGCATGACAGACTTACACCGTGACCTAGATCTCCCATCCATTCGCGGCTATCTCAAAAACGCCTCCAAGCGTTACTTTGAGAAAGCCGCACGCCACCCCAACCCGTTAGTAGTGCAAGCTGCTAACTACTCCCCCAACTTACACGATACGACCTTACGTCGTAGACGTCCTAGGAACGTACTAGACGATCCCGATGATCCTATTGACATCGCACAAGCCCGCCCCGACCCCTCTTCGGCTCCGAACAGCCAGAGGAATCCCACTATCCGACCCCGTCGCACTCGCCACCGGAATAGAGTGCGTAGAGTAGGATTAGCTCCGATTACTGGTGACCGCCCGGCGGTCCCGGGTGACTTGCACCCAGGATAGGCCCTTCTGGCAACGTAGCTTTCGGCCCATAAGGCAAAAGATGAGAGTTGCTGCTCTCTAAAGGCTTTTGCCATTGTTTCTCAGATTGGCCCTTCAGGCTTGCATGCACGCATACGCGGCCCATCAGGCAATACGAGAGTTTGCTGTCTCTCCAAGCCTTGCGCACACAGGCAACGCCCAAAGCCGAGGTCCGTCCCTCCTGGGGGCCCTTTGGTGATGTTGTCTATAAAGGTTGAGGGCACTCTGCCCTCACCTCAAACGCCCGGTGAAGTAGCGAAAGCTCACTTGGAGCTAGCTACATAGTCCTTTCAAAAAAAAAAAAAAAAAAAAAAAAAAAACAAGTCTCGAACTTACTTTGGGGCTAGCTCAATCTGTGTGATTTGTCCGTATATATTTATTTATTTTATTTATTTATAATTTAATGTACAACCTTTTGACAGTTTCTCCAAAATACATTGCGGCTTTCGTATGATTTACTATTCTTATTTAAGATACTAGCTGTTGCCCGCGGCTCCGCTCGCGTTAGTATCTATCCCTCGGGAACAGTAGAATTTCCCAGAATCAAACATACCCTATGTCCTTCCTTGGGCCTCACTTCAATGGTTGAAGCGTAATAAAACGACAAACAGAGTTACTTTCGCATTTATAATATTAGTATTAGTATGGAAGTATGGATATTATTTATACTTCTTAGTCTAGAAATGAGTAAATTCCTATACAATCTTTACCCCGCTATTTTACCCCTTCAGGGGAAAATATCGTACCTACACAGATATTTTTAATTGTAACCTAGAACTTCTCGTCTAAGTCCAGAAATGAGAAAATTTCCATACAAAGTTTATACCATCCACCCACCCCCATTTTACCACTTAAGGGGGGGATTTTGCAAATTTCATCTACCTACACACATCTTTTTTAATTTTAATCGAGAACTTATATACCTACTTTCATACTTCTAAGTCCAGAAATGAGAAAATTCCATATAAATTTTACCCCTTTAGAAGTTAATTTTCTTAAAAATACTTTCTTAGCGCTCACTCACATCATTAAAAGAACCCCTGTACCAAATTTCAAGTTTCTAGGCGCAGCAGTTTCGGTTGGTTAGCCGTTTGCGGTTACGCCGCCGCCGTTAGTATCTATCCCTTAGAAACAGTTTGGACCCTTAAAGGGGTGACTCAGGTCATTAATATGAACAACTTTATCTATGGGACCAATGCTGGGAACTCAAAAAAAAATTCGTCATTTCCATACAAAAGAGTCCCGCCGCCCGGCCAGCTTGTATGGGAATGTCGATTTTTTTTTGAGTTCTCAGCATTGTTCCCATAGGAAAAGTTGTTCATTTTGATGGTCTGAGTCACCCCTTTAAGGGTCCAAAACGATAAAACATTCACCGTGTATATTTGCGGGCAAACTAATGCCTTGGGTTCATTCAAATGACGATAACTTTCTTTTTAATGCACCGATTTTGATGAAACAAACTTTAGATGTTTTGCTGAGTTAAAACAAAGCAATTGGTGAAAGTTTGAAGTAAATCGGTCCAGTGTTTTCAAAGATAATCGTGATCATACATACAGACAGACAGACAGACAGACAGACAGACAGACAGACAAGAAATTTAAAAAAAAAATTTTCCTTTCTATTATTCTTTTTAAGTGTCCCTCTATCCATTTCAGTCAAAAATTCTAATTGTACAGAAAAAATATTTTTACTGTTTTATTATATGTATATAGATATATAAAACGTTATGTATTTTGAAGCTTCTATCAAAACGTTGTACAGTAAGTTAGCAAATAGGGTGGCAGGTAACGCCTCAGGGTAACACAAGCAGTTTTGTCAATGTTAAATGTCAACTTGAGGCTATCGGTCAAATTTGTAAGAAAAGCTGTTCCCCCTCCACCCAAGCATACATAATTGGTATCATGTCTTTTTTATTTCGCATTTTGCCCACGTCATCACCACGTATATGTATATAATGCCCCCATGTCATCAATGATAGGCCAAGTCAAGACCCCCCAATGCCCCCTTTTTCTGCTTACGTAATTACTTAGTTTATTAGTGCCCTCTGGGCTATACTACGGTGTATACCAAATTTCCTTTCAACTTGTTACACATGTTTTTAAGGTCAAGTTATCTACATGCTTAAAATAAAGCCGGCCATGTGCGAATCGCCACACGCTCAAAACGGGAACTACACTTTGAGCCGGCACATGTTGCGCGTTTTATTTTGATTAATTTAGTCGAAATAAAAGTACTGACCCATCAACTTTCCTTTGCTGCGAAGACCCCGATTTCAGAGCTACGCTAAGGTACTACAAAGTGCTACGAACAGTTCCTGTATTAGGACGATCGTACGTAGTATGTGATAGTTTTGTTTTTATCAACTTTCTTTGCTACGACGACTCCAACTTGGGAGCTACGCTAAGGTGCTACACAGTACTACGAACAATTTCCCTTGCTACGACTATCGTAGTAATCCTGACCAAACTTGCTACACGGTGCTACGATACGAATAAATTATCTTGGTACGATGATCGATTTCTCGTGATCATCATTTCAATCGCAAGAAGTCCACTGCTGGACAAAGGCCTCTCCTGAGGTTTTTCGTTTTACGGGAGTTTAATGCCATACTCACCACGCTTGGCAAGCGGGTTGGCGTGTGTAATTTGGTTTCTTGTGTAGAAATAAAAAAATTAAAAAAAAAAAAACTAGCTTTTCGGTTACTGGCATGACTTATCATTCTAAGTATAAATTATACTTACTTATGAATAATTTCATAAATGAATATTCATTTACTCTGGCAACATCTTGTCTTTCAAAATTTAAAACGACATCGATAATAATCTTTCCCAGTTTAAATTGTGAAATATGTCCATTACAGTTGTTAATTTCGGTTGGCCGACCTTTTATGATTGCTTATCAAACTAATTTCCGTTTTTTGATCTTGCGGGAATTTTGGACGACTTCATTATAAATTCTTGAAAGTTATCATTTTCCTTATACTTAGTTAAATACTTATTTACAGTTAATGTGTTGTTTCGGTAATTTTTAATGAACATTTGACTGTGCTGATGACATAACTGTATTTAAAATTTACATATTTTAGAAAAAAATACTTATATTCAATGGGATACGACACAAAGTTAAGTAAAAATAATATTGTAATGTTTATGTTTTTAATTCATATCATACATATTTTCTTAACAACTTAAAAAAAAGAAGGTGTTATTAAATTTATAATCCAGAGAGGAAACGCTGCTAGCCTGCTGGGCACTATGTCTACAGGAGACACGCTAGACGAAATTTTTAGTTTGTAAGAATTATAGCACAATGTATTTTCTTTTTAATGAGATTGTTAAATAAACAATTCAAAGGTAAAAATAAAATGTTATCAAATCGGTCGTTTTTTAATGTTGTTACCGCATTTATGAATCATGTATGAACTTCGTCATTTATGAACCAATTTTGCTTCAAAATTGAGTTGTAAGATTCCACCCGAATAAACATAGTTACATACATACATTGCAAGTTAAATAAAAGCTTGTAAAATAAAGTTATGAAGAAATTTATAAATAAAACAATACATTATTTTCTGAGAGTCTGAAACGAGTGATTATTATAATAGCATTTAATATCCTAGTATTTACTGTAGGAGGCGAGGCCGAGCGACGGATTTAGGGTTACGCGTTATATGGACAATAAACTCACGCATTTCCATTGAAATAGAAAAAATATGGATACTCTCATACAACTAACTATTCAATTACGCAAACAAACTTAAATCACAACGAAAAACTTACGCACTTATAGACGAAGCTAGTTTGCGATTGGCGGCGTCAAGGTCACGGGGCGGTGTCAACATATCTAATGAACGCCATGGTGTCAACATAGCGGTAGGCTAGTAGCTCGCCTCACTTGCTATGATAAGTTACTCCAGTGTCACTTTTCCGTCTTTCCTTCCGTTTCCTACATCATTTTACTACACAAAAAGTAACTTTTTTCTTAATTCGTTAAGAATTCGCCGATATTCACAAAAAATATGTCGTAAAATGCTTTTATCGACGCGTCGCGAAAAAATCTACGTTTTAAGCCCCGCCCGCTTTAAGCTACTTTACGTGGTGTCAGTTTTTGAGCGCAATGCTGCTTCTATAGCTTTTCTAATTTAATGCGCATTTTTCACGCTGTGCTGACTGTACTCATTTCAGTATATAATAGTATATGCGAAAACAGTACTTACAAATAAACTTTACCATGTATATTTAATTCGATAGTTAATAGATGTAGGTGTTACTTTGCGGAAGTCAAAGCTACATTTACTTTGATATAATTTACTTTGTGAGCTTCCGCCACCAGTTAGTTCATGCAAACTATTGCTGATCAGCGCCCACCCGCTACTGTTAGTCCCTTTATGCCCGCCACCAATAGTTAATGCATGCAAACCTGGTCCTAACTCAGCAACACTAGATTTTATGTAATATATACATATATAGATAAACCAAGATCCAGGTCAATTTGAAAAAGATCGTTTTCCATCTTGACTTGACCGGGGATTGAACCCTGCGATTCAAAGGATAGGAATTATAAGTGGGTAGTGTAGTGGTAGGTTGACTCGTATAAAAATAGTTTTAGATAAGTAGAAAGAATGAAAGATGAAAAGTATACGTGCACCGTGTAGCAAGTTTGGTTAGGATTACTACGACTGTCGTAGCAAGGGATATTGTTTGTAGCACTGTGTAGCACCTTAGCGTAGCTCTCGAGTCGAGGTCGTCGTAGCAAAGAAAGTTGATAAAAACAAAACGATTTAATACTTCGATCGTCGTAATTAGGGAATTGTTCGTAGCACTTTGTAGTACCTTAGCGTAGCTCTGAAATCGGGGTCATTGTAGCAAGGAAAGTTGATGGTTAAGTACTTTATATTTCGACTAAAATAATCGAAATACGAGTAAAACGCGTAACGTGTCGCTGGCTCAACGTGCACTAAAATGTGTGGGGTACTATTCTTAGTGTGTGTTTATTTTTCTTTGGAAAAATCTTATTATTTAAGTTTTAATTTAATCATTATAAGTGAAAGAAAGTATTACGCAATATAAGCAAATCGAAATATAAGGTATCTATTAAACTACGAAGTACAAGAGAAATACGTCTAAATATATATACACCTACATGTGTGGGGTGTTATTATTTCTGGCAGTGGCAAGCGACACAGGTATGACGAGACGCAAACTCGCGCGGAATTTTAAGCTGACGTCTGAAAAATGCGCGCCTCATCAAGTCGGCAGCTGCCTGATTGATGTACTCTTGCGGAATAAAGTTCTTTATACACGACTGCTTTAAAAGGAGTGTTGTGTTTTCAGAGTTCACGTATGTTTATAAGTATGTAACTGGTTTTACTATACTTTAAGTTTTCAATGACAAAACTGATTTGGATGTGTAAGGTAATGTTGGAATCTTTGCTTTACCTCGAATGACATAAACTTGCGTTAGCAGAAAAGTCATGCTTTTATTTTTCTTTGAATAAACTTATTATTTAAGTTTTAGTTTAATCATTATACTTAAGTGAAAGAAAGTATTACGTAATATAAGCAAATCGAAATATAAGGTTTTTATAAAACTACTAAGTACAAGAGAAATATGTCTAAATATATATACACCTACATATGTGGGGTTTTATTATATCTGGCAGTGGCAACCGACACGGGTGTGACGAGACGCAAACACGCGCGGAATTTTAAGCTGACGTCTGAAAAATGCGCGCCTCGTCAAGTCGGCAGCTGCCTGATTGATGTACTTTTGCGGAATAAAGTTCTTTTTACACGACTACTTTAAAAGGAGTGTTGTGTTTTCAGAGTTTACGTATAATAAGTGTGTGCCTTTATTGCACTTTTCAATGAGAATACAGATTTAGATGTGTGAGGTATTTTTGGAATCATGAAGTTATAGTATACCTTAAAAGGGTCGGAATCCTTGTTTTCTCGAATTACATAAACCTGCAATTGCAGTTGCTTTTAGTTTTCTTTGAAAAAACTTATTATTTAAGTTTTATTTTAATCATTCTAAGAAAGTATTACACAATATAGGCAAATCGAAATATAAGGTTTCTATAAAACTACGAAGTACAAGGGAAATATGTCTAAAAATATATACACCTACATATGTAGGTTGTTATTATATCTGGCGGTGGCAACCGACACGGGTGTGACGAGACGCAAACACGCGCGGAATTTTAAGCTGACGTCTGAAAAATGCGCGCCTCGTCAGTTCGGCAGCTGCCTGATTGATGTACTCGTGCGGAATAAAGTTCTTTTTACACGACTACTTTAAAAGGAGTGTTGTGTTTTCAGAGTTCATGTATGTATATAAGAACGTACTTATATACATACAGGCGCCGAGATTGATTTGTGCGGTTTTCATCATATTTTATTACCTAATTTATTAAAAGTATATCAAAATAGCATTGTGAATGCAAAATAAAACACCTATAAAAGTAATCTTTACTTAAATTTGAAAGAGGAAATAGTTATTGAATCTTACTTACTTATTTCTGTCTATGTGTCTTACTTGATTAAACATATTCGTTTACTTCTGTACTTGTACGAACTACATGAACTTGTAGCCAAGGAAAGTGATTGAAAATAAATTAAAGAAACTTTATATTGCTACAAATATTAACTTAAGGCGCTGTATCCCTTAACCGTTTGAAGCGGACATCGCGCGATATATTATAACTCGTAATGAAATAAGGTTGAAAGTGGCGATACCGGTTGGCCTGTCACCAGTCTCATTTCAAACCCGTGTCTGCCATTTCCGTGTTAATTTTCATTGAATAGTTATAACCAAATACTGTATTTCTCTTTAGGTATCTATCTTGCTCATTTAGTTATACTTATTATAGACGTAAAAAAGTTGGTAGTTATAACTGAAAATATCAAGTAATTCGCGACGAAACTTTTTCTGGATTGCTATTTTATTTTGCTATGTTTCAAATATTTTTTTGAAAATATTTTAATGTAATCATTTAATTTGATCTTTGCACTGTTCTTCATATTTTTTTCGTGCTAGTATTCCTTGAAAATAGGGCTAACTGCGCGACGAAAAAATAGACTTTTTACAGTATTCTTATTCCATTTTGAATACATACCGTAAAACCCGAAAATTTCGTACTTCATCATCAGTTTCTTAGCCTATGCCTAGGCACAGACCCTGTAACAGTATTCTTCTGATGCACCGCGCCTTAAGTAATTAACTATGTTTCAAGCTATATCCAAGCCATTTATGCAAAATATCTTAATACACATAATTCTCCTGAAACAGTCGGTTAAAAACAAAAAGTCTTAATCTTCACAAAAACAAGATGACTGGCGCTGCAAGGCGGGGAGTTTTTCTTCATTTCCGTAATTGCTCATTACTGGGTAATTAAGTTTAATTTGGGGAATTTTATTGCAGCTGTATCTCGTCTCGTCGCAGTTGGTGTTAGCCAGGGTTCCGTATCCAGAGGATATTAATTGGGTTCTAGTGTCCATCTTCATAGGATTGTATTTTCACAAGGATTTGTTAATGGATTTCAAGGGCTGCATTACAATTCTAAATCGAAAATATGTGATACGACCTGTAGCGAAATTTTTCAACACATATTCTCGATTTTAAAATTAATAATTCATCATAAATTTTCAGTTCAACACTTTTTTTATTTCAACTCGAAAGTAAACTATATTATTAACATTTTGGATGAGTTTTTTTTTCTTTTCCTGTATTTAATTATTGAAAAATGCTCATGAAAGAACTCAGTTTCAATTGTTGTCCGTTTTGATCAAAAATGCCGTCATTTTCTATTCTTTTTCTAACCTTTTGTAAATTTTATAAAGCGTAAATCAAGCGTACTGTTATCCGTAAATAAATGCAAAATTTCACTTTAGTTGAATTTATCAAACCCGAAATGATACTAAAAACGTGAGTATGAAAAATTCAATTTACTCGAAATTCTCTATAGAAAACTTCAATTTCATAGGTAAGGACCCAAAACCACAAGGAATACAAAATTTCAGTCTGGCACGGAAATATTTGTCGAGTCAGTTACACTTAGGAGCTTTTTTAGGCTTCCGTACCCAAAGGGTAAAAACCCTATAAGTAAGACTCCATTGACCATCTGTCTGTCTGTCACCAGGCTGTATTTCATGAATGGTGATAGCTAGACAGCTGAAATTTTCAGAGATTATGTACTACTATTGCCGCTATAACAATACTAATAAAAACGGAATATAATCAATATTTAAGTGGGGTACCCATACAACAAAAGTTATTTTTATTGCGTTTTTGTAGTTAAATATTGTATGGTGGTACGGAACCCTTCGTATGCGATTCCGACTCGCTCTTGGCGGATTTTTTACCATTTTACATTTTACCTTGGTGACCAATTTTTTTCACTGATTAAGGATTAAAACGACTCAGTTTCAGCGTCGCAGTTAGGTATGTACTTTTATTCAATCATCATCATCATTGCAGCTGTTAATAGCCCACTGCTGGACAAAGGCTTCTCCCAAAGATTTATCGTTCCATGGGAGGATATTGCCGTACTCACCACGCTTAGCAGGCGGGTTAGCGAGCGCAGTTTCTTTGGCGCTTCTGCCCAACGGAAGCATTTTGAAGCTGTAGAAGGATAGGAATATGTAGGATTTGGGAAGGGAATGAAGGTATTGGGATACTACTCACTCGGATGAAACGAAAAAGTAAGTAACGGATCGGGAGGGGGGGCGCGAGTACCCGATGCCATACCTGCAACCACCGGACAGGTAGTTAAGGATGACACCCCTGACCATTACTTCAATGAAGGAAAACAGAATTGAAATTTCCACCGAATCCCACGCATTATTTTCCTTTTCAAATCCTTATCCTTACTAATATTATAAATGCGAAAGTGAGTTTGTTTAACTACTAAAGCGATCATCATGAAATTTTGCATACAAGTTCTCTGGAGTACGGAGAAGGACATAGGCTACCTTTTATCCCGGGGAAAAAGACTATTCCCGAGGGATCGACATTGACGCGGGCGGAGTCGCGGGCGAAAGCTAGTCATCTCTATTAAAATTTAACATTCGGGATGCACTGCAATACGGCCAGCCTTTTAGGCATTACCGAAAGGCAATAATCTGCGTGTCATTTTTTATTTATAGACTAGCTTTCGCCCGCAGCTCCGCCCGCGTCAATGTCGATCCCTCGGGAATAGTTATATTTTTCCCGGGATAAATGGTAGCCTATGTCCTTCTCCTTACTCCAGAGAACTTGTATACAAAATTTCATAATGATCGGTTCAGTAGTTACGGCGTGAAAGCGTAACAAACAAACAAACAAACAAACAAACAAACAAACAAATAAACAAACAAACTCACTTTCGCATTTATAATATTAGTAAGAAAGTAAGGTTAACTTTTATTTAGTGTACATATTTTATACGTGCAGCCTATGGGCCAGATATACTCAAACAAACTACAACGCCCTTAGAGTACAATATAACAACGCGTTCAGGGTGTTGTTGAGGTTGCCTCGCTTCTGTAGCGCATCAGGGATGTTCGCCGAAGCCGGCATGGATTGTTTTTATATAACAACTGGCTTTCGCCCGCGGCTCCGCCCGCGTAGCTGTCGATCCCTCGGGAATAGTGTTTTTTCCCGGGATAAAAGGTAGCCTATGTCCTTCTTGGTACTCCAGAGAACTTGAATGCAAAATTTCGTGATGATCGGTTCAGTAGTTACGGCGTGAAAGCGTAACAAACAAACAAACAAACAAACAAACAAACAAACAAACAAACTCACTTTCGCATTTATAATATTAGTAAGGAAGGATAGTAAGGATAAGGATGCGAAAGACATGCGCTTCTCTGGTGCGCAGAGTGCGGGGCAGCAGCAACAATATCCTGAACATGATTGCGAGTCGCCTGGACTGCGATTATGTGATCCACTGTTGTACCATTTCAGGAGGAATGGTGCAGGAATGGCTCACATAAATTAAAGTGTATTAAATTAAATTAGTACTAACATAGATATTAAGTTTACTAACCAATTATGAGACTTAGTTTCATGAAATAAATAAATCATTCATTCATTCATTATACAGTTATAATTAGTTCTAGTTGTTAGTTAGTATTATATTGTAAAAGTTGTAAAAGATAAAAATAAAACTGCAAAAAAATCAGAGAGAATTTAAGTTAATATCTCCAGGGAATTGCTATTGAAAATTCTATACAATTAATAGAAACCATGCATGCAAATATGGATCTCTCTCAAATGAAGCGTGAATAGCGTCGTGATTTTGGTTTAACTTGCTTATTTAGCTTAGCTTCACACATACCAACTTCAACTTATCTTATACTAGCTCTGCCCACGTATATTAAAGCCTATGTGATTATCTCATTTTTTCATTAAAATCTATCAAATACTTTTTATGTAATATTGTAGCAAAAACCAGAAACCTTAAGATATATTTTAAGATATACATAAGTAAGCTTCTTATTATCATGCATTGATATCAATGTCCATAAGGTATATCGAGTTATATATTTTAGTATAGTAATTATATAGTATAGTATAGTAATTAGGTATAGTACAGACAGACGGACAGCGGAGCGATATTAATAGGGTCCCGTTTTTACCCTTTGGTCACGGGACCCCAAAAAGGATATTTTCAATTTGACAGTACATTTTCTAGAGGTGGGCCCTGTGATAAGTTTTATCGAAATTAATAAAGCGCTTTTTGAAAAATCAACAAATATAAAAAACAAAATACACAGATGACGTTCGATTTAAACTGTTATCACTGCCACTCAGGATAATGAAATTTGGTGTAATAAATCAAAATATGATATATTTATTACCATAACATATACTTACCTTAAAATTTATAGCATCTTTTATTAAGAGGCCATTCTACTAAACGCAATACATATTTAACATTGCTGCCGAACAAATTTCTGATATCACCGATAGAAAAACGACATGTGTGTAAGTAATGGATTAATCCAAAAAATGAGACTACTCTTTTGTATTTCAAAGAGTTTTTGGACTATTAAGGTACTTTATTCACTGATTTATTTTTGGGAGGTCTTTCGATGGCAACGAAAAGAGATAAGTAAGTATATTTTACATCTTAGACGTCGCGTCTGCCGACTGGTGTCTGGCAAACAATTGAAAATCTATTGTGTCTGCGATTCCGGCGTTCAAAGTGTTAAAGTCAAATCGATTAAATGAAACTCAGTCAATGAGAATATTGCTTGTCGTTCTAATTAGCTAAACTTTCGTGAATCAAGACCAAGGACGTTCTATATTAGGAGGACTGAGCTCTCATAGCAATTTTATTGGCAGAGAAAGAAAAACAAACCTTGGTATTCTATCTCGCTCAGTGCGACCAACTTTAGCATGGAGAGAGTGTAGAGATGCTCAGGCATATGACAAAGTACTAATTACACAAAAAAATTGGTCTCAAGTATGCAAGCACAAACATATACACATCAGCATTCAATTTCAGTCCACATCAGTGTTAGGCACAGGCCTCCCTTTTATTGCCATTTCTACGGTCCAGTGCTAGTCTCATCCACTGTTTTCCACAACATGCATACTTACAAACATACATACACATATGAAATTTTAACATGCATTTTGCATAACTCTACCGACAAGAGCCAGGCTCTTAAATAGGAAGAACAATAGATAAGGGGGTATTTTATACTATCCTGAATCGCATTCTGAATCGAATCTGATCTAAAAATGGAATGGAATGAAATTTGAAATAAAATGAGAAATGAAAAATGGACAGGATGAGAAAGAAATGAGGTTGGACGAGATGCAGCATGCAGGTGGCATGCTGCAACGTTACAGGTATTACTTATTAAACTATCCTGAATTCAGTCACTGACGAGAGGGACGTCGCTATACGTTAGAAACGATACGAGATATCTCCAATCGTTTTTCACGTATTGAGACATTTCTCTCGCCAATTATTGATATCGTTAGTTTAATAGGCTCTGAATGCTCGCACGGGCTCTCTTTGTAGCGGAGTGATGAGTCAAGAGGGCTCTCTATGTAGCGGAGTGCTGAGTCATCTTGACTCAGCACTCCGCTACAAAGAACCCGTACTTCTACGTAACTTCGTACGTAACTAAAAAGAGCCCGTCATAGAAACAATGTCAATGCTAATTAAGATTGACATAAACAAGTAGGTAGGTGTGATTTTTAAAACAGTTTGGATTACTGACTATACATATAGAAGAGATAAATGAGCATCGATCGTCGAGGTACGTAATTTTTATATTCTCTGATCTGCGCGCGGATCGCAGCTCATCCGCGCGTAAGCGGATTTCGCCAATTTTTCCTATCTCAGCTCGCCACCGACAAATATTTACGACTCACGGTACACAGAATCAAAATTGATGGAATTCTGTTTCGTATTATAGTGTGAATTCAGCTACGAATCGAGCTTTTCTGTCTTTTCGTGATTGTTACTAGCCCATTGTGTCAAATTTTGTAGCTAAACCTTTTTGCAGAGCTGAACGATAATAACTATTATCAATCTCGGGCTCCGACGAAACAGAGCTGCAACCGGGAAAAAACGCTCATTCATCATCATTCCTGCAGTTACAAGTCCGCTGATGGTCAAAGGGCTCTACCAAGGAATCTTTTTTTTTTTTTTACTAAATATTGAATTAGGCATTTGTCTCCCATCTCACCTGATGGTAAGTGACGATGAAGACGAGGATGTTACATGCCTATCCAAGAGATACCCGTTTACTCTACTTTTGAATGTCCCGGGACTGTACTTGTCTGGGAATATAGACGCAGGCAGTTCATTCCACACCTTAGCTACTCGAACCAAAAAGGAACTGTCAAAGCGTCGTTGCCATACTCACCACGCTTGGCAGACGGGTTGGTGAGCGCAAGCCGCGCTTTTTTGGCTGTTGTTGTGTTCTCACGCTGCTGCCGGAAGCATTTTTAAGCCGGGGAAGGATAAGAATTTGCTGGATAAGCGTCAAAGCTTCTACTCAAACGTCGATATTGTTTGAGAGTGTGGTACTTCCTCGGACGTGCCGGCCCATTCATGCTACTAGCAAAAATGAATTGTGTCGGCAGCGTGGCTCTACCACAACACACGTGGGGCTAGCTCAATCTGTGTGATAAAATGTATCTATATACATATTTATATTTTACATACAAACATCCAAAAACTAGGCCCATCTGAAAAATATTGTAATGCATCTTAACCTGACCAGGGATCGAACCCCTGCGATTCAGATGCTCTTGGGGTCCACTGAGCCATAGAGGTTGTAAAAAATGTCCGTTAAGATTGCTATACGATGTCAAATTCTCTTTGGTAGTATAAGAAACTTCTAGATTACTAGGAGCTCAAGATTCTTCGTTCTTAGAAACCGTAAGTGGTAAATATGTGTTGGTTGAAAGCTTAGATTTAGATGGAAATAAATTTGGCTAATTGCGAGTCGGATTAATAGACACACACATGTATAGTGACCCCGATCTATAAGTACACATGAACACAGAGGAAATTAATTTAATTAATATACATACATACATACACACACACACAATAGACCTCTTCCATTCGACCTCTCTTGAGAGGTTAATTAGCTAAACTCATTCTTGCATAGACGCAATTGTTCATAATTATCTGTGTTTTAAATACAAATATATATCCCTGGGAAATACATTCGGGATGAATAGACAATCGTTGTAGTATTTCTATTATAGGGATTAGAATAGTCTGGTGGGTCAAAATAATAACATTAAAATTAGTTCTTCAGTTAGATAATCCAAATAATCAACAAAAAAAACTATTTTACAAAAATATTTTATTTAAACGCTCTAAAAAGAAGATAATAATTTTTTCCTTTAAATTTTGAACTATCAACTTATAACCTCATTATATACAATTTACATGATTATAAAAGCTTTGATCAGAACATTGCAATCTTGAATCACTTGATTGTCTGATGCTGACAGCACGGAATCTTAATGATACCGTGCTGTCATCTGGTAGTCGTTAAAGGAACCACTTCAGAGGCTGAGAGGCGGTCCCGGACAACGCTGTCACCATGGTCGATTGACCGTGACACCTACTCGAAATGATGATGACGAAATGTGATATTTACCCAAACCCAAGTATTACTTAGTACAATAATAGCAATACAATATTAATTACTAGCTTTCGCCCGCGGCTCCGCCCGCGTCAATGTCGATCCCTCAGGAATAGTATTTTCTCTCGGGATAAAAGGTAGCCTATGTCCTTCTTTGTACTTCAGAGAACTTGTATGCAAAATTTCATGATGTTCGGTTCAGTAGTTACGGCGCGAAAGCGTAACAAACAAACAAACAAATAAACAAACAAACTCACTTTCGCATTTATAATATAAGTAAGTTGACAAAATGGCGTTTCATGGAAATTTGTTGGCGAAATGGGTAATAATAAACATTACAACTTACCTGGTTTAACTTCCATAGAAGTATGTGAAGTAGACGACACTTCTAATCAGCGGTATAGATAGAGGGGCGCCGGGGCCGTCCACCCGGGAAAAATTCATTGGGGGGCGACAGCCACAAAAAAACAACGGGCACTTCGGGAGTGCCGGCAAAAGTGAAAACTCGCCTTTGCGGCGGTCTCGGGTCACGTCTCCGTCTTACGAATTTCCGATCAACTTACGTGTCCGTCAGGCGTTTTACCCAAAAAGTGCACAACGCCGCTAAAGAAGTTTTCACTTCAAATATAATGCATACCTATGTGGACGAGAGCAAAGTTGAAAGAAGTGTAAAATATTTGATAGCATATTTGAATACGAAAATTTACAGTAGGTATCACTTTTTTCAAAAATATCTATACTAATATTATAAAGCTGAAGAGTTTGTTTGTTTGTTTGAACGCGCTAATCTCAGGAACTACTGGTTCAAATTGGAAAATTATTTTTGTGTTGTATAGTCCATTTCTTGAGGAAGGCCTTAGGCTATAAAACATCACGCTGCAACCAATAGGAGCGAAGCATCAATAAAAAATGTTTTGAAAACGGGGGAAAATTATTCATCTATACTAATTAATCATAAAAACAGAAATTGCCGCGGACGACGTCCCTGCGACAACAGCTAGTTATTCTATAAAGAAGGATGAAAATTTGTATAAAACGTAATATTTTATAAGCTAACGTCATTATTAGGCGAGCGCCTAATAATATTCTGATTATCTATGGGCGAGCGCTCTGAAAACTATTGTTACCTTTTTTTGCAGAGGTTGTTAAATTTATGAGGTTTTAAAACTTATGTTTATATATATTTAAATCTTATGTACTATGTATATGTGCACATATATAAATAACCTTACTAAAAAAAACTTAAGTAAAAACAAAAAGAAACATCGAATCGTCCAGATGCTCGACCCTAGACATCGTGCCCTAAAGGCTGGCAGCATTACCGAGTTGAATGGCAACACAATTGTTACCTAATATTTGTGATGTCTCACACAAGTTGCATCCTTACCTCACCTGAGATGGTTTGGAAACCGAAGTCCGGATGCCAGAGGTGGACTCGGGGCCCAAACAGAACGCGGGATAAAGCTGAAACCCACGCGGTCAAAGTCGCGCGAAACAGCTAGTCCGTTATACAGCAAAGCATTCATAATTTTAAAATAAGGATTGTTATTTTCTAAAAATAACAGAAATGTTTTTGTAGCATGGACATCTACTAGATATTTAAAATAAATAGCCGCCAATAAACGAAAATGGGTACTTATCCGTGAACGAGAGCAATATAATTTAACTTGTTGGTAGTTAACGTCGCAAATTCTCATCACGGTATTAACTTTACCGTGTTACCATCGTCAATAATAACACAGTAAATTATAATTAAGTAGTAAACATATATAAACATAAGTCTTAAAATTAACACACACACACACAGACATACACACATATATGATGAAGTACTTTGTACTTACACATAAACAGTATTCTGAGTTGTGGAACATTTGATTATCATCAATCAATATATACTTACAGAATATAAAAGTAACGTCATTATTTTCACCCTGGAAACCAGTGTTTACAGGGTGAAAATAATGACGTTACAATTAGTTCTTTAGTGAGATATCAAAAACAGGCCAAGTGCGAGTGGAACTCGCGCACGATGGTTTCCGTACATCATCATCATCAGGTTTTTTAGTCTCCACTACAGGAGCACGACCCTCTCTATACTACTGGAGCCATACTTGGCCAGAGCAGTCAGAGGACTTGGCCTACACTCTCCACGCTGGCCAGACGGGTTGGAGAGGTATCACAGATGTTTATAAGTTTTGTTCAGCTTGTATTTCCTAAGTCGCCCTCTACGACATCCACGGGAAGACTTGGAGTGGTCCTATTCTACTCTGCCGGATACCACACGGCTATATTATATATACACGGCACTAATTTCGGCTTAATTTGTCAGTAATTCAAGTAGCAATTTAAGTGTAACCACGCCGAACATCGGTCACTAATGTCAGCGTGTGTGTTTACACACTTATTGCAATCCTGTGGCTATTTCGTCACTATAAGTGCTTTTGCAAAGCTTGTCGGTGTCATTATATGAAAATAAATGCATTCAGTGGTTATTTTAGAAAGAATAATTCTCCATGCTGGTCTGGAAGAAAAGAAAAAACTTAGACTGTACCAGCAACTTCTCTTCCCATATTTTATTGGGCACCCTGCCAGCAGACCGCAGCGATTTGGCATCAATATTTTATTTAATTTGATGTTTTTATAGATTCATTTTATTTTTAATTTAAGTTTTAATTTAGATTTTTAGTTTAGAATTATCTATACATATAATAAAACAGTAAAAATATTTTGTCTGTACATTTCGAATTTTTGACTGAAATGGATAGAGGGACGCTTAAAAAGAATAATAGCAAAAAAATTTTTTTGGAATTTCTTGTCTGTCTGTCTGTCTGTCTGTCTGTATGTATGATCACGATTATCTCCGAAAATACTGAACCGATTTACTTCAAACTTTCACCAATTGCTTTGTTTTAACTCAGCAAAACATCTAAAGTTTGTTTAATCAAAATCGGTTCATAAAAAAAAAAAAATTATCGTCATTTGAATGAACTCAAAGCATTAGTTTGCCTGCAAATATACTAGGTAATTTTTTTATCGTTTTGGACCCTTAAAGGGGTGACTCAGACCATCAAAATGAACAACTTTTCCTACGTGAACAATGCTGGGAACTAAAAAAAAATTCGACATTCCCATACAAACTGGCCGGGCGGCGGGACTCTTTTTTTATGGAAATGACGAATTTTTTTTTGAGTTCCCGTCATTGGTCCCATAGAAAAAGTTGTTCATATTGATGACCTGAGTCACCCCTTTAAGGGTCCAAACTGTTCCTGAGGGATGGACACTAACGGCGGCGTCGTAGCCGCGGGCAAACGGCAAACCAACCGAAACTGCTGCGCCTAGAAACTTGAAATTTGGTACAGGGGTTCTTTTAATGATGTAAGTGAGCGCTAAGACAGGATTTTTAAGAAATTTAACTTCTAAAGGAGTAAAATTTATATGGAATTTTCTCATTTTTGGACTTAGAAGTATGAAAGTAGGTATATAAGTTCTCGATTAAAATTAAAAAAGATGTGTGTGTGGGTAGATGAAATTTGGGGGTGGGTGGGTGGTATAAACTTTGTATCGAAATTTTCTCATTTCTGGACTTAGACGTATGAATTTAAGTATATAAGTTCTAGGTTACTATTAAAAATATCTGTGTAGGTAAAATGGACGATATTTTCCCCTGAAGGGGTAAAAGAGCGGGGTAAAGATTGTATAGGAATTTACTTATTTCTAGACTTAGAAGTATGAAAATAGGTAAATAAATTCACGATTACAATTAAAAAAGATCTGTGTAGGTCAACTGGAAAAAAATCCCCCAGAAGGGGGGGTAAAGTTTGTCTGGAAATTGGAAATTTTCTCATTTCTGGACTATGAAGTATGAAAATAAATAGGTATGTTCTCGATTACAATTAAAAAAGATATATATGGGTGAAATGGACAAAATTCATCCCTAAAGGGGTAAAATGGGAGGGTAAAGGTTTTATGGAAATTTTCTCATTTCTGGACTTAGAAGTATAAATAATATCCATACTTCCATACTAATACTAATATTATAAATGCGAAAGTAACTCTGTCTGTCGTTTTTTTACGCTTCAACCATTTAACTGATTTGGATGAAATTTGGTATGGAGGTGTGAGGCCCGAGGAAGGACATAGGGTATGTTTGATTCTGGGAAATTCTACTTCCCGAGGGATTAATTGTTCCCGAGGGATCGACACTAACGCGGGCGGAGCCGCGGGCAACAGCTAGTTTATAATAATAGGTATGTCGATTAATTAGTTTATTGATTTTTAAGTAGTATTAGCATTTATTATTGTGTATGTAATAGTTATTGAATAAATAAAGATATATAAAACGTAATGCAATTTGAAGCGACTATCAAAACGTACAATACGCTGTACACTAAGTTAGCAAATAGAAAGCGTAGAAGGCGACTTAGGAAATACAAGCTAAATAAAGCTTATAAACATCTAAGACACCTCTCCAAACCGTCTGGCCAGCGTGGAGAGTGTAGGCCAAGTCCTCTGGCTGCTCTGGCCAAGTATGGCCCTAGTAGTACAGAGAGGGTCGTGCTCCTGTAGTGGAGACTAAAAAGGACCTGATGATGATGATAAGCCGAAATTACGTCGCGTTAAAGCCACATTTCGGTGGGACGTAAGTTTGACGGCAATTCCGCGGCAATGTTTTCTATACGCTACTGAAGTTGGGTTCGATTGCCAGGAATGAAACGGGGCCGGGTAGCGCAAGCGAATATCTGCTTCTTATATATTATCTTCGGCGTTTATGTTGTTGTGTCATATAAGCCGAATACATCGGAATGTTAAATCATCCGCGGAACTTCGGACGCGTACTTTAGGCATAGTGTTTTTAGACAGAAGGAGTATGCGTATTGCATCAAAAAAGTTTTGCTCGTAATTCTTACTCTGTTTATATTTTAATACCTTTACGTATCGTTGTAAATTAATTAGGGACTTATTTCTCCGCAGTCGAGATATTTCTCTCTTATTTTCATTTTACCTCATTAAAATAAATAAATTTCGTCTAGGAGGCTTGTTTATTGAATTTTTTAATAAAGATAATCGGCTTTGGTCGTTTTCTAAGCGACGAGAAAATACTTTTATTCCGCTGAGAATTTTACAAATATAATTTTCTTAATCTGTGTACTCTTGAGAATCAATTTTCGTTACTATCAAACAGTGTTACGTAACTGCCTCGACACATCATCATCAGGTCTTTGTAGTCTCCACTGCAGGAGCATGACCCTCTCTGTACTACCGGAGCCATACTTGGCCAGAGCAGCTTGTATTTCCTAAGTCACCTCTTACGATCTCCATGGGAAGAATTAAAGTGATCTTCTACTCTGCCGGAAACCATCATTTATCTTACTATTGAGAAGCAAATAATAGTGGATAAAGAGGCATTTGTGCTTCATTTCCAAAGTATATAAATTAACCATGGGTACAAATAAAGAAGGTTGTGCCCGATACAATATGGAACCATTGTGTAAGGTATAATGTATGGGATTCTAGTTTCGTTTGGCATTATCCTACACTGTAAATCATACCTAGCTCTAGCCCCTAGGGTGTCCTTGGAAGCTGAAACCATTACGCCTGGGCGATTAGGTCGCACGGCTGATTAAAACGTAACCAAACCACTCTGTTGGCGCGTATTACCGTAAAACGAACCACCTTTATTGTGGTCGTGCACCAAGCAAACCAGACCTGTCATGTTTACCTAGCTTTCTTGTGGGGCGACAGTAGGGGCGGCTCTTTAACAAATGGCTGTTGATAGTGTGTTGTACTGCGGTCAGTGGCGTATTTGAAAAATTGGGCGCCCACAGGCCTGATTGAAATTGTCCACATCATTGATGTTCATATTGCAGAATAATTTAACAAAATCCGTGTTTTGGAATAGTTCTAACATAAATGTGTTACATTGCAAAGAAACTATGTTTTCTTTAATTAAAAAGCTCAAACATCATGTATGTTTGAGCTTTTTGGCCGGCAACGCTCCTGATACACCAAGGTGTTGCAGTTGTCCATGGGCGGCGTTGATCGCTTACCATCAGGTGACTGACTTGCTCGTTTGCCGTCCAATACCATAAAAAATATAAAAAATAAAAACTATGCTTAAGGTACGCATCCAAAGTTCCGCGGCCGATTTTACGTTTCGACGTATTCGGCTGATATGACACACACCAAAAGCGCCGAAATTATGCGGCAGATATTCGCTTGCTACCACTCTTCCTTCGCTTGAGCGCCAGAATATGACACAAGACTAATCGCCTAGCAGGATTTGCTATTGCCGCCCCTGTTGTTCCTGCGCCCAAGGTCATAAGTCCCTATAACTTAGAGCACATACGCCCCAAGCTGCGGTGGTCAGCGTTCATTAGGGCTGCTATTTACTTTTAATTACATACAGACAGGCTGCAGACGGGAGCCGGGACTGTAATGCAATTTGCGCGTTCCTACCTACGAATCCTACGATCGGTATGCGATGCCCATGATGCCATAAGAAAATTCATAATTGTCTGTTTTTCGACAGTGTTTGTTCAGTCTCGGGAATTCGTTCTATGCACTGTCAGGTATTTATTGATGATGATGTTGTTTGCAATCATTGTAACAATTTACCTACAAATCAATCATAAAACAAATATACCTGTCGCAAAGAAAAAATCTAATTTATTGTTTCTAATAAATATTTTTAATTGAGAATTTGAGATTATTGAATCAGATATTATTCATTTATTCAGATCAAGCTCACCCTCTAAAATTATAAAAGAAGAATGAAAGGTATCCTTACTTCCTTACTAATATTATAAATGCGAAAGTGAGTTTGTTTGTTGGTTTGTTTGTTTGTTTGTTACGTTTTCACGCCGTAACTACTGAACCGATCATCATGAAATTTTGCATACAAGTTCTATGGAGAGCGGAGAAGGACATAGGCTATCTTTTATTCCGGGAAAAGGTACTATTCCCGAGGGATCGACATTGACGCGGGCGGAGCCGCGGGCGAAAGCTAGTCTGTAATATTTTTTTCGGCCATTGGACCGCTTGACGAATAAACCATTTTAGGAGCAGTTAAAAAACGCTTGACCTGTTGACAATATTTTCTCGCTTGACCAATTATTCCCTACATCATAATTTATGACGTTCCATCCAGCAAAAGTGTTTTGTTCCAGCGGAGTCGCAGGCGAAAGCTAGGCTAATGTATATAGATTTTCGGTGAAGACATTGGTGGAATAAGTTTCAAAATGTCTAATTATTTGTAATGGTTTCCGTAAATACTGGGTTCAGTAGAATAGCCTGTGCTACTATACTACTAGAATCTATCTATAAATTTTCGGTCAAGACATTAGAGGAATAAGTTTCCAAATGCCTAATTATTTGTAATGGTTTCCGTAAATACTGAGATCAGTAGAACAGTCTATGTTTATAAATTTTCGGTCAAGACATTAGTGGAATAAGTTTTAAATGCCTAATTATTTATAATGGTTTCCGTAGATACTGGGATCAGTAGAACAGTCTATGTTTATAAATTTTCGGTCAAGACATTAGTGGAATAAGTTTCCAAATGCCTAATTATTAATAATGGTTTCCGTAGATACTGGGATCAGTAGAACAGTCTATGTTTATAAATTTTCGGTCAAGACATTAGTGGAATAAGCTTCCAAATGCCTAAATAATTGTAATTGTTTCCGTAAATACTGGTATCATTACAGTAGGATAGCAATTATGCTACTACAAGATATATTCTAACTATCTATAGATTTTCGGTCACGATATTAGTAGAATAAATTTCAAAATGCGTAATTATTTGTAACGCTTTCCGAAAATACTGGGCTCAATAGGAACAGCCTGTGCTACTACAAGACTCTATCTATAAATTTTCGGTCAAGATATTAGCGGAAAGTTTCAAAATGCCTTATTATTTTTAATAGGATAATTAGTCAGCCTATGCCACTACAACACAATAACTATTTATAAATTTTCGGTCAAGACCTTAGTGGAATAAGTTTTCAAATGTCTAACTATTTGTAACGTGTTCCGAAAATACTGGGCTCAATAGGGACAGCCTGTGCTACTACAAGACTCTATCTATAAATTTTCGGTCAAGACATTAGCAGAAAGTTTCAAAATGTCTTATTATTTTTAAAAGGATCAGTAGGACAGCCTATGCTACGGCAAAACTCTGACTATCTATAAATTTTCGGTGAAGACATTAGCAGAAAGTTTCAAAATGCCTTATTATTTTTATAAGGATCAGTAGGACAGCCTATGCTACTGCAAAACTCTGACTATCTATAAATTTTCGGTCAAGACATTAGCAGAAAGTTTCAAAATGCCTTATTATTTTTAAAAGGATCAGTAGGACAGCCTATGCTACTGCAAAACTCTGACCATCTATAAATTTTCGGTCAAGACATTAGTGGAATAAGTCTCCAAATGCCTAACTATTTGTAACGGGTTCCGTAAATACCGGGATCAGTACATACGTTAATGCGGGACAAAACCGCCCTTCTTCGGCTGTCGTTACTCATTCGGGGAATTTCGAAACGGCTTGTTTTGTTCTGGACCGGGTTCACTGACCTCATTACTATGGGTAATTCAATTATGGAGTCAGACTTTATTGTAGGCCGTTCTAATGGACGCATGGCTGTAGTAATTTCGTATCAATCTTATTTATTGGAACCTAGATATGTCTTCCATGCTGGTCTGGAAAAAAGAAAAACGTAGAATGTGCCAGCTGCTTCTCTTCTCGCGCAGACCGTAAAAACCGATCGAGGGATTGGGCTAAATTCTGCAGAATCATGTCAATAGGCGATGCGGCTAGCAACCCATCACTATATTGAGGCTCTGTCTACCCCGCAAGGGAAATAGACGTGATACTATATATGTCTAACTTTCGTACTTCTTCATGACCCCATGTTTTGATAGTTGCTGTGTGAGGATGTATGCATAGTGCAGCTTTTATTTAGCTTGCAATGTATGTATGTAACTATGTTCGGGTCGAATTTTGCAACTCAATTTTGAAGCAAATATTATCCACTGATAGAGTTGAAATTTTGTATACTCGTGTTTAGTTTGGAAGACAATACATGGTAAGAAATGTGACCTCATTCTAAATCTAACATGGCGTAACACCCAAGTGATGATAAAAGCTTGTTTTTAAAATTTTTTTTTACTTTTAATTTATTTGTTGCTCGCGTTCGATATATAATACCCTTAAAGAGGTGACTCGGACTATCAATATGAACAACTTTTCCTATGGGACCAATGCTGGGAACTCAAAAAAAAAATCCGCCCAGCCAGTTTGTATGGGAATGTTGAATTTTATTTTGAGTTCCCAGCATTGTTCCCATAGGAAAAGTTGTTCATTTTGACGGTCTGAGTCACCCCTTTAAGGGTCCAAAACGATAAAAATTCACCATGTATATGTATGTATAATAGACAATTAATTATTTTGTATTGACCATAGTTTTTGTTTGTTTTTAGTATTTTATAATACTAGCTGTTGCCCGCGGCTCCGCCCGCGTTAGTGTCGATCCCTCAGGAACAGTAGAATTTCTAAGAAGCGTAAAAAAGACGACAGACAGAGTTACTTTCGCATTTATAATATTAGTCTTATTATTGAAGTATGGATATTATTATGAATACTTCTAAGTCCAGAAATGAGAAAATTTCCATAAAAACTTTATCCTTCCATTTTACCCCTTTAGGAGTGAATTTTGTCCATTTCACCAACATACCTATATCTTTTTAAATTGTAATCAAGAACTTACATACCTATTTATTTTCATACTTCATATGTAACAAATTTCAAGTTTCTAGGCGCAGCAGCTTCGGTTGCGTTTAATTATAAGTCAGATTTGCCGTTTGCCCGCGGCTACGCCGCCGCCGTTAGTGTCCATCCTTCAGGAACAGTAGAATTTCCCGGAATAAAAGGTACCATATGTCCTTCCCCGGGTCTCAAACTTCATCGAAATTGGTTCAATGATTGAAGCGTGAAAAGAAGACAGACTTACTTTCAAAGATTCAAGATTCAAAGATTTATTCAGAAACTAGCTGTTGCCCGCGGCTCCGCCCGCGTTTATATCGTTCCCCTGGAAACAGTAGAAATGATAAAAATTCCATACAAACCCCTCCCCCTCTGCTTTTTCCCCTTAAGGTGGAATTTAATACATTTCACCTGCATAGCATATCTTTAGCCCTTAAGGAAGGGATTTTGCCCATGTTGCCCCTTAAGGATCTTTTTAATTGTAATCGAGAACTTACATACCTATTTTTATATTCTAAGTCTAGAAATGGAAAAATCCCATACAAACTTTAGGTACCCCCTATTTACCCCTTCAAGGGAGAATGTCGTCTGGTTCACCTAAACAGATCTTTTTTAATTTTAATTGAGAACTTGTACCTACTTTCAAACTTCTAAGTCCAGAAATGAGAAAATTCCATAAAACTTCACCCCCTTTGATTTTCTGAAAATCCTTTCTTAGTGCTCATTTACATCATAAAAAGAATCCCTGTGCCAAATTTCAAGTTTCTGGGCACAGTAGTTTCGGCTGTGCGTTGATATATAAGTCAGGTTTGCCTTTGGCCCGCGGCTCCGCCCGCGTAAGTGTCGATTTCTCAGAAACAGTAGAATTACCCGGAATACATTTTAGTTCATGACTTTCAATGAAACACCTTAATATTGAATTTCAATTGAATAACTTCAAAAACTGAAAGTTTCATACTAACTTTGCATGAGAAAAATATTTTACTCGTGTTTCATGCCTTTCAGTAAAGAACCTTCATGCTGAATTTTATTCGACTAACTTAAAAAATGGCAAAGTTTCATGCTTACTTTGCACCCCTGTTTTACCCCCTTAAGGGATGATTTTTGAGTAAAATATTTTACTCGTGTTTCATACCTTTCAGTAAAGAACCTTCATGCTGAATTTCATTCGAATAAATTCAAAAACGACAAAGTTTCATACTAATTTTGCAACCCATTTTACCCCCTTAGGAGATGAATTTCCAAAAAACCTTTCTTAGTGCCTCCCCTACGTTATAAAAGGAACCCCTGTGCAAAATTTCAAGTTCCTAACCTTTATAGTTTAGGCCCTGCGTTGATATGTCAGTCAGTCAGTCAGCTTCTCCTTTTTTTTAGTATGGATTACTATGGAAAGTATGGATAGGTATAATGCTGTCGTATAATGATGATGAATTGACTTTGGATTTCAATTTTTTTATGTCACTATTATCTATTATTTTATTTTATTTTGCTATATGTTTGCAGGCAAACTCATGCCTTAAGTTCATTCAAATGACGATAACTTTTTTTTTAATGAACCGATTTTGATGAAACAAACTTTAAATGTTTTGCTGAGTTAAAACAAAGCAATTGGTGAAAGTTTGACGTAAATCGGTTCAGTATTTTCGGAGATAATCGTGATCATACATACAGACAGACAGACAGACAGACAGACAGACAGACAGACAAGAAATTCGAAAAAACATTTTTTGCTTTCTATTATTCTTTTTAAGTGTCCCTCTATCCATTTCAGTCAAAAATTCTAAATGTACAGACAAAATATTTTTACTGTTTTATTATATGTATAGAATAGGCCTTTTCAGGCACTTTTTCGCATTTATAATATTATTATGGTGGATTACTATGGAAAGTATGGATAGGTATAATGCTGTCGTATAATGATGATGAATTGACTTTGGATTTTAATTTTCCTATGTCACTAATTTAATCACTTTTTTTATTATGCTATACATGGAGAAATTTTGATCGTTCTGGACCCTTAAAGGGGTGATTCAGCCTATCGATAGGAACAACCTTTCCTATGGGACAAATGATGGGAATTCAAAATAAGAATGGGCAGCTCCATACAAAAACTTTCGGCGGCCCGGTAAATTTTTATGGGAACTTCAAAAAAAATTTTGAGTTCCCAGCAATGGGTCCCATAGGAAAAGTTGTTTATCAACGGGCTGATCATCCCTTAAAGGATCCAGAACGATCAAAATTTCACCGTGTATATTTGCAGGCAAACTCATATAGAGTTCATTCAAATGACGATAACTTTTTTGTTGATGAACCGATTTTGATGAAACTAACTTTAAATGTTTTGCTGAGTTAAAACAAAGCAATTGCTGAAAGTTTGAAGTAAATCGGTTCAGTATTTTCGGAGATAATCGTGATCATACATACAGACAGACAGACAGACAAAAAATTCCAAAAATATTTTTTTGCTTTCTATTATTCTTTCTAAGTGTCCCTCTATCCATTTCAGTCAAAATTCTAAATGTACAGCCAAAATTTTTACTGTTTTATTATATGTATTACTAGCTGTTGCCCGCGGCTCCGCCCGCGTTAATGTCGTTGCCTTGGGAACAGTAGAAATGAAAAAAAATCCATACAAACCCCTCCCCCTCTGCTTTTAATACATTTCACCTGCATAGATCTTTAGCCCTTAAGGAGGGGATTTTGCCCATTTCACCTACACAGATATTTTTTTATTGTAATGGAGAACTTCTTACTGTCATATTTCTAAGTAAATAAAAAAAATCCATACAAACTTTACCCCACCTATTTTACCCCTTCAAGGGAAAATTTCGTCCATTTTAACTACACAGATCCTTTTAATTGTAATGTAAACATACATACTTATTTTTATATTTCTATGTCCAGAATGAGAAAATTTCCATACAATCCCCCACCCCCCCCTTTATCCCTTAAGGGGGGAATTTTATACATTTCACCTACACAGATCTTTTTTAATTGTAATCTAAAACGTATATACTTATTTTCATACTTCTAAGTCTAGAAATGAAAAAAAAAAGCCAAACTAACTTTACTCCCCTATTTATCCCTTCAGGCGAAAATGTCGTCGGTTTTACCTACATACATCTTTTTATTTGTAATATAGAACGTCCAGAAATGAGAAAATGTCCATACAAACTTAACCCCCCCCCTTCCCCCCATGTTGCCCCTTAAGGAGGGGATTTTATACATTTCACCTACACAGATCTTTTTTAATTGTAATCTAAAACGTATATACTTATTTTCATACTTCTAAGTCTAGAAATGAAAAAAAAAGCCAAACTAACTTTACTCCCCTATTTATCCCTTCAGGCGAAAATTTTGTCGGTTCTACCTACATACATCTTTTTATTTGTAATATAGAACGTCCAGAAATGAGAAAATGTCCATACAAACTTAACCCCCCCAACCCATGTTGCCCCTTAAGGAGGGGATTTTATACATTTCACCTACACAGATCTTTTTAATTATAATCGAGAACTTGCAAACCCTTTTTTTTTATTCTAAGTCTAGAAATGGAAAAATTCCATACAAACTTTACCCCCAATTTACCCCTTCAAGGGAGAATGTTGTCTGGTTCACCTAAACAGATCTTTTTTAATTTTATTGAGAACTTGTCTACCTACTTTCAAACTTCTAAGTCCAGAAATGAGAAAATTCCATAAAACTTCAGCCCCTTTGATTTTCTAAAAATCCTTTCTTAGTGTTCATTTACATTATAAAAAGAATCCCTGTGCTAAATTTCAAGTTTCTGGGCACAGTAGTTTTGGCTGTGCGTTGATATATAAGTCAGGGTTGCCTTTGGCCCGCGGCTCTGCCCGCGTAAGTGTCGATGTCTCAAGAACAGTAGAATTATCCGGAATACAGTAGTTCATGACTTTCAATGAAACACCTTAATATTGAATTTCAATTGAATATCTTCAAAAACGGAAATTTTCATACTAACTTTGCATCCCCGTTATAGGGATGATTTTTAAGAAAAATAGTTTACTCGTGTTTCATGCCTTTCAGTAAAGAACCTTCATGCTAAATTTCGTTCGACTAACTTTAATAATGGCAAAGTTTCATGCTTACTTTGCACCCCTATATTACCCTCTTAAGGGATGATTTTTGAGTAAAATATTTACTCGTGTTTCATACCTTTCAGTAAAGAACCTTCATGCTGAATTTCATTCGAATAACTTCAAAAACGACAAAGTTTCATACTAACTTTGCAACTCGTTTTACCCCCTTAGGAGATGAATTTCCAAAAATCCTTTCTTAGTGCTAAAAGGAACCCTGTGCAAAATTTCAAGTTCCTAACCGTTATAGTTTAGGACCTGCGTTGATATGTCAGTCAGTCAATCAGCTTTTCCTTTTTTATTAGTATTCTTCTTCTTCTTTTCGAGTCGTAATGTCTTTATAATTACAACAATTTTGCCCAGTATGTGGCCACGGCCACTGCCCTGTCGTTTGCCTCCTCTAGATCCTTTTGTATTGATTACTATGGATAGCATGGATAGGTATAATGCTGTCGTTTATTGATGATGAATTGACTTTGGATTTTAATTTTCTTATGTCACTTATTATTTTTTGTTATATGTTTGCAAGCAAACTCATGCCTTGAGTTCATTCAAATGACGATAACTTTTTTTTTAATGAACCGATTTTGATAAAACAAACTTTAAATGTTTTGCTGAGTTAAAAGAAAGCAATTGGTGAAAGTTTGAAGTAAATCGGTTCAGTATTTTTGGAGATAATCGTGATCATACATACAGACAGACAGACAGACAGACAGACAGACAGACAGACAAGAAATTCGAAAAAAATTTTTTTGCTTTCTGTTATTCTTTTTAAGTGTCCCTCTATCCATTTCAGTCAAAAATTCTAATTGTACAGACAAAATATTTTTACTGTTTTATTATATGTATAGATTATATGTATATAGATTATTATATGTATAGATATAGATAGATAGATGAATGATTTATTGACTACTAGTAATTAAGTATAATGTAATTGTTGCATAAAAATAATATGCACGCTTTTCTAAAACAAAATGTGTTGGCACTTTTAAAGGAATTACCATCTTGTACCTACATTTCTGCAAATAAAGAAATTCAATTGAATTGATATGATCGAAGGCTGCACGCCTTATTGACGATGTTGATGAAATTTTGCACACCTTATTTCACATTTTTTAGGTCATTACCTGAATACCAAACCAAACCCAAAAAAAGTATTGTTCCTGCTGGATCAGCATTAAGGTGAGCGGAGTCGCGGGCCACAGCTAGTTCTGGTATAAAGAGCTCCTAATCACCTGTCGGCCTATTCACTAACTTAGTGTACAACGTTTTGATAGTCATTATAAAATACATTGCGCCTTTTGTATGATTGACTATTTTTATTTAAGATATAAAAAACGTAATGTATTTTGAAGTGACTATGAAAACTTTGTACACTAAGTTGCAAATAGGCCGGCTGATCTACTTGTCCTGTCCGATGTTATTATAGCGATAAAGTTGTATGGATAGAAATGGATAGTCATAAACTGAGTATGTTTTCCTTTTCGGGACGTTTCATTGCAAATAGTTACTTTTCTCGATTAACTAAAAGCGCAAAATAAAAGCTAAGAGATCTCCCTAAGCTTTTATTTCGTTTGCAATTAAGGTGTGCAATGAACTTATGCTACGTATGTTGGCCAGGTCAATTCTTACAACTGAAATTTTAAAGCAGTTATCCTCAACCATATATGCATATGTATATTTTTCGTTGTGCTATGGCAATAACTCCCAAAAATAAGCACAGAAGTAAAAAATAACAATGTTATATCAAAAAGTCATCAATGCCGAAAATTTTTGATTAAGCGTAGCAAGAGATTGTCACGAAAATGAATTTCTGAGAAAACTTAAGTCTTCTTACATTGGTTCTTATTTTATAGGATTCCAAAACACAGAATTTTATTACTAAGCCTCCGTTGCCCGTTCGTCCGTCTGTAACAGGACTGTATCTATTGAACTGTAATAGGTGACGCCTCGATTTTTTACAGAATGTGTGTGTACCTACCTACTTATATCTTTTGCCGCTTTAACAACAAATAATAATAACAAAAATTAAATGTCCAAATCTATAGAAGATAGAAAGAAATATTCTATGTTGATACGGAACCCCTTAATGTGTGTTTCCGACTCGCACTTTGCTGGTTTTATTATTTTGTCAACATGGCCACAAGACGATTCAGGTAATATAATACAAAAGGATTCCTGCGATTTGGCTTTTTATGGCCGATCACATGAAACGGCCGCTTCCAGCCACCGCCCCGTTCGCTGCCGTAATTGGATAGAGCTTAATGAATTTAACGTTTGTTTTATGGCCCGATAAAGTCTCGCATTGATCTCAATCTTTAATAACACGTGTACCATCAAAATGTGTACCACGTGTACCAAAAAAACAGCCTCCGCGGTCCAGTGGTTAAGGCGTTTGCCTATTGACCCGGGGGTCGTGGGTTCAATTCCCACCGGAAGCATACTTTGTTTAGTTGCTTCCAGTTTGGTTAGGACATTGCAGGCTTGAATCACCTGATTGTCTGATAATGAAGATGATTCCGTGCCTCGGAAGGCACGTTAAGCCGGTGGTCCCGGCTGCTATCTAGTAGTCGTTAAAGGAACTACGTCAGAGGCCGAGTGGTGGTTCCGAAGAACTCTGGCACCAGGGTGTGCATGGTCGATTGACCATGACACCTATAGACCGGGGGCCGGTGGCAGGACTTCCTACCTCATAAGATACCTCAATGAGACTAGTATGTAGTGAAAGTAGGTGCTTTGGAGGTGGGGTCCAGGTAGGGTTGCCACTCCGTAACCTGGAAGAACCATAAAAAAAAAGGTGTCGAAAACGTCAATTTTGGCCAAAAATTATCTCATCAGATACTCGAACGGGAGTTTGACGTAGTGAAAGATATCCTTATGGAGAGGTGAACCAGATAAGGTTGCCTGCGGCAACCCTGGAAGAAGTCCAAGTTCAGCCACCCTGAAAGGGGCGATTTTTCATGGTATTTTATCTCATAAGATACCTCAATGAAACTAGTGCCCGATGTTAGTTCTGAGGGTCGGCACTGCGAATAAAATAGGTTGCCTGCGGCAACCCTGGAAGAACCCATGTTCAGGCACGTTTAAGACGTGGAATTTGAAAATTAAAGTACTAAAAAAAAACTCGGAACCATATCCAAAAGCACTGCAGGATTACGACCGTAATATTATTTTTAACCGACTTAAAAAAAACAGGTTTTCAATCCAATGTTCAATATATTCTCTAAAACTTTTAATTGCATTGTAACTAATATTAACTGATGTTTCATATTACATTTGATTTAGTGTAAGTTCCATCAAAATCGGTTCAGTAGTTTTCGAGATATAGGCTAATACGTATAACTGTGCCATTTTTTTTAATCTCATATAGTACATGAATGAAACTAGTGCCCGATGTTAGTTCTGAGGGTCGGCACTGCGAATAAAATAGGTTGCCTGCGGCAACCCTGGAAGAACCCATGTTCAGGCACGTTTAAGACGTGGAATTTGAAAATTAAAGTACTAAAAAAAAATTCGGAACCATATCCAAAAGCACTGCAGGATTACGACCGTAATATTATTTTTAACCGACTTAAAAAATACAGGTTTTTAATCCAATGTTCAATATATTCTCTAAAACTTTTAATTGCATTGTAACTAATATTAACTGATGTTTCATATTACATTTGATTTAGTGTAAGTTCCATCAAAATCGGTTCAGTAGTTTTCGAGATATAGGCTAATACGTATAACTGTGCCATTTTTTTTAATCTCATATAGTACATGAATGAAACTAGTGCCCGATGTTAGTTCTGAGGGACAGGACAGCGAATAAAATAGGTTGCCTGCGGCAACCCTGGAAGAACCCTTGTTCAGGCACGTTTAAGACGTGGAATTTTAAAATTAAAGTACTAAAAAAAAACTCGGAACCATATCCAAAAGCACTGCAGAATTACGATCGTAATGTTATTTTTAACCGACTTAAAAAAAATAGGTTTTCAATCCAATGTTCAATTTATTCTCTAAAACTTTTAGTTGTATTGCAACTAATATTAATTGATGTTTCATTTTGTATTGGATAAATTATATTTAATTAGCCACATATGTTCATATTAATTATAATAAATATGTCTGTAATCTAGGATAAGCATTTCAACACAATTGTTTTTTGTTTTTTGTTATGATAAATGAATTGAATTGAATTTACGTTACATTTGATTTAGTGTGAGATGCATCAAAATCGGTTCATTAGTTCTCGAGATATAGGCTAATACGTATAACTGTGCCATTTTTTATCTCATGTAGTACATGAATGAAACTAGTGCAGGTTGTAAGTACTGACGATCTTGTATATGAATAAAATAGGTTACGAATTTATACGTGGAATTTGAAAAATAATCATTTAAAAAGGAAGTTGGAATTATATTCAAAAGCAATGCGAAATTAAGATTGCGATGCTTTTCAACTGACTTCAAAAAAGTGAGGTTATCTTTTCCATAACCTATTGGTTATGTTAATTTTACTTATTTTATATTATTTTGGTTTAACTTGTTGCCAGTTGCATTAAACTAGGTTAGCAGTTTTCGAGTTATAAACAAATACGTCTTAGTGTAAACTTTTAGCTTATACGGAACATTTGTCTCCGTAATAAATCAGTGAAACACACCAACTTTCTATGTCTACAGAGGCAATAAACGATATAAGAGCATTTCAGACATTATTCTCGCCACACCCGGTGATGCGAATAAGTTTAACAACTGGCGAGTAGAAGCAGATCTGCTACCTTTATCTGATCATAGAGCCATGACCATGAAACTGGTATATGTGAATTAAATGATACAACAACAATCCCCCCAAAATACTAGTACAAGGAAATACCAAACAGCGAAAGCTAACTGGACTATATTTGAAAAGAATGTTAGAGGAAAACTCCTAGCAGATCAAATAACCCAGTACTCAATCAGCCGTATTAAAGATAGGGAAGGCCTTGATGACCTGGTGGCCAGATACTCGGAGATTGTTACAAGGGCTTGCGAAGCATCGATTCCCAAACTTAAGCCTAAAACGTAATGTAAATTAATAAAGTGGTGGAACCCGCTACTGGCTGAGATGAAAGCTGTTAAAAGAAAGAGAACATCTGGGAACGGCTTATAGGACTGTGAAAGCGTGTGGACTGGTGGAGAAGGACAGACTAATGAAAGATCTAAACGGAAGCGGCCTTTTGTGTCCAGAAAAGTCCGCAGAACTGCTGGCTGAAACCTTTTATCCAACCGACACATAGGCGAGGCTTCTTGAGTCATTGCTTAGAATGACTCAAGAAGCCTCGAAATGATACGAGAAGAAGCCGAAAACATTGTACGGGCCCTGGATACCGAAACGCTCATCTCGATGCAATGTAACCGTTTCGTATGTACGAGCTTCTTACAGTGCTGAATGGAATGAGCCCAAGAGAGGCCCCGGGACATGATGGCTTCACAGCTAATATCTGCACCCATGCACTTATGGCTTGTCCCGAGGTTATGCTTGCCCTATATAACGCATCCTTACGCCTCGGATATTTCCCCAGAACCTGGAAAAGAGCTGTTATAAAAACAATACCCAAACCCGTTAAGGAGGACTACTTCGCACTCACAATTGTAAAGGAAGCCCAAAACGGGAAACAGATGGCATTAGTCCTATCACTGGACATTGAAGGGGCATGCGATAATGCCTGGTGGCCCGGTGGAATAAAGGGATTGGCAGAAAAGAGAACAGATCCGGCTTTGATGCGGCTCATGGCAAGCAACCTAAAAGATAGGAAAATAGTGCTCCAGTACGCAGGAGCCACAGTTGAGAGGAACACCACTAAGGGGTACAACCAGGTTCGACATGTGGCCCGCTACTGTGAAACGTATAGCTTGACCCGCTCCTGAGGGAAGCTGAGAAGATCGAGGCTCATGTAGAAGCGTTCTCTGACGATATTTTTATCATAGCATCGGGAAAAGACCAATACCAGGTTGAATCTAAAGCGAATGCCGCCCTTAAGCTTATTACGGCTTGGGGAAGGAATGTAAAGATGAGATTTGCAGCGCACAAAACTTAAGCAATGCTGGTCATACACAAGCTAAAGTTCTCCGAGCCTAGGGTGTATCTGGAGGGAGCGCCAATCGCATTGAGCGAATCGATTAAGATTCTGGGACCCTAGATTGAAATCTAAACTTTAACGCCCACATAAAAGAGGTCGCCAAGGAAGCCGTGAACCTCCATAAAATGGTAAAGAGAGCGTCAAGAGCACAAATTATAAAAATGCTATTCACAGCGGTAATAGAGCCCACAGTACTCTATGCCGCAAGTGTGTGGCGTGATGCAGTGCAGAACAGGTGGGTGAAAGCGACTCTCGATCGCCTCACGAGACGATTCACAATAATGATCACAAAGTTACACCGAACAGTCTCATTAAATGCTACGTCTGTAATGGCCGGAACGCTTCCCTTAGATCTTAGAGCCAGAGAACTTAAAGAGCTCTATGAAATTAAAAGAGGAAAACCGATACCCAGTCTTCCAGGACGCCCGACCTCTGAGTCTTGCTGACCTCCAGCTCCAGATAATAGAAAAAGAACCCCATTCTCACTTATAAGTAATTATAGTGATCTCAATAAGTTGGATGCGGAGAGTATTCGGATCTATATGTATGGGAGAAAAACTGAGGGCAGAGTGGGAGCAGGTGCAGGTGCATACGTCTGGAAGCTTGGAAGGAAATTTTAAAAACATTTTTTAAATTAGCAGACTACTGCACAGGGATTTTAGTATGGCGGCCAGAGCTGGCCGCCATACTAAAATCCCTTGAAATATCCACAAAAAGAACATATGACAAGGCTGCAGTTCTCAGTGACTCAAGATCAGCGGTGGCTGACGATCGGAAACCACACGGCTAAAAACTGTATAAAAGAAGGCAAACATAACCATTTTGATTCAAAAAGAAGAAGATTGGGACTGGGTATGGAGTTGACACATGAAAATACATTGAGAGCATTTGGACTGCTGTAGACGAGTCATAAGATGTGTGGCCCGGGCGAACCGGGAAAAATATTTAATGTTTATATATAAATAATTAACATAACCAATAGGTTATGGAAAAGAAAACCTCACTTTTTGAAGTCGGTTAAGAACCATCGCAATCGTAATCTCGCCTTGCTTTTAAAAATGGTACCAAATTATTTTTTAAATGATTAATTTTTCAAATTCCACGTATAAATCCGTAACCCGGAACAATCCAAGTTCATCCCCGAACTTGGATTGTTCCAGGTTTCGGATTGGCAACCTATTTTATTCATATACAAAATCGTCAGTGCTAACATCGGGCACTAGTTTCATTCATGTATTATATGAAATTAAAAAAAAATGGCACAGTTATACGTATTAGCCTATATCTCGAAAACTACTGAACCGATTTTGATGGAACTTACACTAAATCAAATGTAATATTAAACATCAGTTAATATTAGTTACAATGCAATTAAAAGTTTTAGAGAATATATTAAACATTGGATTGAAAACCTATTTTTTTTGAAGTTGGTTAAAAATAATATTACGATCGTAATCTTACAGTGCTTTTGGATATGGTACCGAGATTTTTTTTATTACTTTAATTTTCAAATTCCACGTCTTAAACGTGCCTGAACATGGGTTCTTCCAGGGTTGCCGCAGGCAACCTATTTTATTCGCAGTGCCGACCCTCAGAACTAACATCGGGCACTAGTTTCATTCATGTACTATATGAGATTAAAAAAAATGGCACAGTTATACGTATTAGCCTATATCTCGAAAACTACTGAACCGATTTTGATGGAACTTACACTAAATCAAATGTAATATGAAACATCAGTTAATATTAGTTACAATGCAATTAAAAGTTTTAGAGAATATATTGAACATTGGATTGAAAACCTGTTTTTTTTAAGTCGGTTAAAAATAATATTACGGTCGTAATCCTGCAGTGCTTTTGGATATGGTTCCGAGTTTTTTTTTAGTACTTTAATTTCCAAATTCCACGTCTTAAACGTGCCTGAACATGGGTTCTTCCAGGGTTGCCGCAGGCAACCTATTTTATTCGCAGTGCCGACCCTCAGAACTAACATCGGGCACTAGTTTCATTGAGGTATCTTATGAGATAAAATACCATGAAAAATCGCCCCTTTCAGGGTGGCTGAACTTGGACTTCTTCCAGGGTTGCCGCAGGCAACCTTATCTGGTTCACCTCTCCATAAGGATATCTTTCACTACGTCAAACTCCCGTTCGAGTATCTGATGAGATAATTTTTGGCCAAAATTGACGTTTTCGACACCTTTTTTTTTATGGTTCTTCCAGGTTACGGAGTGGCAACCCTACCTGGCCCCCACCTCCAAAGCACCTACTTTCACTACATACTAGTCTCATTGAGGTATCTTATGAGGTAGGAAGTCCTGCCACCGGCCGCCGGTCTACTACTCGAAATGATGATGATGACCATCAAAATATTACAACCATCTACACCATAAAGGATAAGAAGAGCCCCACAATCAGGCGAGCAATCTTGGCGTATACAGGGTGAAATTGAATTCATTAGCAAACGTGTAAGGAGTGACTTAAACAACGAATCTGAACAACTTTCATAGTGGGACCAACTCCGAAATTGATAAATAAAAAATCAGCTGTTTCAGAGATTTTGCCCAAGTAGATATTCCACTATTGTATGAAACAGCAGATAATTTTTTCACGATGTCGAAGTTGGTCCCTTAATGAAAGTTGTTTAGATTCGTGGTCTGAGTCACTCCATAAAAGTTTGCTAATGAATTTAATTTCATCCTGTATAGGTAGCGATCTTATAATATATCTATAATAACGATACATAAATAAATAAGTAAAATTTTAAGACCCAGGCCAATCTGAGAAAAAATGTTTTCCATCTTGACCGGGGCTCGAACCCGGGAAGCTACTCAAATGCACTTGCGGTTCCACTGAGCCACAAGGGTTGCCTATATATACACAGACTATTAAACCTGATGCTTCATGGACCACAAGGTCGGTCCTAGAGGTTAATATCTACATTCGTCTCTATTTACTGGGTACGTTCGCGATGAAGCGTACAAATTGCTGGAGTTTATCACACTGTTCTTCAATCAGTTCAATTCTCAGAAACAATTTCGACCTAATTGAGGGATATTTGTTACACATACTAGTTGTTCCCGTGACCTCGTCTGCCTTCATCATCATCAGGTCTTTTTAGTCTCCACTGCAGAAGCATGACCCTCTCTGTACTACCGGAGCCATACTTTGTCAGAGTAGACAGAGGATTTGGCCTACACTCTCCTCGCTGGCCAGACGGGTTGGAGAGATCTCGTTGATGTTTATGAGCTTTGTTTAGGTTGTATTTCCTAAGTCGCCTCTTACGACCTCCATGGGAAGACTAGGAGTGGTCCTATTCTACTCCGCCGGGAACCACACGGCTACGTCTGCATTCAGTACCTACTAAATATCAATAGAACCCTTCGATCAAATATAATGGTAGGTATACGATTCGCGCTCGAAAAGTGGCACCGGCAAAACAGCGCACTAACCGAGTTTTGGAGCTGTTTTGAGTTTCAATAAATTTCGCTAGCACTCACGCGTCTCGCGATGACGAAGGTCAGTGAAAAGATGCAAATTATATTTGATCGAAGACAGAATCCCGTATAGTAATCATTAAGGAAAACTTCCCAACTATTGGTTGGTTGGGTACTGTACTTTTTTCCAAAATGAAAGGTAGTCTTTGTGTTAAGAAGGTACTGCTCAAAATTGTGGAAATTTACGTGTTTTCAAATCACTAGTTCTATGCGCTGAATTAATGAAATACATCAATAGTATTTTTATAATTAAGATCGATCCTTGCACAAGATCATCCCCTTATTGGAATTTGAAACAGATACTTATGAAATTTTAAACGTTTTATATATATTTTATGAAATTTAAAAACATTTTCTTCGAAAAGTTTGTAAACTTTTCGTCTAAATGTAAATTGGAAATACCACCAGCATTTTGAACACCCTGCCCGCCGACCGAAGCGATTTAAGATACAGCTGGTTATACCACAAAATTCCGTCCGTTTTTTCTACATTTGCAAGGGAATCCAAACTTACAGAGCACATCCCGTGAACTCAGAATCTGGAAATTTGGTACAAAGCAACGTCTTATAGCACAGATAAAGAAAAAATTGCGAAATATATACATTCTTAGTTACATCATGTAATAAAAATATTTTTTACTAGCTGTTGCCCGCGGCTCCGCCCGCGTTAATGTCATTCCCTTGGGAACAGTAGAAATGATAAAAATTCCATACAAACCCCTGCCCCTTTGCTTTTTCCCCTTTCGGGGGAATTTAATACATTTCACCTGCATAGATCTTTAGCCCTTAAGGAGGGGATTTTGCCCATTTCACCTACACAGATATTTTTTTATTGTAATGGAGAACTTCTTATTGTCATATTTCTAAGTAAATAAAAAAAATCCAAACAAACTTTACCCCACCTATTCTACCCCTTCAAGGGGAAATTTCGACCATTTTAACTACACAGATCTTTTTAATTGTAATGTAAACATATATACTTATTTTTATACTTCTATGTCCAGAAATGAGAAAATTTCCATACAATCCCCCCCCCTCCCCCCTTTATCCCTAAAGGGGGAAATTTTGTACATTTCACCTACACAGATCTTTTTTAATTGTAGAAGACTAGAACCTAGAACGTATATACTTATTTTCATACCTCTAAGTCTAGAAATGGAAAAATTCCACACAAACTTTACCCCCTATTTACCCCTTCAAGGGAGAATGTTGTCTGGTTCACCTAAACAGATCTTTTTTAATTTTAATTGAGAACTTGCGTACCTACTTTCAAACTTCTAAGTCCAGAAATGAGAAAATTCCATAAAACTTCAACCCCTTTGATTTTCTAAAAATCCTTTCTTAGTGCTCATTTACATCATAAAAAGAATCCCTGTGCCAAATTTCAAGTTTCTGCGCACAGTAGTTTTGGCTGTGCGTTGATATATAAGTCAGTTTTGCCTTTGGCCCGCGGCTCCGCCCGCGTAAGTGTCGATTTCTCAGGAACAGTAGAATTACCCGGAATACATTAGTTTATCACTTTCAATGAAACACCTTAATATTGAATTTCAATTGAATAACTTCAAAAACGGAAAGTTTCATACTAACTTTGCATCCCCGTTATATCCCCTTAGGGGATGATTTTTGAGACAAAATATTTTACTCGTGGTTCATGCCTTTTAGTAAAGAACCTTCATGCTGAATTTCATTCGAATAACGTCAAAAACTACAAAGTTTCATACTAACTTTGCAACCCGTTTTTCCCCCTAAGGAGATGAATTTCCAAAAATCCTTTCTTATTGCTCCCCTACGTTATAAAAAGAACCCCTGTGCAAAATTTCAAGTTATAGTTTAGGCCCTGCGTTGATATGTCAGTCAGTCAGTCAGCTTCTCCTTTTTTTTAGTATGGATTACTATGGATAGTATGGATAGGTATAATGCTGTCGTATAATGATGATGAATTGACTTTGGATTTTAATTTTCTTATGTCACTTATTATTTTATTTTATTTTTGCTATATTTTTCCAGCAAACTCATGCCTTGAGTTCATTCAAAAGACGTTAACTTTAAAAAAAAAAACGATTTTCATGAAACAAACTTTAAATGTTAAACTGAGTTAACAAAGCAATTGGTAAAAGTTTGAAGTAAATCGGTTCAGTATTTTCGGAGATAATCGTGATCATAGATACAGACAGACAGACAGACAGACAGACAAGAAATTCCAAAAATATTTTTTTGCTTTCTATTATTCTTTTTAAGTGCCCCTCTATCCATTTCAGTTAAAAATTCGAAATGTACAGACAAAATAATTTTACTGTTTTATTATATGTATATAGATAATTTTCGACATTCGCAAGGGAATCAAAACCTACAGGGTACTTCCCGTGAACTCAGAATCTTGAAATTTGGTACAAAGCAACGTCTTATAGCACAGATAAAGGAAAAATTGCGAAAAGTATTAATTTTTAGTGACATCATATAATAAAAATATTTTTAATAATTTTTAACTTATTATAGGCAAACGGTACGGAACCCTTCGTGCGCGAGTACTACTCGCACTTGGCCGGTTTTTTTCGTTTAGAGGTCCCTAAAAAACGCGATTAATACGTACGTATACCGTCAAAACTTATAGTACTTCTTATTCATATTATTAAAGAGCCTGGCTCTTGTCGCTGGAATGTTTTTCAATTTTCCCAAATCCTAATGTTTTCCCTCGGCTAATTGTTTTTTTCTCTAAATGTTTTTATGTTTAATTTATTTTTGACTAGCTGTTGCCCGCGGCTCCGCCCGCGTTAATGTCGATCCCACGGGAGCAGTAGAATTTCCCGGAATTAAACATACCCTATGTCCTTCCTCGGGCCTCACACCTCCATACCAAATTTCATCCAAATCAGTTCAATGGTTGAAGCGTAAAAAAACGACAGACAGAGTTACTCTCGCATTTATAATATTAGTATTAGTATGGAAGTATGGATATTATTTATACTTCTAATTCCAGAAATGAGAAAATTTTCATAAAACCTTTACCCTCCCATTTTACCCCCTTAGGGGCGAATTTTGTCCATTTCACCCACGAATCGTTGTATAGATTTGCGCAAAGCCTTCTTGGTTATCCCTCCCTCTTTTTCATTCTATCTACTATATACGAGTAATTGTATTGGTATTATCTACTCACTGGGATAACTACTTTCCTAAAAGTATTTATTTTTATCCTATAACAAGAGACAATAACGAAACTTTAACAGTTCAGAACCTTTTAGCGAAAGCAAAGACAATGCAATTTCAATAACACAAAGCATACAGCTCAGTTGAAAGACTGCAGTTATTCTATCCATGTTTGTCTAGATGTTACTCGAAATGTTTGAGGAAGAAACTCGCATGTTTTCGAGTTCTTTTCGATTTCAACGTTTATGCGTTTATCTATATCTATACATATAATAAAACAGTAAAAATATTTTGTCTGTACATTTAGAATTTTTGACTGAAATGGATAGAGGGACACTTAAAAAGAATAATAGAAAGCAAAAAAATTTTTTTCGAGTTTCTTGTCTGTCTGTGTCTGTCTGTCTGTATGTATGATCACGATTATCTCCGAAAATACTGAACCGATTTACTTCAAACTTTCACCTATGCTTTGTTTTAACTCAGCAAAACATTTAAAGTTAGTTTCATCAAAATCTGTTCGTTAAAAAAAATATATCGTCATTTGAATGAACTCAAGGCACGAGTTTGCCTGCAAACATATAGCAAAAATAAAATAAAATAATAAGTGACATAAGAAAATTAAAATATAAAGTTAATCTATACATATAATAAAACAGTAAAAATATTTTGTCTGTACATTTAGAATTTTTGACTGAAATGGATAGAGGGACACTTAAAAAGAATAATAGAAACAAAAAATTTTTTTTCCGAATTTCTTGTCTGTCTGTCTGTCTGTCTGTATGTATGATCACGATTATCTCCGAAAAAATATATATATGTTACGGTAAATTTGATTAATTAAAAATTATTAATAATTTTATAACATTATTAATAATAACCTCGTGTTTTGGTAAATGTGAAGAAACAATTGAAATTAATTACTTTTGGTAGTTATTATTAATAATTCACTACACTCATTGGTAAAAGTGATAAAATAAATAAAAAAAACAAAGTTTTTAGTCCAGCAGGTATTTATTTATAATATGATATGACACACAGTGCTTGTCTCAGATCACACAAACAAGGGTAGGTCTTGTACCTGTAGAAATTGACAACAAAAATCACCTTTTAATCTGAACTCTAAATAAACAAAGTTAAAAGAGTGAGAGAACAGCCTCTTAGCAGCGATAAAGAGTCGCCACTCCAGCTGGAAATACCAATGTATGATATGTCTTTAAACCGGTCTAAGCTGGAGCAGAAACTATTGCAATATGAAAGAGAAATTTATGGGTTATGGGATTAAAATGTGGCTGGCCTTGCGCGAGGTTATTGCCAAGGATCAGACACCTGATATTATTATAAAACGGCAGAATTATAGACTCGTCATCACCATCAAGAAGGCCTCATGTGATCAAAGTATTAAAAAGGCTTCGGGATGATTCATAGTTATAAATTATTTTGCCCTACCAACATGGGAATGGAAATTGATGTTATTTTTGGAGTCCAAGATGGCGGACGTGACTTTTCATGAAAAATCAGCTAGGGCGTCATTTTTTGGGTTTTTTGTAATCAGTTATGTAATCCAAGATGGAGGGCGCGACTTTTCGTGATAAACCAACATGAGTGTCATTTTCTAGGTTCAAGAGGGTGTAGATCTCGTAAATGATGTCAGTTTTAGAATCTAAGATGTCACTCCAAGTCTTCCCGTGGATGTCGTAGAAGGCGACTTAGGAAATACAAGCTAAACAAAGCTTATAAACATCTAAGAGACCTCTCCAACCCGTCTGTTCAGCGTAGAGAGTGTAGGCCAAGTCCTCTGACTGCTCTGGCCAATTAAGGCCCTAGTAGTACAGAGAGGGTCGTGCTCCTGTAGTGGAGACTAAAAAGGACCTGATGATGATGTCAGACGCGACTTTTCATAAAAATGCAGCAAAGGGAGTCGTTCCATGGCGATTTTTGAGGCGTAGGCCGTAGATCTCGAAAATGACGTTATGTAACCTAAGATGGCGGATGCGACTTTTCATTATAAATCGACATGAGTGTCAATTTCTACGTTTTTTTTCGGTATAGATCTGGAAAATTACGTTAGTTTTAGAATCCAAGAAGGCAAATCTTCGCATGGCCTCTTGCACATCCCGCACGCCGCCCCGCCACCCCTGCCCGCACCTCTGTTGACCAATCGAGAAAAAAATCGCCAGTGTAAGTTTATTTTTGTCGGTAGTTATTACATTTATCGGTACTAAGGTCACATTATTAATAATCACCGACAAATGTGATAAATTTCTCACTTTTACCTCTACATTCGGTAATTATTAATAATGATAGAGAATTATTAATAATTTTTGATTAATCACTCTAACCGTAACATATATATATATATATATATATACATATAATAAAACAGTAAAAATATTTTGTCTGTACATTTAGAATTTTTGACTGAAATGGATAGAGGGACACTTAAAAAGAATAATAGAAAGCAAAAAATTTTTTTTCGAATTTCTTTTCTGTTTGTCTGTCTGTATGTATGATCACGATTATCTCCGAAAATACTGAACCGATTTACTTCAAACTTTTACCAATTGCTTTGTTTTAACTCAGCAAAACATTTAAAGTTTGTTACATCAAAATCTGTTGGTTAAAAAAAAAAGTTATCGTCATTTGAATGAAATTAAGGCACGAGTTTGCCTGCAAACATATAGCAAAAATAAAATAAAATAATAAGTGACATAAGAAAATTAAAATCTAAAGTTAATTCATCATCATTATACGACAGCATTATACCTATCCATACTATCCATAGTAATCCATACTAAAAAAAGGAGAAGCTGACTGACTGACTGACATATCTACGCAGGGCCTAAACTATAAGGGTTAGGAACTTGAAATTTTGCACAGGGTTTTCTTTTATAACGTAAGGGAGCACTAAGAAAGGATTTTTGGAAATTCATCTCCTAAGGGGGTAAAACGGGTTGCAAAGTTAGTATGAAACTTTGTAGTTTTTTAAGTTATTTAGCATGAAGGTTCTTTACTGAAAGGTATGAAACACGAGTACATATTTTTCTCAAAAATCATCCCTTAAGGGGGTATAACGGGGATGCAAAGTTAGTATGAAACTTTCCGTTTTTGAAGTTATTCAATTGAAATTCAATATTAAGGTGTTTCATTGAAAGTCATGAATAATGTATTCCGGGTAATTCTACTGTTCCTGAGAAATCGACACTTACGCGTGCGGAGCCGCGGGCCAAAGGCAAACTTGATTTATATATCAACGCACAGCCGAAACTACTGTGCCCGGAAACTTGAAATTTGGCACAGGGATTCTTTTTATGATGTACATGAGCACTAAGAAAGGATTTTTAGAAAATCAAAGAGAGTGAAGTTTTATGGAATTTTCTCATTTCTGGACTTAGAAGTTTGAAATTAGGTACACAAGTTCTCATTGTTTAGGTGAACCAGACAACATTCTCCCTTGAAGGGAGAATAAATAATAATAGGGAGTAAAGTTTGTATGGAATTTTTCCATTTTTAGAGTTAGAATATAAAAATAGGTATGTAAGTTCTCGATTACAATTAAAAAGATCTGTGTAGGTGAATTGTACAAAATTCCCCCCTTATGGGATAAAGGGGGGGGGGGGGATTGTATGGAAATTTTCTCATTACATTACATTACAATTAAAAAGATCTGTATAGTTAAAATGGACGAAATTTCCCCGAAATGAAGGGGTAAAATAGGCGGGGTAAAGTTTGTATGGATTTTTTTTTATTTACTTAGAAATATGACAATAAGAAGTTCACAATTACAATAAAAAAATATCTGTGTGGGTGAAATGGGCAAAATCCCCTCCTTAAGGGCTAAAGATCTATGCAGGTGAAATGTATTAAATTCCCCCTTAAGGGAAAAAAGCAGAGGGGTAGGGGTTTGTATGGATTTTTTATCATTTCAGTGTTATCTATTAGTCTACATACATGGTGAAATGATCGTTCTGGACCATTAAAGGGATGATTTAGCCAGTCGATATAAACAACTTTTCCTATGGGACCAATGCTGGGAACTCAAAAAATTTTTTGACGTTCCCATACAGATTGGCCGGGCGGCCGAAATTTTTTGTATGGATCTGCCCATTTTTTTTGGGTTCCCGGCATTGGTTCTATAGGAAAAGTTGTTTATATTGACGGTCTGAATTACCCCTTTATGGGTCCAGAACCATCAAAATTTCACCGTGTATAATATGAATAAATAAATAAACAGATGTATAGCGACAAATTACTCAGATTCAGCTACCCCCACACTAAGTGCGAAATGGTTGTGAACTTGTGTCATTGGGTATTAACTTACCGATACCGTATTTTAAAATAAATACATACCTCTATATCTACGAATTTCTATATAGATAAAAATTTTAGTGACAGCCCAGTTTGGGTAAATCTGACGAATTATATTAGTAGGCGATGCGGCTAGCAACCCATTTTTTTTATTCTACTGTTATCATTACTATTTTGATTCTACTGTCCACCTAACGCCCACCAACATGGTAAGCGTGGCAGGTCTTATAGACCGGGGGCTCTGTCTACTCCACAAGGGAAAAAGACTATGTATGTTAAAAGGTTCTAACGGGAAAAAGACTGTGTATTTTTTTGTGTCCATTAAAGGGTTTCTTTCTATTCTATGTATGTACAGCCCAGTTTGAAAGGTATATAGTTTTGATGGTCACTTCAACATCCATTACGGTTGATATATCTAATATAAAAATAGTCAATTATACGAAAGCCGCAATGTATGTTGAAATGACGATCAAAATGTTGCATTTCGTAGTACTTTATATTGACTTATTTTGGTACGTAAAACAGGTTACAATCATTACAGTATGAAAATTACAAGAAAAAATATAGTATAATCACTAGACTGTACCCCAAAACATACTCACATAAATAGATTTTATGTAATATAACACAAACACATTAACAAACACGCAGACAAAGAGAAAAAAACAAACAAAAAACAAATGCTTACTAAAGAAGTACTTAAGATCCTACAGGCCTACTGATCGAATCCGTGACCCACTGAGCCAAAGAGGTCGCCATCACTATTTTTCTTGGTTGCGCTATGACTTGAGAACTTTACCGATTTAATAAATTTTTTTACAGTTATAATACCTAATACCTGCATTTTAAAAGGTTCTAACGGAAAAAAGTAAGAAAATTGCGCTGAAATTTTTGAAAACTTAATTTTCCATCAGTACGCGGTTTTCTCATACATAAAGATTGTACTCGTATTTGGAGACTATAATTCATGGATACGCAACTTTATTTGTGAACAATAATATCCAATTTCCTAAATCTTGTCAGGAATCGTATTGAAGTTATGGAAGATTCAAAATTGGTAAAATGAACAAATTTTCCTATGGTACCAATTTTTGTCAGAGGGCTGGCTCTTTCCTCGCACAAAGAATTGCAATTGCTATTCAGCGGGGGAATGCAGCTAGTGTTCTTAGCACTTTACCACACGGGCAACACCTTAGTTTAGATTTTTAGTTTTTAATTCTTTTATATTTAAGGTTTTTTGTTTAGTATGAATATAGTTAGGTTTATTTATAAGTAGTTTTAAAGTTAGTTTATATTATTCATAAATTTTAGATTTATAACCAGACTAGCCTTCGCCCGCGGCTCCGCCCGCATTAATGTCGATCCCTCGGGAATAGTACTTTTTCCCGGGATAAAAGGTAGCCTATGTCCTTCTCCGTACTCCAGAGAACTTGTATGCAAAATTTCATGATGATCGGTTCAGTACTTACGGCGTGAAAGCGTAACAAACAAATAAACAAACAAACTCACTTTCGCATTTATAATATTAGTTAGGATTAGGATTGTGTACACATATGAGAATTATAATACAATTATATATGTCAATTTCTGTCACGGTTTTAGAAAGCATTTGCTCTGCCATGCATTACCAAATAACACATGAACATATAAATTGTGCATTAAAATCTTGGATGGTAAGAATACACTAATACACACACACTCGTAATATTCAGCATAGTGTATGTCCCTTTTAATCAGATAAAAAGCTGTCCCCACTCCACTTATGGCTATTACTTTGCCGGCGGAAAAATATATTTGTCTAGCGGGTCCGGATATTGAAGACATTACAAAGGAGGTACGTAGGTACTTGCGTGAAGTATGTTGTTATCCCTTAGGTATGTCGTAGGCCGATCGTTTAATTGGGCCGATCGCGATAAGCCTGGCTTAATCGATATGTACCGCCATATTTTGATTTGGCTACCTAGGGAGAGATACCTAGATATATCTAGGGATTTCATGTAATTAACACATCATACGTATTCGGTAATTTTTTAGGGTTCCGTACTCAAAGGGTAAACACGGGACCCTATTAATGTCGCTCCGCTGTTCGTCTGTCTGTCTGTCCGTCTATCACCAAGCTGTATCTCATGAACCGTGATAGACAGCTGAAATTTTCACGGATGATGTACTTCTGTTGCCGCTATAACAAAAAATACTAAAAAATAGAATAAAATAAATATTTACGGGGGCTCCCATACAACAAACGTGATTTTTTTTGCTTCTTTTTGCTCGATATTAATAATGGCAACAGGTAGACGCTTGAAATATTCACAGTATATTTAGTTATAAATTCACTTTAAAAATAAATAATTAAATAAAAATAAAATGAATATTAAAGGGGCTCCCACACAACAGACGTGATTTTTTGCCGTTTTTATAGATAACAGTACGGAACCCTTCGTGCACGAGTCCGACTCGCACTTGGCCGGTTTTTTTCACTAAATAATATTATTTCTTTTGACAGCTTTAATACCTACATAATTTTTCATACAAAAAACCGACTTCAATCAAACTACTGAACCGATTATGATAAAATTTGAATGGGCCAACTTGAAAGCATGCCCTAACGAAAAAGTTATTTTTAAAATCGGTTCATAAATGACGGAGTTCTGAGGTCACAAACATTTAAAAAATACAACCGAATTAGTTACCACCTCATTTACTTTAAAGTCCGTTAAAAAATCTCCCATGCTGGTCTGGGAGAAAAGAAAAATCGTAGAATGTGCCAGCTGCTTCTCTTCCTGCACAGATCGTAAAAGCCGATCGAGGGAATGGGCAACAATCTGAGGAATCATGTTAGTAGGCGATGCAGCTTGCAACCTATCACTATTTTGATTTCTTTTTCCGTCTAATGTCCACTAACTAGCTAAATTTGGCCTTCGGGTCTTATAGACCTGGGCTCTGTCTACCCCGTAAGGGAAAAAGACGTGATAGCATTTATGTATGTTTAAAAAGATCGAAATTACATTTTAAGACGAAAAGGAATATAATATTTTGAAACCAGACTGTTGACAATTTACAAGTAGCACCAACTGCTGTTGATATATATTGGTATATACTACATAGGTTTACATTCGTGTAAAGTAAATAATGTCATTGACCCTTGTGAAAGATATGAGGCTGCGTCATCTCATCTTGATCGATGAGGCTAGGACCATATGAATTCAGTAGGTACTATCTTTTTCAATATCCCACGCGGCCCACGCCAAATTTGACAGTTATATTAATTGTTATATTAAGAGTAAGGATTGGTGGATTGGTACATTATTATAAAAAAGAAACTGGCTATCCCGACAGACATTCCTAACTATTTTTTATAAATTTTCCGCTCAGTTTTCGTAATTAATATTTTTTCTTATATAAGAACCTTCTTCTGAGAAGAACCGTCCGCGGTTTTACTCAAAGACTATAAGTATTGGAAAGTTGTAATTTGGTATGAATATATATATTAATCATGCCAAAAAAGTAGTAAAATATAATCTTAAAATAAAACTTAGTTAATGTTGTTGTCGTGGGGTGTTGTTGAATAGGTCTTTTAAAAATATTATGAGCTCGTAAACATCATTTTTAGTGTTCCATACCCAAAGGGTAAACGGGACCCTATTAATATCGCTCCGCTGTCCGTCTATCTGTCTGTCTGTTTGTCTGTCCGGCTGTCACCAGGATGTATCTCATGAACCGTGATAGTTAGTTAAAATTTTCACAGATGAGTATTTCTGTTGCCGCTATAACAACATTTACTAAAAAAAAAAAAAAAAAAAATATTTAAGGGGCTCCCATAAAACAAGTAATTTTTTTGCTTGTTTTTGCTCGATATTGATAACGGCAACGGGTAGACGCTTGAAATATTCACAGAATATTTAGATTAATATTCACTTTAAAAATATATAATTATATAAAAATAAAATGAATATTAAAGGGGCTCCCACACAACAAACGTGATTTTTTGCCGTTTTTATAGATAACAGTACGGAACCCTTCGTGCGTGAGTCCGACTCGCACTTGGCCGGTTTTTTGATTTACTAGTCCGTTTCTCAAATATATGGTCGAGCGCGCGCTGGTCTACGGCGCGTCTCACCGGTGTCATTCTGAAATTCAAAGCATAAACTAGTAGTACGTGTGTAAAACTTATCTACTAAGGTATATAACCTGTAAAATTAGATAAAGAGTCTTTGAACAAAGCCTGCGCATGACAGAAAGTTAAGCGAGCAATGAAACAGTTCCACAGACACGCACAACTCTCATGTTTGTTTGGAAATTAGTTTAGAACTACGATATCAAAGAATAACTTTTAGAATTATTATTTTGTTTACAGTTAAGTGGGTACACGTCATGATCCCGGTGTATACAGGGTCCTGGTTGTTATGATCTAGCGGGCAGTTTTAGCGTGACGGCCCGCTTGTCGATGTAGATGAAAGTTCTTGTAGAATTATAATAACTACGAGTAAGTACGTATGATAAAAGTAGCGTGTATTGTGTTGTTAGCTCTTAGATTTGTTAGCAAATGCTAAGATAAGAAGTTATATATAATTTAAATAATAATAGTAGTGTAAGATTATACTTCGTTTAGAAAGTTATTAATTCATTTTTCTTCTTTGTCGCCATTTCTTACCACACTTACACACATACGATCAACGCTAATTGCGCCAGTTGTACGGAAAAGTGTCAATATTTTACGACATTTGAACTGTTTGTCAAATGGGATTCAAAAAACTTAAGTAAATGAGTTTTAAAAAGTGATCCTAATTTTGAATAAATAATTTAGAAACATTTTACGTTTAATATACTTAAAATATGCGGTTGTTATCCATCTGAAATTATTAAATAGCCTTGTAAGGGCTCGACTCTCGACTATCCCGGCGCTCTAGCCGAGTTCTCACATAAATAGGAAGTTAGGGAGAAGACAAGACTCGACACACAGAACACACAGAGAATAACTTTATTACAACTTCGCTTTACAACTTCAACTATGTAGATGTTGACTTCAATAATTCATAAAAGAGACTGATATGCTCCAAGAGATGGTAGTAGACTGAAAGATGGTACTAGACTGAAAGATGGTAGCAGACTAAAGAATGAGTGATGAGAGAGAGAGTATAATTATGTATATAAACGGGACTTAGCACGAACCTTTTTATTATTTGTTTCCGTTGACGTTTCAATGGAGTTACCAAACTGTATACTGACCCAGACCGGGGTTGCTCTGAGTTCGATCGCAGTTTGCCTTTGTAGTTGAAGAGCAAACTGTATACTTATTCAGCGAGTGTCTGAATCAAAATACATTTTGCTTTAAAATACTTGAGCAAAATACATACGAGTCCAGACGTGCATACTTTCCAGCGTAGTATGTAATGGCATGATAATTTAGAACAAAATGCATGCAAATGCAGACATGTTTTATTTCCCTGCCTCATCTTCTAAAATTTGCGCCGCTTTCGACCTTGACTCCTTTTTTTCGCCAGTGGTCGTACTTCATTAGCAACTACGCATGTGTTTATTAAATAAAGTGTTTAAATAGAGTTACTTTTGAAAAATAAACCGAATTTAAAACTGTTTTTTATAGATCGATGTAAGCTTTAATAATTTGAATAAATATCGATAGGGAAATAAAGCACAATAGGCGTGGTGTGATGCCATCTCTTACTATTTGAGTTGAACACCCGCTATAATTGTTACAGTTCAAATTAATTTTTAGTCATACTTACAACGGCTTTTCTTTAATTAAAACTTAAATTACTTCACAATAGCTATGTTTTTTTGGGAAAGTTGTTCAGTTTCACGGATAGGATACCTAAAAATCGCAACAGCATAAAAAATATACGAGAAAAATGCGGAACACGTTATATAGTTAGTTAAAGATATTCGCATGTCACAGTTTGCTTTACATACAAGTGAGCAAAGTGCATACCATCTCAGACTGCTCTGAGCTCGTATGTACTTTGCTCCAATTTGTTTGAAATTTTAATGAGCACGATGTAGTTCGGTACAGACTATGGGTGTCTGGGTCAGTATACAGTTTGGCAATACGCTACCGGGGCAAATGCCTAAAAACAAAGCTTTATGTGGGTAGTGAAATTATCAAAAATTATTAGTGAAACTGCGTCCACCACCACAAGATGACACCGCAGTAGTCCAGTCTCGTTGCGACCACGATGGATGTAACTCCATTGAAACGTCAACGGAAACAAATAATAAAAAGGTTCGTGCTAAGTCCCGTTTATATACATAACTAGCTTTCGCCCGCGGCTCCGCCCGCGTCAATGTCGATCCCTCGGGAATAGTACTTTTTCCCGGGATGAAAGGTAGCCTATGTCCTTCTCCGTACTCCAGAGAACGTGTATGCAAAATTTCATGCTGATCGGTTTAGTAGATACGGCGTGAAAGCGTAACAAACAAACAAACAAACAAACAAACAAACTCACTTTCGCATTTATAATATTAGTTAGGATTATGTGTTTAAAGCGCGAAAGTTTGAAAAAGAAAAGAGAGAGAGAGAGTAATCTAGAAATGGAATGGAATACAATTTGAATTAAAATAAGGAATGAAAAATGGACAGGATGAGAGAAATGAGGTTGGATGAGATGCAGCATGCAGGTGGCATGCTGCAACGTTACAGCCTCAAGCCGAAATATTTTTGTGTAATTATAAAGACAAAAAATATTTCGACGATAAGGTTTTTTAAAATGACTACATAGTGTTAAACAAACTTGCTTCTCACTGCCTGTCCCTGTGTATGCTTAGATCTTTGAAACTATGCAATGGATTTCGATGCGGTTTTTTAAAAACCGGCCACCTAAATATGCCATTGTTATCCATCTGAAATTATTCAAAAGCCTCGGAAACTTTACCAACCCGCAAGGAAAACAGCGTTAAATATTTAGCAAAACGTTACAAATTTTGCCGACTGAGAGCCATTACTGAGAAACAATAAAGTAAGAAAGTCTTCGAAGTATTTAATCTCAGTCCTTATTCATTGTAAATTGCTTTATAAAGTCGGCGCTTATACTATTATATTTTTATATGATCAACTTTTAAAGGTACTGTAGACAAAGAGACTACTCTATAACTAACTTCGCCGCTTCGCTCGTTCGTTCTTCTTCGTTTATGAAATTCCATTTGAAAACACTTTTCTGAAATAAATGATGTTGGGGATAATTGGTCATGCGAGAAAATTTGAATTCTTCAAGATATGCATTACAAAAGATTTGGGGGATGAATAACTTAAATAATTTGCTAGCATTATAAAAAGTACTTTGTGTACAATTTTCCAACCAATAAACCAACCAATCAATTCTACATTATATATAGATTTATAGCAAATAACACGACTACCAACACGCTACACGTAGCTTTAAGCTCTAATAGTCCTAGGCTCTGTTTACCTCACAAGGGAAAATACGTAATATTATGTATGTATCTATCTCATATAGATTAAGACTAACTGACTCCGTGGTCCAGTGGTTAAGGCGTTTGCCTGTTGACCCGGGGGTCGTGGGTTCGATTCCTACCGGAAGCATACTTTGTTTAGTTGTTTCCAGTTTGGTTAGGACATTGCAGGCTTGAATCACCTGATTGTCTGATAATAAAGATGATTCAGTGCTTCGGAAGGCACGTTAAGCCGGTGGTCCCGGCTGCCATCTGGTAGTCGTTAAAGGAACCTCGTCAGAAGCCGAGAGGCGGTTCCGAAGAACTCTGACACCAGGGTGTGCATGGTCGATTGACCGTGACAGGTGTCACGGTCAATCGACTTTTTCGAGTAGGTACTCGAAATGATGATGATAATATAGATTAAGAAAGTTTTTTACAAAATACTTATTCGTAATTCGTCGGCAATTGAGAAAGCCAAATAAGCCATTGTAATCAATCTGAAATGATTTAAAATGGGCTGAAACTTTACCAAACCGCGAAGGGAAACAACGTTAAATATTTAGCAGAACCTAATAAATCGTTCCGTAACCGCCTGGGAGTACTGCCGAACAAAAATAAAGCAAGAAAAACCACGATTTAAATTCAGTAGGCCTACTCGACTGTTGACAACTGCAGTGTAGTGGTGGTCCAGTGGTTAACGGCCCGCCATAGGCCAGGCGGCGTGGCGGTACAAACGCGGATGGTCTAAACGCGTTGGCTACTTTGGATATTTTCGTTTTTTAAGAATACTCAAGGGTTATTCGGAAAGAAAAATACATGATGGCTGCCTTATCTGTAATCCAATTATAATCAAAAGTTTCAAGGTAAATTTTAATGTATTTGGTGAATAATGCTGTATACCGAGTAAATTAGACGTGATTTGGAGGCAACTTTGCAATTTTTTTCTATAGAGAAAATTTTACGCAATCGTGTTTTTGAGTCATATAGTTACCAGAGTTAGTCCTGAACTTTGCATCATTTTTATTGCAACTTGAGTAATTCACTATTATTAATATTACAGACAATCATACAAAGCAGTGTGAAGTAGTACGGGCCCTTAATAGACCGCGGTCGTGGGTTTGATTCCCACAGGAAGCATACTTTGTTTAGTTGTTTCCAGTTCGGTTAGCACATTGCAGGCTTGAATCACCTGATTGTCTGATAATTAAGATGATTCCGTGCTTCGAAAGGCACGTTAAGTCGTTGGTCCCGGCTGACATCTGGTAGTCGTTATCGTCGAGTAGTAAGGAACCACGTCAGAGGCCGATAGGCGGTTCCGAAGAACTCTGAAAACAGGGTGTGCATAGTCGATTACCGTGTCACCTACACGAAATGATGATGATGATGACTAAAATTATTGGGAAAAAAAACCAATCGTGAGGCCCGAGTTCTTTTTAGTTTTCTTTAAAAAACTGCGTTAAAATTTTTTGCTATTATGTAGCGTCGGAAAAAAAATAAGATCTTGGAAACTTTACAACCCCGAGAAGTATACAGCTTAGTTATTCAGTGAAATGTTGCAAATTATGTCCTTACCGCTGGGGAACCATTACTAACCAAAAAATCACCAAAGAAGAAAAATTCTGTGGTTGTTCTTTAGAAATTGATTTATAATGACGAAGCTTAATATTTTAAGGCTCTTAAGACGAAACAATTTGTAATTAATAGGAAAATATTTTAATTTACATTCTAATTAACAGCACGTAAAAGAAAATAAAGACGTATATACATCTATCTATCTATAATTTAAGAACTGTGTTCTTTTCGGTGGGGTATTCTCCATGTCTTTCGGTTCTCAACCATTGTCTTAAAGACGTACGGAGTACCTTTTTGTTTCTACATATAAACACTTTCCCAAATATAAGACTAAGTCCGTGGCGCAGCGGTCAACACGCCTGCCTGCGACACGGAGTGACCGGGTTCGATCCCTGGCCAGGTCAAGATGGAAAATGATCTTTTTCAGATTGGCCTGGATGTGTATATATATATGTATTTATATAAAATATAGTATCGTTGAGTTAGTATCCCATAACACAAGTCTCGAACTTACTTTGGGGCTAGCTCAATCTGTGTGATTTGGCCGTATATATTAATTTATTTATTTTATTATAAGATCGTTATGCATTTGAAATTATATATAAGCTTCAGTAAACACTAACACCCGAGAAAGGGAATATTTAGCACAACGTAAATTCCGCGCCGCGTTACCGACCGGGGAATAAAGGCCAGTCCTGTACAAAAGCGAACAGAGGAACGAAGTATTAAATTCTTTGCAATCTGGAATCATTTGTCATGTCAAAAAATTAACTGATGCGTAAACGAACGGAATATTTAAATCCGCTCACTGGGAGCTCTTGCTCGCTGAAAATTTCTTTATAATGTCGTCACTCTTCACCTCAACAGCCTCCGTGGTCCAGTGGTTAAGGCGTTTGCCTGTTGACCCGGGGGTCGTGGGTTCGATTCCCACCGAAAGCATACTTTGTTTAGTTGTTTCCAGTTTGGTTAGAACAATGCAGGCTTGAATCGCCTGATTGTCTGATAATAAAGATGATTCCGTGCTTCCGAAGGCAAGTTAAGCCGGTGGTCCCGGCTGCCATTTGGTTGTCGTTAAAGGAACCACGTCAGAGGCCAAGAGACGGTTCCGAAGAACTCTGACACCAGGGTGTGCATGAGCGATTGACCGTGACACCTACTCGAAATGATGATGACTCTTCACTTGGACGGTCAATGTAATGGTTAGAGCTTCGCTACCAGGCTGATAACGTAGCTTTGGAGTAACCTTACCGTCACAGAATTTTTCGATTGATAGGGGATAGAGATATACAGGATCAAATCGTTCAAGTTACTGCAATAATTATGAAATACTAGCTTTCGCCCGCGGCTCTTTCCGCGTCAATGTCGATCCCTCAGGAATAGTACTTTTTCCCGAAATAATTTAGACTAGCTCCGTGGCGCAGCGGTCAACACGCCAGCCTGCGACACGGAGTGACCGGGTTCGATCCCCGGCCAGGTCAAGATGGAAAATGATCTTTTTCAGATTGGCCTGGGTCTTGGATGTGTATCTATATATGTATTTGTTATAAAATATAGTATCGTTGAGTTAGTATCCCATAACACAAGTCTCGAACTTACTTTGGGGCTAGCTCAATCTGTGTGATTTGTCCGTATATATTTATATATTTATTTATATTTATAATAGGCCTATGTCCTTCTCCGTACTCCAGAGAACTTGTATGCAAAATTTCATGATGATCGGTTCAGTAGTTACGGCGCGAAAGCGTAACAAACAAACAAACAAACTCACTTTCGCATTTATAATATCATCATCATCATATCAGCCGCAAGAAGTCCACTGCTGGACATAGGCCTCCCCCAAGGATTTCCAATACGACCGGTTGAAAGCGGCCTGCATCCAGCGTCTTCCTGCGACCTTAGTGAGGTCATCCGACCATCTGGTTGGTGGATGTCCGACGCTGCGCTTGCCGATACGCGGTCGCCATTCGAGAACCCTTCTGCCCCATCGGCCATCGGTTCTACGCGCTATGTGCCCCGCCCACTGCCACTTCAAAGAGCTAATCCGCTGAGCTATGTCGGTGACCTTCGTTCTCTTACGAATCTCCTCGTTTCTGATTCGATCTCGCAGAGAAACACCGAGCATAGCTCTTTCCATAGCTCTTTGAGCGACTTTGAGCTTTCTTATGAGGCCCATAGTAAGGGACCACGTTTCGGACCCGTAAGTCATCACTGGTAACACACATTGATTATAGACTTTCGTCTTTAGGCACTGAGGTATTTTGGACGAGAAGACACCACGGAGCTTCCCGAACGCTGCCCAGCCGAGTCGGATTCGACGAAAGACCTCGTCCTCAAAGCTGGAACTTCCAACCTGGATCAAATGACCCAAGTAGACATATTGGTCCACAGCTTCAAGGATGGAGTTCCCAACAGATACTGGTGAAGGCACAACATGGACATTCGACATTATTTTCGTCTTGTCCATGTTCATTTTAAGGCCCACTTGTTGGGAAACTCCGTTGAGGTCATTGAGCATAGTACTTAAGTCCTCCAGCGTCTCCGCCATAACAACGATGTCATCAGCAAATCGAAGGTGAGTGATATACTCGCCATTGATGTTGATGCCAAGTCCTTCCCATTCCAGGAGCTTGAAGGCATCCTCCAGAGCAGCGGTAAACAGTTTCGGAGATATCACGTCTCCCTGTCTTACGCCTCGCTGCAATGGTATAGCCCTCGTGTTCTGCTCCTGTACTCGAACTGACATACTGGCGTTTCTGTATAAGCACTTCAACACTTCGATATACCGATGGTCGATGCGGCATCGCTGAAGGGACTGAAGCACGGCCCATACTTCGATCGAATCAAAGGCTTTCTCATAGTCCACAAACGCTAAGCATAATGGCCGGTTATACTCTCTGGTCTTCTGTATAACCTGCCGCAGCGTATGGATGTGGTCTATGGTACTGTAGCCTTTTCGGAAACCGGCTTGTTCGGGAGGCTGGAAGGCATCGAGCCTGTTCGTGAGACGATTCGTGATCACCCTCGAAAACAGCTTATAGACGTGGCTCAGGAGTGTGATGGGTCTGTAGTTCTTCAGTAGAGTATTATCACCCTTTTTGAAGAACAAAACCACCACACCCCCGTTCCACGCCTCTGGCGTAATGCCCTCGAACAGGACGGAATTAAAGAGCCTCTGAAGGACTTTCAGCACCGGCGTTCCGCCCGCTTTCAGAAGCTCTGCTGTAATTCCGTCCTCGCCCGGCGCCTTGTTGTTCTTAAGCTGTTTGAGGGCAATCCTAATCTCGTACAGGCTGATGTCCGGGATGTCTTCGGTATAGTGTCGGGTTAGCTTGGCTCTCGGATCTTTGGCCAAGCTGACAATGGGTTTGGCTATTGAGGTATAGAGCTGTCCATAAAACCTCTCAATCTCTCCCAGCACCTCGGCCTTTGTCGAAGCCACACCGCCGTCCTCCGTCTTCAGCTTTGTTAATCGACTTTGCCCAATAGACTCCACCCTTGCGAACACTTTGGAGCCTTTGTTTTGCTCTATCGTCTCCTTAATACGCTCGGTATTAAAGGAGCGACTGTCGTGCCGCAAGGATTTTTGGATTTGTCTATTGAGCTGTCGATGCACATCCGCGTCTTCCAAGGTCTGCAGCGGCATGGATCGTCGCGTGGCCATCAAATTTAGGGTTTGGGGTGAGATCTTTTGAGGTTTGTGTTTGGGGCGGGACCTAAAGAACTTCGATCCCACCTCCTGGACAGTCTTTACCAGCCCATTGTTTAACTCGTCCACTGAAACGCAATCCTTCAGGCAATCGAAGCGATTTGAGAGTTCCAGTTGGAAACTGTCGACATTTTGGATATGGGTCGGTGATGGTCGGAGCGTTTATAATATAATAGTAAGCTTTACCGCTTCTATGCTTTGGTCGGTGAGTGAGAGAGCCGGAGGCTCACCTTCTCCCCCTTCCCCCATGTCCCCCATTTTTCCCTACTCCCAATGTCCTCCCCCCAACTCCTTGAAAGGCCGGCAATGCTCCTGTCACACTCTGGTGTTGCAGTTGTCCATGGGCAGCGGTGATCGCTTCCCATTAGGTGACTCGCTTGCTCGTTTGCCGCCCTATAGCATATAAAAAAATACACAATGTTAGGGTAACGCCATTATTTTTCAAATCAAGTCAGTCCGTCAAAATGAATGACTTTTCCTTTTAGACCAATGCTGGGAACTCGAAATTTTTTCGCCATTTTCATACAAAACCGTTCGACCGGAACGACAATTTGTATGAAAATTACGAAATATTTTTTGACTCCCCAGCATTGGTTCCAAAGAAAAAGTTGTTCATTTTGACGGGGTGATTTGATGGTTTCTGGATAACGATGATAACCCTAACATCCTGTATAAACAACATCTGCAAAACAAGCAAATAAATAAGTAGGCATGGAGCCAGGGCCGTCTGTTCCACCCTTTTGTCTTGAATACAAATAGCTAACTGCCAGCCCCGAACAAAGGGGTGAATTGCACTATTTAAATGCCAGACTTCTGGCTTAGAAATCTGAGATGAGCATTTTTGCGGTCCCCAGATATTTATATAAAACTAGACTTTGTCCGCGTGTACTTTAGTTATCAGGGCATTTTTTTTTTTTACTAATTATTGAAGTAGGCATTTGTCTCCCATCTTACGTGATGGTAAGTGACGATGAAGACAAGGATGTTACATGCCTATCCAAGAGATACCCATTTATTCTACTTTGTAAGTAATAGTAATTGTTTAATTGAACTGAATTAAATACGAATTATTTAATTCAGTTCAATTAAACATACTATTACTTTCATGCTGGTCTGGGATGTGTCAGCCAGCTGCTTCTCTTCCCGCGCAGATCATTAAAGCCGACCGAACCTTTACCTACAGAATTAAAACAAGTACATTAAAATTTAATATTTATATGGCTCGCCACAAACTTGCAAATTCCCGCAGCAATTAGCTTTTAGAAGCTCCACGACCGGCTATATTTGGACGAGCTTTCATTTGAGGTTACTAAAAGGGACTAATTCGGGCTTAATTTTACTTAAAGGAATTTGTAACGACATTACTAAGAAAATTAGAGGAAAGTCACTTTTGTGCCAACGAAAGTGACGGGAACTGCTGAATTTTAATGTACCAAGTTCTTGGTAGAGTAGTTAGTTACCTAAAATGAGTAGTGTTTGAAGTTAAAAATTGAAAATGGAATGTAAATACGAACCCACAGTTAGTGGAACTAACTGCTACAGCCTGCCGGCATGCCACCTTGTACAGACACGACCTGCTTTTAACTGCTAAATGCTATTATAATGTAAAATAATACTTAGAAGATAATTGAACAGAATAGATTATAACATTTTTACTGGTTGCAATCCTTTACATTTTCATACTGCTTCTAAAGATCACACAGTAAAGGATACTGTATAAAGGTGTATTTCTATATAGTATGACCAGCAGAAGTTATATTATATAACAAATAGCAGATCTTTGAACTATGTACATATAGTTATTTAAAACACATAGGTACCTAAAATACACAAAGTCCTAAAATGCCAAGCAAAGGATTTTCTAGTTAGTTTTCAATGATTTAAAATAATGTAGCCTTAACTTACAATGCCACAGAAGAGTTTAAAATGAAGTAGTTTTTAAAAACCATATTTCATATTGTTTGGTCAGCGTTCCACCACATTTACCACCCAGTCTCGTAAATAATAAACTTTAGAAATAAGCCAGTCCCAATTTCTATAGTCTGTCGCCCACGGAAACTGTTGGAATGGAAATCTCTGCGGGATTTTGGTAAAAAATTAACCGACGTCGTAATGTCGTCTTTGTTAAATTGTACAGAACATTTTTTTTTATTTATACATCTTATTGGATTAAATTTTGATCGTTAGAAATTTGTATTTATATGGATCATAGAAATTAACATACTTTGTTACTTTTTAGGGTTCCGTACCCAAAGGGTAACACTATCCTGTATTACGCATATTCCAGAGCGTTTTCGGGTTAAACAATAGATCTAGATTAGTCATAGGTTTGGGAAAACGCGTGTTTTCGTGTTTTCATGCGTTTTTCTTTCCGCGCAGAATATGGTCGCTAATTTCGTCCTGCCGGTCCATTATATCTTAAACACCACCATATTACAATTAATAGTAATAACCGCCCAGGTACTTTATTACTAAGCGTGTGATATCCGTCCGTCTGTCTATCACAGACTGTATCTTTTGTACTGTAATAGGAAGAAACTTGAAATTTTTACGGAATGTGTGTTTCTACTGCAACACATATTAAAAGAAAATATCAAAAGAAAAGTAATAGATAATTAAGAATAAATAGAGTCCAGGTTTTTTTACTACATGTTGAATTAGGCATTTGTCCCCCATCTCTCAGTCTATGCCAGAAAGAGTTTGGTTATCCCTTATTACTTGTTCGTAGGGTTATCCTGACAAAAGAGATGGAAAAGTTTATTGCGGGTGAGTGAGCTATATATTTATTTATTCATGCGTACCTACGCAATACAACATACAAGAAAGGTAGTTTTTAAGGTTCCAGACCCAAAGGGTAAAAATGGGACCATATTACTGAGATTCCACTGTCCATATGTCTGTCTGTCACCAGGCTTTATCTCATGAAATATATAGCTAGACAGTTGAAATTTTCACAAATGATGTATATTTGTTGCCGCCATAACAACAAATACTAAAAACAGATTAAATTAAATAGGTATTATTAATAATTTAGGTAGGTCTCCCATACAACATTTTTTATAATTTAGTGTCTAATGTTGTACAGGTACGGAATTCTTCGTGCGCAAGTACGAATCGCACTTGACTTGGACGATTTTATTGTAGTTGTTTGTTTGGGCGCGATGATATTTATTTACATATCACAATAGAACTGATTCTACATATAATACCCTGCGAAGTATGTTCGTAATAGAATGACAGCTCCGTGGCGCAGTGGTTAACACGCCAGCCTGCGACACGGAGTGCCCGGGTTCGATCCCCGGCCAGCTCAAGATGGAAAATGATCTTTTTCAAATTGGCCTGGGTCTTGGATGTTTATCTATATATGTATTTGTTATAATATATAGTATCGTTGAGTTAGTATCCCATAACACAAGTCTCGAACTTACCTTGGGGCTGGCTCAATCTGTGTGATTTGTCCGTATATATTTATTTATAAAAAAAGAATGATAAAAGATGATTAACGATACGAATGAGCGAGTACTGACGTCAGTAGTGGTTGGGTTCTTCTGTCGATTTCCACTATTAGTATTTAGATGAGCTTTTAGCAGTTTATACAGGTGAATGGTAATACACATTACATTTGAAAGGGGTCACTCATTAGGTACTTGATTCTCGTACGAAATAAAAAAATAAAAAAATAGGGGCTTAAAAGTTGACCAAATTATCCTATAAAAACAAGATGTGTGACCACTCGCGCTAATCAAAGCGCGCGTACCTGTTTTCGTGTCGGCCGTGGACCGTCTAGCTGGATGCGCGTAGCGAGCGCGCGGTTTCGAAACATTCCGAGACTTTGCGGACTAATTTGATTAAATTTTTCTTTGTAATTAATAAGTATTTTGTTGGTTTTATATTTTTTAACGTTACGTATGATCATCATTTATTATGTCCTTAATGTGATGTGATTTACCAGTCAGCCTGTATATGAATTGCAGAGGTTTGGATGTGAAACCAACTTATTTAGTACCAATGGTGTCCTCGCAGTCAGTCCTTTACTAAATAAGTAGAGCTGAAAAAGAACAAAATAATATTATATGGCTCAGAGGATCAGCCCATTAAAATGGCAGTGGGCGGGGCACATAACTCACAGAACCGATGGCCGATGATTGGGGGTTCTCGAATGGCAAGCGCTGCGTTGGACACCCACCGACCTATTTGCTAACTTAGTTTGCAACATTTTTAATGTCACTTCAACATACATTTCGTTCTATGGCTTCGATTAACAATATCAACTTCTATGGTATATAAATAAAAATAGTCAATCATACGAAAGCCGCAATGTATTCGAAGGGAAACGCTCGATGGAGTCCGCTTCCATCCAACTGGTCTTTCTGGGGATCCTTGGTGGATATGTTCCGCAGTGTATTTTTTGCGGCTTACCTTACAGGTGCAGTTCTATTAGTACATAGTTCACCGTCTTTACGAGTATGTAACTAAGAGCGTGGAAAACTAAAAAGATATGTGTTGAGAACAACATAAAAATATCGTCCTACCAGGACCGAAGTAATCTTAAAAAGTTTGTGTGTTGTCTTTGACATGGTGTTGCCGTCTCGCTTTGGCTTTGAACGTATCTCTCTCTCTTCTCTGCCAACCTTCGACTAAGACGCACGCGTCCACTATTGTGAGAATTTTATTATAAGTTCTATTTAAATTTAAGTGTATTGTGAACATTGCTGCACAGTCGTGCAATAAACGGTGCGACGGAAGCGAGGCATTTTATTCCCAACTCCTGGCGAGCTCCCTACATCGGCGCCTACAAAACAGTCCACTAGGAAACCTCGTGGAAGAACCTAAGACTTCCACAATATGTAAATAACATGAACTGAAAATATTGAATTTTTTTATTTTTAGCGCACCCGTGTTTTATCAGTAAAAATCATGTTGTATCAGTTCCAAACGTTGAGATGTTTTTGAAACATGTGGTATGACTGACCGTTGGAGGCATTTGTCGCAGATAGTAAAGTATGTATGTTGTAGTATGTATATACAAAATAATAAAATAATTACAATGTTTCCCATCTGCCAGTTGTCGCGCAATGGCCCATAATTTGTTTTTTGAGATATTCGTCAGATTTTTGAGCGTTCGATGTTTTTTATTAGGATACATCACCGTATCAAATCTAGGTAAGTAGTCATTCTTTCCGGTATACATTCATTAGTAGTCGCATTTCTATGATGTAAAACGTTACTAACCGACTTCAAAAAAAGGAGGAGGTTCCTCAATTCGGATTTATATACTTAAAAAAAATACATAGCGCGGCATACCACCAAGCGCCTATGGATAACTGCAACACCCGGGTGTGATCAGAACGTTGCCGGCCTTTCAAGAAAACATATACCTTCTCGTTTTTTGAACGTGCGAATGTCGTATCGGTTAGGGGATACCGCCGCAGGAAGCTAGTTTTTGTTTTTAAATTCGAGTGTAGCGTGCCACACAAATGCATAGTATTGTTGTTTGTGAATAGTTACGGAAAATAGATGGCCTTGGCCGCCAGCTGTGAATGAGGCCCTGAGTTCGATTCTTGAATAAAATATAACCTAGAACGTGTGATTTATTGCGAAAAGGAATAAATCAATGGCTGCTATAGCGCGAGTTCCGCAATGCACAATAACTGGTTGTTGCGGAATTGATACAAATTGAAACTTTTTTACCAAAAAAAAAAGAACGAGATTATCAATTCGTTTGTATTTTTAGGGTTCCGTAGTCCGTACCCAATGGGTAAAAACGGGACTCTATTAATTTCGCTCCACTGTCCACTGTCCAATATAATGGTACCATGGTGTTGGTCTGATAATAATGTCGGAGGGTAGCTAAAGGAAATTCTAAACTAATGAAGATCCCCATCGTCATTTGGGCACATTAGATTTTTTATAGCAAGCAATTTATAGTTTCTTCACATCGTTTAAATTAAAAAAATTACTAATTCGTGAATTGAAAAACAACTTGATTGCTACATCTTTTCTGTTTGTATTAATGGCAAAAATGTGAATTAAATTTTGCCCGAAACTAGGTAAATTCATCAGTAGAGGTCAATGCCACAGCCAAAACAGCCCTAGTTAGGCAACTAGCGCCACCTATAATTTTATATCTTTTACTCCTAAACCCGATCACATTACACAATTTAAAACTTTATTTCGCTAGTAAATTACTTATAGCTTTTTTGGTATTTTCAGTTACTACAAGTATTCGACTAAGCGACTTAATAAATCGTCCTTTACGTCATTCTGGTTTAAAAAAATATTAAAAAATCACTTTAGTTAATAAAGTCTCAAAGTAAAAAGAGAGTTTTCCAATATTCAATTGAAATAGAAGTTTTGAGACAAAAGTATGGCCAGCTATGTAAATGAGGTGTGACTGGAGCTTTGTTCAATCAGGAACTTTCCTTTGATATAATTAGTCTGTGGCCGAAGGTATCGCGCACGCCAAATTTACAGGACACCTAAAATTTCGTTTTATTGTATACTCATCAACATTTCGTGTAGGTGTCACGGTCAATCGACCATGCACACCCTGGTGTCAGAGTTCTTCGGAACCGCCTCTCGGCCTCTGATGTGGTTCCTTTAACGACTACCAGATGGCAGCCGGGACCAATGGCTTAACATGCCTTCCGAAGCACGGAATCTTCATTATTATCAGACAATCAGGTGATTCAAGCCTGCAATGTCGTAACCAAACTAGAAACAACTAAACAAAGTATACTTCCCGTGGGAATCGAACCCACGACCCCCGGGTCAACAGGCAAACGCCTTAACTACCTGACCACGGAGGCAGCTTTCATTGCACACTAGCAGCCCACCCCAGCTTTGCACGGGTAGATATTTAAATCTACAGGCAAATTAGGATGACACCTCTGAAATTAGGATGACGTCACTTTTATTCCTCGTAATCTCCTGGTAATGGTTTCGAATTGAAAGTGATAGCTGTCCGGCGACACGACAATATGCTGATTCAGAGACCGGGGTCAACACTCGCATAGAATACTTTATCTTTACAACGCGATTTTTGTTTCGACGAATATCGACACGAGATAAGAAATCGTCTGAACATCTAAATGTTAAATTCCTCAAATTTATGCATGGGCGTATGTGAAGATGTATTTTATACAAATGTCAGCTCAGCATGTCTTGAAATTACTGTTATAAATTACGTGCTTTATATTTTTCGCTTATTTATATTCAAACTTGCTTTCGCCCGCGGCTCCGCCCGCGTCAATGTCGATCCCTCGGGAATAGTACTTTTGCCCGGGATAAAAGGTAGCCTATGTCCTTCTCCGGACTCCAGAGAACTTGTATGCAAAATTTCACAATGATCGGTTCTGTAATTACCGCGTTAAAGCAAACACAACAAACAAACTCACTTTCGCATTTATAATATTACTAGCTTTCGCCCGCGGCTCCGCCCGCGTCAATGTCGATCCCTCGGGAATAGTTCTTTTGCCCTGGATAAAAGGTAGCCTATGTCCTTCTCCGGACTCCAGAGAACTTGAATGCAAAATTTTATGATGATCGGTTCAGTAGTTACGGCTTGAAAGCAAACGCAACAAACAAGCTCATAGTAGTTACGGCGTGAAAGCGTCACAAACAAACAACTTACTTTCGCATTTATAATATTAGTAAGGATAAGGAAAAGGACGTAAGGATAAGGATATTTAATCGATCAAAGACTGAAGTTAACAAGTAATAAATACTAAGATATCTCCATTCCTCAGACCTATGGGTGAGGCCAATAAGCTGAATAAGTGTTAAGCAACGAGCCGTTACGGCAGACCTGTAGAAATACTTCATCCAAAAGACCTTATTTACCGCCGGCCGATGGATTGGTTGAAGCTATTATTGAATACATCAATTTGTATAATGGGCCATCTAATGTACCTACTCTAGCAAAAATTTTTTGGTGTTCTTATTTTTTATCCAAATCTGTGCTCAGTCATTGAACGTTGCAGGCAAGGTGTTAGGCCCAACACCATACACGAAAAGATATGATGCTGATGGGTGGCAGATGATGTTGCGGCGATACAAGACCACGTCACATTGTAAACTGGTTTATTGCTTCTTGATAATATGTTACATCTTGCTGGTTGGGCGTGACGGCTCCTTTCTCGTTGGCTGGCCGATAGTATCTCCAAAATTATAAGTGTTTTGATGCTAATTATAGTAACAAAACCGCTGCTACGCGTCCTACATGTATATGGTCGCGTCCGCCTAAATGTGCGATGTAAGTTCGTATAGTCATAGTTTAATTACAAGGCACGGGTTAAGGTTTCATGCCTTTGTCCTCTACGTTATACAACGTGATTTTGAACCCCCTAGCTTTATTGAAATCTGGGAATCAGAATCCCTAATGGAACACAGAAATGCAAGAAAAAAAGGTGAAAAACAAAAAAGAAAATTAGGTTTCCCATACAAAATCGCCGATCGGGTGGCCGAATTTCTATGAAAGGTTAAATTTAATTTTTCGTTTTTTACCTTTTTTTCTTACAATTCTGTATTTCATAATGGATTCTGATTCCCAGATTTCAATATAGCTAGGGAGTTCAAAATCACACTGTATAGTTCCAGCCGTTAGTAGTCCACTGCTGGACAAAGGCCTCTTCCAAGGATTTTTCGTTCCATGGGAGGATATTGCCATCTCTCCACGCTTGGCTGGCGGGTTGGCGAGCACAGTTTCTTTGGCTTGTGCTTCCGACGCTGCTGCCCATCGGAAGTATTTTGAAGCTGAGGAAGGATAGGAATTTGGGAAGGGAATGAAGGTATTGGGATACTACTTACTCAGATGAAATGGAGAAGCAATGTAGCAGCTCGGGAGGCCGGGCACCAAACGCGCGTTTGAAGTTTTGAAAAAAAAAACCTAGGTACTCTTGATAAAAGGTAAGTAGCAGCCACTTTTCGATTTATTTTCGCTTGTTTGGTCAGGCGACCTTTTTTAATTGAATTCCGTAACTCAGAAGGGTGAACGGGTACTATTACTTATTCTGTGGCACGGGTTCAATTTCTGGCCCAGGTAAATTAATAAAATCCGGATTTCATGGGTTGTGTAGCACTAGATTTTAAAAGGGTTGAGCAATAAATGAGCCATTAATTATGATATAATAGAAAAAAAATCGTTGAGAATTGCTTCAATATTTAAATGTCTATTGTATAAAGGCCCTAGTTAAAAAAACCGGCCAAGTGCGAGTCGAACACGCGCACGTAAGGTTCCGTAAATTATATATAATACGTTTAAAATCAGATTAAAAATATTTTTATTGTATGATGTTACTTTTTTTTTTTTTTTTTTTTTTTTTTTTTTTTTTATTTGGTTCACAAAACTGACATGACACAATAACATACAATAACAAAACAGCACAATATAAAACATATGAAAGTGACAGGTCTTCTCGATGTGAACACGACATGCACTATGAATGAAGCTTACACTGATACATAAACGTAAAAAAATCTAAATTAGAAATATTTTTCATACTACTATTTGCAATTTTAAAGCATAATTCTCTTTATTGTGTTGGCCGATGCACTAAATATGTCAAACTCGGCAGACATATTATTATATGCTGAACACATGCGAATGATCGGTGAGTTCTCTAAATACAATGTACGAGTGAATGGAATATGGAACGTTTTCCTATTAATAAGTCGGCTGCTTGTACGTGGAATAGAAATTTTAATTTTTTTAATCAGTTCCGGACTGTCTATGAGGCCGCTTACTAACTTTCGCAGGAAAAGGATATCCGCTGTACGTCGTCTCTGGTTAAGAGGTGTAATATCAAAATACGCCAGCCTAGACTCGTAAGAATCCAAATTGTGACATAAGTTTTTAGCATAAGTAAGATGGTATAGAAACCTTTTTTGTATTCTTTCTAACCGGTTAGAATGGACTTGAAATAGTGGGTTCCAGACTACGCTGCAATATTCTAAGAGGGATCTTACAAAGCAGTTAAATAAAATTATAGAAATTTCAGGGTCTCTGAAGAATTTAGCCTTACGTGTCACATATCCCGCTAGTTTTGCCCCTTTTTTGACAATGTGGTCTATATGTCCTCTAAAATCAAGCTTGCTATCTACTATAACGCCAAGATCACGCGTTTTTGAAACCTCCAGTAAAGAAACGTTGTTTATGTGATAGCTTGAAGGTACACAGTTGTTTTTGCGTGTGAATTTTATATGAAAGCACTTTGATTCATTCAATATCATTTTATTTTTAACACACCAGTCGCTGATACTATCAATATCATTCTGCAGCTGTACAGTGTCATCGTCATTATGAATAACGCGATATATTTTGAGGTCGTCAGCAAACATTTGATATTTAGATGAAATTACTTTGCCAAGATCATTCACAAATATCAAAAAGAACAGTGGTCCTAAATGCGAGCCCTGTGGCACGCCTGATGGTACATCTTTAGCAGTAGATCTGAAACCTCTAACTGTAACCAACTGCGATCGGTTTTTAAGATAAGACTCACACCATCTTATCAGTGACCCACAAATTCCTGCGTGGCCCAGTTTTTGGATAAGTAAAGCATGATCAACCATATCAAATGCCTTAGAAAAATCAGTATAAATGGCATCCACTTCAGCCTTTTCCTCCAGTGCTTCATATATATCGCAAACATAGTTAAGGAGGTTTGAAGTGGTTGATCTACCCTGTAAAAATCCGTGCTGATTTGCGTCAATGATTGGTCTGACATGACACATAATTTTTTCCTTGACTAAGGATTCAAACACCTTTGGGATTGCAGACAAAATTGAAATGGGTCTAAAGTTCCGAATGTCACAGCAATCACCTTGTTTATGTATAGGAATAATATGAGCAATTTTCCACTGAGAAGGAAAGATACCGTTATAAAGGGATTTGTTAAAAATATGATAGAGTGGTGTAACAAGCTGCAGTGCACAATGTTTCAGGAATACAGGAGGAATGGTATCAGGACCAGGCCCCTTGTTGATATTAATCGATTGAAGCGACTTTAATATATCTTCCTTTGAAATATGAAAACCACCAAGAGATGTATGACATGCTGGTGACTCCATCGAATTTAGTAATGGTGATTGGTTTTTTGAATATATTGAATGAAAATAATTAGAGAACATGTCAGAAATTTCTTGACCACCATGCGCAGTTTCACCATCGAGAAACATCTCATCTGGTATATCATTGCTATTTGATCTTGTCGATTTAATGAAAGTCCAAAAATATTTAGGATCATTTTTGATAAATTCTTTTGAATCAGTCTTTAGTTTGTTCAAACAATCATGTAGCATTTTATTACATCGGTCGCGAAGTATTTGGTAAGATAGCAAGTCGTGAGCATTCGAATATTTTTTGTATTTACGGTGAAACTTGGCTTTTTCTTTTAAAGCTTTTATAAGGGAACTAGTAAACCAACTTACTAAAAAATTATGTATTTATGTATTTAATTTTTCCTTTATCTGTGCTATAAGACGTTGCTTCGTACCAAATTTCAAGATTCTGAGTTCAATCTTGAAATTTGGTAGAAATCAAAACCTACAGGGTCCCATACCCTGTAGGTTTTGATTCCCTTGCGAATGTCGATAAATCACGAAAATTTGCGGCATAACCAGCTGTATTTTATGATTGCGTTGGCTTAGAAGTTTGATTTTTTTACAGCTCTAAGGGACAGTAGACGTGAGTATTTGATATAAATTTCAACTTGATATATATACGCGGTCCTGAGAAAAAGTGTCTTGACAGACAGAGAGGGAGACAGACGCACCAAGTGATTCTATAAGGGTTCCGTTTTTATCTTTTGAGGTACGGAACCCTAAAAACGTAGAATGTGCCAGTTGCTTATCTTTTCGCGAAGATCGTAAAAGCCGATCGAGGGATTGGGCTTAAATCTGCGGAATCATGTCAATAGGCGATGCCGCTAGAAACCTATCACTATTTTGATACGTTTTCCATCTACACACCCTCCAACATGCTAAATGTGGCCATAAGGTCTTATAGACCTAGGCTCTGTCTACCCGGCAAGGGAAAAAGACGTGATATAATATATGTATGTATGATATAGATAAAAATGTCCTTTACAACTTTTTAGCTCGCTACTTTGTCCTTCTTCAAAATGGTTTGACCATAAAATGCCATATTAGCGTCCCATTTGCAGAAATTGAACTGTGTGCAGTGAGCATATTTGATATTTCTTTTATGCTCCTCGTAAAAGTGATTAAGGCTCGACCCCGTGGATAAAAGCTGAACTAGGGCCACTTTATGGTACATAATCTGCGATAAGCGGCGATAAACGAGAAAGAATGTTTTACAATCCTATTATATAATTCTTCATGTTGGTAAATATACATCTTTACTTCCTTACTAATATTATAAATGCAAAAGTGAGTTTGTTTCTTTGTTTGGTACGCTTTCACGCCGTAACTACTGAGCCGACCATCATGAAATTTTGCATACAAGTGCTCTGGACTGCGGAGAAGGACAGGCTTTTTATCCTAGGAAAAACTATTATACTATTCCCCAGGGATCGACATTAACGCGGGCGGAGCCGCAGGCGAAAGCTAGTTTCACATATATTGCGGAAATGTACTCTTGACATTGTTAAAGCGCCTATTAAACCATCCTGAATTTCGGATCCGATGAGAGGGACGCCGCTATACGGTAGAAACGATGCGAGATATCTCCAATCGTATCGCAAGTATAGCGGCGTCCCTCTCATCGGATCCGATTCAGGATGGTATAATACCCCCTTAACAGCTTTCCGCTTCCAACCATGAATGCGAATTTATCTATAAACTAGCACTTTATTATTTTTTGTAATATATTTTCTGTTACTTATCTTAAGTTTCGTTTTTTAAACGTTTTACTCGATAACCTTTTTAAACTTGTATCAAATTGCAAGTATGTTCTTTTTGGATATAGGATGGCAAACGAGCAAATAAGTCACCTGATGGTAAGCGATCACTGAAACACCAGGATGTGTTAGGAGCGTTACCGGCTTTTCAAGGTTGGGGGAGGACATGGGGGTGAGGAAATGGGGGGAAGGATGGGCACTCCGGCTCTCTCACTCACCGCGGCATAATAAGAATAGAGCGGCGTGCATGCTTTATTCATTCATACAAAAAAAAAGAAGTGTGTAACATCAGGGAGTCGACTTCATGTAGACAAACAGAAATATGCGTTGCTGACTTCACTACTTGGAGAGGCACTGTTAAAAGAAGAATGCATACAATAAATAAATAAAAAATAGTAAGAGAAGACAAATCACATTTGTTTTAACTGACACTAAGTAGTTTGCCGAGGTATGTGTACCTATTATTCTAGAACAAAGAAAAATTGTATAATCGCATTATAGAGGACTAGCATTCTCCCGCGGCACCGCCCGCGTCAATGTTGAACCCTCGGGAACAGTACTATTTCCCCGGGATAAATGTACACTATGTCCTTTTCTGTACCCAAGACAAAGGGTATGCAAAATTTCATTACGATCGGTTTAAAAGATAGGGCGTGAAGGCATAACAAACAAACCAACTTACTTTCGCATTTATAATATACTGCCTTCGTGGTCTAGTGGTTAAGGCGTTTAGATTTCGTTAGTTAGATTAGTTCGATTCCCACGAGAAGCATACTTTGTTAAGTTGTTTCCAGTTTAGTTAGGACATTGCAGGCTTGAATCACCTGATTGTCTAATAATAAAGATGATTCCGTGCTTCGGAAGGTACTTTAAGCCGGTGGTCCCGGCTGTTATCTGGTAGTCGGTAAAGGAACCACGTCAGAGGCCGAGAGGCGGTTCCGAAGAACTCTGACACCAGGGTGTCCATGACACCTGTGAATTTAGCTTCAGACGAAATTTTAACGAGTTTACGTCACGTTATCTTCAACTAGGTAGGTACTGGTACTCGTAAACATACATAAGAACGTAGTTACTGAAACTGACAACATAATTATAGAACTGTTTGGGCGAGTCAGACTTTCTGTCTGCTCTAACTACATCTCACCCAAGTAAGTGTATCTAACTATTAATTAGGGCTTGATTAAGTTCAGCCGTCCTTTTTGCTAACTGTTTAGTGTACAAATTTTTAATAGTCACTTCGATATACTACGCTGCTTGTATGATTGACTATTTTTATTTAAGATATATATAAAACACTAGCTTTTTATTTCTTAATTTATTAAGAGTATTGTGTGTCGATTATGTGTCGCATTGTGATTAGCCAATAAAGATATTTCATTTCATTTCATTTCATTTCATTTCATTTCAGTATATAATATTATAAATGCGAAAGTGAGTTTGTTTCTTTGTTTGTTTATTTGTTTCTTTGTTTGTTTGTTACGCTTTCACGCCGTAACTACTGGACCGATCATCATGAAATGTTGCATACAAGTTCTCTGGAGTGCGGAGAAGGACATAGGCTACTTTTTATCCCGGGAAAAAGTACTATTCCCGAGGGATCGATATTGACGCGGGCGAAGCCGCGCGCGAAAGCTAGTCAAAATATAATTGTGAATGCAAAATAAAACACTTATAAAAATACCTAATAAATTTAATATTTAACTAGACGAGATACTCGTACGAATAACATAAATACAGCGTGATTTTGAACCGCCTAGCTATATTGAAATCTGGGAATCAGAATCCCTAATGGAATACAGAATTGTAAGAAAAAAAAGGTAAAAAACGGGAATAAAAATTTAACTTTTCATAGAAATTCGTCCAGCTGATCGGCGACTTTGTATTTATTTTATTTACTTATTTATATTAGGGAAACATACAGTTATTATAGTTTAACAAAGTAAAAGATATATAAATAATACTTAAACCAATTAAGTTTCCTCACTTAACTTAAACAAACTGTCGAACAGAGCAAAAAACTTTAAGTAAAATTAATCGTAATTATATACAATAAACAAAAGATAACCAAAGTTCTACTTACATTTATGACTTTAAACCTTTTTTATACAAAGCTATGGATGTCGAAAAAATATCTAAATTATTATGAGAAATATTGCATTTATGGCAAACACGATATAAAAATGTGTTTGTAGTATAACTAGTTCTGGCTAATCTATACATATAATAAAACAGTAAAATTATTTTGTCTGTACATTTCGAATTTTTGACTGAAATGGATAGAGGGACACTTAAAAAGAATAATAGAAAGCAAAAAAAATTTTTTGGAATTTCTTGTCTGTCTGTCTGTCTGTCTGTCTGTCTGTCTGTATGTATGATCACGATTATCTCCGAAAATACTGAACCGATTTACTTCAAACTTTCACCAATTGCTTTGTTTTAACTCAGTTTAACATTTAAAGTTTGTTTCATCAAAATCGGTTCATTAAAAAAAAAGTTATCGTCATTTGAATGAACTCAAGGCATGAGTTTGCCTGCAAACATAGCAAAAATAAAAGAAAATAATAAGTGACTTATGAAAATTAAAATCCAAAGTCAATTCATCATCATTATACGACAGCATTATACCTATCCTTACTATCTATCCTTACTATCCATAGTAATCCATACTAAAAAAAAAGGAGAAGCTGACTGACTGACTGACATATCAACGCAGGGCCTAAACTATAAGGGTTAGGAACTTGAAATTTTGCACAGGGGTTCCTTTTATAACGTAGGGGAGCACTAAGAAAGTATTTTTGGAAATTCATCTCCTTAGGGGGAAAAACGGGTTGCAAAGTTAGTATGAAACTTTGTTGTTTTTGAAGTTATTCGAATGAAATTCAGCATGAAGGTTCTTTACTGAAAGGTATGAAACACGAGTAAAATATTTTACTCAGAAATCATCCCTTAAGGGGGTAAAATAGGGGTGCAAAGTAAGCATGAATCTTTGCCATTTTTGAAGTTAGTCGAATGAAATTCAGCATGAAGGTTCTTTACTAAAAGGCATGAAACACGAGTAAAATATTTTTCTCAAAAATCATCCCTTTAAGGGGATATAACGGGGATGCAAAGTTAGTATGAAACTTTCCGTTTTTGAAGTTATTCAATTGAAATTCAATATGAGTGTGTTTCATTGAAAGTCATAAACTAATGTATTCCGGGTAATTCTACTGTTCCTGAGAAATCGACACTTACGCGGGCGGAGCCGCGGGCCAAAGGCAAACCTGACTTGAAATTTGGCACAGGGATTCTTTTTATGATGTAAATGAGCACTAAGAAAGGATTTTTAGAAAATCAAAGGGGTTGAAGTTTTATGGAATTTTCTCATTTCTGGACTTAGAAGTTTGAAAGTAGGTACGCAAGTTCTCAATTAAAATTAAAAAAGATCTGTTTAGGTGAACCACACAACATTCTCCCTTGAAGGGGTAAATAGGGGGTAAAGTTTGTATGGAATTTTTCCATTTCTAGACTTAGAGGTATGAAAATAAGTATATACGTTCTAGGTTACAATTAAAAAAGATCTGTGTAGGTGAAATGTACAAAATTTCCCCCTTAAGGGATAAAGGGGGGGGGGGGGGGGGGGATTGTATGGAAATTTTCTCATTTCTGGACATAGAAGTATAAAAATAAGTATATATGTTTACATTACAATTAAAAAGATCTGTGTAGTTAAAATGGTCGAAATTTCCCCTTGAAGGGGTAGAATAGGTGGGGTAAAGTTTGTACGGATTTTTTTATTTACTTAGAAATATGACAATAAGAAGTTCTCCATTACAATATAAAAATATCTGTGTAGGTGAAATGGGCAAAATCCCCTCCTTAAGGGCTAAAGATCTATGCCGGTGAAATGTATTAAATTCCCCCTTAAGGGGAAAAAGCAAAGGGGCAGGGGTTTGTATGGAATTTTTATCATTTCTACTGTTCCCAGGGGAACGACATTAACGCGGGCGGAGCCGCGGGCAACAGCTAGTGGAACATAAAATAGAGTTCTTATTCTAGAATTAGGACGATGGCATCTTAATCCTATATTGCTAACAAGATAATTAGAGTCTACATAATAACGTAAGAGCTTAAAAAGAAAGAGTTGATCTTTTTCCTATGGGATGGTATGGGAAACCTGATTTTCTTTTTCGTTTTTTACCTTTTATTCTTACAATTCTGTATTCCATTAGGGATTCTGATTCCCAGATTTCAATATAGCTAGGGAGTTCATAATCACGTTGTATATACACGATCAGGAAAACGTATGAAAAAACATGTTTGACGCGAATCACCAGGGTGGGAAACAAAATATTTTCCTTATACATAACTCTTTGTTTTGACGATGTAATTGACGTAACTCGGACGTAACATAACAAATAAACAGGAAAATAAACCTTTCAAATACAGTTAATTGTTTATCCTGTACGATAAACTTCTAATATGGAAGTACGTAACATACTGTACTCTAAATAATTATTGTTTCTGTTTCTTCTTTGTGTTCCTGATATTTCATGAATGAAAATTCCTTGGACTTTTAAAGGCAATAACAAACTCTTTCTTAGGTACCTACTATGACATAAAAATCATGTGCTGTAAATTGTATATGAAATCAGAAAAAAAAACGAAAAAGATAAATATGCATACAAAGCCCTTCAGGCAGGAGGGATGTTTATCTAATTATGTATTTGTTATAATATATAGTATCGTTGAGTTAGTATCCCATAACACAAGTCTCGAACTTACTTTGGGGCTAGCTCAAACTGTGTGATTTGTCCGTATATATTTATTTATTTTACCCGAATGGCCAAAAATGTATAACTAATGAATATGCAACTAAGTAGTAAAATTGTATAGCTTTATGACCAAGTTTTACGAGAGAGATAACATCGCGAGTATGGTAATCAAGTTTGAATTGAACCTAATATAAAATCAGCCAAGTGTGAGTTAATACTTCCAACTCTTTCAAGTCTTTGGCGACTTCATCCTTCCAACGATATCTTGGACGCCCCACTGGACGGCGCCCGGAAGGTTGACCATGATAGGCTTTCTTTGCGGCTCGATCATCTCCCATCCTCTCCACATGCCCTAGCCAGCGAATTCGGGAAGATTTTATTTCTCCGATGATGTTCGGCTCAGACACTAGCTCTTCTATCTCCTGGTTGTACCTCCGCCTCCAAGCCCCATCTTCTCCTCTTGTTGGTCCGACTGGTCAGAGGTGGCGCAGAATAGGGAAGAATGGCGCACTTTCATGTCGGAGGCCAAGATCCACTTCGGGTCGCTGAGCCAGCGAAGTAAGTAAGTAAGTGTGAGTTGGACTCACGCAGGAAGTGAAAAATTAAATAGGTACATTTAATAACCGGCAAGTGCAAGTCCGACTCGCGCACGAAGGGTTTCGTACCGTTATCTATAAAAACGGCAAAAAAACACGTTTGTTGTTTGGGAGCTCCTTTAAATATTTATTTTTAATATTTGTTATTATAGCGATAACAGAAATACATCATCTGTAAAAATTTCAACTGTCTAACTATCATGGTTCATGAGATACAGCCTGGTGACAGACAGACAGGCAGACGGACAGCGGAGCGATATTAATAGGGTCCCGTTTTTACCCTTTGGGTACGGAACCCTAAATAACGATCTCTTCACTCTGTTTACATATCATAGTGAGAAGAAGAAGTGAGAAAGATATAATCATTGAAAAATATTCTAGACGCACAAATAATGAGTTTGGATCGAACCAGAAAAGTTATAGTTACACTTAGTTATGTAAGTAAACGGGACTTAGCACGAACATTTTTTTCGCAGATGTTTTAATAGAGTTAAAGCGACTCCAAAGTTTAAATAAAATCGGCCAAGAGCAGAGTCAGATCGAGCAGAGACGTAGTGTTCCGTAGCACGGTACAACATTTAACTACAAAAATGACACAAAATTCACGTTTCTTGTATGAAAATTGCATTTTTTCATGCAACGTAAGGTTAACCCAAGTATTTATTGTACGGATATTGTTGTTTTTAACTGTAATTTGATGTCTTAGTATTTTTTTATTATAATATTAGTATTTTTTATGTCTTAGTAATTTTCGTAGATTAATGTAACAATTAACAGAAAAACGCAAATGACTTGTTTATTTTATCCAACCCCTCTTTTAATTTTATTTTATGTTGTTATAGCCAAAAGATATAGCAGTCAAAAATTTTTAAGTCTACCTATGTAGTTCAATATTTAGAGCTCTGTGACTGCAAGATGGACGGACGGACAATAAAGAGTTAGAAATTGAGTCCCGTTTGCACCCTTTGGATAAGGAACCCTAAAATGTTAGTTACTCTTAGTACCTAATGCAATCTAGACACTTATTTAAATACACTTAGCGATTAATTTACACTTGAAGTCTTCATGAAGTCTTGAGTTGAAGTCAATGAACTTTTATAATTTCTAAAGCTTTGTGTAAGTGCTAATTTATTATTTCAAATGAATAGTAATCATAGCCGAGACGTGGCGCCAAATTAAATTAGAGTGCCTTAGAATAATTTGAATTCAGACGCGAATAGTACAAAACTGAATAACGTACTCACAATATTGAATTCAGAGTTTAATTATAATGATTTAAATTAATGATGAATAATTATGAATGCCGTGTGGTATCCGGCAGAGTAGAATAGGACCACTCCAAGTCTTCCCGTGGATGTCGTAGAAGGCGACTTAGGAAATACAAGCTAAACAAAGTTTATAAACATCTATGAGACCTTTCCAACCCGTCTGGCCAGCGTAGAGAGTGTAGGCCAAGTCTTCTGACTGCTCTGGCCAAATATGGCTCTAGTTTACTAACTCTATATATATATTACAACCCTCTCTGCACTACTGTGCAGAGAGGGTCGTGCTCCTGTAGTGGAGACTAAAAAGACCTGATGATGATGATGATGATGACATTAATGATAAGTCTCTTCCATGCTGGGAGAAAAGAAAAAACGTAGGATGCAGTTGCTTCTCTTCCCGCACAGATTGTAAAAGTCGATCGAGGGAATGGTCGAAATCTGAGGAATCATGTTAGTGATGCGGCTAGCGACCCACCACTATTTCGATTCTGTTTCCCACCTTCAGGACCATCAAAATGCTAAACGTGACTTTTAGGTCTCAAAAACTTAGGCTCTGTCTATCCCGTAAAGGAAAAACGTGATAATATGTTTGTATGTATGATAACGTAAAGAAAACGGTTCTCTCGAGGTCACTTTTTTTTTTTTTTTCGTATTTGTTTTACGGCATTTGGCTTTCTGTGCCTTTTAGCCCTTCATATTTTCTACGTGTTATCAACGAAATGGTGGTGTAATTCATTTCGGTGATTCAATGGAGCCCCTGGCGACAATTCCCACGAATCCACTGGTTTGATCATAGACGCAGTAGCAGTAAGGCGAGCGACCACCAGCTCGCTATGTAAATCTCACTACAGCCGCACCATGACACTTCATTTTAGATATTCCACACATTGTTCATAAACATGGACATTTATAACACCAAATTACACCGATATCACATTATAAAGTCCACTAGAAGCAATTTGCAAAACAATCCAAAACAAAAACCGTGCAGTCCGTCGAAATTCCCGCCAAGAACTCCTCTCGAGGTCGCTCTCGTCACTTTGACTTTTTTTTTCTTAGCCGGAGATGAAGTGTAGCAACCGAGAAAAACGATTTTCTTTCGAATAGTATTCATGCATAAGACGGTACTGCACGAATTGTGAAAATTTACGTGTTTTTAAATCACTAGTACTATGCGCTGAATTAATTAAATACATCAAAAGTATTTGTATAATTTAGGTCGATCCTTAAACAAGATCGCTCCCTTGTTGTAATTTGAAACAGATATATATGAAATTAAAAAATGATATATATATGTTATGATATCTAAACACATTTTTCTTCGAAAACTTTATGAATTATACGTCTAACACAATCACTCTTACATCTCGGAGGTCGCCCCCCTTTCTTACTTTTTTTTATAAAAAAATATAAATACAAAAATATTAAGTTTTCATCTTTTTTCTAATCGGCTTATGACTTGCGCAGTAGCGACGTTTTTCGTTCGCGCGGCACCCGCTTAAACACGCAGATAAGCAGAATCTTGGTAAGTACTAGTACTTCTTCGGTGGTCTTGGCTAGTTGATTAAAACAGGTAATTTAGAAATAAACATCTTACGTTTGATAGATATACCTATCACTATTTATTGAGAATGTCTAAAATATACTATTTTTAATAAGTATAACTAGGAAAGATTCTTTATCTAGCCTCATAGTCAAATCATGTCATTTTATGTCTGAAAAACAAATTTTTGACAAGTTTCCTATGCTATACATAATTATATACGGATAAATATATACGGACAAATCACACAGATTGAGCTAGCCCCAAAGTAAGTTCGAGACTTGTGTTATGGGATACTAACTCAACGATACTATATTTTATAACAAATACATATATAGATACACATCCAAGACCCAGGCCCATCTGAAAAAGATCGTTTTCCATCTTGACCTGGCCGGGGATCGAACCCGGTCACTCCGTGTCGCAGGCAGGCGTGTTGACCGCTGCGCCACGGAGCTAGTCATTTATATACCTACATACATAAAAGTAATGTAGGTATATTTCTCCCATATCGCCATATGTTCGCAGATTAGTCTCGTCTAGGCTGACGACGTAGGCAAACTACAAACAATATTCTTCGCTTTGCGAATCTTGTTTATGTTTACAACGTCATGTAAACTAAGTAGCTCTTCAATATAAACATATAACAAAAAAAGTGGAGACATCTTGGTATTTTTGTGTTTTAATTTCTGTAATGTCCACGCAAATAACAGTACATTAGAGCTAGCCTAATTAAACGCTTATAGGATCACTTTGTTGTCCGTCTGTCTGTCAAGACCCTTTTTCTCAGGAAGACGTGGACGTATCGAACTTCATATCAAATACTCAGAGCTACTGTCCCTTGGAGCTGTAAAAAAATCAAACTTTTAAGCCAACGCGATCAAAAGATACAGCCGTTTATGCCGCTAGTTTTCGACATTCACAAGGCAATCAAGACCTACAGGGTACTTCCCATGAATCTTGAAATTTGGTACGAAGCAACGTCTAATACTATAACTAAAACATCTGTGCGATGAAGGAATATTTCACATTTGTCAAACAAGACAATAAGTTAGTAGTTATATAAGCTTAGCGTCTTCTTTTTTCATTGATTTTTTAGTGTAACAATGGTAGTGTGGCGCGAATAACGTAGGTACTCGTTACTTTTACACTGATATTTAACGTAAATGTAATTTTTTATTCATATAGCAGGTCATTTAGACATTGTCGACGCTAAGCTGGAAACAAATTCTCTAGAGCTCCTTGAGTGTGCAATCTCAGTGAGCAGAGTCGAGGAGTCTGAGTGCCATTGTGCTCGCTCAGAGCCGGATTATGGCTCAAAGAGTGACGATTGCTGACAGCTCTCGTTCCTGGCACCTCGCAGCGTTATCTCTCTCTTGGATTGTCGATTCAAGAATTATATATTTTACTGACAACGCAGTTATTTTTCTATCAATACATCACATTATTTTGTCTACGACTATCCAAGTAAAAGGGTTTTCATAGTTCATGTTACTATCTATGTATGCGAGTTTATCTATATTTAGGTATATTACATACATATATACTATCATGTCTTTATCCTTATATCTTGCGGAGACAGAGCCCAGGCCACGTTCAATTGTGGTGGGCGTTTAGGTGGAAAACGGAAATAAAATGGATGGGTTGCTAGCTGCATCGCTTACCTACATGATTTCTCAGATTTGCCCTTTCCTCGACTGGTTTTTACTATCTGCACGGGAAGCTGAAAATAAAGAAAAATTGTTTATTTGGCTACATTTATCATTTATCTAATGAAACGTCATAGAATGCAGAGGAACCCCTGTGTGGATTTCATTTAGTATTAAAGCATGACTCGCGCAAATCAAACTTGTGTGTTTTCAGATTACTTACAAATAATAATGGTATATCAAATTAATGTAAAGTAGAGTCCATAAAACGCAGAGGGTTTTCGTCGGTTATCAATGTGTAAATGTGTTTGTTTCTTTTACCGTATCGCGAAGCCTGAAAGCATGACTCGCACGGTTCGAAGTAGTTTAGCGGTGTCAAAGAGCGTACCTACGTTGTTGAAAGTTTTTGTACATGTTTGCTCAGAGCAAAGTGAATAAATAAAAAAAAACAGTGGCTGTCCGGGAGTGCCGAAGGAAGGGAAAACTTGAACATTCTGTTATACAGACCAGAGCCGAGAACTTTTGAAACATAATTTAAAACAAAGGCTTCGGCTTGTCTAGTAACGGTAAAAATGTCAATAGTTTTTTACCATCTCAAAAATTGCTTAAGGCGCCTATAAAAGTCATTTCAATATTATGATATTTACTTGAAGGTTACATTTTTAAGTAAATATAATAATTTAAGCACAATTTACCTACCTTATAGAAACGGTGTGAATAATCTAATAATCCGAGGATCCATGTGCTGATTTCATTCAGTATTCCGCGCGTGACTTGAAATTACGACTCGTGTGATTCAAAGTTGTACTGTTCAGTGCGTTGGTGGTTTTCAGACTACTAAGAAGATAGTATCACGTCTTTTTCCCTTGCGGGGTAGACAGAGCCGAGGTCTATAAAACCTTATGGCCACATTTAGCATTTTAGTGGGCGTGAGAAAACGGAATCAAAATAGTGATGGGTTGCTACCCGCTTCGTCTATTGACATGATTTCGCAGGTTTCCGCGGGAAGAGAAGCAGCTGGCACATTTCAGGTTTTTTCTTTTCTCCCAGACCAGCATGGAAGATTATTAATTCATGAGTGAAAAGTAAGATTAACAACTAATTATTACGATTTATGTCTAACACAACGTCATTTAATGCATTAGGAATATGTTATCCCTGTATGGGTCTCATTCAGTAACGCGTGGATGGTAAGCACGGGTCGCGCGGTTCAAAGTTGGGAGAGGTGCGTGTATTAGTGCGTGGTTTCAACTTTTAAAAAGTACTTATAAGTGTCATAATAGTAACATTCGCTAGATAATATCATTAAAATTAGATGCAAAGATAACTATTATGACTTATGTCCAACACGTCATATAACGCATTAGGAGTATGGGTTATCCCGGTACAATGCCATTCAGTTGCGTGGATGGAACGCACGGGTCGCGAGGCCACGAGTTGTGAGAAGTATAAATATATATAAATATAAATATATACGGACAAATCACACAGATTGAGCTAGCCCCAAAGTAAGTTCGAGACTTGTGTTATGGGTTACTAACTCAACGATACTATATTTTATAACAAATACATATATAGATACTGCATTAGAAGTATGGGTTATCCCGGTACGGTTCCATTCAGTAACTCGCGCGTGGATGAAACGCACGGGTCGCGAGGCCGCGAGTTGTGAGAAGTGCGTGTATCAGTGCGTGTTTTCAAGTTTTTGAAAGTATGTACGAAGTGTCATAATACATAATAGTAACATTAGCTAGTAAATGTCATTCAAATTAGGTTGACAAATAAGTATTACGACTTATGTCGAACACATCATATATTGCATTAGGAATATGTTATCCCTGTACGGGTCTCATTCAGTAACTCGCGCGTGGATGGAGAGCACGGGTCGCGAGGCTTAGAGTTGTGAAGTGGTGCGTGTCTTATTGCGTGATTACAACTTTTTATAAATTGGAAGTGTGATACTTGGAATAGTAAAGTTAGTAAGAGAATGCCATTAAAATAAAGTTCTGCTGTTATTTATGGGGTAAGTGACGATTTTTAAAGATTTTTTCCATTTTAATATATTATATTTTGTTCTTTAGTAAATTTGCCAAGTTTGATCGGTCGTTATTTATTTTTTCTTTTTTTTGTCGTAAATAGACACAATACTATAAATACGTTTTATAATAATAATAATAAAGCCGCAGGGCAGCTTGTGGCGAGCTGTTGGTGAGTAACGACACCACGGACCCGAGTGCTCCAGAGAGTCGGTCAGAGCCCTCGCCCCCGACGTGTCTTCATCGGTCGGGGTAGAAACCCAAGAGGGCTCACAGGACTCTCGGCTCTGGCTTGCCTTAGTTGGCCGTCCAGAGAGGAGTCGTGAGAGCTGTTGCTCCAGGGGTGGAAGTGTTAAAGGGCATAACGCCGCTAGTAACTACGGAGAAAGCGCAGCACACCTCTCGACACCCCTGAGTCGCCCGCACCGGTGTTGCCCTTTTTGCCGGCATTAATCGTCGGCTAGTTTGAGGGGCCCATCTAGTGGGCAGCAAGCCACCACCTGCCAATTGTAGTCAGTTATCATGATTATGGCAGGTGCACGTCCCTTTGCAATAACCCAGCATAAGTCCACCCAAATCTCAATCCCATAAACCCATTAATTTCCTTCTTAAAATGCAATAGCTCCTCCTCCGGCCAAGACTTGTTCAAGGGCATATCACACATTGGTATTTCTAGGAACGGGTTCTGGCTGGAGACCAACACTACATCAACTTCTCCAAAGGGCCTCTACGTGTTGGATCCATATCCCCACGCAAGCCTCTAAAAAAACCGGGGTAACACCCGTGAAAAAAGAGAGATACAAATAATAATAATCTTTATTTCGGACATAATCCATAGGTTTTAGTTTTGTGTTTATTTATATTCTTTGTTCTTTTTTCCTGTAAATCTATATATACGAGTGTTTACGTAAGTTATGTATTGGCATTGTTATTTAAACTTATTATTACGTATATATATTATTACGTATACAACGTATTACAATACTTAAAGGGCACGATCGTTCCATGATATTGAACAAGTTACACCAGGGGAGCAACCAACAAATACGAATTAAAAAGCTTTCCATAGAAAGTCGATCAGTTGGTTGCTCATTGTATGGGAGGTTGATTTTATATTCAGTTTTTCGATCTTTGTCCCCTGGCTAAAGTTGTTCAATATCATGAGATAGTCATGCCCCTTATGTAGGTATTGTTACCCCCATTTTGTTATACGTTGTATAAGTAATCATCATCATCATTTCGAGTAGGTGTCACGGTCAATCGACCATGCACACCCTGGTGTAAGAGTTGTTCGGAACCGCCTCTCGGCCTCTGACGTGATAAGTAATTATTTCTAATGATTTACTCGACTTAATAAATTAACAATAAAATGAATATAACCACAGTATAAAACAAAGTCGCTTCCCGTTGTCTGTATGCTTAGATCTTTAAAACTACGCAACGGATTTTGATGTGGGTTTTTAATAGATAGAGTGATTTAAGAGGAAGGTTAATTGCACCCATATGAAGCCGGGGTCCGGTCATCGCTAGTACATTATAAATATTTATTTATCTATTCATATTACGATAACTGTCATGGATGGAATTCTACTCTAATCCTATACGGATACGATACGGACTACGGATTCGAATGAAACTTGACATAGTTTGAAATCATTACGTATTGAACGCTCATAACCTTACTCATTCATGAACCTACGTGCATGCAGTCACGGGTTTTGGAGTATGGCCTGTCCAATGACATAATTTAGTAGTATGTTATTGGTGTCGTATTGGTATCATATTATGACAGAGGGTGTAAGGCTAATGTAAACCAAAAACATTTTTATTATCATCATCATTTCGAGTAGGTACATGTCACGGTCAATCGAACATGCACACCCTGGTGTCAGAGTTTTATTCTAAGATATACACGGTAACATTTTGATCGTTCTGGACCCTTAAAGGGGTGAATCAGCCCGTCAATATGAACAACTTTTCATATGGGACCAAAGCTGGGAACTCAAAAAAAATCGACATCCCATACAAACTGGCCGGGCGGCGAAACTATTTTGTTTTGCATTGGTCCCATAGAAAAAGTTGTTCATATTGATGGTCTGAGTCAACCTTTTAAGGGTCCAAAACGATCAAAATTTCACCATGTTTGTAGAGGTTATTAGGGGTAGGAATTATGTCTGTTGTTTTGAACGCCCGTATTTTGTAATTTGAAATTATATGAAAAAGCTCGTAGATATTTCCTACGAGCTTTTAATATGTTTATTTTTATTGTTTGATTTGTTAGTTTCTGTTGTGTCCCACTGCTGGGCAAAGGCCTCCCCTTTCTGTTTCCACACTTCCCAATCCGGGGCTATTTGCTGCCAACCAGTTAAAAATATATATATATATATACCAGTATATATATATATACTGGTATATATATATATATATATATATATATATACCAGTTAAAACACAACAGGCTAATATATATATATATATATATTGTTAGTTTCTAAATACGTGGGTCACCTTTTTCGAGCTTCCTAAAGATATCTTAACTAAAGAACAACTTGAAGTATATTATTCTAACGAACAGATAACTAAGTATTCATCCAGTTTCCTTAAGGTGGTTCCTCAATTATATACACGTGGCAGTCGCTTGAAAAATTACCTTAAACGAGTCAATGGAGAAAAACTAAAAGGATTTTTTCTGTTGGATGAGAGACGCAATTTTTTTTAAATCTATGCTTACATATCTTTAAAACTAACGTGAGATAAATCCTTACTAATATTATAAATGCGAAAGTCAGTTTGTTTGTTTGTTTGTTTGTTACGCTTTCACGCCGTAACTACTGAACCGATCATCATGAAATTTTGCATACAAGTTCTCTGGAGTACGGAGAAGGACATAGGCTACCTTTTATCCCGGGAAAAACGACTATTCCCGAGGGATCGACATTGACGCGGGCGGAGCCGCGGGCGAAAGCTAGTTCATTATATTATGAAAACCGGTCACTCACGTGCTATTTTGTCGGGATTGCCGACTATGGTTTCGGAATCGTCAGGAGTCCATTTTCAAGGCGAGTTAGGAATGCGCGACTCTGAAGAATCCCTGAACCGTGCTACCCGGGCCAGGTCAGAACTTTTTGCTCATAAGTTTCACTCTCTAACCACTAGACTGCTACCGCTCAATCAACTGTGTAATAATTTAAGAACAAATAGTTAAACATACATATACATATGTATGTACTACTATGTAGTAGTATCACATCTTTTCACTTGCGAGGTAGACAGAGCCCAGGTCTTATAGACCTAAAAGCTGCGTTTAGCAGGTAGGTGGGCGTAAGGTGGATAACGGAATCGAAAATAGTTAAACAACTGTATAAAAGTAAGCAACCAGAGCAAGTATATACTAATTTTCAGAAATTAAAAAAAATGTATTTTTTTTATTGTCGCTTACCAATGAGCATTGCGACAGTGAGCAAAAAAACCTATGGATTCCTAACTCGCTTTTCTAAGAATACCGCTCATTAAATCGTCGAGTAAGTTAGTATCAATTAGTTGTAAAACTGAATTATAAGTAAGCAAACATCGCAGATTTACGAGTATGTATTAGCAGTTCATCCCCTGCTTTAATGTGGGAGCACGGACAAACTGTAATACAGCATTTATTATAACGCCGTTTGCTTTTATACTGCTATCAATAAGGCGTTAAAAGTAATAAATTAATTTGCAGTAAAAATATCCACATCATCATCATCATCATCATTTCGAGTAGGTGTCACGGTCAATCGACCATGCACACCCTGGTGTCAGAGTTTTTCGGAACCGCCTCTCGGCCTCTGACGTGGTTCCTTTAACGACTACCAGATGGCAGCCGGGACCACCGGCTTAACGTGCCTTCCGAAGCACGGAATCATTTTTATTATCAGACAATCAGGTGATTCAAGCCTGCAATGTCCTAACCAGACTGGAAACAACTAAACAAAGTATGCTCCCGGTGGGAATCGAACCCACGACCTCCGGGTCAACAGGCAAACGCCTTAACCACTGGACCACGGAGGCCGGAGGAAAATATCCACAGAAGTGCGAGTTGGGAATCAAGAAATTTTTGCTTTTGGATAAACTCATTAACCACTTGGCCACTCCATAAATCGTCTAATATGTTAGTAGTAAAACTGAATTATGATATAGTAAACAACGCATGTCTATTCTATTAGCATTTCATTTATCCTCTGCTTTAATGTGGGGCATGGACAAAATGTAATTACCGCTATTATTTTAACGCCATTTGCTATTACTGCTTGCTTTAGCAAGCAATAAGGCGGGTAAAGTAATAAATTACTTCACAGTAAGAATGTCCAAAGAAGAGCTAGTTGGGAATCAAGAGATTTTTTGCTTCTAGATAAACCCATTAACCACTTGGCTGCTTCATAAATCGTCGAATATGTTAGTAGTAAAACTGAATTATGAGTAATGATTATTTCATCCTCTGCTATAATGTGGGGCACGGACAAAACGTAATTACCGCTATTATTTTAACGCCATTTGCTATTACTGCTTGCTTTAGCAAGCAATAAGGCGGTAAAAGTAATAATTTACTTCGCAGTAACAATGTCCAAAGAAGAGCGAGTTGGGAATCAAGAGATTTTTTGCTTCTAGATAAACCCATTAACCACTTGGCTGCTTCATAAATCGTCGAATATGTTAGTAGTAAAACTGCATTATGAGTAATGATTATTTCATCCTCTGCTTTAATGTGGGGCACGGACATAACGTAATTACCGCTATTATTTTAACGCCATTTGCTATTACTGCTTGCTTTAGCAAGCAATAAGGCGGTAAAAGTAATAATTTACTTCGCAGTAACAATGTCCAAAGAAGAGCGAGTTGGGAATCAAGAGATTTTTTGCTTCTAGATAAACCCATTAACCACTTGGCTGCTTCATAAATCGTCGAATATGTTAGTAGTAAAACTGCATTATGAGTAATGATTATTTCATCCTCTGCTTTAATGTGGGGCACGGACAAAACGTAATTACCGCTATTATTTTAACGCCATTTGCTATTACTGCTTGCTTTAGAAAGCAATAAGGCGTTAAAGTAATAAATTACTTCGCAGTAAGAATGCCCAAATAAGAGCGAGTTGGGAATCAAGATATTTTTGCTTCTGTATAAACTCATTAACCACTTGGCCGCTCAATAAATCGTCGAATGTGTTAGTAGCAAATAAGTAGCTTTTATACTGAATTATGAGTTAGTAAACAACGCTAGTTTATTGTATTAGAATTTCATCCCCTACTTGAATGTGGGGGCACGGACTAACTGTAATATTAGCCATTCCTATTAAAGCCGTTTACTTTTACTGCTTGCTTTAGCATAAGGCGTTAAAAGTAATAAATTATTTCGCAATAAAAATATAGTATCAACAGATTTTTGCTTCTGTATAAACTCAGAAACCACTTGGCCGCTCGATAAATCGTCGAATATGTTAGTAGCAAATAAGTAGTTGTAACACTGAATGAGTTGGTAAGCAACGCAAGTTTATTGTATTAGCATTTCATCCCCTGCTTTAATGTGGGGGAATGGACAAAATGTAATTACCGCCATTATTATAACGCCATTTGCATTTACCGCTTGTTTTATTACCTGCAACCAGCGGCCAAGAAGTTAAGGATAACAACCCTGACCGCCTGACAGCAGCCAGAAATATCTGGTTATAATTAGTACAGAACCTAATAAAACTTGGGCTGCGACGAGCTTACCCAAAACCCGAATTATAACGCTTGTGTGCTTCAGAAACCTTTATTTAAAGGAGGCTTTTGGCGAGGAAATACCAAACCATATACCTCGTGAGTGTGAGGTTAGAAGTGACAAACTTTAAAAAAAAAAATTAGCCATTTTGAAAACATATATACTTTTACGGTTTTGAACTCTGCGAGTTAGACGAAGTCCAGGTGTGTAAGATCTAAACGCCACGCTTAGCATTATGAGCACTATTGTAGTTTTTAATTCGCGCACAGCTATCGAATAATTTAAGATTTTGTTTTCGATTTATTTTGATTAAACATGTCCATGTTTAATCGAAATCAGCCCGCCCGCACAGCACATGGAAAGAAGAAATAAAATTTAAAGCTTAAGTAAAACGAACGATTTAATATCGCAAATTGTGACTTCTCTAAGTGCATGTAGCTTATTTATGCCACAGATTTTTGCGGTGAAAATTATATGGTGGAAGCTGCAGTGCGATTTTGGTTTTGTCAACCCCTTTTTTAACAGACAATGACAGAAAGCATCGTCTTAAAAGCTGCAAAAATAAATGTAACTTTCGTGAGGTATTTTCCAAATAAACACTGCACACTGATGGAAAGGTTTTTTTTTTGCCAGCTATAGACCTGCACTCTATAGACTTATTTATAAATATAAAGATGACCTTACTATATCATTTTAAAAGGTGGTAAGTACAGCAAAATAGCGATTTGATCCAAGGAGCGTAACAGCGAGTCATTGAACTTTAGTTTCTTAGAGGTAACGTTACATAAAGTGAATCTCGCCGACGCCGCGTCGCTATTGTTACGAGGAGTCGACATGTGATCGGGAAGTCAGCGTGGGTTCTGCTGGCATATAATAATAATAATAATTCATTTATTTCGGTTTCCCATATAATGTTAGTAACAGTTTGACTTAAACACCTATATTAGTACAAATTTATAATTTTATTTTATATCCGACCTCCTATTGCCACCAGCATGCAGCGCCTGAATATGGTACAGTCAGGGCGTGAGGCTAACATCCTTAGGATGGTGTTTTTGCTGTTTCGCACACACTGCAAAAATATATACACATGACTCCTTGTTTTCTAAACTTTTATAGTGAATCTATATACTCTTAACTTTATTTTAATCTGGAAGGTGAAAAAAATTCAGAATCACTAAAAAATCCACTATAATCTTGGTGCATCGGTTTGTGTGGGACTTTCAATGATTTTTACGATTCCGACTAAAGATTGAAAACGGGACCGTATTACTAAAGTTCCAATGCCCTTCCGTCCGTCCTGCTACGGAGCTGTATCTTTTGAACTGTAATAGGTAGATTACTTGGAATTTTATCTCTAATTTATTGCCGCTTAATAAACATTATCGTCGTAATAACATTAGCCGTGTGGTTTCCGGCAGAGTAGAATAGGACCACTCTTAGTCTTCCCATGGAGGTCGTAAGAAGTGACTTAGCAAATACAAGCTACAAGGGTTCTAAACATCAATGAGACCTCTCCAACCCGTCTGGCCGGCGAGGAGAGTGTAGACCAAATCCTCTGTCTGCTCTGGCCAAGTATGGCTCCGGTAGTACAGAGAGGGTCATGCTCCTGCAGTGGAGACTAAAAAGACCTGATGATGATGAAACATTATACATTAGACTTGTCACACAAAAAATAAAATGAAATTTACAAACAGGACGATGCAGGAAAGAGTTTGTTTAAGCTCATAAAAAAGAGGCTTCATGTGTGTGTGATTTGTTTGTTCATGATTTTTATAGTTGATTATTGACGGTGGTATGAAAGTTTAGTGTGTGTTTTTTACTATTTGTTTCAACAGGACTGTTAGTAGTAGTTATCGATTATCTCTGTCAGTAATAAAGTATTGACAATACACATTTTATTGGCCAGATATTTGATGGATTTTTATAATTACTAGCTGAAGCGTCATACGTTTTTTTCCATATAAATTAAAAACAAAATGGGGTACATCACCCCTATTTTTAGACCTACTGAATACATATACACAAAATTTAATAAGAATCGATCAACCCGTTTCGGAAGAGTGTTTTACCTACACACACTGTGACACGCAAAAGATTTTATCTTCTAAATCTCTATATCCTGACATGTCATAAAAGCCGATTGAGAGATTTTATCTAGGTACTTAACTAACTCTCTGCCAACCCCGTAAGGAATAAAAATGTGATAATATGTATGCATTATATAGTTTCTCTAGGTTGTACAACAAATTGATCAAACAGCCGGTTCTCAAAAGGCAGTTATCCTTCGTATTAAGTATTTAACGTCAAAGTTTGCTTGATTATGATTTATGTCTTCGATTGTATCACTGGATATGGGCGAAATTAACTAGTTTTCAGTTAAATTTGATCTTCAATGAATGTTTAACTAGTGCCTAGGCTAAACTAAGTAAGAAACTAAGAGTGCCACCCTCTCCTATGTAAATTCCCTACCTGTCTAACTAAATGAATTCTCATAACCTTACCATAGACGAAAGTCATCATCATCATCTTTTTAGTCGGCTCGTTTTTAGACGTTAGATAATGATAAGGTCTTTTTAGTCTCCACTGCAGGAGCATGACCTTCTCTGTACTACCGGAGCCATACTTGGTCAGAGCAGACAGAGGATTTGGCCTACACTCTCCTCGCTGGCCAGACGGATTGGAGAGGTCTCATTGATGTTTATGAGCTTTGTTTAGCTTGTATTTCCTAAGTCGCCTTTTACGAGACTTGGAGTGGTCTTATTCTACTCTGCCGGAAACCACACGGCTTACGTTACGCTACGAATAAGTACTTATTACTTATTCGTAGCTTACCACATTATTCTTTTATATTTGTTGCTCATCAATCGCCTAGGTACTTAATTTTTTTTATTGTCACTGTGCAGTAAAATATAATTTGGTTAATTATTTTGATCGTCTTTGAAGAAGGCGGAAACATCTCGGTATTCCAAGTAATATATTGTGGTATTCTGAGAATACTTCTCAATTACGCAGCAGCCCATTGTCGCTGTAATTTCTAAGTTTTCGGATCAACTTCGCACAATAGGCCGACCTACACTTGACCCAATCAAGGAGAATAAGAAAATGTTCCCCCAAGTACTTATTAAATATAAATAGATAAAGAAAAGACGACGTCAGATCAAATTCTAATCTCTTAATTATAAGATTAAGAGTATCAGAATACCATTGTGAAAAATATTGTATAGCTTGAGTTGAATAAAACTCAAGCCATACAATATTTTTTTATCCATCATTATCCATCCTTACAAACATTCGCGTTTATAATATTAAGATAATGCAGACGATTTATTTAAACAAATTACTAAGAACTAAAATTATACACTAACACTTTAAATTAAAAATAAAAGCATTTATAAAACACGTCAAATTGGATAAAATAAAGATGCCAAAATCGCTGCGGTCAGCTGGCAGGGTGCCCAAAAGGCTGGCGGCATTTCCTTGCTGGATGGCTGGACCAAAATGCGCGCCTGCCTTGGTCGATTAGTCAATTAATTCAGACTGGCGAGAGTATTTTGTATTCTACCCACATAATAGCTTGTAGTCCGCTGACTAGAGGTTTCTTTGCAGCTTGATTGTGGCTAAAGTAAGGACGTTAGAAGAATGGTTTTTTGTTTTGCTGAATAGAACAATCTTAGATCTCAAATTTAATACCAATTTATAGTTCATCAGATGTAACTTTGGTGAATATCCCGCTGGCTGGAGGTCATCTAGAAAAGTATATATTTCTATTTTTTTTTACGGAACTAATTTTGTTTTCAGCATAATACAGTAGAAAATATCTAGATCTGATAGAAATTATCTGCATCACACATAAGTCTCCTAGGCATGTGATCCCGCTGGGTGTAGACACATATTGTATGTAAGTGTTATTATTTCCAAGGGTGTCTTTTCAGTCAACAACATGGTATTTAAAATTAATTTGGTTCATCGTATTATGTTTTCATCAAAGTTATTATATCAGGAACATCATTATTTATCTACTATATCATAAATATTCTTATGACGTCCAATCTCGTCACACAAACATTTTTTACGAAGTTTTAGACGCAGATGTGCACCGTCCGCGACGACAAGCGTGTGAAAACAAGTTCACACGCTTGTAAATAATAACATATTTTATATATAAGAGCTGTTTTTAATATATTGACTAGCTCCGTGGCGCAGCGGTCAACACGGAGTGACCGGGTTCGATCCCCGGCCAGGTCAAGATGGAAAATGATCTTTTTCAGATTGGCCTGGGTCTTGGATGTGTAGCTATATATGTATTTGTTATAAAATATAGTATCTTTGAGTTAGTATCCCATAACACAAGTCTCGAACTTACTTTGGGGCTAGCTCAATCTGTGTGATTTGTCCGTATATATTTATTTATTTAATAATCATAATTATTTATTTGCAATTATACAGTACATATTTATAACCCGTCTAGCCAGCGAGGATTATGTCTGTCTGTCTGCTCTAGCCAAGTATGGCTCCGGTAGTACAGAGAGGGTCATGCTCCTGCAGTGGAGACTGAAAGAACCTAATGATGATATAGTACATTTTGGTCTATTATAAGTACATTATTTATGTAATCTATTTTCTGTGCATTCAAGTATTTATGTAATCTATTTTCTGTGCATTACGAATACAGTACATCGATATTTTAAAAGTTGGAGTTCAGTATGATAGTCACCAAGGATATTCCGATGATGGGGTGACTCAAGTCGTCAAAATGTACAACTTTCCTATAGGAGCAATGCTAGGCTCAATTTCTTTTTTTCTTTTCATTCAAATTTTGGGCCCGACCTGGCCGTAGTACCTACCATATCATACAACTGTGTACTATTTTTTAGATTATTTCATACATATAGTAGTAGTTTTAGTTGATGTTTATATAGTTTATTCAAAGGTGAAGATTATTCAAATAAACATTTTCATCAGCCTCATTTGTATTTTCTTTTATTATAGTTCCATCAATATGTTAACAAGATAGCTGACGCGTTAGTCTGATACGTCTGCTGTTTCCGAAGCACTATAGTTCTAATATTCTGACGTGTTATTCCAACACGTCTGCTATTTACAAAGCAACTTCGGGTGGATAAAGTGTCGTCGTATTTACCAATATGCGGCCCGGCACAATGGAATCTGAGGGAAATGCCTTTTTTTTAGTTTCCAGCATAGGTCTAATAGGAGAAGTTATTCATTTGGATGCGCTGAATCACCCCTTTAGTTAAGGGAATTTCAAGTAATTTTACACGCTGTGCAGTGAAAATCATATATCGTTTAACATTACCACGTAAATGACTGTGCCCCTAGGAATGAAACATAATGTGCTTTATCTCTTACGGCTAATGTACCGAACGGAATCCTTATTTAAACATAACATAAATCACAGCATTATAATGACGCTGACGGTACGTGTTATTTTTGAAACATTAGCGAATTCGTAGCAACCCCTACGAGCTGCTACGTGCGTTGTAGACGGTCTACGTGACGTCTACGAAACGAGCGTAAGAAATAAAATTATTTGGAAAGCTCACGTTTTTATAACTTTTTTCCTTGAACAATATTAGAATATTGATTAACAATACATATGTACACATACCGTCTTATTATAAAACGAGGACTAACTTTAGTACCTGGTTTAAACCGTTATCCGACCAAATCAAATTGACAATGACTGTTGACCAAACGTCAAAGTTATGAGTGTCGTCTTATTTTGGTCGGTTAATGGTTTTAACCAGGTACTAAGTTTAGTCCTCGTTTTATAATAAGACAGAGTTTAAGAAAATACTTCTAATAAAGCTTACAATGGACCGATTAAAAACAGTGCTACTAAATTGCGCTATAGGATAAAATATTGGGATAGAAGTTACGGTTACAATATAAATAAAGCTTTTGTTGCGCAAAAGAGCTTTAGGTACCATGGTTCGCATACCACCATGGGAGTCATGCAAAGGCTACTTTTTTCTTTTTCCCTTTGTTCATACCCACAGTATAAGGGATTCTAATTCCGACATTAAAATATTGCCAGGGTATTTTAAATCACCCTACATATTGAAGTTATTAATTAATTTAGTGTTTTTAATACAGCACTGTTTTTCAGCTATGGTTATCTAATGGTTTCTGATGTTTATCGCGGTATTAGCGAGGTATTATCGCGTATTTTACATTATTTTTACACCTAACGTTGCGAAAACTTTACAGTTTTCATAGTCGCAAAACCAACAATATGATTAAAGAAAAATTGTTTCATAAAAATCCACCTTATAATATGCTTTTCCTAGTCGTGTACTGGTTTAAATTCACTTTGGTCGTGTATAAAAGCTTCCTGGTGCCGACAATTGAGAGAACTCGTTGCGGAGGCCACGCTTTCTTACAATATCCGGAGTTGGAAGACGCAGTGTCGACATGTCTCTGAATGGATTTTGGTAATCATATGAGATGTTATTATTGAGGAAATGAAAGCCGCAGAAAATATAAGGCATTCGTAGGTATACAAAAATATTTCGGTCGGATTCATCATGAGGATAAAATGAAAAGAGTAAAATTCAATTTAAAAATCATTTGTATGTCATACGGAACCAGTACATAAGACGGAGCCTGAAAGTCGCACCGGTAGTTGACAAATTAAAAAGCCAACGTCTAGCATGGTATGGACATGTAGAAAGGAGAAATGCCGAACATCTGGCAAAAAGAATGTACCATTTAGAAGTAGAAGGACGTAGACGACGAGGGAAGCCAAAAAAGACGTGGATTGAATGTGTCAGAGGGGATATGAGGGAATGGGGGGTAAATATTGATATGGTTAAGGATAGAAAATTATGGAGAGAGTCGACATACAGAGCCGTCCCCAAATAGGGAAAAGGCGAGGAAGAAGAAGAGATTTGTATGTCATGGTTACCAATGTTTTCGTCAGACACCGTCAGAAATGTTTTGTGACGATTTTTAGGGTTCCGTAGGGTACGACTGAATGAAATGGACCCCTTATAGGAGCATAGCCGTGTGGTATCCGGCAGAGTAGAATAGGACCACTCCAAGTCTTACCGTGGATGTCGTAGCAGGCGACTTAGGAAATACAAGCTAAACAAAGCTTATCTGAAAGACCTCTCCCACCCGTCTGGCCAGCGTGGAGAGTGTAGGCCAAGTACTCTGGCTGCTCTGGCCAAGTATGGCTCTAGTAGTACAGAGAGGGTCGTGCTCCTGTAGTGGAGACTGAAAAGGACCTGATGATGATGATGATGATGATAGGATCATTCATGCCTGTTCGTCTCTCACACCAGCTCTGAATTTACAGAAGCAATTAAGTTGTAAGTTGGCACACTTTTTGTTTAATGGTTTGTAATATTTTCGCGTACATCCGGAACGTTATCAATAAATATTGTAGGCGGTAGTTTTTTATAGTTCTTATAACACAAAAGACAAATTTCAACTTAGTGTACCTGCGACCATGAAAACTGTAAAGTTTTCGAAACGTTAGGTGTAAAAATAATGTAATTTACGCGATAATACCGTATTACTTAATGTGATTTTATTTAAATGTCATTTGTATGTCGCTTCGTTGGTGCTGACAATTGACTCAAGGAAAGAAGGGGACGCCTTGTTCAATTTTCTCACAATATTCGGAGCTGGAAAACGCAATACCTTCATGTCTCTGAATGGATTTCAGTAATCATATAAGATGAGTATATTGAGGAAATTAAAGCTGCAGAAAATATAAGGCATTCGTTTAAATATACAAAAAAATTTGGTTGTTTGTAAAGTCGGTTTATGGACGACTTGCTGTCGAGATAATGTCGATCCCTCGGGAATAGTAGGAGGGAAGGATCTTTTTCCCGGGATAAAAGGTAGGCTATGTCCTTCTCCGTACTCCAGAGAACTTGTAGCAAAATTTCATGATGATCGGTTCAGTAGTTACGGCGTGAAAGCGTATCAAACATACAAACAAACTCACTTTCGCATTTATAATATTAGTAAGGAAGTAAGGATAACGGTGAAAGAGAGATAGATGCATTAAAAGCAAAAACTTAGGCCGATCGTGCTTCTCTATCGCTTGTTTCACGCTCTCGCTTGCACATGGAACGTGACACTATTTCATTCATCGATGTATATGACGTTATCATGTGAAAATGTTTGGGTCGGCTTCATCATGAGGAAAAAACGAAAAGAGTAAAGTTTAATTTAACATATTTGTATGTCGCTTTGTGGTGCCGTCAATTGACGCAGAAAACTCGTGGCGTAGCTTACAATATCCGGAGCTGGAAGACGCAATGCCCCTAATGAAACTGATTGGACTTCGGTAATTAGATGTGATTATTGAGGAAATGGAGGCCGGAGACAAATATAAGGCATTCTATTTGATGTAAAAAATGTTTGGGTCAGCTTCATCGTGAGGATAAAACGAAAGAAGTGAATTTTAATTTAACACCATTTCTAAGTCGCTTCGTATTACCGACAATTGAAGCAGGGAACGGCGGAGGCGACGCCTTCTTCAATTAGCTTACAATATCCGGAGCTCGAAGACGCAAGGCTTTATGACATTGATTGGATTTCTGTTATTAGATGTGATTATTGAGGAAATGAAGGCCAAAGACCAAATATAAGGCATTCGTTTTAGTATACAATAGTGGGCCGGTTTCATCATATGGATAAAACGAAAGGATGTTAGATAACATTTTGCAACTGCTAATAATTGCAACAATTACCTCTTTCTCTTCCTCTTTATCCTTTTCCCACTTTTATGTGGGGTCGGCACAGCACGTCAATCTCTTCCATTTTGCTCTATCGCCTGTCAAGCCTTCTGTTACGCCCTTCCTATCCATATCCTGTTTGACGCACTCTATCCAGGTTTCTTTGGCCTTCCCCTACTTCGACGTCCATCAATTTCCATACCTAATTAAGTATAAGTTGCAATTATGTTTTACATAATTTAAAATCATCGAACCTCTCTAAATAAATAAATCACTGAAGAATATTTATGAGTGAAGAATATTAAATAATACATTATAATACATTTGTAAAATGTCGTTATAAATATGTATACAAACTTTTGATTTCAGAAGCTTCATCCTTACTAATCCTTACTAATATTATAAATGCGAAAGTGTGTTTGTTTGTTACGCTGTCACGCCGTACTGAACCGATCATCATGAAATTTTGCATACAAGTTCTCTGGAGTACGGAGAAGGACATAGGCTACCTTTTATCCCGGGAAAAAATACTATTCCCGAGGGATCGACATTGACGCGGGCGGAGCCGCGGGCGAAAGCTAGTAATATTATAAATGCGAAAGTGAGTTTGTTTGTTTGTTACGCTTTCACACCGTAACTACTGAACCGATCATCATAAAATTTTGCATACAAGTTGTCTGGAGTACGGAGAAGGACATAGGCTACCTTTTATCCAGGGAAAAAAGTACTATTCCCGAGGGATCGAAATTAACGCGGGCGGAGCTGCGTGCGAAAGCCAGTAATCCATAAAGAGGAGTCTTCTTAGGATACTGTTTGATTGAACAACTCTCCCATTAGAAAATCTCTAGTAAAATAGCCATGTGCGTGTTGAGCCATGCCGAGTGTAAGGTTCCGTAGCTTCACGTCATGTTATAAGTTTTTCGACTATAACTCTTCGACTTGTGCACACTACTTAGTTGCGATAGTTTTTCTTTTTAACGACTTTATATGTATACTAGCTGTTGCCCGCGACTTCGTCCGCGGCAATATCTGTTATTATGATCAATTAGTATAGATGAATAATTTTTCCCCGATTTCAAAACATTTTTTATTAATGCTTCGCTCCTATTAGTTGCAGCGTGATGTTTTATAGCATAAAACCTTCCTCAACAAATGGACTATCTAACACAAAAAGAATTTTCCAATTTGAACCAGTAGTTCCTGAGATTAGCGCGTTCAAACAAACAATCAAACAAACTCTTCACTTTATTATTAGTAAAGATATGCTACTGGCCTGATTTTTTCACCTATCCATAAACAACCATCTAGCATACAGGGAGGGTAGGATACTTTTTTGCCTCCAACATACGACATCTCATAACAAGGGATTGGAAATATATCCCCACTCTACATACGTACGAGATTTTTATTCCACCACTATATCAAAATTACAGTTTACTAGTACTTTAAAATCTATGAAGGATGAACATATTTTTAAGTTTGATAAAAAATCACAAATGCTGTTTTTATCAGTTTTGTATTTTATGGAACACACGGATCTCTACGACTCAGTTAAGGAAAACAAACAATAAAAAACGAATATTTGTTTTTAGAAAGAGAAGGATTTGGCATATGCTCGTATTTGGTTCTGTTTACATGTACCATTGTGTAGTGCATTGTGTAATTTCACCATATGAGTCAACCGGTCAAGGATCAGACGGAATTTTCAAATTGCGTTTTATAAATAAATAAGGACAAATCACACAGATTGAGCTAGCCCCAAAGTAAGTTCGAGACTTGTGTTATGGGATACTAACTAAACGATACTATATTTTATAACAAATACATATATAGATAAACATCCAAGACCCAGGCCAATCTGAAAAGATCATTTTCCATCTCGACCTGGCCGGGATCGAACCCGGCACTCTCGTGTCGCAGGCTGGCGTGTTGACCACTGCGCCACGGAGCTAGTCTGTTAGTCGGTGTTGCTAGTGGTTTATAACCATACCTGCGTAAAAGTGGCCAATGATTTTCATGATCAGATCATTCTGACATAATGCTTGTATCCACGGAGCATATACATACTTTGTATATGCTCCGTGCTTGTATCTGAGCCTGTTTTGAGATCCTATGGCTTTGATGTAAGACTGTGCTAAAACTGTTATTATCACAGTCTCATATCAAGCCTTAGTATATCTGATTCGGCAATTTTTTTGAATAGTGAGCTGAAGAGTCCCTCTTTTGGCATAGTTTGTAATTTTAATCAATTAAAGTCTATATAGCATCCTTGACTAAGTAAGTTGAGATGTGCCAGTATATGTATTGATTTACAAACAACAATTGGACTAGTCATATGAAGGTAATTAATTAATGTTATAAATTAGCGCAACCACGCAATTAATATACTGTTGAGTAATCCTCGGGATTCTACGGGGATTTACAAATGAGATGCAGTAAAAACTCAATCAAACACATTGCTTCGTTGACGTACAGACCAACTGGCATTTTAGCACACAATTTCAAACTAAGGAACGTATTTATAGGTAGATACGGTAGATATTACTTTACTAAGGTTTTTTTACGGTAACCGCAACCAACTTATTTATCTCAAAAATAGTTAAAATTGACAGCTGCGTGGCGCAGCGGTCAAAACGCCAGCCTGCGACACGTGAGTGCCCGGGTTCGATCCCCGGCCAGGTCAAGATGGAAAATGATCTTTTTCAGATTGGCCTGGGTCTTGGATGTGTATCTATATATGTATTTGTTATAAAATATAGTATCGTTGAGTTAGCATCCCATAATACAAGTCTCGAACTTACTTTAGGGGTTAGCTCAATCTGTGTGATTTGTCCGTATATATTTATTTATTTATATTGTATTTTCTAATGTGTTTTTCGTTTCTAAAACTTGCAGTTTTCATGGTCTCAGGTAGACTAAATTGGCATTTGTCAACTTTTGTCTGTTTTGTTTTGTTTGTTTGTTTTAATGGACAAATGTCAACCTACCTGCGACCAGGAAAACTACAAAGTTTTCGAAACGTTAGGTGTAAAAATAATGTAATAAACGCGATTAAACTGTATTATGTGATTTAAATTAAATAGTTATAATAGGTTTAGTAACGATGTAACGTAACATTCGTGGAATAGAAATCGTTAAGCACTTTAACTTCGAATTTTAACTCATTCACGGACATTGAACCAGGCACAATAGATATAACAATAGAAGTCTACGTCTACAGGCTTGACGTCCCGGAAAGTGTAAAATTTCAGTGTAACACGCTTTTTCGCTAAAAATGTGGCTCGCGTGTGACTCGTCACTATTTTCATTAGTCCTGCTTCGGCCAAGCTACCTTTCAGACGTAAAAATTGATTGAAAAGCCAACAATTGTCCGTGACCAACCGTTTCCACCCTCGCCGAATAATCTACGAAATCATCCGTTTTCTCTGGTTTGGCGGGTTGACTTATTGTGCCTTTTTGTGGAAACGATTTTTCATTTGTTGGCTTAGAGCAGCCATTCTCAAAGTGTGGTCCGCAGAACCCCCAAGGCTCTGCAAAGCTTTTCTAAATGCATGATTTTTTCTGATATGGAATGCAAAAGAGGTCTCGGTATATATAAGTAGGTCAAAACTAGTAATATTTCACAGAGCCCTTACAATAATGGTTTTTCAACAAGAACTTTGACTTTTTAAATCAAAATATGTGTTTAGGTGGACTACCACGGTTATATATGTCATAATCACTCTTTCATCAAATTTTTAATCATTTTGGTCTATTTTGCTAATCACATCACCAATTCAACCAACAACCAATTTGGTTAATGAAATAGACCGGCCATTTAGCCAAAAACTGAAAATCGAGTACTCTAACAGTAATCGTGGTGGAAATTTGTCCAAAATAATTATTTATTCATTATTACCAGAGCTTGCTCTTTCTCATACAATTAAAATTTTATCATTGTCACCTAAATTCATTGTTATATTATGATTTAAAAACATAGTTCTTTTTGAAAACACTTTTGAATGTAATATACAGATACTAATCAAAACAATATCTTTCCAGTTTTTAATCAGTGAACCCTTATATATTTTCCTTTCCAAAATCTTGGTTCTCAAAAGTTTGAGAACTTCTGACTTATGGCAATGCTGCTGGCTTGGTTTAACATTTACCGATTTGTAATATCGAATTCGAGAAAGCTATATTTACAGGCGATATAAAATACAGATTGAGATTCGGTACGCTCAACGATGCAGTGAACTATGAAATTCATTGTATATTTTTAATATTTGAATATTAAAATATACAATGTAGCTATAGAAATAAACTAAGCTGTTTTGTTATTTTGTTTTATCCAGTAGATTGATTTTATTTTTCTATTTCACAAACTTTCATTTCTAAATCCGACGAGTAGCTTCGTTTGCACTTTATATGTTCGTAACATTAAAAAATAATGTCTCTTTTCTATTTCTTTCAGATAAAATTACACAATGAGTTACCGGTTGCTTACTTAACAGGTAAGAACTTACACTTGTCACCTACATATTAATGTATCTACATAATTAAAATGATAGAATAAAATTTGGGTTATTTAATAAATATCTGTCTGCTCTGGCCAAATACGGCTCCGGTAGTACAGAGAGGGTCATGCTCCTGCAGTAGAGACTAAAAAGACCTGGTGATGATGATGATGAATAAAATTCGTATCTATGTACTCGTATTTGTCATCAAACATACGCTAGATTTAATTTTTTGGTTGAAAATGACTGTGTCGCTGGCGTTGGTCGCTTGCCTTTAATTAAAGTCCTACTTTCAGGCAAAAGTAGTCTATTTTACAAGTTTTTATTAAGTTTTAGCGGTCCCGATGTTTGTCTGTAATCAAATCTTGCAAGTAAAATTGATCTACTTCTCGGTTACCGAGCTGAAATTTTTGCATGCATGCGTAAATCCGGATGACAATACAATATTATGGAATCGTTGCGCTGGTCTGATAATGGAGTCGGCAGGTGGCTATAGGAACTGTTAAACTAAACTAAACTTGTTTATTTCAGTTCCTATGTGCCTTGGTACACCAATCATATTTGGGTTCATTTGATTTGTCTTGGAAAACATTTTACTCAAACGCGTGAAGCAGGAAATCCAAGCACAAAGGCAGGCGGAAAACTTCGCTATAAGACAGATTTCCTGTACAGTTTTTTTTTTGGTTTGGTGGTTTATCATCATCATAATATTGCCCCTCTCCGTTTATGCCACTCACCTCGGTCCTGTATTGGTATAAACAATTGACAAATTAATCTTGTATTGTTTTAACAATATTATCATCATTTCGAGTAGGTGTCACGGTCAATCGACCATGCACACCCTGGTATCAGAGTTTTCGGAACCGCCTCTCGGCCTCTGACGTGTTCCTTTAACGTCTACCAGATGGCATTCGGGACCAAGGGCTTAACGTGCCGCAGAGACAATCAGGCGATTTATGCCTGCAATGTCCTAACCAAACTGGAAACAACTAAACAACGTATGCTTCCCGTGGGAATTGAACCCACGACCCCCAGGTCTACAGGCACACGTTTTAACCACTGAACCACGGTGGCAGTTAGTTTAACAACATAAAATTGAGCTAATCATGTTCGCAGCGAGCACCAATCATGGGACCCCCACAGATCAGCTGATACTATTAAATGCGCCGCGCCACCTGCCGCGTTCACAATCACCCAATTGGCTTGCCATTTCAAATATCTTACAATATAATACTTCTTGATACCTACGTCTTATTATTTGAAATGTACACTAAAAAAAATCTAAATATTTGCATTGTACTTGAATTTCATGAAATTACTTTTATTTTCACGTTGAATTGATAAAGTGTAAAGTTTTTTATTTAAAAAGCATTTTAATAAAAAGACGTATCAAGATTGTTTACATGTTTTTAAATACCTAAACAAACAGAGTATAAGTACTTGCTAACAATATTTGATGAATTGAAACTATTAGAATATCGATTTATGAGTGCGAACGATTAGGCTAGTTTCCAAAAAAAAATATAATTAGTCCGTCAGTTAGATAATCAAAATTAACGTGTCTTCCGAAGCACGGAATCATCTTTATTATCAGTCAAACAGGTGATTGAATTACCTGATTGACTGATGCCTGCAATGTTTTGGCTAGCTCCGTGGCGCAGCGGTCAACACGCCGCCAGCCTGCGACACAAGAGTGCCCGGGTTCGATCCCCGGCCAGGTCAAGATGGAAAATGATCTTTTTCAGATTGGCCTGGGTCTTGGATTTGTATCTATACATGTATTTGTTATAAAATATAGTATCGTTGAGTTAGTATCCCATAACACAAGTCTCGAACTTACTTTGGGACTAGCTTAATCTGTGTGATTTGTCCGTATTTATTTATTATTTATTATGAATGTCCTAATCAAACTGGAAACAACTAAACAAAGTATGCTTCCCGTGGGAATCGAACCCACGACCCCCCGGGTCTACAGGCAAATGCCTTAACCACTGGACCACGGAGGTAGTCTACCCGTAACGTAAAGGATAAAGATATGATTAGTAAGTATGTAAGCCTATGTTCATTCTCAAGGTACCTATTCTGTGTACAAGTAGTTAAGTGTTTTATTGCTGTAACTACAAGTATTGGGCGATCGATAGGCCGAAGTTAACAGGCCATAACACTAACAAGGCAATTAATCGAGGTGAGTGAGTCCGCAAAATAATTACTAAGAGAGTGGGCGCTCGTAAACTGGCCACTATTACTGTATAAAATGGTAGTAGCATATGTATAAAGTGATAACCTCTTTGGTGCTAAAAATATTGGCCACAAAGAAATGGATATAAAGAAATCTTTCAAATAGTAAAAAAGAGTGTTCGATTGTTAATTTTCATGTGGGGAAACGGGGAATCTTATTGGCATAGAAGTTTAAAGTCTCCGCAACTTTTTTTTAATCTATGCTTATCTGTGAACGTAATATAGTCTATTTGACATTCTCATTTATTTTGTAACCCGCCTATACAATAGGACCTAAATGTGTCGTTTTGGATGATGGTGGACAATGCATGATGTATTGCTAGCCACATAGCCTATAGCGTCTATTAAACCATCTTGAATATCGGATCCGATCCGATGAGACGCCGCTATACGTCCGATATGATTGGAGATATCTCGTATCGTGTCTAACGTATAGCGGCGTCCCTCTCATCGGATCCGATTCAGGATGCGATTCATGATGGTATAATAGGCGACTATGACATGATTCCTGAGTTAATAGCTCTTTTTTGTTTGTTTTCTTTTTCTCTTTTCCAAGACCACCGTACGATAAGTACAAACCATGGGTACTCGTACACAACCCTAAGTGTTGGCAGGCATTTTGTAAGAGGCAGTAAAATCCTTACTAATATTATAAATGCGAAAGAGAGCCGTAACTACTGAACCGATCATCATGAAATTTTGCATACAAGTTCTCTGGAGTACGGAGAAGGACATAGGCTACCTTTTATCCCGGAAAAAAGTACTATTCCCGAGGGATCGACATTGACGTGGGCGGAGCCGCGGGCGAAAGCTAGTACAATAATAAAAAAGGATTTCTTATTGGAGATTTAAGATTATTTGGATTATTTTAGATACCTACGCATGCAGATTGTAAAAAAAAAATCGAAAGTAAAAGAAAAGAGGTAAGTATATGGAATACATAATCAATCGGAATACCTTATCTCTCGTCAAAGCTTATAATCAAAGAGTTGTCAAACTCTTTGCCTAATTTGAATACTTTTGAGACTTTATATTACGAGAAGGGTAGCGAGGCGTGGCATTGGCCAGTCGCACGTAAAGGTTCGTCTGCATTTTGCATGGTAATATCTGATTGGCCAATTTAAATACTATTGAGACGTTAACTTATAAGAAACTAGCTTTCGCCCGCGGCTCCGCCCGCGTCAATGTCGATCCCTCGGAAATAGTACTTTTTCCCGGGATAAAAGCCTATGTCCTTCTCCGTACTCCAGAGAACTTGTATGCAACATTTCATGATGATCGGTTCAGTAGTTACGGCGTGAAAGCGTAACAAACAAACAAACAAACAAACAAACAAACAAACAAACAAACTCACTTTCACATTTATAATATTATTAGTAAGGAAGGATTTAGTTAAGGACTTAATTTGGGAGATCGGACGTCGGGTATGACTACCGTTATGGGTAGGTACCCAACCAACCAGGTGGTTCAAAGAATATCCATTGCTATCCAAAGGGGAAACGCGGCTAGCATTATCGGTAACTTTGAGCCAGAACAAAAAGAAGTAATCATTGTGAGAAAGGTAGCGAGGCACGGCATTGGCCAGTTTTCTTTGTAAGGGCTTATTTGACAAATCTTTGCTAAATTTAAATACTTTTGAGAATTATATTACGAGAAGGGATCATTGTGAGAAGGGTAGCGAGTCATGGCATTGGCCAGTGCCAGTCGCACGCAAAGGTTTCTTTGTAAGGGCTTATTTGACAAATCTTTGCTAAATTTAAATACTTTTGAGAATTATATTACGAGAAGGGAGTATTGTGAGAAGGGTAGCGAGTCATGGCATTGGCCAGTGTCAGTTGCACGCAAAGGTTTCTTTGTAAGGGCTTATTTGACAAATCTTTGCTAAATTTAAATACTTTTGAGAATGATATTACGAGAAAGGATCATTGTGAGAAGGGTAGCGAGTCACGGCATTGGCCAGTGCCAGTCGCACGCAAAGGTTTCTTTGTAAGGGCTTATTTGACAAATCTTTGCTAAATTTAAATACTTTTGAGAATGATATTACGAAAAGGGATCATTGTGAGAAGGGTAGCGAGTCACGGCATTGGCCAGTGCCAGTCGCACGCAAAGGTTTCTTTGTAAGGGCTTATTTGATAAATCTTTGCTAAATTTAAATACTTTTGAGAATGATATTACGAGAAAGGATCATTGTGAGAAGGGTAGCGAGTCACGGCATTGGCCAGTGCCAGTCGCACGCAAAGGTTTCTTTGTAAGGGCTTATTTGACAAATCTTTGCTAAATTTAAATACTTTTGAGAATGATATTACGAAAAGGGATCATTGTGAGAAGGGTAGCGAGTCACGGCATTGGCCAGTGCCAGTCGCACGCAAAGGTTTCTTTGTAAGGGCTTATTTGACAAATCTTTGCTAAATTTAAATACTTTTGAGAATGATATTACGAAAAGGGATCATTGTGAGAAGGGTAGCGAGTCACGGCATTGGCCAGTGCCAGTCGCACGCAAAGGTTTCTTTGTAAGGGCTTATTTGATAAATCTTTGCTAAATTTAAATACTTTTGAGGATTATATTATGAGATGAGAAGGGATCATTATGAGAAGGTTAGTGAGACAGTAGACCTGAGTATTTGATACCTAAAAAAACGGGTTGCACTCTAGGAGTACCGGCAGAAGTGAAAACTCGCCTTTACGGCGGTCTCAAGTCACATGTCCGTCTTAAGAATTTTCGATCAGGTCACGTGTCCTGACGCGAGTTTATCATTTTTTACCCATCCCAAAAAAAGCACAACGCCGCTATAGAAGTTTTCACTTCAAAAAATACGTGAATTGTATTATTTTTGTAGTAAATAAATCCTTAAACCGTAAGCCGTAGAAGGGATCATTGTGAGAAGGGTAGCGAGGCGCGGCATTGGGCAGCAGCACGTAAAGGACGATGCCGAAATAGGAAAAGGATTCTTGTGAGCCATTTAAGGTGACGAGTTGATGTGGGGAAGTCAGCAAAATATTTAAAAACCGGCTAAGTGCGAGGCGGACTCGCGCACGATTGGTTCCGTACTGTTACCCATAAAAACGGCAAAAAAAATCATGTCTGTTGTATGGGAGCCCCCCTTAAATATTATTTTTATTTAATTATTTATTTTTAAAGTGAGTAAATATATAACCAAATATTCTATAAATATATAACTAAATATTCTGTGAATATTTCAAGCGTCCTGACGCCGTTATTAATATCGAGCAAAAACAAGCAAAAAGATCACGTTTGTTGTTTGGGAGCCCTCTTAAATATTTATTTTATTCTATTTTTTTGTATTTATTGTTACAGCGGCAACAGAAATTGATCATCTGTGAAAATTTCAACGGTCTAGCTATCACGGTTCATGAGATACAGCCTGGTGACAGACGGACAGACAGACAGACAGACGGACAGCGGAGCGAAATTAATAGGGACCCGTTTTTACCCTTTGGGTACGGAATCCTAAAAAAAGTAGATGGTTACATATCAAATATCCCTTTATTTATGGTTTTTCGTGTGTGTAAGTGGCCAACGCTGGTTTTAGATCTTTAAGCTGCCCAAATATGACAGCTTAACGACTGCCATCAATGAGGACAGCCGGGACCAACGCCTTAACGTGCCCACGATGTACGGAGGAGCTCGAGATATTGTTATGCCACTTGCGGTCACCCATCCCAGTGGGGACTTCGCCCAGAGTTGCTTCACCTGCGTAAGCGCGAATTATGCTAATAAGGCTCACGTTCACTGGGTTATCGGGCTCCTCGAAATCAAATATCTATGTTTATGTGATTTTAGCGGTTAGTTCTCAGAGCCTGAACCAATAGCACAGAATTAATATAAGTACTAATAGCTAAACTTTAACTATTGATATTGATATACTCTTAATAAATTAAGAAATAAAATATGGTGAAAAATATTCATGCGGGCGGGACTTGAACCGGCGACTTAGGTAGGTCTATGTACAACGAAAAAAAATTTTCACCATGACTCTTTTATTTCTTAATTTATTAAGAGTATATGAATATAGCATTATAAATGCAAAATGGTTTAAGTTTTTAAGATAAACTAAAATTGTAAGTTGTCGTCGATTGGAGAAAATGCGCTGTGCAGTTTGTTGCCGCTTCTTCTGCACTCCGCTTTGGAAGCGGCATTCAACTTAGCCATAAGTAAATTACTGACGTCAAGAATTCTCAGTTGAAAATACGAGTATATGACAATTAAAGTGTCCAAATGACTTATATTAAATAAACGTTTTTGAATTTTGAATTTAATTAAAAACACCTATAAAAATATTTAATTGAATTTGGTTTATTAGTAAGCAGAGTTACATAACTGTGTTGGTCTGACACCCACGGTAGTTTCCGTGTGGTATGGGAGTATGGGAGTCAGGCTCTTTCACAGTAGACAATCTCAATAATCTTACTTAAAATATAACCATATAGGTAATTATACAAAAAAAAAATTGTATGGAGGTATTTTGCGGATCGGCAACGGACAAAGGGTACCTCTTATCCGGCAGAAAAAATACCCCTATACCAAATTTCATCTAAATCGTACATTCACGTGATTGGAGTCGTGGCTGAAAGCTAGTAATATTATAAATAAGAAAGTTTGTATGGATGTAAATGTGAGAGAATTATAGTTACCATAAATTTAAAAAAAATGCCGTGTGGTATCCGGTAGAGTAGAATAGGTCCACTCCAAGTCTTCCCGTGGATGTCGTAGAAGGCGACTTAGGAAATACAAGCTAAACAAAGCTTATAAACATTTGTGTCTGTGCGACCTCTCCAACCCGTCTGGCCAGCTAGGAAAGTGTCCTCTGTCTGCTCTGACTAAGTATGGCTCCGGTAGTACAGAGAGGGTCGTGCTCCTGCAGTGGAGACTTAAAAAGACCTGATGATGATGATGAAAAAAAATGGCGTCTCTCTGAATACCCTTTAACGATAAGTAAGATAAAGTTCTTAACTCCTTGGGAATATTTAAATGACGAAATATAAATACCTAATAGCAAGCTATAAAGATGAAAAATAAAAAATAAAAACCGGCCAAGTGCGAGTCGGACTCGCGCACGAAGGTTTTAGTACCATTATACATGATATTTTTGTAGATATGTTTATTACATGATATAAGTAAAAATTTAAGCTTTTCGTAGTTTTTTTATCCTTTATCTGTGCTATTAGACGTTGCTTTGTGCCAAATTTCAAGATTCTGAGTTCACGGGAAGTACTCTGTAGGTTTTGATTCCCTTGCAGATCTCGAAAAATTGCGGCATAAACGACTGTATCTTTTGATTGCGTTTATTTAAAAGTTTGATTTTCTCCCAGCTCCGAGGTTTCCGTACCTAGTCATATTTGCATTACAAACATGACTTCTGAAAACATAACACTCCTTTTAGGCAAAACATGTAAAAACACGGATATTCATTCGAAAATTCTGATTTCGATCCATTCGATCCATTACACGCACGCTTTGAGGCGACACCGGGTGTGGTTGGCACAAAAGATTATATTCAATGAGTGACAAATCCCAAGGAACGTTAACTTGCTTATTTCGCCTTTTCTCAATGATTTATCGACTGAATATGACTGTGGGACATTTTTGTACGTGCTTAGGAGCTGAGTAATTCTAAAGCATTTTGGAAATATGGCTTTCACCAAGAATTTTAGCAAAGTACAGTCGAGACAGAAATATTTTATTAAAAGGTTCGCGGTAGAAATAGTTTATGATTGTTTGTTTGTAATATCTTTATTGTACGAGAAAAAACACAGAACATAAAACATAGTATAAACGAAAAGTATACCTACAATGGCGGACTTATCCCATAAAGGGATCTCTACCAGTCAACCAGCCAAATGATTGAGATTGTTACGCAAGGGTCTATCTATTACATCACATTTTTTTTATGTCTAAATATTTACACTTCTTATTTCTTACCTGGTCCTGCTTACCTTTTATTACTTTTCTCAAATCGTAAATTAACAATTGATTAACGATTTCCGTTCCTTGTCAAATCGTTTACCGAAATTTGATGAAAGTGTGAAATTCAATACGTACTGAAAACACGCGACAAACTTTTCTTGGGACGTTTAATGACAAAAAAATCTTGAATTTAATGAAAAGAAAACATTCTTAAAACAAAAAAGTGAAGGAACCTTACTAACAGTGTTCTTTTTCTTCTTCTTCTTATCGTGTCGACTCGGGCTAATTAAATTTGTGTTGACCAGAACTCTGCCACTGAGACAGCGTTATCAGTGGCATTGTATAGGTCCTCGCGTGTGCAGGTCGTAGGACACGCAGGGCAAGACAACAGGTGTGCCATGGTCTGAGGAGTTGCACCACATGGGCAGGAAATGTCAGAGCTGTAACCCCACCTATTCATGTTCTCCTTGCTTCGGCCGACTTGAGTCCGGAGTCTGTTCAAGGACTTCCATGTAGCCCAAGGTAGATCATGACCAGGGGGGAGATGCTCCGACAGCGGGACGATAGACGCTGTTGGATATCTTTCCTTCCAGATATTAAGCCTTGGTTTGAAGACTTCGGCAGACAAAGGGGGCACTTCTTTTACAAAGCTATGCCGGCTCTTCAATCTTTGAGGAACCGGCACGAGATAGTGTAAAGGATGTCGTCGGTCAGTTTCTTTTATGGCCCTTTCAAGGGAGCTGGCCACGTCACTAACAGTGTTATTGTTTGGCGACTTTCCAACAAATCAAGTCCATTTTTCAAATTCATATAAAATATAAAAAGGTGTTATATGAATGTAAGAAACGGTAAACAGACGGAAATTCGAGTGATCTTATAACGGTTTCTTTTAACCTTTGAGGTACGGAACCCTAAAAATGAATACGGCTAGATAATATCTTTTTCATTTGGCCTGGGTCTTGGATGTGTATCTATATATGTATTTGTTATAAAATATAGTATCGTTGAGTTAGTATCCCATAACACAAGTCTTGAACTTACTTTGGGGTAGCTGAATCTGTGTGACTTGTCCGTATATATTTTATTTAATATGTCTTCATAAATAACCCTTCTGCAACTAAGAATTATAAGAACACTGGAATTTCCGTCTATCCATCTGTTCCTTTGTCCGACTATGCCTGTCTGTCAAGACTCCTTTTCTCGGAAACGTGTGAACAAATCAAGTTGAAATTAATTTTGACCCGCATGATGCTGGCAGCGTTGCATGTCTCTTACATAGTTTTAAACTGCCACTGAAGAGCTTCCCTTTTAAACGAAACTTTTCCTTTTGCTATAAAGGTTTTAGAAATTATTCTCTGTGTTTGTTTCTAAGTTCGAGCTCAAGAGAATCAACTTCTGAGTGAAGTTGAGTCAAACAATGACATCAAAGCGCCACGTGTAGTAAATTTTGAAGATCTTGTTAGGTAGAGAGGTCTCGTATTAAGAATATTTAGAAATCAAGGATTAGACTTAGGCCATGAAATAATAAGGGCACTATTTGAGTTATTTGAGTACTTTATTATAAAGCACTCAAGTACATTGTTGTATTCGGTTTCAAACAACATTCCAAATTGTACCCAAAATGAGTTGTTATCTGTTTTCTACTTGACTTGAACAATGCAACTTATCTATCAGCATAGCTCGCAAAAGCCGGTCAAAGGAAGCTGTCACTTATCTTGTTTTTTATGTATATTGGACGGCAATCGAGCAGACGAGCCACCTGATGGAAAGTGGTCACCGTCGCCCATGGACATCTGCAACACCAGAGGAGGTGCTGATGCGTTGCCGACTCTTAAGATACCTGTAAACACGACTTTTGAAGAACCCCAAGTCATAGCACACAGAGAAAACCTCTGGAGGTGGAAGCCCATTCCACAATCCATTTAAGCCTTTATTCCAGGTTTATCCCGCCCGCCTTTAATTTTTTCACCATATTTTATTTCTTAATTTAATAAGAGAATACATACTTCTTGTTTAATAGTCATTCTCGGTGTCATTCGAGGTGGAGACAAACCCGACAAATCAAATATACTTCACATCGGTCCAGCCGTTCTTGACTCAATCGGTTAAGGATAAGAGCTTCAGAATTGATTAACAAGATTTGACCCTCACAGACAAACTGACAGGACAAGTTAAATAAAAGCTTGTAAAAATATACTTAGCACGTCAGTAAGGTAATCAAAAAATATTGGACACGTATTTTTTACGTGTCTTATATTTCTTTTCCTTGAGTTAAAATTTTGTGTACTTATGTAAGGCGCCAAACATACGAGCAGTACTTTGCTGTCGACTAGTCAACTGCAAGCGGTCGACAGATACAACTGCAGCTGTCGAAAAAGTCAACATCTTCATCATCATTTCGAGTAGGTGTCACGGTCAATCGACCATGCACACTGGTGTCAGAGTTCTTCGGAACCACCTTTCGGCCTCTGACGTGGTTCCTTTAACGACTACCGGATGGCAGCCGGGATCAACGGCTTAACGTGCCTTCCGAAGCACGGAATCATCTTTATTATCAGACGATCAGGTGATTCAGGCCTGCAATGTCTTAACCAAACTGGAAACAACTCAACAAAATATGCTTCCGGTGGGAATCGAACCACAACCGGGTCTACAGGCAAATGCCTTAATCACTCGACCATGGAGGCAGATAAAAAAAAAGTCAGTTACAGCCATCTTTAGCCGTATGGTTTCCGGCAGAGTAGAATAGGACCACTCCAAGTCTTCCCATGGATATCGTAGACAAGCTATACAAAGCTCATAAACATCAATGACCTCTCCAATCCGTCTTGCCAGCGAGGAGAGTGTAGGCTAAATCCTCTGTCTGCTCTGGCCAAGTATAGCTGCAGTAGCACAGAGGGTCATGGTCCTGCAGTGGAGACTAAAAATTCCTGATGATGATAATGATGACAGCCATGTATATAGTAAGCAGTTTTTCTTGGCTACAGCTGTCAACAGAGTTAGCTGCAGCTGTCGGCACTGTTCGGAAGCAGTATTCGACATGTCGATCGATGCAGCCCACCAATGACTGCGAAATTGCCCCTTTGTCACAAGCAATAAAAATAATAATGGTATTTGGAACAAGACATATATTTTTATAGAAAGCCTGCCGAAAATTATTGTAGTAGTACAAAATATAGAACTAGCTTTCGCCCGCGTCAATGTCGATCCCTCGGGAACAGTACTTTTTCCCGGGTTAAAATGTACTCTATGTCCTTCTCCGTACCCCAGATAACGTGTATGCAAAATTTCATGATGATCGGTTCAGTAGTTACAATGTGAAAGCGTAACAAACAAACAAACTCACTTTTGCATTTATAATATTAGTTAGGATAGTTAGGATGTATGAGTGTTAAATCATAATATTAGTACCTACATATTTAGTTAGCCTAGTTGGAGTTAAATTCTTATAGCATCGCTTCGGTGTAAAACTGTTATGATGTTAATTATAATAGATAAATATGCTGCTGCCGAACAGTGCCGACAGCAGCACTTTGCTGTCGACAGCTGCCATTGGCTTTTTCGACAGCTGCAGTTGTATCTGTTGACTGCTTGCAGACTGGTCGACAGCAAAGTGATGCTCGTGTGTTTGGTGCCTAAGCCGGATGACAGTGCAATATTATAGTACTATACTGGTCTGATGATGTAGTCGCAAGGTGGATAGGAACTTCTAGATTTAGGAAGATAATCCCATTGTGTTTGGGCACATTTTATTTGTCTTGGAAAGCACTTTATAGTACAAATCGCCCATAATAAAAATATGTTACAAAAATGATAAAAAAAAAAATTGGTTGTCTGTAATGTCGTTTTACGGACTGTTATGAATTAGTTTATTAAGAATACAATGCTGACTGTACCATTTTAATATATTATATAAAACTACTAGCTCTCGCCCGCGTCAATGTCGATCCCTCGGAAATAGTACTATTTCCCGGGATAAAAGGTAGCATATGTCCTTCTCCGTACTCCAGAGAACTTGTATGCATAATTTCATGACGATCGGTTCAGGAGTTACAGCGTGAAAGCGTAACAAACAAACAAATAAACAAACTCACTTTCACATTTATAATATTAGTAAAACTAATCGAAAACATCAGTGCCGTAAACACCGACGTAACTTTACGTGTATTTTGCCAGTTTGTGGTAATAAATTTGTTCTTTCCGTAGCAATAAAAAGTGTTTTTATTTAAAAAGGACCCACGGGGCGCCATCCTAACAGGGCGATAATTTTACGCAATACCGGTGGAAGAGAGATCGATGCGTCACAAGACGAAGGCTTAGGCCATTGAATTATGGCTTAGGCTGGTCGTGTTTCTCTATCGCTTTCTTTTTTTTTTTTACTAATTATTGGATTTGGCATTAGTCTCCCATCTCACCCGACGGTAAGTGACGATAAAGACTTACATGCCAATCCAAGAGATACCCATTTATTCTACTTTTGAATGTCCCGGGACTGTACTTGTCTGGGAATACAGACGCAGGCAGTTCATTCCACACCTTGGCTACTCGAACCAAAAAGGAACTGTCAAAGCGTTTAGTTCGACTCTTTGGTATTCCAACGATAAAAGGGTGAAATTTCTGTCTGCGCCTCGTAGTCCGATGGAGGAATGGTGAGGGTTCAACTAGCTCAAAGAGCGCTTTCGCACACTCTCCAAAATGGATCCTATAAAATACCGATAGGCAAGCGACTTTACGGCGATGCTCCAGGGATTGCAATTTCCTATTTGAGACCACGTCGTTGTTTATGAGCCTGCGGGCTCTTCGGTCAACAGAGTCCAATGCTTCAAGCTGGTATTTAGCTGAGCCATCCCAGAGGTGACTGCAGTACTCCATGCAAGAGCGAACCTGGCCTGTATAGAGATTAAGCAGCCGTTCAGAGCTGAAGTACCGCCGAACCTTTGAGATGATGCCCAACTTCTTGGAAGCAGTTAGTACCATCGACTCAATCTGTTGGCCGAAGCTTAGTTTGGACGTGATTGTCATGCCTAAAAGCCCAAGGCTTTCTACACGGAACGTGACACTGTGAGGGCTCGACTATCCCGGCGCTCTAGCCGAGTTCCCGCATATATAAGGAAGTAAGGGAGAACACAGGACTCGACACACAGAACACACAAAGTATAACTTTATTACAACTTCACTTTACAACTTCAACTATGTAGATGTTGACTTTAATAATTAATAACCGAGACTGTTATGCACCAAAAGAGATGGTAGTAGACTGAAAGATGGTAGTAGACTCAAAAGTGAGTGATGAGAGAGAGAGAAAGTAATCTAAAAATGGAATGGAATGAAATTTGAATTAAAAATGAAATATGAATTAAAATGAGGAATGAAAAATGGACAGGATGAGAGAAATGAGGTTGGACGAGATGCAGCATGCAGGTGGCATGCTGCAACGTTACAACACTTTTTCGAGCGTGCAGCCGGCGTTCAACGAGTTATACGACATCAAAAAATATATAGAAGACTAGTCTATTAGGCACTTTAGAGTTGTGGTGTTTTGGTGGATAAGTAAAAAACACTTACGTTCTTCACAGTGTGTATTTGTTTCCAGTCCAAAAGCACAGTTATAAGCAGCAGGAAGAATGAGCGCGTAAGCGTACAGCGTTCTTCACAGTGTGTATTTCTTTACAGTCCAAAAGCACAGTTACAAGCAGTAAAAAGATAGATCGCGTAAGCGTACAGCGCGGGGCACAAAGCGACGTGCGTCGGCTCCAAACGTGTGTGGCTCACTGACTGGCGTGCCGCACCGAAGCGAGGAACCGGTCTGCGCCCGCGACTCGTTCATTCTATCGCGGCGCACAAAACGACATTTATTGCATACGACTTCGGTACGACTTTTATCGTTTACACAAAAATAAGTAAGTATTATTTTATAGTATTTTTAACTATAATTAAGTTTATATAAATATGCAAGTGTGAAAGTTAAGTTATATTGTGATTCTATACAATGCTATATATTTTAAGTATATAATAAATTAATGTATGCGCTTCGTACATGATATATAAATTAGTATTTATGTATATTAATATATTTATATTTAACTTTATACTTTATAATACAATATTAATAAAGGTAATATTGTTACTACAAATGTACAGTGAAGGTAAGTGCTATTCCTTATTTATATGAATTTATACATTTGTTTATGTTATTAATCTATGTTTTTGTTTCAGGTTCTACTGGGTACGCCACACCACTCCCCTCCAGAGACCGTCTACGGGCGATAATAGTCAGGTAATCTAACTGTTCTTCCGAATCTAGTTTTCTTTTCAGGTCTTTCCTCCTCGTCACTTGTTTTCCATACAGGTGGTGGCGGAGTCTCGTCGTCGCCAGGAGGTTGGCTGTTGCTGTCAGCGGTAAGTATGTAAGCGGGTTTAAGTCTTTCAATTGTTACCGTTACAGGTTTGCCTTTTATGCGGAGTTTGAAGGTCTTGTCATTTCTTTCTATTACTTCATAGGGTCCGGTGTAGGCAGGTTTCAGTGCTCCTTTGACAGCATCGTCTCTAAGGTAGACGTGAGTGGTTGTAGATAGGTCTTTGAAGATGAATACTGATTTCTTACAGTGTCTCGAAGCTGGTTGGGGCTGTATATCCTTAGTGATAGACCTTAATCGACCCATGAAGTCGAGTATGTCAGTTGTCTTATCGTTGGATGGTTGAAATAGCTCTCCAGGCAGTCTCAGGGGTTCTCCGTAAACAAGTTCTGCTGAAGAAGCTTGTAAATCTTCCTTGAGGGCACTTCTGATGCCGAGCAAGGCAATTGGGAGTGCTTCTGTCCAGTTGATATTCGAGTGACAGACTATGGCAGCTTTTAATTGTCTGTGAAAGCGCTCGACCATCCCGTTACAGGCAGGATGGTAAGCAGTAGTACTTCTGTGCTGGAAACCTACCATTTCTGACAGGTGCTTGAAGAGTTCAGACTGAAATTGTGTCCCTCTGTCTGTGATAATGATAGTAGGGCAGCCAAAGCGTGCTATCCATCCGGATATCAGAGTCTTGGCAACCGTTTCTGCAGTTATGTCGGGTATTGGGTAAGCTTCTGGCCATCTGGTAAATCTGTCCACGGCTGTTAGACAATATCTAAATCCATTTGATATAGGCATAGGACCTATAAGATCGATATGGACGGTTGAAAATCTTGCACGTGGGAGACTGAATGTGGCTGGATTTGTCTTTACATGTCGTGTGATCTTGGCTTGCTGACAATTATGACAGCTCTTTGCCCAATCCCTGCAGTCCTTCCGTATACTAGGCCACACGAATCGTTTAGCTACCAGGTCTGCTGTGGTATTCGGTCCAGGATGGCTAAGCGAGTGTAAGCTGTCGAAAATTTGGCGTCTTAGCGATTTTGTGACAAAAGGTCGTAGTATTTCTGTCTTTTTGTCACAATATATCTGAGTTTTCGTTCCAGGAATCGTCATCTTCTCCAGTTGTAGTGATGTACCTCCTTCGAGAATTTGTTTTATTTCTGTATCGCTGTCTTGTGATTTTGCTAAGACTTCTAGATCAACGGGCTTTGCTAGTTCATTTACCCTGGATAGTGTGTCTGCCACGACGTTGTCTCGACCAGATATGTGTTGGATATCGGTTGTGAATTGCGATATCAAGTCTAGGTGACGGAATTGTCGCGGTGAGCATTTTTCTTTATTTTTAGTAAATGCGTAGCACAGAGGTTTATGGTCCGTATATACCGTAAAGTGACGGGCTTCTAGCATGTGTCTAAAATAGCGGATTCCTTCGTAAATCGCCAGTAGCTCCCTGTCATAAGGGGAGTATTTACTTTGTGATGGACTGAGTTTCCGCGAAAAGAATGCGAGGGGTTCCCATGTGTCATCTTTGAGTTGTTGTAGTGCGGCGCCGATGGCGGTGTCTGAGGCGTCTGTAACAAGTGCGAGCTTGGCGTTTAGGTCTGGGTGCGCTAAGAGTGTGACGCGACACAGACTGTCTTTGCATCTTTCAAATGCTCTTAACTTGTCGCCTATAATGTCCACTGGGTGTGCGCCTTTTACTTTGTCTGTCAGCAGTGCGTGAAGTGGGGCTTGGATTTCAGCAGCGTCGGGTATGAACTTGCGATAAAAGTTTATCATACCGAGAAATCTTCTCAATTCCTTCACGGTCTTGGGTACCGGGAATTCTCTTATAGCTTCGACCTTTGATTCCAGCGGCTTCAAACCAGCAGACGAAACTTTATAGCCCAGAAAAGTCACTTCTTTCGCTCCGAATGTACATTTGGCTGGGTTTATTACCATGCCGTACTTTCTTAGTTTCTCGAATATTTGACGTAGGTGGTCTTCGTGGGAGGTTTCGTCTTTGGAGTAGATCAAGAAGTCATCAAGGTACGCATATACAAAATCCATCCCTCTAGTGATTTCGTCGACGAAACGTTGAAAAGTTTGACCTGCGTTTCGAAGTCCAAAACTCATAAAGGGAAAATCAAACAATCCGAATGGCGTAGTGATGGCTGTCTTGCAGATATCAGCGCTGTTTACAGGTACCTGATTATATGCTTTTACAAGGTCTATTGTAGAGAAGACGTGGCATCCAGCTATATTGTGAGTGAAGTCCCCAATGTGTCTGATCGGATATCTATCTGGGATTGTCCTCGAGTTGAGCATTCTGTAGTCGCCGCATGGACGCCATCCATTATCTTTTTTAGGTGCGAGATGCAGGGGCGACGCCCATGGGCTTTCAGATGGCCTGGCTGTTCCACTTTTGATCATTGCTTCAAATTCTTGCTTCGCGATTTTTAGCTTGTCGGGAGCCAGGCGTCGTGGAGAACAGGAAACTGGTGGACCAGGCGTCGTTCTTATGTGATGAACTGTGTTATGGCTGATGACGCGTTGAGTTCCAGCTGGGCGCGTTATTTCTGGGTATTGGCGTAGCAGTTCATGGTATTTCGAGTCACCCATAGTAGTTTTCACTGAAGACAGGTTGTTCGATGACGAAACATATGCTGCTGGTGCCTTCAGAGTGGTTGTACTGTCGATAAGCCGTTGATTTCGACAGTCGACGATGAGTCCGTAGAATGACAGAAAGTCGACACCGATTATTGGCTTCGTGACGTCAGCCACGATGAACCTCCAGCTGTAGTCGCGCCGTAAGCCGAGATTAAGAACGAGGCGAGCAAAACCGTAGGTGGCAATAGTGGTGCCATTTGCAGCGTAAAGAGTGTAGTCGGTCGGAGATCTGCGTTCGCGAAGTGCTGTGCGTGGGAAAACGCATAAGTCGCTCCCGGTATCCACGAGGAACTGCATTTTAGTCCTGCGGTCAGTTATAAAGAGGCGACCGGATGAGATGGGGCTGTCACTCGTCGCCATTAGTGACTGCCCTGAGTGTTTCCCTTCGCGAAATCGCATGGCTTCACACACTTGTTGGCTTTCGACCCGAACTTGGAGTGGTACCAGCATGTCGGAAATCTTCTGTAGTTGGATAGGGATCGTGATCGACTGCGGTCACGCTGATGGTTGCGGTTAGTTGAGCGCGATCTTCCTCGGTCTCTTGTAGTCAGGCTTTCCACTTTTCGCGTTAGTTCTGCAATTTGCCTAGACATTGCCTCCAAACTTGAAGCAGGGAAGTGTGATGAAGTAGCGGCAACTTGAGGTGTACTGGGAACTATTTCGTGGACGTTGTCTGCTAAGTCTGCTAGTGCTTGCAGGTCTGCAGTTTTCTGTGACACGATGATTGGCTGAATGGCAGTAGGTAGTCGACTAGTCCAAATAGTTTTGATAAATTCGTCCGGGACTGATGGTCCTGCCAGTCGTTGTAAGTGACGTAGAAACTGCGATGGACGACGATCCCCCAGCTCTTCATGCATCAAAAGTTGTTTTACTTCTTTTTCACGTGAAGCAGATAGGCGCTTAATGAGTTCGGTTTTGAGTCGCTCGTATTTCCCTGTTTTCGGTGGTGATATAATGATGTCTTTAACTTCTGCTGCATATCTATGTTCCAATGTTGATGTCACATAGTAATATTTTGTATCATCATCTTTTATGCCAGATAAGATAAAATTTCCTTCTAGTTGTGAAAACCAAACGGCAGGTTCCTCAGGCCAGAATGGTGGTGGTCGGACACCGACGCGAAAAATTCCGGTCGTGTCGTGAGGTGTAAAAGTCTTTGATGAGTCGTAACTTTTGTTGGCCGTCGTGGCGTCATTGCCTTTATCTCTCGATTCCATGTTCTTTATCGAAGGGGGTCACCAGTGTGGTGTTTTGGTGGATAAGTAAAAAACACTTACGTTCTTCACAGTGTGTATTTGTTTCCAGTCCAAAAGCACAGTTATAAGCAGCAGGAAGAATGAGCGCGTAAGCGTACAGCGTTCTTCACAGTGTGTATTTCTTTACAGTCCAAAAGCACAGTTACAAGCAGTAAAAAGATAGATCGCGTAAGCGTACAGCGCGGGGCACAAAGCGACGTGCGTCGGCTCCAAACGTGTGTGGCTCACTGACTGGCGTGCCGCACCGAAGCGAGGAACCGGTCTGCGCCCGCGACTCGTTCATTCTATCGCGGCGCACAAAACGACATTTATTGCATACGACTTCGGTACGACTTTTATCGTTTACACAAAAATAAGTAAGTATTATTTTATAGTATTTTTAACTATAATTAAGTTTATATAAATATGCAAGTGTGAAAGTTAAGTTATATTGTGATTCTATACAATGCTATATATTTTAAGTATATAATAAATTAATGTATGCGCTTCGTACATGATATATAAATTAGTATTTATGTATATTAATATATTTATATTTAACTTTATACTTTATAATACAATATTAATAAAGGTAATATTGTTACTACAAATGTACAGTGAAGGTAAGTGCTATTCCTTATTTATATGAATTTATACATTTGTTTATGTTATTAATCTATGTTTTTGTTTCAGGTTCTACTGGGTACGCCACAGAGTTAAGCCAAAGTAAGTAGTTACGGTTGAGTTATCCTTATCCTTATCCTTACTAATATTATAAATGCGAAAGTGAGTTTGTTTGTTTGTTTATTTGTTTGTTTGTTTGTTTGTTTGTTTGTTTGTTTGTTTGTTACGCTTTCACGCCGTAACTACTAAACCGATCATCATGAAATTTTGCATACAAGTTCTCTGGAGTACGGAGAAGGACATAGACTACCTTTTATCCCGGGAAAAAGTACTATTCCCGAGGGATCGACATTAACGCGGGCGGAGCCGCGGGCGGAAGCTAATGATTTTATAAAACTGTGAAAGATGTTTACCAAATTGTCAGAAATATCTTCCGCGTCGTTAGTATGTTATTGTAGCTGGGTGCCTCTTCGAAAGCATATTTTTTTTAATTATAATTTATTTTGGCATAACTGTTTTGGCATAAAGTTTTTAAGCATAAAACATTCATAGCAAAGTGTTCTTAAGGCATAATGTTTTCATAGGCATAACTTTAATTTAGTCCAATGTCCTTTATCATAATTTAAATAATCAGAAAAGAAAGGGCATAACTGTTGCATGACTAAAGATTTTAAAGTATAAAAAACTAAATGTATAAAAGACCTACACATAATAATAAAAACACACTAAAAGTTTAAAAAACGTATTTTTATTATTAATTTTAATATAAATAAAAAATCTAGTACCTGCTGAACCAAGCCGCTATTTCAGCTGTAAAAACAAAGAAAGACAAATAAAAATCTTGTGACAGAGCGCTATAGATAGGTTAAGGTTGCGGCGGGGTGGCCCAAGGGCCACCCCGCCGCACAACATATACACCTACTCACAAAAAGAAACAAGTTTAATATATTTTTGCGACAAAAAAGTATTGTGACAGAGCGCTATAGATAGGTTAAGGTTGCGCCGCACAACATGTACACCTACTCACAAAAAGTAACAAGTTTAATATATTTTTGCGACAAAAAAGTATTGTGACAGAGCGCTATAGATAGGTAAAGGTTGCGGCGGGGTGGCCCTTGGGCCACCCCAAGCCGCACATAATCCACACAAGACACATATTTTCCTTACTACAAAATTACGATAATCTTTCGAAAGTACCATATTGGTTTAATTTTTGCCTGGTACATTTTATGCTTTGTAATATTTATGTCTTAAGTTTCAATGCCAAAAAAAAATTATGATTAGTTGCCATTATAGTAAATTAATTAAAGCAAATATTTACTATTCTAATATATTGTTATGATAAAATTCATAGTGCTAAAATAAGTTATGCCAATAAATTTATTCGTAATTATCTTTATGCGAAATGATGATAATTCCAAAAAAATTATGCAACATTAATATGTGCAATTTAATTTTATGCATTCGAATATGGACCCATTGTAGCTGCTCTGTGTTTATGCGTTTAGAAACAGGAGAATTATAGCAATATCAATATTTCATATTCTTCACACTTTATAAATTACTCATAGCATTCGCATAACATTTTATGTTGTTTGTACGGCGGCCACGTCTTATCATGACAGGAAAAAAAAAATAGTAGCCTATCCTGTGTCCTGTACGCCTAAATGTATATCTACCAAGTTTCATAAAATTCAGTTTATTCGGATAAGAGTTATGGAGGAACATACACACATACATATATACATACAGAAAAAAACCTTAATTTAGTTTCAGTATCATAGAGCTAATAAACACGATATCTCTGAAAACAAAGTAACTTACTCCATGTTTATTATCGTGTTTTTCTTTTGTTAAACATGTAGTTATGATATATTTTATATAAAAAAAAGACTTGAATCAAACTACTGAACCGATTTTGATAAAATTAACATGGGACCAATTTGAAAGCATACCTTTTTTTATCTATACATATAATAAAACAGTAAAAATATTTTGTCTGTACATTTAGAATTTTAGACTAAAATGGATAGAGGGACACTTAAAAAGAATAATAGAAAGCAAAAAAAATGTTTTCGAATTTCTTGTCTGTCTGTCTGTATCTTCTTCTTCTTAAGGTGCCTCTCCAACTAGTGAAGGTTGGCGATCAACTTGGTACAGTCATCTCTATTCTTGGTTCGACGGAACAGCTCAGCCGCTTTAGTAATCCCGGTCCACTGTCTTATGTTCCGCAACCATGACTTCCTTCTTCCTCCCACCTTTCTTTTTCCAGCAACTTTGCCCATCATTATGAGCTGTAAGAGGTCATACCGTTGGTGTCGGAGCACATGACCAAGGTAGGAGATTTTCCGCTTCTTTACCGTAAGCATAAGGTTGCGCTTCTGGCCAACCCGTTGTAGAACGCTTTCATTGGTCACTTTCTGGGTCCAACTAATGGACAGCATGCGTCTATATGTCCACATCTCAAATGCTTCTATTCGTCTTTTAAGGTCTTCTTTAATGGTCCAAGCCTCACATCCATACAATACAATGGGCCAAATGTAACAGTGAAGTAAACGAGTGCGTAGCGCATTGTTGATGCTACGACTACAGAGAATGTTGCTCATAGTTTTGAAAGCCCTGCGAGCCACTTCTATACGAGACTTTATTTCTAAGTCACTGACCCACTCCTCGTTTAGCCATGTACCCAAGTATTTGTATTTTTGAACTCTTTCTAGATTTTGGCCTGAAACTCTAATGTTAGAAGCAACATTTAGTTTTCCAGAAATAACCATATATTTTGTCTTTCTAACGTTCATTTTAAGACCAGCTCTGAGACTACATTCTTCTAAACTCTTCACCATTCGTTGTAGGTCGGCCGCTGTAGATGCTATTAAAACTGTGTCATCAGCGTATCGAATGTTGTTTATATTGCGGCCATTGATCTTTACACCACAGTCGAGATCATACAAAGCTTCGTTTATTATAGCTTCTGAATATAAGTTGAAGAGAATAGGTGACAAAATGCATCCCTGCCTAACCCCTTTTTGTATAGCAACAGCATTGGTTTCTTCTCCTTCTATTCTTACGGTGGCATGTTGGTTCCAGTACAGGCTTTGAATCATTCGAAGATCCTTATCGTCGAGCCCTATGTCTTTTAATAGATCAAGTAGTCTATCATGTTTCACTCGATCGAAAGCCTTTTCGTAATCAACAAAACAGAGAAAGACGTCCTGTTGCATGTCTTTACACTTTTGGACCAAAACCTGTATAGCAAATAAAGCCTCACGTGTGCCCACACCTGATCTAAAACCAAATTGACTGTCCCCAAGCTGTTCATCACACTTTGACCTGATGCGTTCATGTATAATTGAGACGAGTAGTTTTAGTAGGTGGCTCATCAAACTTATAGTTCTAAAATCCTCACATTTCTTCGCATTGGTTTTCTTGGGAAGAGTAACGAAGACAGATCTCAACCAGTCGCTAGGGATTTGGCCAGTATCATACACCAGGTTCAGAAGCTTCACTAGGCCATCCAAGTTCTCTTCTTCCACCAATTTAAGCACCTCAATGTGAACGCTGTCCGGTCCAGAAGCTTTTCAGAAGCAGTCTGTCTGTATGTATGATCACGATTATCTCCGAAAATACTGAACCGATTTACTTCAAACTTTCACCAATTGCTTTGTTTTAACTCAGCAAAACATTTAAAGTTTGTTTCATCAAAATCGGTTTATAAAAAAAAAAAGATATCGTCATTTGAATGAACTCAAGGCATGAGTTTGCCTGCAAACATATAGCAAAAATAAAATAAAATAATAAGTGACATAAGAAAATTAAAATCCAAAGTCAATTCATCATCATTATATGACAGCATTATACCTATCCATACTATCTATAGTAATCCATACTAAAAAAAAAAGAAGCTGACTGACTGACATATCAACGTAGAGCCTAAACTATAAGGGTTAGGAACTTGAAATTTTGCACAGGGGTTCCTTTTATAACGTAGGGGAGCACTAAGAAAATGATTTTTGGAAATTCATTTCCTAAGGGGGTAAAACGGGTTGCAAAGTTAGTATGAAACTTAGTCGTTTTTGAAATTATTCGAATTAAATTCAGCATGAAGGTTCTTTACTGAAAGGTATGAATACATATAATAAAACAGTAAAAATATTTTGTCTGTACATTTAGAATTTTTGACTAAAATGGATAGAGGGACACTTAAAAAGAATAATAGAAAGCAAAAAATTTTTTTTCGAATTTCTTGTCTGTCTGTCTGTCTGTATGTATGATCACGATTATCTCCGAAAATACTGAACCGATTTACTTCAAACTTTCACCAATTGCTTTGTTTTAACTCAGCAAAACATTTAAAGTTTGTTTCATCAAAATCGGTTCATTAAAAAAAAAGTTATCGTCATTTGAATGAACTCAAGGCATGAGTTTGCCTGCAAACATATAGCAAAAATAAAATAAAATAATAAGTGACATAAGAAAATTAAAATCCAAAGTCAATTCATCATCATTATACGACAGCATTATACCTATCCATACTATCCATAGTAATCCATACTAAAAAAAAAGGAGAAGCTGACTGACTGACTGACATATCAACGCAGGGCCTAAACTATAAGGGTTAGGAACTTGAAATTTTATGGAAATTTTCTCATTTCTGGACATAGAAGTATAAAAATAAGTATATATGTTAACATTACAATTAAAAAGATCTGTGTAGGTGAAATGGGCAAAATCCCCTCTTTAAGGGCTGAAGATCTATGCAGGTGAAATGTCAGGTGTTTTAATCCCCCTTAAGGGAAAAAAGCAGAGGGGGAGGGGTTTGTATGGAATTTTTATCATTTCTACTGTTCCCAAGGGAACGACATTAACGCGGGCGGAGCCGCGGGCAACAGCTAGTTTGTTTATAATTGGCGGAGTTGTGCGCTAACAAACATTTTAAAAAATACAACAGAATTGATAACTTTCCCCTTTTTTGAAGTTGGTTAAAATATCGTTATGGTTTCTGATGTTTTCGCGATTGTTACACATTTAAATAAAATCACTTTAAAACGGTATTATCGCGTAGGTATATTACATTTCGAAACGTTAGGTGTAAAAATAATGATTTTATTAAAATAAAATATATTTTTTTTTATAATATTCGTGATGAACGATTTTGGCATGTTTAAACGTCTGAATAGAAACAGTTATCGGGGAGAAATTTGGTATAAAATCTAATACATAGTTTCCAACATATTAAGTACATCGTATAAGAGGCAGATTCACATAAGTTACATAAGTACACCTACATAAATATTATCACGTCTTTATCCCTTACGGGGTAGACGGAGGCTAAGGTCATAAGACCGAGAGGCCACGTTTAGCGTGTTGGTGGAAAACGGAATCAAAATAGTGATGGGTTGCTAGCCGCATCGCCTATTGTCATGATTCTTTAGAATTTCGCCCATTCCCTTGACCTGCTGCTGGCACATTCTACGTTTTTTCTTTTAGACCAGCTTGGAAGAAAGTACCTAAGAACTAATGTTATGTACTTTTAATGTGAGATTGGATAGGTAGATGCTATCAACCTAAATATTTTGTTATTATTCTTTAATCTACGTGAACGAAGCCACGGGCAGAAACTATTTTTATAGTCCGAACATATAAAACCCTTGTAATAAAACTTTTGTAATCGGCAGGTCCCAGCGGCAAACTTGTAAATAAGGCGTCATTGCATTTGTCGACCACGTGAACAGAACACCTCCCTTGGGATGTTCTAGAGAATTTGTTCTCTTAAACCTACGAACTTGAACTATTGTAGACAATGTACAACAATAATGAAGGAGTCGTACACTAAGTAAGTTTTCATCTCTTCTATTCAAAAAACAAAGAACGGTTCCCTGAGAACAGGATCTAAAATACGTTTTTATTCCCAGGGGAATAAAAAGATTTTGTACTGCGAACACAAATATTGTACCGAAAATATTTATGACCACAGAGATTGAATCATATTTTTAAACAGTTTCACTGGCCGGTTACATTATTTGAAAAAAAAACTACATTTTATTTCCGAACCGGTTCCGTACATTATCTATATCTATACATATAATAAAACAGTAAAAATATTTTGTCGGTACATTTAGAATTTTCGACTGAAATGGATAGAGGGACACTTAAAAAGAATAATAGAAAGCAAAAAACTTTTTTTGGAATTTCTTGTCTGTCTGTCTGTCTGTCTGTATGTATGATCACGATTATCTCCGAAAATACTGAACCGATTTACTTCAAACTTTCACCAATTGCTTTGTTTTAACTCAGCAAAACATCTAACGTTTGTTTCATCAAAATCGGTTCATTAAAAAAAAGTTATCGTCATTTGAATGAACTCAAGGCATTAGTTTGCCTGCAAATATACACGGTGAATTTTTTATCGTTTTAGACCCATAAAGGGGTGACTCAGACCATCAAAATGAACAACTTTTCCGATGGGAACAATGCTGGGAACTCAAAAAAAAATTCGACATTCCCTCCCATACAAACTGGCCGGGCGGCGGGACTCTTTTGTATGGATATGACGAATTTTTTTTTGAGTTCCTATCATTGGTCCCATAGAAAAAGCTGTTCATATTGATGACCTGAGTCACCCCTTTAAGGGTCCAAAACGATCAAAATTTCACCGTGTATAGCACTTAAATAGTAAGTGATTAAATAATAAGTGACATAAGAAAATTTAAATACAAAGTCAATTCATCATCAGCATGCATTATACGTGGAGAGTGTAGGCCAAGTCCTCTGGCTGCTCTGGCCAAGTATGGCCTTGTAGTACAGAGAGGGTCGTGCTCCTGTAGTGGAGACTAAAAAGGATCTGATGATGATGATGCATTATACCTATCCATACTAATATTTTAAATGCGACAGTAACTCAGTCTGTCTGTCTGTCTTCTTTTCACGCTTCAACAATTGAACCCATTTGGATGAAGTTTGAGACCCGGGGAAGGACATAGGGTACCTTTTGTTCCGGGAAATTCTACTGTTCCTGAGGGATGGACACTAACGGCGGCGGCGTAGCCGCGGGCAAACGGCAAACAAACCGAAACTGCTGCGCCTAGAAACTTGAAATTTGGTACAGTTTTTTTTTTAATGATGTGAGTGAGCGCTAAGAAAGTATTTTTAAGAAATTTAACTTCTAAAGGGGTAAAATTTATATGGAATTTTCTCATTTCTGGACTTAGAAGTATGAAAGTAGGTATATAAGTCCTCGATTAAAATTAAAAAACATGTGTGTAGGTAGATGAAATTTGCAAAATTCCCCCCTTAAGGGATAAAATGGGGGTGGGTGGGTGGTATAAACTTTGTATGGAAATTTTCTCATTTCTGGACTTAGACGTGTGAAAATAAGTATATAAGTTCTAGGATGCAATTAAAAATATCTGTGTAGGTAAAATGGACGATATTTTCCCCTGAAGGGGTAAAATAGCGGGGTAAAGATAGTATAGGAATTTACTCATTACTAGACTTAGAAGTATGAAAATAGGTAAATATATTCACGATATCAATTGAAAAAGATATATGTAGGTCAACAGGAAAAAAAATCCCCCAGAAGGGGGGTAAAGTTTGTTTGGAAATTGGAACTTTTCTCATTTCTGAAATATGAAGTATGAAAATAAATAGGTTTGTAAGTTCTCGATTACAATTAAAGATATATGTGGGTGAAATGGACAAAATTCACTCCTAAAGGGGTAAAATGGGAGGGTAAAGGTTTTATAGAAATATTCTCATTTCCGGACTTAGAAGTATAAATAATATCCATACTAATACTAATATTATAAATGCGAAAGTCGTTTTTTTACGCTTCAACCATTGAACTGATTTGGATGAAATTTGGTATGGAGGTGTTAGGCCCGAGGAAGGACATAGGGTATGTTTGATTCCGGGAAATTCTACTGTTCCCGAGGGATCGACACTAACGCGGGCGGAGCCGCGGGCAACAGCTAGTATATAATAATTGTGAAATTATTAAAATTATTTTTATTATATGATGTAACTCAAAATTAATGCTTTTCGCAATTTTTCTTTTATTTGTGCTATAAGACGTTGCTTTGTATCAAATTTCAAAATTATGAGTTCACGGGAAGTACTCTGTAGGTTTTGATTCCATAGCGAGTGCCGAATTATTTTTAAAAATATCTTTATTGTATGATGTAACAAAAAATGTATGCTATTCTCAATTTTTCCTTTATCTGTGTTATAAAATGTTGCTTCGTACAAAATTTCGAGATTTTGAGGTTATGGGAAGTACCCTGTAGGTTTTGATTTAAGTCTGTTTAAAAATAAACAGATATGTATATGTTTTGAGTTGATTGCGTAAAAAAGCAACACTAGAAACTGATATAAAAGCATACTATGGATACTTCGAGTCAGTACTTACATGGTTTCGTAAATTGGGGTAATGGAATTGGTTATAAAAAAAATGCATAAGGGCAATTTGTGGTGTTCCCACCTTATACTTCGTGTTAACCATTACTTCAAATGTTGAAAATGCTGCCTTTACCATGTATTTACATTCTTTAAATATGCAAATTTGTAAAAAAACGACAAAACTTCATTTAAAACAGCTTCTGAAACGTATAATAGACTTGACATTGTAGTAGACTTGTTCATGAACATAACCTAGAACTGAAATGTACCTATAGGCAAAATTGTTATAACATGTTTCTTGACATTGTATTCAATTTGAATTATGACATAACAATGTAACCTCAGTCCACATATAAATATATGTAGTTTTAAGTAATATACTATGAATTGTAAGTTGACGTCTGGAGAAAATGCGCTGTGCAGTTTGTTGCCGCTTCTTCTGCACTCCGCTTTGGAAGCGGCACTAAACTTAGCTTTAAGTGAATTAACGTCAACAATATTTTGTTGTAAAATAAATGTTAACATTCACCAAATGATATGTAAAGTATCTTATGATGAACTAGCTGTTGCCCGCGGCTCCGCCCGCGTTAATGTCGTTCCGAACAGTAGAAATTATAAGAAGTCCATACAAACCCCTCCCCCTCTGCTTTTTCCCCTTAAGGGGGAATTTAATACATTTCACCTGCATAGATCTTTAGTCCTTAAGGAGGGGATTTTGCCCATTTCACGTACACAGATATTTTTTTATTGTAATGGAGAACTTCTTATTGTCATATTTCTAAGTAAATAAAAAATCCATACAAACTTCACCCCGCCTATTTTACCCCTTCAAGGGAAAATTTCGTCCATTTTAACAACACAGATCTTTTTAATTGTAATGTAAACATATATACTTATTTTTATACTTCTATGTCCAGAAATGAGAAAATTTTCATACCACTACCCCTCCCTTTTATCCCTTAAGGGGGGAATTTTATACATTTCACCTACACAGATCTTTTTTTATTGTAATCTAGAACGTATATACTTATTTTGAAAAAAATGAAAAAAAATCCATACTAACTTTACTCCCCTATTTTATCCCTTCAGGCGAAAATTTCGTCGGTTTTACCTACTCCATACATCTTTTTATTTGTAATCCAGAACGTCCAGAAATGAGAAAATGTCCATACAAACTTACCTTACTGTTATTGTAAAATTCCTTTCTTAGTGCTCATTTACATCATAAAAAGAATCCCTGTGCCGAATTTTAAGTTTCTGGGCATAGTAGTTTCGGCTGTGCGTTGATATATAAGTCAGGTTTGCCTTTGGCCCGCGGCTCCGCCCGCGTAAGTGTCGATTTCTCAGGAACAGTAGAATTACCCGGAATATATTATTTTAGTTCAATGAAACACCTTAATATTTAATTTCAATTGAATAACTTAAAAACGGAAAGTTTCATACTAACTTTGCATCCCCGTTATACCCCCTTAAGGGATGATTTTGAGAAAAATATTTTACTCATGTTTCATGCCTTTCTGTAAAGAACTTTAATGCTGAATTTCATTCGACTAACTTCAAAAATGGCAAAGTTTCATGCTTACTTTGCACCCCTATTTTACCCCCTTAAGGGATGATTTTTGAGCAAAATATTTTACTCGTGTTTCATACCTTTCAGTAAAGAACCTTCATGCTGAATTTCATTCGAATAACTTCAAAAACGACAAAGTTTCATACTAACTTTGCAACCCGTTTTACCCCCTTAGGAGATGAATTTCCAAAAATCCTTACTTAGTGCTCCCCTACGTTATAAAAGGAACCCCTGTGCAAAATTTAAAGTTCCTAACCCTTATAGTTTAGGCCCTGCGTTGATATGTCAGTCAGTCAGCTTATCCTTTTTTTTAGTATGGATTACTATAGATAGTATGGATAGGTATAATGCTGTCGTTTATTGATGATGAATTGACTTTGGATTTTAATTTTCTTATGTCACTTATTATTTTATTTATTTTTGCTACATGTTTGCAGGCAAACTCATGCCTTGAGTTCATTCAAATGACGATAACTTTTTTTTAATGAACCGATTTTGATGAAACAAACTTTAAATGTTTTACTGAGCTAAAACAAAGCAATTGGTGAAAGTTTAAAGTAAATCGGTTCAGTATTTTCGGAGATAATCGTGATCATACATACATACAGACAGACAGACAGACAGACAAGAAATTCAAAAAAAAATTTTTTGCTTTCTATTATTCTTTTTAAGTGTCCCTCTTTCCATTACAGTCAAAAATTCTAATTGTACAGACAAAATATTTTTACTGTTTTATTAAATGTATAGATAAATGATTTTTGACTTTGACTCTGACTTTAAAAATCAGAGAACAGAATACCTGAGCATGTCAAAGATCTTCTGTTTAATAAATATAAGAAAAGCGTTTATGATATCCTTATAAATAAAATATATTACTCTATAGAGGAATTCTTGAATGAATAAAATGTTATGAATTAAATATTGTTTATTTTATTACATTATGTAATTGTGCCACAAAAATATCAGTTAAAGTACCAATTTATTAAAAAAAGAAAAATTTGCTTGATCTAAATGTAGCCGAATAAGCAGATGAGCACCTTATTTAACAACCACTGTACCTTTTTCAATAGTAAATAAATCATTTAATTCAAGAAAGCATAATAGCAAATATATATAATATTGGCAATAGCATAGCAAACAAAAAAAATATCTAAATTTTAGTACTCTGTAAAAAGTAAGGCATGGTCATACATAAAAAAAAATTATCATGTCGACTTGAGAACTTTCTCCGTTTTGTTTTAACGTCGCCGCGTCGGTTGAAAACATACAAATCTCCAGTATAGGTACCTAGCTTCTATTTTTTTTATATCTATGATAGGTAGATAGATATACTTTTAGTTTCATTCACGTATTTTAGTCGGAAAATCACGACAGTTTCAGCCTATTCAGAAGCCATCCTCAGAGCGAGTGTCCACGACGTTTTGTTTAATACAAAAATGATATCTCGCTTAAGTTTTAAGATAAGAATTTGTAACAATAGAGACAAAATGCATCACGGTACTTCTTACTAGATATGTTGTAAGCAGTCAACAAAGACCATGTACAGCATTAATAAAGGAGTGTAGGTAAACTCAACAAGATTAGCGAAGCGAGTGCAAATAAAAAGTTTTCTCGCCGGAAGATTGTCTTTCTCGAGTATACGTGTTCAGCTCTGCTTGGCTTCATGTTAACATTTTGGCGAAAACTATAATTCTTGGATGTACCACGTGTTCACATAAGTTAAAACATTTTTATTTGAAATCTTAAAGTTCCATACTTTTATTTTGTCTTTTTTTAGTAGCAAACTTTTATTAAAGTTTGAACTTATGTTTAACTATTTAGCAATCTGTGATTGAACGATATTTTTATCATAGACGATGTATAGTAATCCGTAACATATTAGAACTAGGTAAATACGGGTGTATTGGAAAACAAGGATAAAAACCGACCAAGTTCGAGTCGGAATTGCACCCTAAGGATTCAGAAACATCATACAATATATAGCCACAAATATTTGCTCAATAAAATGTTTTTTGTATGAAACCCCTTCAATTTTCAATTTAATTTTTTATTTGTTATCTTTTGTTACGACGTCAACAAATATTTACATTCTGTGAAAAAAATCAAGGCTCTACCGTAATAACGGTTCAATAGATGCAGCCCTGTGACAGACCGACGGAAGGAAGGGCGTACATCGGAGGCTTAGTAACAGGGTCCCAAAAACCACCGTCGCGTACCGCACCGTCTAGACTAATACGAACTAAGTAGTTAAGTAATTAATAAGCACAGTCGTAAAACTGCGCTTTGAGCAATAAAAGCGTAGCTTTATGTGGAAATATATGAGAGTGCTGCTTTGTGCCTTTACGATGTGAAGGATTGAAAATTACCCCATTATTCCCTACTGTAAATTACCTACGTATTTGTTCCACGTGTAGAATAGTCTCTCATGTTTACAAATGTGAGTAATCCAGTGACAGGTTGCTAGCTACATCTACAGCTGTCACTTGATTCTTACCCAACGTCACTATTTTAGTTCAATCTACCACCACACTCACCATCACGTTAAACGTTTTTGCGAGTTTGAGCATTGGGCACCAGTAAAGGTGGTTTGGACAAGTATATATGCAAATGCACATTCCAGGCTTTCTTATGGCATAGTGCTTTGGGAAAACTGTTGCGAAGTTGACGATGTATTTATCCTACAAAAGAAATGTCTTAAAATTCTAGAAAACTTGGATCGAATGACATCTTGTAGACCTAACTGTAACATCCATATACATTCATGAATCATGCAAATTTGTCTGGAAATATGAGGCCTTTTACGCACCTAGAGAAAACTTAAATAAAAGAAATAATAGAAACTTAAATAATCTAGAGATTCCCTTAACAAAAATGAAATTAGATTCTTCCAGCCATGGGGGCTGGAACAAAAATATACAATCATATACCGAATTATCTAAAGAATATAAAGAAATCTTCTATCTTCATTAAACATCTTAAATCTTTTCTCGCTAATAAATGCTACTATAGTCTATCTGAATTTTTTAAAGACAAAATTTGAATTACTTTGATTTTTTTTTTTTTTACTAAATATTAAATTAGGCATTTGTCTCCCATCTCACCTGATGGTAAGTGACGATGAAGACGAGGATGTTACATGCCTATCCAAGAGATACCCATTTATTCTACTTTTGAATGTCCCGGGACTGTACTTGTTTGGGAATATAGACGCAGGCAGTTCATTCTACACCTTAGCTACTCGAACCAAAAAGGAACTGTCAAAGCGTTTAGTTCGACTCTTTGGTATTCCAACGATAAAAGGGTGAAATTTCTGTAATTTCTCTAACAGCCAGATAAACATATGATAAAATGAATTTAATGATTGATATTTAGTTAGTAAAACAGGCAACTAGTTGCCCTCAATGTTTGCTGTGCCCTAGCAGGGCGTCACCTGTACTTGTACTTCACGTGTGTATTTTAACACCTCAAACTTGTGACTTGCAATAAATATCTGAATCTGAATCTGAATCTATATTTTTTGTGCATATCTGACGGAAAAACAGCAGACGAATTTCTATTTATTTCTTGTTATATCACGGGCCCTGGTTCCAAAGGAGGCACGTCGGGATGAGGTAAATACTAACGCACATTTTGCTTTGTGAAACGCAATCGACCAATTTCAACACATGACGTCATAACTGGCTCCCCCCTGCACGTCATACCGCCGTTGCGTTCATCCTTCCCCCATTTCTTCCCCATGTCCTTCCCTCAACTCCTTCAAAGGCCGGCTACTCTCCTTGTCCATGGGCAGCGGAGACAGCTTAACGTTTCCTTTAAAAAAATACCTTTCTAAGGACACTTTGGTATGTGAAATGCACCTGACGATACCTTAATTGTCGAAAGCATTCAGTCGGTTGGAAGATACGAGGTAATAAATATGAACAACGATAAATAAAAATTTATCGTTTTCAGCTATAATCTACTTTTTTAGAAAATGACTGCAATTCAATGCACCGAGAGCCAGCTTTATGATATCAAACAGATATCAAATTTAACGTTCCAGAGAATCCGAGTACTACAAATAACAGCTTTATCAAATCGAAGTTTACGACTGAAGAATAGTATTACAGTAGAAATAGATGGGATGAAATAGAACGCACGTCATTCAGCTCTGTGGGAAATCTATTACATTCCAGCCTCGTCGTATATAGAAATAACTTGGACTCTATTTTGTAGTCGGGTTTCTTTAGTCCCTTTTACGATCTTACTGAATATTTTAAATGACATTAGCTACAAATGGAAATATGAAAGGTCAGGTAACTAAGCACGCCTCAGCTCTTTGCACCTCAGTTGCTTCGCGCCTCAGTTCATTCGCACGTCGATCTTCGCACCTGGGCATTTTCGCGCCTCAAAATGTTGCACCTTCGTATTTTGCACTTAAAATCGCATTATAACATACACACTAAATCGTTTGGTGAAAGAGAGAGAGAGCCGGTGGCCTGTTTTTCTAATTCCCATTTCTTCCCCAACTCCTTGAAATGCCGGCAACCAGCCTATTACACCCTGTTGTTGCAATTCTCCATGGGCAGCGGTGACTCGCTTGCTGTTTTGCCGTCGTATCCTATATCATAAAAAAGCGATCCGAAAACAAGTGTCTGCGTGGTTATAAATGTTGATATTCACACACATCTATTTCCCTTGCGGGGTAGACAGAGCTCAGATCTATAAGACCAAAAAGCTGCGTTTAGCATATTGGTGGCCGTGTAGATGAAAAACGGAAACAGAATAGTGGTGGGTTGCCGCATCGCATTCTTGAATCCTCATGTTGAGTTCCACTTTGCGGTGATGCTGCAAGTTACATCTGCAAGAACATTTTGTAAAGTGACTTAGTTTCAAATAACTAATATTGTTTCCATGATTATTGTTTCCTTTTTTCCCTCTTTTCTCATAATTAGTTGGCGTTCTTAGCGTTCCATAGTAAACAAGGAACCCTTATAGTTTCGCCATGTCTGTCCGTCCGGGCTCATCTCCACCGCCACTGCACCGATTGTCACGAAAATTGGTGGAGAGATAGATATTGAAGTTCCAAAATGTTGCCCGAACAAATGTATGGAGTCAACCGCAAAATCTATATACAACATTTGACTTTTTTGCCGTTTTTATAGATATTCGTGCGCGAGTCCGACTCGCACTTGGCCGATTATTTTGTGCAAGATTATTTCCTACAATTGTTTTCCAGTAGGAATTTATCTAAAATTTTGGATTCGCTCATTCACGCCACATTTTCCTTATGGGATAAGTTATGCAAATCCAGCGTTTGGAATGTCGGAATGCATTAACAAAGTTAGGGACCCTCGGGTCTTGTTTTCTGGAGAGGACAGAATATTTATAAGAATAAAAATAGGTCAAGTCGAAAGTCCCTTGGAGCTGTGAAAATCAAACTTCTTAGTTAACGCAATCAAATATATATATGTTACGGCTACTAGGCGAAGTGCGGATACACCTAGTTCTAGAAAAAAAAATATGTAAGTAACTACAATATTTTCAACACATCTTTTTAAAATTGTTTTTCATTTCTAAAATATGTTAAATACTAAATTAATGTCACTCCAAAATTCGTGTCTATTATAGTTTTCATGTAATCCATCCAATCAATTGGGAAACGCAAAATACGAATCTCAAAATAAAAACATTAGCCGATGTTAAATAGGTTGCACCTAAGTTTAACCACTGATGTACAGCTGCACCTAGTTCTAACCGAAGATAGGTAGGATACATCTAAGTCTAACCGCATGTGCCCGGTTGCACCTAGTTGTGCCCGGCTGCACCTAGTTACAACTAGGTGCAGCCGGGCACATGCAGTTAGACTTAGATGTATCCTACCTATCTTCGGTTAGAACTAGGTGTATCCGCACTTCACCTATTAGCCGTAACATATATATATATATATATATATATATTACGGCTAATTGACGAATTAGAAATCATATTACAAGATTTAAACATAGATGTAATAATTATTAATGAGCATTGGTTAAATAAATGCAATTTCCAATTTTACACTCCAACTGGCTACGACTTGAGAGCAAAATATATAAGATCAAACTACATTCATGGTGGAGTAGCTATATACGCAAAAAATAATATTAAAACCCTAGATCGCCTTGACATACTGGCCTACACTGTAGAATTCTATATTGAAATATGTGCCGTTGAAATTGTAGACTACAACTTATTACTAATATCGATTTATCAGCCCGGAAATAATTTAGAAATATTTTTTACTCAGTTGGAAGCCCTATTAAATTATATTTCCAAACAATCGGTTAAAAAAAAATTGTGATAACTGGAGATCTGAACATAGACATAAGAAAAACGAAAAAAAAACCATAAGGCTTAAAAATCTACTTAACTCATTTGGATTACAATGCTTAATATACACTATAACTCGAAAATCGAGTTTAGGGTGCCTTGATCAATTTATAGTGAACAAGATTGTAAACATGGAAACAGAAGTATACGATTACGAAATATCCGATCATAGTACTCTCATCGGTCGTATTCCTATACATGATAAACTAAATAAATCTCCATCATCATATAAAATAAGTCAACGAATTTTTAGTTGAAAAAGTATGGAAGATTTTAGGATTGGTTTAAAAGCGATAAATTGGCAAACTGTAATCCAACCATGTAATAACATAAATAAAAATTACAATGAATTCGACATAAAAATTAAAGAATTATTGGATCACCATATACCACCAAAAAAAATCACTATCAGAAATGACCACAAAGTAAAATGGATAACAAAAGGAATACAAAAATGTTGCCACCATAAGCGTATTTTGCGACAACTCGCAGCTCACTTTAAAAGCGACACTCTTAAATCTTACGCTATAAAATATAGCCGAATACTTAAAAAAGTTATAGTGAACCACAAAAGAAATGAAAATATTAAAAGAATAAATATCTCAAAAAATAAATATAGAACAATGTGGCAAATGATTAATGAAAAAACAATTTGACAAAGAAAAAATCACACGAAAATATAACATTGAAGGACAAAAACAAAGAAATAACATAACCAACAAAAATTGCTAACACGTTTAATGATTATTTTTTAAGTATAAATGATAATAAAAATAAGAATAATACGACATACCAAAGTAACACACCTCGTTTGACTAATTCATTTTATTTGCGTAGCGTGACAGAAGCAGAAATTTAAAAAATAATACTAACACTAAAACGAAACAAAACCAGCGGACATGATGAGATACCAACTATATTGTTATTCCACTGCCTAAATAAATTTTAGGACCATTGACATCTTTAATAAATCAAACATATAACGAAGGAGAATTTCCGGAAAATTTAAAAACAGTAATCATAAAACCTATTTTTGCAAATTAGTAATTAGTAATTTCTTAGAAAAGTTTAAATTATTAAATAAACATCAACATGGTTTCAGAAAAAAACCACTCTACAACGACCGCAGCCTTTGAATGTTGCTTAGAAATTCATGAAGCTTTAAACGACAACAAGTGTGCCATTGCCATCTTCATGGACATGTCTAAAGCCTACGATCGAGTTATACATAATACCCTCGTAATTAAACTTGATACTCTAGGAATACGTGGTCCAGCAAAGCAGTGGCTTACTTTGTATCTCACAAAAAGGCAACAACTTGTACAAATATCACATTTTTCAAAAACTATAAATGAACTGATTGTTTATAAATCGTCTAACTCATTTGTATCTGGGTCCATCCCTCAGGGTTCCGTGCTGGGTTGTTTGTTATTCCTTGCATATGTAAACGATCTGCCTTCAATTGTTAAAGCTCATAAAATTGTATTATTTGCCGACGATGCTACTCTTCTGATAACCTGTGAATTAGATAAAGTTGATGTGTTAAAAAATACAATTAACCAAGCACTAAACAAAATGGTTGAACATTGCACAGAAATAGGACTCACACTTAACTTAGACAAAACAAAAGTCATGCAGTTTCGACCGCATCAAAGAAAAAAAGTGATTTTAAATATTTCTCATGACGGCAAAAATATTGACGAGGTAGATAAGTTTGCTATACTGGGTGTGTCTCTCACCTTACATGGAAAAATCATATAGAGACAGTAGTGGCGAAACTCAACAAATTTTCGTATGCGTTATGTGAACTTCGGAAAAACACAAATGAACAATGCGCACTTACCGCTTATCATAGCCATGCTGCAGCCTGGATAAGATATGGAATTATCCTCTGGGGAAACTCAGTCGATATCCAAGCCGTATTTGTCCTACAAAAACGTCTCTTAAGAATAATAACCTTTACACGGCCGCGAGACACATGTCGAGAACTCTTCAGCAAATTAAACGTGCTAACTCTTACGGGAATGTATATTTATGAAATATGTCGCTTTGTCCGGAAACTAGCACATTATTTTGAACGGTTCAGTGACAGGAGTGGCCGAGATTTTAATAAAATGTAACTTCACTTCTTTAATACATTGTACATACTATACAAAATAAATTCACAATGCCTCGCTAAGGTAAAATTTGTAAAATTATAAGACCCTGTATGTAATATGCATGTGTACCATTTACAAATTTTGGTGAATAAATGAATATGAATATGAATATATATAAGGACCATTTAATTAAGCGCAAATATTTTTAGGCCTGACTGACTCTTATAGGTCAAAGAATGGTTTACTAGTAAATTTTAAAAAATCGACATTTCCCATAATTTACTTTTTACACAAAAAAATATTTTTTTATTAATAGCAATAAATCTGCTGTTTTGACTGTCGAGGTCAGTGACTTAGTATTCATAGTAGTTAACAGTAAAAAGTTGTTCGCCAATAAAGTGTATTTTTGTACACAGGGTGTTCTTTTCGTCTGCTTTTCCAAATGTTTAGGTCCAGATATTTCGAATACTAGCGTGTCGATTCTTTTTATTTTGCTTCTAAAGCATTTTTCTAGGTTATGGGTACCAGCTCTTAAAATATAAACGCTTATTATAGATTGACCTTATATAAGGACCATTTTTAAATTAAGCTCAAATATTTGAAGGCCTGGCAAAGAAATGTACTGACTTTAGTACTTAGGAAATTTTAAGAATTCGACACGTTATTTTTTTTTCTTAAAATCGCTTTACCAACCGTTTTGAATCTCGACGTCGTTATCCATAGATAAAAAGTTTTACGCCAAGTTAGTGTTTAATTTGCACATGATGTTTTTCTTGCATCTGTTTTTTTAAATGTTAAAGTCAAAATATCTCAAAAACTAGCTCTAGTCGACTTTTTAAATTTCGCACAAGCGTTTTGTAGATTATGTGTGCCAGCCCTTGAAATATTTGCGCTTGAAACTGACCTTATGTAGCTGTTTAAGTCGTACTTCAAAATCAACACCGTCTATATATGTTAACTAACCATTACAGCCATAGCCACTGACAAACACACAACACAACTAACGCGTACCTAACACTCCTCTTTTGGTAGTGGTTGTATGAACCCGTGTGGTATCCGGCAGAGTAGAATAGGACCACTCCAAGTCTTCCCGTGGATGTCGTTGAAGGCGACTTAGGAAATACAAGCTAAACAAAGCTTATAAACATCTGAGAGACCTCTCCCACCCGTCTGGCCAGCGTGGAGAGTGTAGGCCAAGTCCTCTGGCTGCTCTGGCCAAGTATGGCTCTAGTAGTACAGAGAGGGTCGTGCTCCTGTAGTGGAGACTAAAAAGGACCTGATGATGATGTATGAACCCAGTGTTAGAATAAGAGACTTCTGACTATTTTACCTGATTGAGTTTCCTTGCAGCAACTACAAGTGGATCTCAATATTTCCGAGTCGTCCATTAGTCTCTAGTGAGCAGAGCGGACACTCAAATTGATTTTAGCTCACTCCGTGCATTTGCGGCCATTGTCGCCGCGCCGTTAAGTAAACGAGATGCAAGTTCCAACTCACTTAGTGTTCTTTTTAGTCTGGTTCAGCCACTGCTCTGTTATCTAAAGACATTTTAAGGATATACACTTGTATTGTATTGTACTTAGCCAAGTACAAAATAATTGTCGTGTCCCTAATTGTCCCTCCGACCGACAAGGCTATCACCGTGGCCATATAAATACATATAACCATAACGACTGGAAAAGAAGAAAGACAATATAATACTTATGCATAATCACTTTAACATCTATTACGATCTATGTATCTTAAATAAAAATAGTCAATGATACGAAAACCGCAATATATTTTGAAGTGACGATCAAAACGTACACCTTAGTTGTCAAAAGTAAGCGAGTAACCCTGCTGGTCACATCCAACAATATGTCATATTTCATGTTCCGTTAGGCAGTGGAGATAAGAGGAAGCGAACATACGGCGAAAATCATAGAATCAAGAATCTAAGAATCAAAACGATTATTGAATTTAGGTCCTACGAATATAGATCATTTAAACACTTATTAATGTCATAATATTTGATTTTACAACTAAGAATCGTTTACGTCAGTAATTTACTCATGGTTAAGTTTAGTGCCGCTTCCAAAGCAGAGTGCAGAAGAAAAAGACATAACTCTCCTTTTGGTTTCGCCATAGTCGGGTAAAATGGGTTTTATTATAACAGGGAACTTTATTTTTTGACAGCAACGTTTATATTTGTCATCAACATGTGTCATCTAATCAATAGATCGATTGCCACGAAATATTTTCATTCTCAGATAAACAAAAGTGTCCCCAGGTATTCATTACAAAATTAATGTCACTATATATCTAAAGTAAGAGATCAATTACCAATAAAATCGTAGTCCATCAGATGAATATAAACTTCGTTCTTATAATAATAGTTTTATTCCTTAAATAATAGCTTCATCCTTACTATTCTAAGCACGTTATCGATCTGTCGACAAATAAATCGATTAATGGCCCCTGATCGCGACTTCATTTTAATTGTTATTTTGTCATTAGTACAATAGTTCATTATATTTTATTTCGTTCAGTTATTAAAATAATACTATTTGTTAGCAATTTAATACATCAGTTTATAAATTTAATGAAAACATGTTCAAAGGGACGGAGACAAATTGGCGCGCTTTGAAAATTACACTATTACAATTTTATTCTAAGATTGTATTATGTATTTTGAACAACAAATATTCATTATTGTGACTAGAATTATAAATAATAAATAATAAATATATACGGACAAATCACACAGATTGAGCTAGCCCCAAAGTAAGTTCGAGACTTGTGTTATGGGATACTAACTCAACGATACTATATTTTATAACAAATACATATATAGATATACATCCAAGACCCAGGCCAATCTGAAAAAGATCATTTTCCATCTTGACCTGGCCGGGGATCGAACCCGGTCACTCCGTGTCGCAGGCTGGCGTGTTGACCGCTGCGCCACGAAGCTAGTCATCATCATTTAATTATTTGTTCAATTTACTATTCTAGTAACTAGAGATATCTTTATTTATACTACCTGTGGAAATTACGATCCTTGGGGGCGGCCTCTGGCCAGCAGTAGACGTCTTTTGTCTGAAACGACGTCCCACACCCCTAATTTTTTTTAGAGCTTTATATAATTTTTAATTTGCAGTTGACATTACATATCATTTTTAATAAATTTATTAAGAAATTAATATTATATTAGGTAATTAAATTAAAATTTCAGAATGAATGGAAGGAAATAACGGAGGACCGGTCAGAATGGAAAAAGTGGAGGGAGGCCTTTGCCTAGCAGTGGTTCAAATGATAACTCGAAAAAAAAAAATATTTTTAATGATCTCTATAAATAAGTTTGACCATACAATTATTAGGACAAATCTATGACAATCAATACAAAAAAACATTTATTCGGCATTAGATCATATTTACGATGATTTCAGTGATTTATTATAGAATTGATTTAATGTTGTCTATCGCCTACATTTTGGCGACAAATTTATTATTTTGCGTGAAAACTCTATATTTTAAGAAATACAAATACATTTAAATAGGCTACAGCTTAAATGATACCCATTATAATATACTCACAAATATGATTTTACTACCCTGTGAAAATAAGGCCAAGACAAAGCCAAAGCCAGACGCTTGAGTGAGTTATGTCGCTCATGTGTCTGGCTAGCTCGCTGTTTGTCTATCCCTCAGAAATTCTTCTGAAGTCTATCCTTATTCTCACAGGCATTTTTCAGCAATAGATAAGGTGATTCTACGAAGGTTTATTATGTACTAGCTGTTGCCTGCGACTTCATCCGCGGCAATTTATGTTATTATGATTAATTAGTTTATGTTTTTGTATATATGAATAATTTTCCCCCGTTATCAAAACATTTTTTATTGATGCTTCACTCCTATTGGTCGCAGCGTGATGTTTTATAGCCTAAAGTCTTCCTCAATAAATGAACTATCCAACAAATAATTTTCCAATTTGAACCAGTAGTTCCTAAGAATAGCGCGTACGAACAAACAAACAAACAAATTCTTCAGCTTTATGATATTAGTACCTATAGAAGTAAAGATAATTTACTGCCCCATATTAGTTCAAAGGAAAACGAGAATAATCTGGTTTTCCTTTGAAGTTCTGAATCCTATTCAACTCTCTGAAATAACATGAATACATACATACTATCACGTCTTTTTCCCTTGCGGGGTAGACAGAACGCAGGTCTTTTTAAGACCTAAAAGCCACGTTTAGCATGTTGATGGGCGTGCTGGTGGAAAACGGAAAAAAAGTGATGGGTTGCTAGCCGCATCGCCTATAAATATGATTCCTGTTTGTACTTTCCCTCGATCGGCTTTTACGATCTGCGCGGGAAGAGAAGCAGCTGGTTTATACTATGTTTTTTCTTTTATCCCAGACCAACACGGTAGAGCATTACTCTGAACTAAGGCTTTTGTAATAATAAATACCTAATAATAATAAATATATAGGGACATATCACACAAATTGAGCTAGCCACACAGTAAGTTGTAAAATTGTGTCGTAGGATACTAACTCAACGATACTATATTTTATAATAAATACTTACATAGTTAACATCCAAGTGAAAAAGATCATTTTCCATCATGACCTGACCGGGGATCGAACCCGGGGCCCTCGTGTCGCAGGCTGGCGTGTTAACCACTGCGCCACGGAGCTCTCCATATAGGGTTTAACATTACATTACTGTTTGGTTTCAGACAAGCTGACAAGAGGGCTCGGCAGTCACCATGCCGTCCCCAAACCGAAAGCAAGGTGAGCATTTTAGTTTACGTGATTGATTCACCAGTATCTGGTGGGAACTCCATCTTTGAAGCTGTGGACCAATAAATCATTTTATTCCAGAAAAAATCCCATATTACAATTAATATTTTAAATAAAATAATAAATGAAATTAGATAGTCTTAAATTAACTTTAAATTAGCTAGTCTTTAATTTCTTCTCTTCATATTTTGTGTTAAATCAAATAGGATAACTTTTAATCAGTACAATTATATAAAAAAAATAATCAACATGTCTCATGTGTTAGTATGTTGCAAAAATGTCTATCACATAATTGAACAAGATGAACTTGAATGAAATTTCGAGCAACATAATACTTACCGGCTGCTTTACCGAGGCACTTTCTATAATCACATTTAGGGCAAGATGAATCTAAGGAGGAATACGAAATCGAGTCAAACGGGAATCGCAAGATAAGGATCCCAAAATAAAACCAATATCCATAACTGACCTGAAAACCTAGTTCTAGCCGATGTTAAATAGGTTGCACCTAAGTTTAACCACTGATGTACGGGTGCACCTAGTTCTAGCCGCTATGATGAAGGCTATACCTAGTTCTAACCGAAGATAGGTAGGATACACCTAAGTCTAACCGCATGTGTCCGGCTGCACCTAGTTGTACCCGGCTAGAACTAGGTGTATCCGCACTTCACCTATTAGCCGTAACATAAGGTCTAAAATTGAATACAGAATTCATACATGGTAACTTCAAGAAAGATATGCTCTATAGTGTGAAACCATATAAAAACCTCTGGTGAGGATCATGAGTAGCTTTGTTAGCGTTTACCTCTTAGTGTATCGACGGTAGGTACCTTAATAGCCCTATTATTAGTCACAATTGAGTCGTCCCTGCCGGCCTATTTGCTAACTCAGTGTACAACGTTTTGATAGTCATTTCAAAGTACATTACGTTTTATATATCATTAATAAAAATAGTCAATCATCGGAAACCCGCAATGTATATTGAAGTGCCTATCAAAACGTTGGTCACTAAGTAAGCAAATAGGCCGGCTGGTGAAGTTGTTTGGTCACTCGGGGCATGTGAGTAAGTGCGCTATAGTTTTGAGGAGAGAAGCCACATCACTATATATTTGCAAGATATCAATCAATCCCTATCTGTACAGATTATCATTTCAGCGACTCGCTTGAGAGGCGCTGTACTAGCGGACATCGCGCGATATATTATATACTCGTAATGAAATACATAAGGTTGAAAGTGGCGATACCGGTTGGCATGTCACCAGTCTCAGTTCAAACCAGTGTTTGCTATTTCCGTGTTAATTTTCACTTTTAATTTATTAATTCAATAATTATAACCAAATATTGTATTTATTTTAGATAATAATATCCATTTTGCTCATAAATTAGTCATTTTTAAAGACGTAAAGAAGTTGGTAGTTGTCGCTGAAAATATCAAGTAATTCGCGACGAAACTTTTTCTGGATATAGATTTTTTGCAATTTTATTTTGCTAGGTTTTAAATATTTTTTTGAAAATATTTTGATGTAATCATGTGTCTTTGTACTATACTTCATGTTTTTTTATGCTAGTATTCCATGAAAAATAAGACTAACTGCGCGACGAAATGTAGACGTTGGAGTTCTTGGCGGGAATTTCAGCGGACTGCACCGCCTTTTTTGTGGATTGTTTTGCAAATTGTTTCTAGTGGACTTTATACTGTGAAATCGGTGTAGTTTTAAATACAAATGTTTATGATCAAAGTGTGGAATAACTAAAGTGTCATGGTGCGGCTGTAGTGAGATTTACTTAGCGGGCTGGTGATTGCTCGCCTCGTTGCGTCGTTTATGATCAAGCCAGTGGATTCGATGGAATTGTCGCCAGGGGCTCCATCCAAATCAGCGAAATGAATTACACAATCACTTCGTTGATACACAAGCAAGAATAACTCGAAAAATAAGTAGACACTGGCTAAAATAAGCTTCTGAATGAAGTTTGAGGGCCAAATTGAAGAAAAGAAAAAAAATGTAGACGTTTTACGGTATTCTTCTGATGCACAGCGCCTTGCTTCCAAATGGGCTAAGGCAAATTGTAACCTGGGGGAAGTATTGTTAGGATTGTTAGCGTGTATGTATGTTATGAAACCCTTGGGCTTCTGAGCTCATCATTAGGCGTCGACCTTCAATAGGACCCGTAATGTCAGATGCACTTAAAGAAGTTCGAAAGTTTTGACAATACTACCCACTAGGTATCACACAGGAAAAGTATATCTGGTGACCCGTAATAGGTTTTACAGAAACCTAGCATGGGCACCAGTTCTCCATATGAATATCGTTAGTCTTTTTATAAATATTTTTCGCCGACTCTACGTGAAAACTAGTTTTTAAGATATATTTTCGTATGTATGTTAGTCTGTAAGGTATGTATATTTATGGGCCTATGTAATGTTTTATGTGTTGCCTGAAATAAACGAATTATTATTATTTTACCACTAAACATGTTGTAGATAAAAGATTTTTTGGAGGAAAATAAAAAATATTTATTATTGTCTGAGACAGGCATTAACAGGTAGACACTCGCAAAGAAAGAACAGCCGTTTACTACACCAAGGTAATGGTATCTTACCGTGACTACACGTTAGCACAAGTAATAAACTAATAATACATAACTGTAGCGGTTGGGGAAAGAGGCATTACGGACGAAAGGGATAATGTGGGCGAGGCGGAGCCGTCCAAGTGATGTGGTTCCTCACCACATCACTTTAGTCGTCAAATGCCTCCTAGCGGCTTGTATAGTAGTTTTCTCAAATATCGCACGAAAATTCAAACGAAGAAGTATAAAATTTACAGCCAGTTCGAATTTTAAATAAAACCTTTGAAAACTTACCGCTTTGGTCGCATTATTTCGGAGCAAACTAGTTTTGCCAATTTTAAATTACCCGACAATTAGGAGTGTTCTGTTCATAGTAATTTTGCTGGCCACTAAAACACGACAGATATGGAATCCATTTAGTTATTGTTCTGAGATCCTACATACTTTACTGGCGTGTATTTGGCCAGTACAGCAATATCGATTTATCTCAAATAAGGTTGTCGAAATAATGTTCGAATTTCCAAGCATATTTGGGGAAGAAAAATATAATATTGTTTAACAACGCGTCAATAAATATTTTTGACATATAACTGTCGTTTCTATGAATTAATTAATGCATTTATTCACGCACGAATGAACGAATGAATTAATTTGTATTTAATTAGATACCTACAATGATCAAAGACTCCTGATTGGCAAACCGATCCCAATCAATTAGGGGATTTATTGAAACGAATTCATTGAAATTGAACGGGTACAAAATAAATCTATTTGTAGAAAAACCTTTGGCCGGGGTATCTTTACTTTGTAATCTTCTTCAATTATTTACTCAAAACCTTTTTGAGATTGAATGATAAGAAACCATATTTGAATAAGGCCTGCAATTTTTTATTAAGACTAATGGTTCAAGGGTTAATACACATAACCCTTCCTGAAAGAAGTTTTCAAATCGGTCCAGTACTTTCGGAGCCTATTTAATCATCATTATCATCAGGTCTTTTTTATTCTCCTCTACAGGAGCACGACACTCTCTGTACTACTAGAGCCGTACTTGGCCAGAGTAGCCAGAGGATTTGGCCGACATTCTCCACGCTAGCCAGACGGGTTGGAGAGGTCTCACAGATGTTTATAAGCTTTGTGTAGCTTGTATTTCTTAAGTCGCCTTCTACGACATCCACGGGTAGACTTGTAGTAGTCCTATTCTACTCTGCCGGATACAATACGGCTTATTTAATGCAAACAAGTAATCAAATATTTCCTCTTTATAATAGACTAGCTTTCGCCTGCGGCTCCGCCCGCGTCAATGTCGATCCCTCAGGAATAGTATAGTTCCCGGGATAAAAGGTAGCCTATGTCCTTCTCCGCACTCCAGAGAACTTGTATGCAAAATTTCATTATGATCAGTCCAGTAGTTACGACGTGAAAGCGTAACAAACAAACAAACAAACACTTTCGCATTTATAATATTAGTAAGGAAAGGATTAGTGTTGATTATATGAATAATTTTCTTCCTGAAATAGCATCAATTCACACCTACCGCGAATGCTGACGCTTCGTGTGTATTCCCTAATTGCACCGGAGCACCGCTAGTCTGCATTCATAACTATTCATGAGCAATCAGCAAGAGCTGGTCCGCGCCCGCCAATCACGGTATAGTAATTCAAACGCACTAGCTCTTGTTTATAAATAAACAAACATATGTGATATAAAAATCCTCGGTCTGCTCTGGACAAGTATGGCTGCAGTAGTACAGCGAGGGTCATGTTCAGTGGAGACTAAAAAGACCTGATGATGATGATGATGATATGATATATGCATGGAACATAATTAGCAAGGCTTCTTTCTTAAAGGCTGTGGCGCAGGGAATTAACACCATTATGCTAACAAGTCTTAGTGTCTTGTTACCCTGCATACTGAATGTAATTATGATCTTTTCTTTGAATGTTCTCTCTAGTTGCTTCCTCCGTTAAAGCTGATTTCAGAGTGTATAAGAGTATATAAGTAAATATTCTGTGAATATTTCAAGCGTCTACCTGTTGCTGTTATCAACATCGAGCATAAACAAGAAAAAAAAATCACGTTTGTTGTATTGGAGCCAATTAAATATTTATTTTATTATATTTTTTAGTATTTGTTGATATAGCGGCAACAGAAATACATCATCTGTGAAGATTTCAATTGTCAAACTATCACGGTTCCTGAGATACAGACTGGTGACAGACAGACATACAGACGGACAGCGGAGTGATATTAATAGGGTCTCGTTTTTACCCTTTGGGTACGGAAACCCAAAAAAATGTATTTTACTTTAATTTTACTATTTTGTTTAAATTTTACTATCCTTCTTATAGATTAACAAAATTAGAGCCAATCAATCAACTGAACCGCACAAACTCCATCGACGTGAATAGGCTAGTTTCCTAAAAAAATATAATTAGTCCGTCAGTTAGATATTCAAAAAATATTGGACTCGTATTTTTTCTTTTGTCGATTAAACAAAAAATGATAAAGATATGGCCCTTTGAAGTTCCGTGTGACGTCATAGTTTGCTACAATTTTTAGCAAACTTTGACGTCACGAGCCCCCACTCCTGAACTTTGTCGCGCTTTATCTTTATTATTTATTGTTTATTTGACAAAACAAAAATACGTGTCCAATATTTCTTGATTATCTAACTGACAGACTAATTGTTATGTTATTATTACGACCCAGGAAACTAGCCTATTATAAGATCGTTCAGTCGTTCACTCAATATTAGCATATGCATGAACTCCGAAATCACGCTGCACTCAGTTCATTCGCTCGGAAACATGATATTGCAAATTACGATACAAAGCTGCCGCCTTCCGGTACATACCTATTTGTTTTAGTCTATTATAATACAGATATGATACAGAGAGAGCATTAGGTTTGTAGAAATGATTTTCGTACTTTGTACGGAAATTTTAACCACTCATATTATTCGGACACAAAATGCTTTCAAGCCTAGAATCATTTTGGCTTAAAGCAACTTTAGTAGTCTTGCTGGGACTTTTGTATGACTATAAAATCACAATTTTTCTCAGAATCTTATTCTTTATATAAGGAAATGAAAAAATCTAAAACTAGAATAGAATTTCTTCATTATCCTGATACATTTTAATTGATAATAAAACGGTTCTTAAATGTCCGAGGAATATTTTTTTACCATATTTGATAAGATGACTTAGATTGCCAACTGTCGGTACAAACGTCTGGTATATGTACATACAGTTTGCAATATATATTGGCAATGTCTATAATAATACCTAGAGCCGACCTTCCAAATAACATTTATTTATTTAACTTCTTTACAATTGTAAAATGCGGACTTAAAAAGGCTTAATCTACCGTCGACCCACAAGTGGTGCCGAGAAAGGAGAATTTTGGAAGTTGGTGCAAAAAACTGTAATTTAAACAAAACTAAATTATAGTGTTGTCTAATAATATTTAGGTAGAAGCATACATATCAAGAATATATACAGAACATACACGTTTACATCACACGCTAGTTTAAAGCATTGGATGACAAAATCAGAGGCAACTCAGATTGACCTTTCAGGCTATTTGTATGCATGTATACGCGGCCCATCAGGCAATATAAATATATATAATATATACGGACAAATCACATAGATTGAGCTAGCCCCAAAGTAAGTTCGAGACTTGTATTATGGGATACTAACTCAACGATACTATATTTTATAACAAATACATATATAGATACACATCCAAGACCCAGCCCAATCTGAAAAAGATCATTTTCCATCTTGACCTGGCCGGGGATCGAACCTAGTACACTCCGTGTCGCAAGCTGGCGTGTTGACCGCTGCGCCACGGAGCTAGTCAATATGAGAGTTTGCTGTCTCTCCAAGCCTTGCGCACACAGGCAACGCCCAAAGCCGAGGTCCGTCCCTCCTGGGCCCTTTGGTGATGTTGTCTATACTTATAGGCTGAGGGCCAAACGTCCGGTGAAGTAGCGAAAGCTCATTTGAAGCTAGCTACATATACTTTTCTAAAAAACAAAAAAATATCATCGTCACATGTTGCACTGAGTGAGAAGCCATCTAACAGATCGTCCGCGTTTTTATTCCGGGCACACTTCTACCTGGAAGTTATCATAAAATTTTATTATTTCATAATATATTAAACCAGTAAATCGTAATGGAGAGTTCACGCCTCTGACCCGCTCTCCGTTTTATAGAGCAAACAGACAAACGTCGTAAATATAGCGGTAGCCGCGCCAATATTATTCCACAAGATTTATGTGGGGCTAAATTATGAATCGCTGTTAGCTTTGAGCTTACCGATCTCTATAGAAATAAATATTAATAGGTTCGATCATCCAAAGGAAATAATATTTTTAGACTAGCTATTGCCCGTGGCTCTATAGCTAATGTCGATCCCTTGGGAACAATAATTTCTCGCGGAATGAAACGTACCCTATGTTCTTCCCCGGCCTCAAACTACCTCCGTACAAAATTTTATCCAAATTGGTTCAATGATTGAAGCATCATCATCATTTCGTGTAGGTGTCACGGTCAATCGACCATGCACACCCTGGTGTCAGAGTTCTACGGAACCGCCTCTCGGCCTCTGACGTGGTTCCTTTAACGACTACCAGATGGCAGCCGAGACCACCGGCTTAACGTGCCTTCCGAAGCACGGAATCATCTTTATTATCAGACAATCAGGTGATTCATGCCTGCAATGTTGTTTAGTTGTTTCCAGTCTGGTTAAGACCAGACTGGAAACAACTAAACAAAGTATGCTTCCGGTGGGAATCGAACCCACGACCTCCGGGTCATCAGGCAATCGCCTTAACCACTGGACCACGGAGGCGTCAGACAGACAGAGTTATTTTTGCATTTATAATATTAGTATAGATACGGATTACTCTGAAATCGAATTAAAGATATCATATCTAATAAGAGGGGAGCCCAAGAGGGGATTTCGGGATTCTCCACCACATATCTGACTGTACTCGGTTATCGTATCAGCTACAACATATGGTTATTAGTAGATTATACGTTCCCAATTATTCCTGAATTATTGTCTTTCCAGCACGTACAATGTACATTTCGTGTAGTGTTGTTGTGCTCGAAATTTTCGATAACGGTGAGAACTGGTTGGAAATTTTTCCCGAGAATTTATTCTTCTTTCTCTAAAGTGCGGGAATTATTGGGAAATTCTCAAGAATTATTGGAAATTTACCGCAAATTTCCGTGAGAAGGAATTCATGAGAACAGAGAATTTCTTTCCGGCACATCACTAGTTCCGTGCAACGAAAGTTTTCCCAAGGAGGGTTGACTTCGGGCGGCGGCCGGTCATAAAAATCGCACAGAAACAACAACATTCCCAAGGAGGGAAGGACGTTAAGCAGGCGGCCAGTCGTAGAATTGAGCGGAAACTTTTTACAACATGAACAATATAAATAATGATTTCATGCTGTCCCGAGACATAAAGTGGGGTGAGGAGTGGTAGAAGAAGATTGTCTTCCACCAACTGATGACAGCCGTGACCAACGGTTTAACGTGCCTTTCGAATCACGGAGGTGCTCATTTTGTGTGTCATCTGTGGTCACCCATCCAAATCACAAAAGGACTGACCCTGGGTTACTTTACATGCGTCATCATCATCATATCAGCCGCAAGAAGTCCACTGCTAGACATAGGCCTCCCCCAAGGATTTCCAATACGACCGGTTGGAAGCAGCCTGCATCCAGCGTCTTACTGCGACCTTAGTCAGGTCATCCGGCTATCTGCTCGGTAGATGTTCGACGCTGCGCTTGCCGGTACGTGGTCGCCATTCGAGAACCCTTCTGCCCCATCGGCTATCGGTTCTGCGCGCTATGTAACCCGCCCACTACCACTTCAAAGAAGCTGAGCTATGTCGGTGACCTTTGTTCTTCTACGAATCTTCTCGTTTCTGATTCGATTTCGCAGAGAAACACCGAGCATAGCTCTCTCCATAGCTCTTTGAGCGACCTTAAGCTTTCTTATGAGGCCCATAGTAAGGGACCACGTTTCGGACCCGTAAGTCATCACTGGTAACACACATTGATTATGACTTTCGTCTTTAGGCACTGAGGTATTTTCGTGTATTCCTGTTGGTCCCATCGCCCGTCGTCCCATCAATGGGGCCAGCGGGAAATTAATAAAATAATTAAAATTTATTCCCGTTGGTCCCATTCGCAATACTAGTCAATGGGGCCAACAGGAATTTAATAAAATAATTAAATTTATTTCCCTTTAGCCCCATAAAGTAGAAATATCAATGGATTGATCTCATTAAAGTAATTCTAGTTATAACGTATATTGTGATATTAATTATGTACTCAGTTAGAAGTCGAAATTATGATTTCTACTTTTTTCTTTCTTATGAGAGGTGAAAAAAAAGTTAGGTACTTCCATTATTTTAGTCTTAAACAAACAGCCCTTTGTCACTTCCGTGTAAAAAAATAAAATAAAGTGGACAACGACACGTGAAATCTTGACTTACCGTTGGCCCCATTGCCTATGTGAACAATGGGGTCAACGGGAAAGGAGTTTTTTAACTTACCGTTTGGTCCCATAATGGGACGAAAATCATGGGGCCAACGGGAATACACGGATATTTTGAACGAGAAGACATGGCGGAGCGCTTATAATGCGCTCGCCAACTAGGTCATCGAGCTCCTACTGTCTAAAAACTGACTTTTAACGGATGTGATGATGATGATGATAGAAAATCTGGAAAAATAAAGTACTAACAGAGAAACTTCTAGACGAGTAAAGCCATAGCCTGAAGCTTGTCTATTTGTAAACAGAAAAGTTAAAGTAATTAACGCAATCGAGAAATCTTCGTGGAAAAGTTGTCTTCCATCGGGGGTGGCGAAGTTTTGGAATGCCAAAGCGATTTCACGGGGTTGTCCAAGTTGGAATCAACGGGATTGTTTCAGGAGTCAGGCCTGATGTCCATTGGAGCGGTAATATGCAAAAGTATGATAATCAAATCTAATAAAGTTTCCATTCGCTTAAAATATAAAAGTTCTACCATTGTGTGAATGACTACGCAGTAATAGTATTAAAACTTACGCGAGATAAATCCTTATCCTTACTTCCTTACTATCTATACTAATAACAAAAAGAAATTAATCATAATAACAGAAATTGCCGCGGACGAAGTCGCGGGCAATAGCTAGTCTATACTAATATTATAAAGCTGAAGAGTTTGTTTGTTTGTTTGAACGCGTTAATCTCAGGAACTACTGGTTCAAATTGGAAAATTCTTTTTGTGTTGGATAGTCCATTTATTGAGGAAGGCTTTAGGCTATAAAACATCACGCTGCGACCAATAGGAGCGAAGCATCAGTAAAATATGTTTTGAAAACGGGGGAAAATTATTCATCTATACTATGAAAAAAACTAATTAATCATAATAACAGAAATTGCCGCGGACAAAGTCGCGGGCAACAGCTAGTAAAATTATAAATGCGAAAGTGAGTTTGTTTGTTACGCTTTCACGCCGTAACTTCTAAACCGATCATCATGAAATTTTGCATACAAGTTCTCTGGAGTACGGAGAAGGATATAGGCTACCTTTTATCCCGGTAAAAAGTACTATTACCGAGGGATCGACATTGACGCGGGCGGAGCCGCGGGAGAAAGCTAGTTAATTATAAAAACACGATTTCACTCACGTTTATTCAGTTGGAATCGCCAACTAGTTTCGGTCTGTTACGAAGACTATCAGAGCGATTGTTAGGGGTGGCGACACGGCGGTTTCGACGGCGGGCGACGCGCGAGCCTGCCCTCAGTGCTTTGAGGGAAGCGAAACTAGTTGGCGATTCCAACTGAAGGAATAAACGTGGATGCCGTGTTTTTATAATGACTACGCAGTGTTTCTCAAATAAGCCATGGAATCATTTGAATTCTGACAGTGACTGCAAGCAGTTTAAGAAACATGGGGCTAGAAATAAACGTATCTTTTTTTTTATTTATTATCGACGAGTTCTGTAGCCTTGTGGCCAGGCTGCAAACTGGAGGTGCCTGGGCTCGATCCCCGATCAGGTCAAGGTGGAAAACGATCCTTTTCAAATCTTGAAAAAAGGTCTTGGATGTATAGATATGTGTATCCATTGTAAAATATAGTACCCAAAACAACCAAGTTCACAACTTACAGTTGGGCTGGTTCAATGTGTAAGATTTGTCCGTATATATTTATTTATCTATATTTTGTACACTTGTACAAAATATAAATGTACTCAACCACTTGGTTGAGTACAAATAAAGTGTCATTATTGCAAATGTGAACACTGAAAGTGAAAATTCGTTATCAGTGAATAAACTATATCCACAGACATTACACAAATTAAACACTGCCTGAAATAGACACATCAGCTGAAAAGCTGCTCGTCTATAATTAAATTTAAAAAAATTATAACGAAACATGATTTTCATTTAGTTTTCCCCTGACAATAACAATACAATAACTAAACAATAACTCAAAATTTACTATTCAATGAAACTCCGTGGGTGTAAAACCACTTCGTAACAGCTTAGTTAATTGTCTTTGAGTGCGTCAGAATTAATTTATGTAGTCGTAAAGACGTTGTTTGTGGTAGGTTTGTGTAAAAAACCATCATAGAATAAGAAATACGCATTAACACCATGGAGACTATACCTAACTGACTTTTCTGAAATACTTTTTCCACTTATAATTATATCGTAGTAGAAAATGTATTGTTTTAAAATTTCTTTCAATCTGATTGAGGGTGATTTTACTTTGAGACTATTTACTTTGCGTGCTTCCGCCACCAGTTAGATAATGCAAACTATTGCTTGCCTGCGCCCACCCACTACTGTTACTCCCTTCATGTCCGCCACCAATAGTTGATGCATGCAACCCTGGTCGATACTGCTGCATCTGTTGAAGCTGCAGCAATGTCGGCCGTCGTGCTCGCGACACGTGTTTCGCCATCTTCAGGAGGCATCTTCACACACGAGGCATCTTCAGGCAGTGAAACCTAGATGTTGGTAGTTCACATGACAAGCAACGAATGACATGCAATGAAAGCATGTAAAAGAGCAACAGCAACATCTAAAAAAAAAATGACATTGCTGCAGCCTCAACAGATGCAGCAGTATCGACCAGGGTTGCATGCATCAACTATTGGTGGCGGGCATGAAGGAACTAACAGTAGTGGGTTGGCGCTGGTCAGCAATAGTTTGCATGAACTAACTGGTGGCGGAAGCACGCAAAGTAAATTGTCTCAAAGTAAATGTAGCTTTGACTTCCACAAAGTAACACCATATATTAACTGAGTATGACTTTTTAACATTTATGCATTACTGTTGAAAGAAATCACTCAATATTTTCTGACTGACCTGAGACAAAACTATTAATATACAACACAGTAAAATGTACTGAATTTTTTATTAATTAATATTATACGTATATTGTTTCAGTATACGTGTAAAATGCTTAGAAGGTTGGCTGTTAATTTTAGCCACTTTTAGCACTAATCAGAACCCGTACGAAATTACTATGCACTTTCTGCTCAATAACGTGAATGGGTCAGGGGTACAAAAATTCAAACGGATTGTTCGAGTTACTCTCAGTAAGTCAGCTGCTGGCGGACATTCTACCTAATCCGTTCACGTCATCTTCAGGGCAAATCATTTATGCTGCTTATTTAGTGGTGAAACTTCAGACACGTTTTATTAAGGTTCATCATCATTTCTCAGTTCAGACAAAGGCTTCTCCCAAGATTAGGCAGGCGGGTTGGCGAGCGCAGATTGGCATTTTGTGCCATACCCGCAACCAACGGCCAAGCATGACACTCCTGACCTTCAGGGTTGAAGATATACATTATAAACACTCATGAGCATATTGTGAAATGATCCATATTACTCTTCCCGTCTGGCGGCGCAGCCTCATTTTTAGGGTTCCGTACCCAAAGGGTAAAACGGGACCCTATTAATTTCGCTCCGCTGTCCGTCTGTCTGTCTGCCTGTTCGTCTGTCACCAGGCTGTATCTTATGAACATGTTGAAATTTTCACAGATGATGTATGTCTGTTGCTGCTATAACAACAATTAAGTACTAAAAAATAGAACTAAATAAATATTAAAAAGGGCTCCCATACAATAAACGTGTTTTTAAAGCTTGTTTTTGCTCGTTATTGATAACGGCAACAGGTAAACCTTTGAAATATTTACAGAATATTTAGTTTTATATTTACTTTAAAAATTAATTTAATATTGAAGTGGGGCTCCCATACAAAAATCATAATTTTTTTGCCGTTTTCATAGATAAACGGAACCCCTCGTGTGCGAGTCCGACTCGCACTTGGCCGGTTTTTCATAACTGGTTCCACGGAAGACCAGCGGCGTGTTATCACTGCCATACGCTGAGTAGCTCCTTCTTGGTACTTATACACGGTGAAATTTCGATCGTTCTTGGCCCTCAAAACGGGTGATTCAGACCGTCAATATGAACAACTTTTCCTATGGGACCAATGCTGGGAACCCAAAAAAAATGGGCAGTTCCATACGAAAAATTTCGTCTGCCCGGATAATTTGTATGGGAACGTCAAAAAAAATTTTGATATCCTAGCATTGGTCCCATAGGAAAAGTTGTTTATCATCCGCTAAATCATGCCTTTAAGGGACCAGAACTACGATCAAATATAATGGTAAATACACAGTCTCATACAAAATGAAGCCTAAATAATGTCCCCGAGTCAAAACATCATGCATACTTACAAACAACAACAAAAACGGTACATACTGAAATTATGACACTCCATCTTTCTTTTTCACTTTTGACGCTTAGTTTTTGCATCTTTTCATTGACCTTTGTCATCCCGAGACGTGTGAGTGCTAGCGCGGTTTATTGAAACTGTAGACAAAACAGCTTCGAAACTCGATTAGGGCGCTGTTTTGCCTGTGCCACTTTTCGAGCGCGAATCGTGTATCTACCATTATATTTGATCGAAGGTCCAGAACGATCAAAATTTCAACATGTATATGTTTACTATTTTAAAATTCTGTGTTTTGTTAAATTTGTCTTAAGTACCAAATAAATTACTTTTCTTTTTCTCTTTCTTTCTTAAACATGTTATTTTTAGTAAGATTCTTTCATAAATATAATTTCAAGAAGTTTTTTACTTATTATTTAATTTTTTGCTCTAGAACGTACCGTCCAACATATAATTCCACTATAGCTTTATGCTCTTTTCTGCGCGTCAAGTGATTTACGCTGCTATAAAGATATTATGGTTCATCGTAAACAGTTATTTTAGGTTTATTTTTCAAGGTGAGCATTTCACGGTGTGGTAGCAAGCATTGTCAGTTTCCTAGTTATTTCTGACCATCTTTGAATAAAGCTATGTTTTTGTTTTCGTATATAAAAGTGGCCAACAGCAGTGACAGATTTTTCAACAAAAAAAATAATTTCTTCAAAAAAGAACTTGTTCTTTGTAATTATTAAGTATTTTGTTGGTTTTTTAAGGTTTCGTAACCAAAGGGTAAAAACGGGACCCTATTAATATCGCTCCGCTGTCCGTCTGTCTGTCATTAACCGTGATAGTTAGACAGTTGAAATTTTCGTAGATTATGTATTTCTATTGCCGCTATAACAACAAATGCAAAAGCATAGAATAAAATAAATATTTAAGGGGGCTCCCATACAACAAACACGATTTTTTTGCTTGTTTTTGCTCGATATTGATAACGGCAACAGGTACACGCTGGAAATACTCAGAGAATATTTAGTTGTATATTCACTTTAAAAATAAATAATAAATAGAAATAAAATCAATATTAAAGGCTCCCATAAAATAGACATGATTTTTTCGCCGTTTTTATAGATAACGGTAATAATAATAATAATAATAAAATCTTTATTAAATTTCTTAGGTGGTAACATATCACAATATAAACATACATTAATAGGTACAAACAAAGTTTTTGCCTGAGCTAAGGTGAAAAACACCCTGTGTTTCAGGCTTTAATTGCTAGACATAAACTAACAAAATAAACAATTACAAAAGTAAAATAACGTTGAATACAAAGTTAAAAAATAAATTTTAAAAATAATAAAAGATAAATGTTCATAATATTTATGATAAAACTGTTAATAAATCCTCTGTTTCTTCATACGACATATTGAGGAGGGCTTCTTGCAGTATTCTTTTCGTCATACCGAAAGAACAAGGATAAAAACTAAGTTTTTTATTAAGCCTATTGTAAAGAAGGGGACCAAGGAATAAGAAAAATCTAGAAGAGAAAGTATGTATTATATTATTAATGCAAACAATATCTTTCCGTCTTTTATAAGTAATTTCGGTGCGGTATGGCAGTGCGGCGTGTTGTTTTAGTACTGTGTTTAATATAAATAATTGCCTAACTGTTAGTACCCTACAGGATTTATAGAGAAGGTCAGTGGGAAAAAGGAAAGGGCGGAAAGTTAAGACTTTAAGGACGGCTCGCTGTGCCCTCTCAATGGTAAGCAGTGATGTTTTGGCCATGCCTCCCCATGACGTAATACAGTAAGTTAGTAATGATTGGCATAAGGCAAAGTAAACTTGTCTGATTGTTTTTGAGTCCGCGATGGATCGCAGTTTTTTGAATACAAATATTAACTTACGTATTCTGCCATTTAAAATCTCTGTATGTTGCTTGAAACAAAGAGTGTTGTCAATAACAATACCAAGGTATTTTATTTTCTCGGTTTTGGTAATGTTTGGGCACTCGCAAGAGTTAGTTACAGGGTTTCTGCAGTGATGTGCATAAATATTTAGATTAGAATGCGATGACGCCACATTACGCATGGAAAATTTAATGAAGCTAGTTTTATCGGTGTTTAAAGTTAGCAGGTGTTGTTGAAGCCAGTTATTTACAACATTAAAACCTTGTTGTGCGTTTTTAAAAACTTCATCCACTGACTTAGCAGAGAACGAGATTGCTGTGTCGTCAGCATAAGAAATAATTTTTCCCCCTACGATGTTCATGTTACATAGGTCGTTAATGTATATTAAGAACAGGGTCGGGCCTAATATACTTCCCTGGGGAACTCCAAAACAAGTATTATCCTGATCAGAACTAAGTATATTGTCAATTTTCACGCATTGAGACCTTTCATTCAAATAATTCATGAAGAGTTTAAGCTCATTTCCTCTTATACCTAAGTTTTCGAGCTTGTGCAAGAGGATGGGAATGGAAATAGTGTCAAAAGCTTTGGCAAGGTCAAGGAATATTCCTATGGTTTGATTGCCACTATCGAGTTCCTGCACTAAATAATCGATGAGGTTATGTACAGCATCAGCTGTTGATAACTGAGACCTAAACCCAAACTGCATTTTCGATAATAAGTTGTATTTTTCCAGGTATTTAATAAGCCTGTTGTTTATAATTTTCTCTAAAATTTTGGAAATCGAGGGTAATAATGAGATAGGTCTATAGTTATTGATTTGATGTTTATTACCAGACTTATAAATCGGAACAACGACAGCTTTTTTCAAACTTCTAGGGAATGATCCTTCGGATAAGCACATGTTAAAAATATGAGTTAATGGCCGGATTAGTATGTGTTTGAATTTTTTTAGTATAATATTAGAAATATTATCTCACCCCGCTGCACAGCACCACACGGTGCGGAAGACTCGCACTTGGTTTCTCACTCGCACCGATTTTTATTTTTTAACGTTACGCGTGATCATTATTTATTATGTCCTTAAGTACGTGATTCACCAATCAGCATGTATGGGGTGATTTTGAACTTCTCGGCAAATACTTAAGTGACGAAGTCAGAATCCCTCATAGGATATACATCCGCAAGAAAAAACCGGCCACCATTATTACTATTTAAAATTATTAAAAATATTTTTAAAATTATAAACAATATTTTTTAAATTATTACTTAACAATATTTTTAAAATTAATAACAATATTTTTTTAAGTAGGTATGTTTTTCCTTAACCTGTGCTATAAAACGTTGCTTTGTACATGCTTTGTACTAAATTTCAAGATTCTGAGTTTACGGGAAGTACCCTGTAGGTTTTGATTCCTTTGCGAACATCACAAATTTGCGGCATAAACGGTATCTTTTGATTGCGTTGGCTTAATTTTTTTCACAGCTCCATCATTCTGAGAATTAAGAGAAAAGGGTCTTGACAGACAGACAGACAGACGCACAACAAAGTGATCCTTTAAGGGTTCCGTTTTTTCCTTTTGAGGTACAGAACCCTAAAAACAAAGAAAGTCACATACTCGTACATACAGAAAAATTTACATAGGAAAAATGTACTCTGAAAACAAAACACTCCTTTTTTAGACAGTCCTGTAAAAACAACGCAAATCCAATGAAATATCATCACATGTTATTGAAGTGAAACACAGCTAGCTAGATGAGAACTGTTTATTTGACATTTGGGGGTATATAATAAAATCACATTATTAAGCAACCGTCGAGACTATATAATAAGTATACTACATCTTTCTCCTTTCAACGAAACTAAACAAAACTAATGCAAACAAAGCTAAAGATAAGTAAGTAGTACGGGTATGACATAATTAGTAAATAATACATACATCAAATGTATATTATACATTTGTCTTTTAGATAGTACTTCGTAGAGGTATATACCTAATACATCCTTTACCTACGGTATACATGTATTGGCATATAGAAGTTGAGATACATGAATCAAACATATCTAACAACAAACATATTCAAATGTTACATTACTTTAAATTATCCATGATTTCATGTTGTGATATTTTCCGGAGGAAAATGTAACATTAAAACGTGTTTAGGAACTTAACTATTACAGGACTATAGAAAATTGCGTTTTTATTCTTAATTTCTTATGTACTTAATTAATTTAATTATATACTAAACAATATATATTTATCCCATCACCAACTCTGAGTAAAACCATACAAAATATTTAAAATTACATATAGTCACTTACAACTAGTCTGTTATATAACCTGAGTTTATCTTCTTTCTACGAGTTACAAATTGTGATTCAGTAGGCCCTGGCAGTGTAAATGTATGCTTAGATCCACAAGGCTCCACTTGCCGCTTTTGGACTTGTACAGTCGTGGGCACCTGCGCTGCGGCGCTCGCACCTACCGGCCGCCTACAAATGATATGACGACGATTACGTCTGAACCTACGCCCAACCGCATCTTTGAGTACATAAGACCGCGGCTCCCTTGATTTCTCTACTACTGTCATCTGACGCCGCCTACTACCATCAGCCACTACCACTTGGTCATGCTCACGTAATGCAGGCAAGTCCTGAGAGCGCGCCTGTTGATCATAATACTGTTTCTGTTTTGCTTGTCGTTTTATTAGCTTCTCATGATTATTTTTGCATACTTTTTCAGCTAATAACGATTTGTGTATTGGCAGGCGAGTATTTAAACGCCTACCCATCAGCAATTGAGCGGGCGAATCAATATCGTCTCTGGGAGTAGATCTGAAGTTAAGTAAACCCAATTGGTAGTCTTGCCCTGAGTCTAAGCATTTTTTAAGTATAGTTTTTACTGTACGGACGGCTCGTTCACATTTTCCGTTAGATTGAGCATACATCGGGGAAGAAGTAACATGTGAAATTTCCCACTCTTGAAGAAAAATCAAAAAATCTTTCGAGCTATATGCTGGCCCGTTATCGGTTACCAACATGTTTGGTATGCCGTGTCTACAAAACTGTTCCTTCATAGCCCGTATGACTGATTTACTACCAATCGAATTTAACTCATTAACTTCAATAAAATTTGAAAAATAATCGACTAAAATGAGATAGTATTTTTTCCTATACTCGAATATATCAGAACCTACCTTTACCCATGGCAAATCTAGAATTGAATGCGGTATCATCGGTTCGCGTGCCGGTCGCGGCGCGTGCAAGGCGCACGCAGTACAGTCGCGTACACAGCGTTCCACGTCGCGCGTCATGCCCGGCCAGAACATTACTTCGCGCGCGCGCCGCTTGCACCTTTCGATGCCTAAGTGACCTTCGTGAACGCGGCGCAACATCCCGCCGCGTAAGTCCTCGGGAATATACACTCTATTGTCCTTTAGTATTAGACCTTCTATGTATTGCATGCTGCCCCTATAAGACCAGAATTCACGAACTTCGCTTTTAACACTGTATTGATTGCGGGGCCAGCCATTGATTATGTAGTTTATTAATGTTTGTGCTACAGAATCGGTTTTTACTTTTTTCTTAATTATTTCTAATTTCTCATCACTGTATTGCAAGTATTCTAACATAAAGCAGGTCTGTGCTTCCAACTCGTCATTTACCCGTTTCTCCATCAAGTCGGGAAGGGGAGCACGCGACAACGTATCTGCTATGTACATGTACTTACCAGGAGTGTAAATTACTTTGAAGTCATAACATTGAATACGCAACATCATACGTTGAATTCGTGCTGGTATTGTAGATAACGACTTCTTAAAAATGGCCTCTAGCGGTTTGTGGTCCGATTGCACTGTAACATCGCTTCTACCGAGGATATACTGACGGAATCGTTCACAAGCAAAAACAATTGCTAACATTTCTTTCTCGATTTGCGCATAGCGGCGCTGCGTGTCGGTGAGCGTGAGCGACGCGAACTCCACCGGCCGGCCCGCCTGCAAAAGCACCGCGCCCAGCGCCGCGGCGCTCGCGTCCACCGACAACACGATGGGCGCTCGGCTCGAGTACAGCGCCAGCACTGGAGCTGATGTGATCAAATGTTTAAGCTTGTTTACGGCGCTTGTATGCTGAGTATCCCACAACCACTCAGAATTTTTTTTCAAAAGCCCTCTCAACACACTCACATTTTCTGAATAATTCGGAATAAATTTCGCGAGATAGTTTACCATCCCTAAAAACCTTTCTAAACTTTTTCTTTCCGTTGGTTCAGGCATCTCTACGATGGCTTTGACCTTTGCTCCATCCGGCCGCATACCCTCTGCATTAAACACATGACCTAAATAAACTATCTCCCCAACACAGAATCGACACTTTTCTTTATTAAACTTTAAGCCAATTTCCTTAGCTCTCTCCAATAGTTTTTCTAACCGTATATCATGCTGTAATTTATTACAGCCATATATTACAATATCATCGATGAATGACTCGGTTCCTTCTAAGCCTTCTAGGCACTGCCTGAGTTTAGCATGAAACATTTCTGGAGCGCAATTAACACCGTAAGGAAGACGCAAAAATTGGTACCTGCCGAAGCATGTGGAGAACGTACACAGGTCCGCGCTGGGCTCGTCGAGCTCCAGCATCCAGAACCCGCAGCGCGCGTCGAGCACGCTGAAGTGCGTGGCGCCGCGCAGCCGCGCCGCCAGCTCGCTCACCGTCGGCAGCGGGAAGTGCGCGCGCCGCACCGCCAAGTTTAGAGCTCGCGGATCCAAGCACACACGTATATCGCCGTTTTTCTTGGCCGCTATCACTATGGGACTCACCCATTCTGTAGGGTGGCTAACCTTTCTGACTACGCCGAGTTGTTCCATTCTTTGTAACTCTGTTAACAATTTGTCTTTCATACCGAGGGGAATTCTACGTGCAGGGCAGACAACAGGTAAAACATTTTTATCCACTACAATTTTGTGCTTTCCGGGTAACTTTCCTAGACCATCAAACAAATCTGAATATTTATCAATGTTTAATGAATCAACTCTTTGTATCGCTCCTATCTGTATACATCCATTCAAACCTAAAATATTTTGACACTCCATATCGGTAACCACAAATTTCAGATTGTGCAATTCGTTATTGAAAGTAAATTTTAAATTACATTCACCAATAATAGGTACTCTGTTGCCGGTATAAGAATACACTTTTTTATTATAAGGAGCAAGGTTACTTAAATTTAATCCCAGCTTAACACAATCCCCTTTTGACAACACATTTAACATCGCCCCTGTATCTAATTTAAAATTAATTCGCTTACCATTAAAGTCTATAACTTCCGTCCATTCCTTGGTCAGATTTTTCTTTTGTTTGCCTGCGTTCACCATATTTACGTATAAAATATCTTCACTTGAATCGGATTCCGTGACACTTACATTATGCACTCTTTTACCGACCACTTTATTAAAACACACGCGTGCGAAGTGTCCTCGGCCGTTGCACTCGTAGCACGTAGACCTCAGGGCTGGACACCGCTGCGCATCCTCGCAGAACGCACTGCCACACCGCACGCACGGCTCGGCGCGGCCCCCGGTGCGCGCTTCGCCTCGGCCGGGCGCGCCTCGCGGGCCGCCGCCTCGCCGCCACCGCGAGCCCCGCCGGCCGCCGCCGCGGGCGGTCGCGCCGCGCCCGTGTACCGTATCCACCTGCGTCCCTGACGTCGAAGCCTCTTCAATCTGTCTACTTTCTTCCTTAGACATCTCGGCCGCTTCGCATATCTGTATTGCTTTTCTCAAGGATAACTCATGTGTTCGAAGCAGTCTGTCACGCACGACGTCGTCCAAAATACCACATACTATACGATCTCTGATTAACCCGTCTGCTAAATGCTCGAATACACAATCACTGCTGAGGACTTTCAATGCCGTAACGTACTGATTGATTGTTTCGCCAGCGACTTGTTTTCGTGTGAAAAATTTGAATCTCAGCGTAGTGACGTTCGGTTTGGTTCCGAAATGCTCATCAAATTTTTTCTTCAAGCATTCTATATCATCTTGACTTTCCGTCTTGTCAAACGTGAATGTGGAAAATATTTCATATCCCTCTGCTCCAACGAGATTTATCAGCAAGCTAGCCTGCACGTCTGCGGCCTCCTTGTTTACGCCCGATGCCTTTAGAAACACGGAGAACTGTTGCCACCATTTGCGCCAGGCGTCGGCCCGCATGGCCGGGTTGCCGTCTACTCGTAATTCCGGTGGCGGACGTGCGTGTTCCATTGTGATGACACTCAATCACGATATATGAACACTATTTCTCGACACTCTTCCACTTCGCAACTTCAAATTGCGTTTTTAACTATTTTTAATTTAACACCGCTGCCACCATGAAGTGAAACACAAGCTAGCTAGATGAGAACTGTTTATTTGACATTTGGGGGTATATAATAAAATCACATTATTAAGCAACCGTCGAGACTATATAATAAGTATACTACAGTTATAAGTACATCAAAGAAATGAATATCGGAATTTACAAAAGTCAAGTTCATTACTTTGAAATGAATACCATGTTGGTATGTACAATCCTTTCAAGCTTCCCTTTGAAATAAAACGCTACAAGGGAAAGGTGAAAAATGGATTTTAATTATATGAGATGTTTACGCCGGAGTTAAAACGTAGTAGCAGTGTTTTTTTGTTTTTTTAGCCATAGACTCGCCCTCGTCACTTTCTGCAGCAAGCATCCACACCTATTCCGAGAAAAGCTTACTTGCATCGGTGATATCATTAATGACAAACAGAAGCGACATATAACTATAGGTATCAACGCTACAAAACTAAGACTTGAATGATCATCATCATTTCGTATGGCAAATTACTGCAAGAATCCTATATATTTAATTTTAAATTTAGATGCCATTCCTCAGCTCCTGGAGTTAAGGAATGAAGTTCGCTCAGGCCTCCGGGGAAACGATGAAGTGAAAGTGCCTCTTCGGCAATATGCCACAAAGTGAAAATTTGTAAATGGCAATACTGTTGTTTTATTCTGTTTTTGTAGCGTTAATTTTTTAGTTATGCTGTAAATCTTCCGAAAAGAAATAAATAAAAAAATAATAATAAAATAAAGTTCGGTCTGCTGCGTTAATTTGTTAAATGCGGACTGAGGGTCCGATATTTCTATTTTTATTATTATTAGAGCCCTTAGGGGCTAAGAAATAGCTAAAAATAAAAATAGATAGCTGTTTTTGCAGCTAAAAATAAAAATAGATAGCTGTTTTTGCTGTTGCCTTTAGAAGGACAGTTTTTAATGTTGCCTTGAGAAGGACAGTTTTTTGGATTCTTTGATGTAAGTGCAGCCTGGGAGATTCTCAAATCGCTTTGAAAACAGTCGGGTAAGACAGAGTTGAATGAAAGGCTTGAAATTATACATGTCCGTAAGAATTGAGGTGCCACTTTTTGTATCTTAATGAAATTAATATACTTATTTAGTAGTAAGTTTCAAAATATTGTAGGTTCGATTCCCGATTTTGTAGTATAATATTTCAAAAGTTATATGAACATAAAGGTGGCTCCTCCATCTAAATGTTTGGATTGAGGAGCCACATCATATCTGAGAACATTTTTGGTAAATATTTATCATAATTAGGTATGATATAATAGCATTTGAGAGTAGTTAAAAAATGAAATTTGAGCTCGGCAGCATTAAAATTAAAAAAATTACCATACGTTATATGTATAGCTCCTCAGACCATACGTGCGATTACTAATTTTCAAAGAAGCAGTTGTTCAGTTAGAGCGCAATTTCGTCATCATTTAGTAGTAAGTATATAAGTATTGTAGCACAAGAGTCAGTAACTCTAAATGAGTGGGTTATGAGATATGTTATATTTTATCTGGCTCCTCAATTAAGATGTTTCGGCAAATCGTTTTGCCTGTTATCTACATATACGTGCGACGAAATTTAGAACAAAATACATCTTTATATAGTATAAAATACTACTAAATGTACGTACAAACCTGCCATAAAAAAAACTATATATCTACGAAATTACTATTCTTTGATTTCCTAACAAATTATTTTGAAGGGTGTCCATGAATAATATGTTTTTTATTTCCTAGCCTTTAAAAACAAATCAGTCTACTTTTTATTTTAATTTTATATTATTACGGATCCGTGTTTTTCCTTTTGAGGTACGGAACACTTATAGGATCACTTTGTTGTCCGTATGTCTGTCTGTCTGTCAAGATTCAAGAATGCCTTGAGATATCAAGCTATAATTCATATCAAATACATAGTTCTACTGTCTCTTGGAGACGCCAACGCAATCAAAAGATACAGCCGTTTATGCCGCAAATTTTCGACATTCGCAAAATGGGAATCAAAACCTACAGGGTACTTCCCGTGAACTCAGAATCTTGAAATTTGGCACGAAGCAGCAGACGTTGCTATACAATTTTAGTTGCATCATATATTCAAAATATTTTTAATTATTTCAAACTTATTAAAGGTACGCAATTTGTTGCAAATTAAATTTCTAAATTAAGTTATCCTGATTTCATTCACATAATATGGTCACCCTTAATAGCGGTTTCTTAAGGAATATTCAAAAGCTTTTTTCAGACACCAAGTGTATATTTTTTTATGTATACGTACCTAAGTATTTAGTAGACATTTATACTACATATTGGTATCTCTAGTTATTGATTCCAATGTGATCTCATAAAACTACACTAAATTATTTATATGCAGAATATCAGGATTGAGGAGCCAAATAAAATGAGTTTATTTAATAAATTCACTCAGTTTAACTAGTTTGCCCATGTGTTACAAATTCAAACATACTTACTACTAAATGTTTTATATTCGACTATATAAGTAAATTAATTACTTTCACTGAAATGGACGCTCATATTGTATAGATTGAGGAGCCACATGAAAAGTGTTGTATATTCATGAACATTAACAGTTCTGAACCCAGATTTTTAGTAGGCACTATACACAACTACTAATAAATGTTATTAAATGATCAACAACATTAATTAAGTACTTTCCGTGTTCCAGGTGGCTCCTCAATTCAGATGTTTAGATTGAGGAGCCACTTTTACATTGATATATCTTTTGATATATTTAACTACAAATTTCATAATTTCGCCTACAAAATTATTAGCTTTGCTTTAATTAAATTAAATAGGGAGGTGAGTCTTTTTTATAAAATCTGAAGTGGCTCCTCAATCCTTACGGACATAATTACGAGTATATACGTCCGTGCGACTGCGTCCCGGCCGCTACTCCGTGAAATCACAAGCAATTGAGAATATTCATGCATAATTTGAAACTTATAATTGACCGTATAAGGTCAGAGATGCATATTTTTTTGTTTGATTTAAAAGTAGCTTTTGCCTGCGACTTCGTCCGCATGTATTTTAATTTTAATTATTGCCCTGGTATATTTTAATTAACCGCTAGCAGGCAGATATTTTTGAAGTTAAAACGTTTCATGAGATCCTTTCTTAGTGCTCTTTTACATCATAATAAGAACCCTTGTACCAAATTTCTAGGCGCAGTAGTTTCGGCTGTGCGTTGATATTTAAGTAAGGTGTACCTTTTGCCCGCGGCTCCGCCCGCGTTAGTCACGATCCCTTGGGAACAGTAGAATTTCTCGGAATGAAAGGTACCCTATGTCCTTCCTCGGGCCTCAAACTACCTTCATACATGAAATATGAAATTCATCCAAATTGGTTCAATGGTTGAATGCGGGATCGGACCCCGGTCATGTCAAGAATCATAATGGAAAATGTTTTTTTTTTAGATCGTACTGAGTCTTGGATGTTTTAAATATAGTACTTATAATTAAGTTAATATCCCATAACACGAGTCTCGAATTCTGTGTGATTTGTCTAAATAGTTTTATTTATTTATCAATTTTTTTCATATATTTATTTCTGTTTGTATAGAGAATACTGAGAACTAAAATTACATTTAGTGAACATTCTCCATTGTAACTAAGTATACAACGAATAATTTTAATAACAGAAGCCGCTCAGAGCGGCGGCGTCGCGCATTCCCACACTCCTTCTTATCGCGTCGATGGACTTAATTTATGTCAAATTTTATTGGCCCAGTATTATACCACTCCTATACCTCTCTTGGAGGCGGAATACAAATCCTCCAAAGCAGAGGTGGTTGGGCAGCTAGGACATGTCAAAAGATGCGCCATAGTCTGAGGAGAGAAGCCACACTTGCACTGGTTCTGCGAACTGTCGACTATTCCCCATCTGGACAGACTGTCTTTACAGCGACCTACTTGGGTTCGCAGTCTATTTAACGATTTCCAAGTAGACCACGGCAGATCATGTCCCACACTGAAATGCCTATAAATTCGCGACGTCACGTCACGGGCAAGTTCTTTGTACGGATAGCGTAAGCACTTTGGTAGCTAGATTATCAGTATACCTGGGCGACCGAGCATAGTTCGGTTATTACTATTTATTGTAATATGGCGGTGTTTAGGTGATAATCTATATTTATGAGAAATATATATTGTTATCTCAAACATTAACTACATTTATTAAGCTTGTCTAAAAACAATAAAAAAAATATATATATATAAACTTGAACATATAAAAAAAACAAAAGTAAGTCACCGAGCGGGACTCGAACCCGTAACACTCGTTTCTTGCCGTCCGCGTCATAACCCGCTGGACAGACGGACAATGACCGGCAGGACGAAATTAGCGACCATATTCTGCGTGGAAAGAAAAACGCATGAAAACTCGAAAACACGCATTTTTCCAAATATAAGACTAATATCGCTCGATTGTTTACCCCCATATATCAAATTTCAGCGAAATCGTTAGAGCCGTTTCCGAGAACGTAGAAATAAATTTATATACATACATGTGGGATTGTATTTTGAATGCATCTTAAGATTGTAGATTGGTTGAACGCGGTTATAGAATGAACGTCCGAACGAATGAGAGAATGAAAAGCCAACGAATGAAGATTTTGAATGGGCGGGGGACTCGCTCTCTCTCGATGGCACGCACGCACGACGGACGACGAAAAATTCTATTATCTACTGCAAGTACATATTTATTGTAACGAAGAAATAAACAGTTTTCTACGGTCCTACCATCTTTTATTTACCTCAAGTCCCACAAACATATAAATAAATAATACATTATTCCAAACAACACAGTAAGTAAAATATAGATTTTCATCCAACAATACGATACATATACGTTATTCGCAGGTCGTAATCATACAATACTTTTAACTTACGCTTGTTATTTTCCAAAAATCAAAATGTTTGGACCAGCTTTTGCTGTGGAAGACCGAAAGTCAAGTACGAGCCATTATTTAGAAGTTTTATAATTATGTCTACCCTATTTTATCTGTCTGTGCATGTCACCGGTAACATGTGAACATATTTTAATCTCAACATTAGTACTTAGTCAGTAGTCTAATACCAATACATAGCGCGCAGAACCGATGGCCGATGGGGCAGAAGGGTTCTCGAATGGCGACCACATACCGGCAAGCGCGGCGTCGGACAGCCACCGACCAGATAAAAAAAAAATATATACCGACAAATCACACAGATTGAGCTAGCCCCAAAGTAAGTTCGAGACTTGTGTTATGGGATACTAACTCAACGATACTATATTTTATAACAAATACATATATAGATAAACATCCAAGACCCAGGCCAATCTAAAAAAGATCATTTTTCATCTTGACCTGGCCGGGGATCGAACCCGGTCACTCCGTGTCGCAGGCTGGCGTGTTGACCGCTGCGCCACGGAGCTAGTCAAGATGTTCGGAATACCTAATTAAGGTCGCAGGAAGACGCTGGATGCAGGCTGCTTCCAACCGGTCGTATTGGAAATCCTTGGGGGAGGCCTATGTCCAGCAGTGGACTTCTTGCGGCTGATGTGATGATAATGAGTATAATACCGTATTGGAGCTTTAACACTCAATTGTCAAATCTCAGACTCAAACATCAAAGAAATATGATTATTGTACTTTACAATAGTCAAGTTGTAAATGAGTACCACCTTGGATGGAACAATAATGCTTCCAAGCTTTCCTTTTAAAGTGAAACTTTTTCAAGGAAAAGTTAATCTTGAATTTCGTTGTAATGAAAAATACATACGTCTGAGTTAGGTGCGATTCAGACCGTCCGGCTCGCATCGGTCCGGGCCGAAACGTCGTTATCTACATCCGTCAGAGTCGCGTGCTGCGGCCGCCATCGGCGTCCGTTACGTTTACTGGAAATAACGTTATAAAGAAAATCATAATAAATAAATATATATATATATAAATATATAAGGGACATTTCACACAAATTGAGCTAGCCCCACAGTAAGTTGTGAACTTGGTTCGTAGGATACTATCTCAACGATACTATATTTTATAATAAATACTTATATAGATAAACATCCAAGACCCAGGTCAATCTGAATAAGATCGCTTTCCATCATGACCTGACCGGCGATCGAACCCGGGCACCCTCGTTTCGCAGGCTGGCGTGTTAACCACTGCGCCACGTAGCTCGCCAAACAAAAATCATATTTCTAAAGTAAGAAATTGCGGCATTAAAGCTACGTTTACATTTAAATACGGGTATTAACGTTATGTCACTGTATCGCGCAGAGCTAGCGCCCTCTCTCCTTATAATGTCGTTGTAGTTCTTGTCCATAACTTGAATGACTCGAGTCACTGCATCGGCTGCATTACGCGACGGCCGTACTGCTCCACTATGCATACCAACAGGCTACTTCTCGCGTAGTCCATCGGTAGCCATTCGGAGCCATCCGGAGTGGTACAGCTATCGTAGAATGTGAATGTGACAGAAATATAAACTGTTTATGTGACAGAAATATGAACTGTAATTCCTGTTTACACGTTTAAATTTTCTTTACTGTCTGAATCGTACCTTACTGTGATGGTAGCCATAGAAACGCCCACTCACCTCTCTTTGTAGCTAGCAAAAAGATTAGACATACCTATATGTACTAGTGATGTAACGAATGTCATATTTTGGACATTCGCGAATAATATAATAAATATAATATAAATAAATATAAATATAAATATATACGGACAAATCACACAGATTGAGCTAGCCCCAAAGTAAGTTCGAGACTTGTGTTATGGGATACTAACTCAACGATACTATATTTTATAACAAATACATATATAGATACACATCCAAGACCCAGGCCAATCTGAAAAAGATCATTTTCCATCTTGACCTGGCCGGGGATTGAACCCGGTCACTCCGTGTCGCAGGCAGGCGTGTTGACCGCTGCGCCATGGAGCTAGTCGAATGCGAATGCGAATGCGAATGCGAATATTTGCTACCGACATTCGCGAATGCGAATGCGAATGCGAATGCGAATATTCAGATTTTGTTTAAATTTGGCGCCAATTCACTATCGCTTGGCGACCTTGATAGCAGTTCCGTTCGAACGAGGTCGACCCTTTAACTTGGTGGAAAGTGAATAAAGAAAGGTATGGTCTTCTGTATCCTGTAGTTCGGCATTATTTAGTTACGCCACCAACGAGTGTCCCGAGCGAGCGCATGTTTAGCGGCGCTGGACTTATTTACACACCACATAGAAATAGACTTGAAGGAGACAAGGCATCAAAACTTCTATTTTTAAAATTTAATATTCCTCTTTTAAAGTTCAATTACTAACAAAAAAAAAATGTTATGGAAGATGATTCATTGTTATTTTTTAAGAGAGAAAAGATTTTTGTGTTAGAAGCATTTTCTCTGTGTGTTAAGACTGATTAAGTCTATATTTATGGTCTACTGTAGAAGAATATAATTACTTTTAGTTTGATTATTTAAACATTAAAGATATATCTTAAGACTGAGAAAAGTTTAATTGTAAAAAATATTTTTGTTATTAGAAGAACAGAATACAATACTTATATATTGGTTATAGTTTATGGCTTTAAAGCTATAAAAGAAAAGAAATTATTTTGTTTCTTAAAGAGTTTACTTATGATTCTCATAATTATAGTTTATTTTTTGTTGACAAATAATGTTTGTTGATTGTTATTTTTAGTTTTGTTAAGAAGTAGAAAAGGTAAAAATTCATAGAAGAATTGTTTTTGTTTGTGTACAATGTTTGTAGACAAAGACATTATAATTTTAGATTTAAGGTTAATTTCTCAAAGTTAATAAATAAATGTTAACAACCAAATGATAAAGAGAAGACTGATTATGTGATGACGAGGTTAAATAATTTTCTTGAATTAAAACATAGTTAATGTATAGATTTTGTTTTATTATATCAACCAACAATAAAAAAAAATAAAAAAAAATGCTCGCAAAAACATTCGCAGTAAATTCGCGAATGCGAATGCGAATATGCAAAAATATGCGATTATCCGCGAATGCGAATGCGAATGCGAATATTCGTTACATCACTAATATGTACTACTACAGAATGACAGCGGAGCGACATTAATAGAGTCCCGTTTTTACCCTTTGGGTACGGAACCCTAAAATGCTCCGTAGTGAGCTGTTATTTTCTGTGGTGCCATAAAGATTTTCATTCAATCTCTAGATTGAATGAAAATCACGAGAAAATAATACGACACTTCAAGAGAAATGAAATATATTCAATCGTCCGAATCGATTTTCTCTGGTATTATATGTATATGTATTAAATACTAATATGCTGTAAAATTGTTTGGAAACATTCTCATTTCTTACAGGCATCGCCCACTTGTAGCCAACTCTCCTAGAGTACGTTTAGCAGACACTAGATTTTTCAGTCGAGCATTTTCAAAACGTCTAAAAACACGTGATTATTTACTTTTTTTTCTATTGTAATAAAATTTAATTATACTAAAATAATACTAATTAACTTCTATTACTAATAATAATTAAAACTACTTAAAAATATAAATATTTACAAATTATATAGTCCCTGCAAACCGTCATCCTGCGGCAACGTGCCCAAAAGCCTGGCAGCATTGCTACGTTGGATGGCTTATCCTTTGAGCTAGGTAATTGCCAGCCTTTTGGTCGCGGGATACCTCGATCAGTCTTTGACTTTCTGTCAAAGAGACGATTTACTTTCATACATTTTTTTCTTTTTATTTGACTATATGTTTTTTCATTCTTTCCTATTTTTAAAAGGTCTTTCCATAGTGGTAAATTTCCAAAGGTAATTCCATACGGCATTCCGTTTCGTTGTGCTATGGAAAGACCTGGAACTAGCAATAGGCGCTTTGAATACTATTGTATTCAAAGCGCCTATTGCTAATAAAGTACTGACATTAAAAACTAACTTAAACTTAACTTTTTTAATTTTTTTTTTTACTAAGTATTTAAAGTAGGTATTTGTCTCCCATCTGATAGTAAGTGATGACGATGAAGACGAGGATGTTACATGCCTATCCAAGAGATACCCATTTATTCTATGTCCCGTAATTGTGGACTTGCGACCTTAAAAAGTAGAATTTTGCCCTCCCCAAAATACGTTTACATAAAGTGTATATTTCTGCTAAAATATCTCCTGTCTTTTTTGGCACAGATCGCAACTGGTTGGAGACGATGGTGGAGTTGCCCTCGGGAGTCGGAGAAGAAGACGTTTGCACTGGGAACGTGAGTATAAATGTATCAACTAAATACATTAACCGGAATAGCGCGAACATACCATTTTTCTCCAGATGTTGCGACCAGGTTGCACCCTGGTGAGAAAATTCGAGACGTAATAATGTAAATATGCAGCACGAAAGGATTTAAATGTATCAAATCGGTAGTGGTAGGCTTACTTCGTTCCTTGGTCGAGAAAAGTTAACAAGTAATTAAATTTAAAAAAAACAAAAGCACCTGACTGGCTATTAACCCAGCGCCATCTATTTTGCGAATTAGGAACTAAGTTTATCAATTTGCTATTTATAAACTGTTGCATTTATGTCCGTAAAATTGATGTTTTAGCCGACGTCACATTGCTCATAAGACTCTTGGGAAGAATTCAAATCTAATGAGGCCTCATTCTTCAAAATTGGTCAAGCCATTGGGGTTCCAATTTACATTCGTATACAAAACTTCAGGACCATGACACCAGGGTGTGCATGGTCCTGAAGTTTTTAGGAACCGCCTCTCGGCCTCTGACGTGGTTCCTTTAACAACTACCAACCCAGCCAGCCAGGCGGCACCAACGGCTTAACGTCCCTTCCGAAGCACAGAATCATCTTTATTATCAGACAATCAGGTGATTCAAGCCTGCAATATCCTAACCAAACCGCAAACAACTAATCATCTTAATCCTAACTAATATTTCTTAATTTCCTAACTGATATTATAAATGCGAAAGTGAGTTTGTTTGTAACGCTTTCACGTTGTAACTTCTGAACCGATCATCATGAAATCTTCTGAACCGATCATCATGAAATTTTGCATACACGTTATCTGCGGTACGGAGAAGGACATAACATTTTATCCCGGGAAAAGTACTGTTCCCGAAGGATCGACATTGACGCGGGCGGAGCCGCGGGCGAAAGCTTATTAGATTAGAAGTTTATTAAAAACGAATCCACACTGTAAATTGTTTACCAAAACAAATCAGATAAGCCCAAATATGATTGGTGTACCTAGTTTAGTTTGAGAGTTCCTATGCCCACCTTCATACTCCATCATCAGACCAGCGCAACGATTCCATAATATTATTGTCATCTGATTTTCTAATGCATGCAAAATTTCAGCTCAATCGGTAACCGGGAAGTGACAAACATCGGGACAGGTAAAACTAAAAAAAGCTTGCAAAAAAAGTTGTTTTTTCTTTTCTTTTTCAAGCTTTCTTTTTATGTTTACAGTTGGTTCATTTAGATTAACATATTTTATCCAGTCCAAAGACTATATTTATACCATACAGAAAGACTCGTATCATAAGTAACTAGCAGTGCCCGCGACTTCGTTCGCGTACATTTTATGTTATTTTGATATTGGAAAGGACCCCTATACCAATTACAATTATTTATCAAATTCTAAGTCTGGAAATGAGAATATTCCATATAAACTTCACCCCCCTATCTCACCCCTTTAAAAACCCTTGAATTTCTAAAAAAGTTGAATTTCTAAAAACCCTTTCCTATTGCACACTTGCACCATAAAAGGAACCCCTGTACCAAATTTCAAGTTTCTAGATACAGTAGTTACGGCTGTGTATAACCGCGATTCCGTTTGCGTACATTTGTATGGGGGCCACGACTTATCATCAACGGAGAAAAAAATTATGTAGCCTGTTTATATACCAAGTTTCAGAAAATTCAGTAAGTTCATTTAAGAGTTATGGAGAAACATACATACAGAAAAGAAATCTAAAAATTATCAAATTTGTTTCAGTATCATATATAGAGCTTATAAACACGATATCTCTGAAGAAAGTAACTGACTCCATGACCGACCCTTACAGATTTATTATTAGTATTGATGATATCGTCTAATATTTTATTCAATAGGAAGTCAAGCAAAGCCTTAGATTTCAGCGAATCGAGCACATGTATCATGTTAGCATACATATGTATGGGTGTCCAGTGTTTGCCCCCGTTCCGTTTGTCAAAGCGAAAGGGTCAATAGGGCGGGGGTTGTTTGTCCGCCACAACGTTTATAGATGGGCCTCCTTAGAGAATACCTTTACAAATAATTCGAAATACGAGTGAACAGGTGATAGTGATGCTTATACTTTTAAATAAGGCATCATCATTTCGAGTAGGTGTCACGGTCAATCGACCATGCACACCCTGGTGTCAGAGTTCTTCGGAACCGCCTTTCGGCCTCTCACGTGGTTCCTTTAACGACTACCAGATGGCAGCCGGGACCACCGGCTTAACGTGCCTTCCAAAGCACGGAATTATCTTTATTATCAGACAATCAGGTGATTCAAGCCTGCAATGTCCTAACCAAACTGAAAACAACTAAACAAAGCATGCTTCCGGTGCGAATCGAACCCACGACCCCCGGGTCAACAGGCAAATGCCTTAACCACTGGACCACGGAGGCTGTTTAAATAAGACTACGCTCTGTAAGCTGTAGGTATCACGAGTCTTATCACAGCGAACTCACAATGGTCCCAAGCGCCATAGACCACAATGGCGCTTAAGGCGCTGTGCATCAGAAGAATACTGTAAAACGTCTATTTTTTCGTCGCGCTGTTAGCCTTATTTTTCATGGAATACTCGCACTGAAAAAATATGAAATACATTTCAAAGATCAAAATAAATGGTAACATTAAAATATTTTCAGAATAATATTTTAAATCCAGCAAAATAACAATATAAAAGCTATACATATATCTACAGAAAAAGTTTCGTCGTGAATTAAGTACTTGATATTTTTTACGTTTTTTACGTCTATAAAAAGTATAACTAAATGAACACGGTGATACGGTGGGTATCTTATATTGAAACGGTACTTGGTTGTCTGTAAAGTTGGTTTTCGGACGATAATTTTACACGATAATGGTGGAAGGGAGATAGATGCGTTTCACGCCGAATGCTTATGCCGATCGTGCCTCTCTATCGCTTATTCCGCGCTCTCGCTTGCACACGAAACTTAACACTTTGTCGTGCGTGCCACCAACGTTCACCAATAGGCTAGTTTCCTAAAAAAATATAATTAGTCCGTCAGTTAGATATTCAAAAAATATTGGACACGTATTTTTTCTTTTGTCGATTAAACAAAAAATTATAAAGATATAGCCCTTTGAAGTTCCGTGTGACGTCATAGTTTGCTACACTTTTAAGCAAACTTTGACGTCACGAGCCCCCACTCCTGAACTTTGACGCGCTTTATCTTTATTATTTATTGTTTATTTGACAAAAGAAAAAATACGTGTCCAATACTTTTTGATTATCTAACTGACGGACTAATTGTTGTGTTATTATTACGACTCAGGCAACTAGCCTATTTATAAACGTTATCACGTCCATATGTAATTATCAAATGTGCTTACAAAATTTCACGTAAGAGACAAACGACCTGTAGAGGAGAGCAGCGGGACAGACGGACATACGTATGAATCAATTTTTACTCAATGTATGAGCGACGGCCTATAGTTGTGGCTTGTGGCGATGTAGTTGAGATGACCGTAAAATCACACAATCCTTTTTCTTGAAGTTGATAGTTTATTAGTTAAATAAGTTGCAAGTTTAGTTATTTAGATGCTTATCCGCCGTAGTTGTTAATAGTGGAATCGCGCACGTTTTAAGTACCTATAACATCATTTATATTGAAGTTAAAAGTAGGGCAACGACGCAGCAAATTTGTACGACGCCCGCTTTACGCGCTTTCTTTCAAATAAACAAAGAATATAATAAGGGATATAATAAATCTAAACAATGTAACATAATGATTATGTTATAATAAATATTAAACGTAAGCAGAAGTAAAATTATAAAGCAGTTCTTAGACATTCTTCGTCAACTCTCCTGTGACGGAATAAACTTTGTTATAGATACTTAAATTTATTTTCAGTTAACGTCGCTCCTAAGCTCAAGTTACTACTTGTACTAAGTAAACTCCGAAAGACACACAACTCTATATCCTCATCTACTTATTTACTCGATTGTTCGACGCATTTTTGTATTTGATTATTCTCTGTTACTACCCAAAAATTCTTAATTAAACTAAATCCATCCCCCTAGCCAGACAGCCCACTGCTCAGTCAGTCGGCGTCAGCTTGTTAAATCGGTCGTGTAAAAGCCTCAGACGACCCCCGTCTCACCGCTCTCCACCTCTCCACTGACCGCACGCACACTACTAACTACATCCCTATGTATAGTTAGTAGTATGCGGTGTACTATAATATGAAACTACAGTGAATTTCGGATATAACGACGAATGGGTTGTTACTGAGTTTTCACTGTCCGTTTTTAGGGTTCCGTTCCCAAAGCGTAAAAACGGGACCCTATTAATATCGCTCTGCTGTCCGTCTGCCTTCTGTCTGTCCGACTGTCTGTCTGTCACCAGGCTGTATCTCATGAACCGTGATAGTTGGACAGTTGAAATTTTCACAGAGGATGTATTTCTGTTGCCGCTATAACAACAAATACTAAAAAATAGAATAAAATAAATATTCAAGGGGACTCCCATACAACAAACTTTTTTATGCTTGTTTTTCTCGATATTGTTAACGGCCAATAAAAAACCGGCCAATTGCGAGTCGGACTCGCGCACGAAGGGTTCCGTACCGTAATCCATAAAAAAATCACGTTTGTTTTATGGGAGCCCCCTTAAATATTTATTTTACTCTATTTTTTAGTATTTATTGTTATAGCGGCAACAGAAATACATCATCTGTGAAAATTTCAACTGTCTAACTATCACTGGTGACAGACAGACAGACAGACAGACAGACAGACAGACAGACGGTCAGCGGAGCGATATTAATAGGGTCCCGTTTTTACCCTTTGGGTATGGAACCCTAAAAATGCCTAAGGAGTCCGGTGGACCATTGGGTGTGAGCACTATAAGCGCTAACGTACGAGTATGATAAGCAGCCCGGGCGTGGTCACCACTAGAATGAGTGAAGTGGCATAAAATATCTCGAGCTCCTCCATACTTCGGAGGGATCGTTAAGCCAGCTGTCATCTTTCATGGCAGTCATCAAGCTATGTCGGATGCCATAAGGCAGCTTGAAAAATATGACACTTTTGGCAACGAAAACCAAAACATTAGAAAGTTCCCTCAAACGTGGTAAATATTTATTATTTAACAAGTTTCCACGCACGTTCAGTCATCATCGCGCTGATTCACTGTACATTGCTCTTGAACTAACAAGAGGTCTTCAGAGATTCCCATCCAACGCAGCAATATACGTGAATCACCGCGATGATTTCCGAACGTGTAGAGATTCATGCCCTTCATAACTTATTAGAGGGCCCCACTCTCCGCTCTTGTAATATCAAAGTTTATTCGCGTCATCGTGTATCGGCTGACATATTTTCCGCGGGAACAATATAACTAAAGAGCTCCTCATTAGAAAGTTCCGCAAAAACAATCCATTGTTCAAAGATATCTGCTGGCATCGCGCCAAATTACAACCACCTTGTAATTTATATTGATTTTTTTATTGAATTGGGCTAAAGAAACAAGAAAACCGGCCAAGTGCGAGTCGGACTCGCGCACAAAGGGTTCCGTATCGTTATCTATAAAAACCGGCAAATAAATCATGTCTATTGTATGGGGGCCTTCCTTTAATATGAATTTTATTTTTATTTTATTTTTTTAAAGACAATATATAACTAAATATTCTGTGAATATTTCAAGCGTCTACCTGTTGCCGTTATCAATATCAAGCCAAAACAAGCAAAAAATCGTTTGTTGTATGGGAGCCCCCTTAAATATTTATTTAATTAAATTTTTCAGTATTTGTCGTTATAGCGGCAAAAGAAATACATCATGTGTGAAAATTTCAACTGTCTAACTACCACGATTCATGAGATACAGCCTGGTGACAGATGGACAGACAGACAGCGGAGCGATATTAATAGGGTCCCGTGTTTACCCTTTGGGTACGGAACCATAAAAACCAATACCAATTTGTTTACGTGGGTGTATCGCGTTTTATCAGAGAGGTTAAAAATATGAGTATTGAGTCTCTTTGTGTTTTATGTTTGTTTTTCTGTGTGTGTAAGTGGCCAATACTGGTGTTAGATTTTCAAGGCTTTATGCTATTAATGATGACAGCAGGGACCAACAGCTTAACGTGCTTTCCGAAGCATGGAGGAGTTCGAGATATTTGAGACACTTATCGGAACTAATGAAGTGATGAAGCCACGCCAAAGATTGCTTACCATATGAGGTCGGTATAATCCGTAGGCTCACTAGGCCATCGCATTCTAAATAACCATTCCAATCATTGTTCAGCTAGCCGAAGGAGTTTATGATTTGCAATGGAGCCCCGCCGTTTGGTTTCCGGTAGAGTAGAATAGGATCACTTTAGTCTTCCCATGGATGTCGTAAGAGGCGACTTAGGAAATACAAGCTAAACAAATTTCATAAACATCGATGAGACTTCTTCAACCCGTCTGGCCAGCGAGGAGAGTGTAGGCCAAGTCCTCTGGCTGCTCTGGCAGAGTATGGCTGCGGTACCTAGTACAGAGAGGGTCATGCTCCTGCAGTGGAGAATAAAAAGAACTGATGATGACGAATAGATCCCCATATATCTTCCAGAGGGTCGTGCACCTGTAGTGGAGACTAAAAAGGACCTGATGATGATGATATCTTCCAGTCGGTTATATCGAGACATTGTGGTCAGCTCATATCGAAGTCGCACGTGATACTCTAAATAAAATGATGAACGTGTTCGTTTTTTTTTTGGAAGGACTATGTAGCTAGCTCCAAGTGGGCTTTCGCTACTTCACCGGAAGTTTGAGGCGAGGGCAGAGTGCTGAGGGCACTCTGACCTTTTAGACAACATCACCAAAGGGCCCCCAGGAAGGACGGACCTCGGCTTTGGGCGTTGCCTGTGTGCGCAAGGCTTGGAGAGACAGCAAACTCTCATATTGCCTGATGGGCCGCGTATACGTGCATGCAAGCCTGAAGGGCTAATCTGAGAATCAATGGCAAAAGCCTTTGGCGTGTTCATTTCGGTCTTAGTGCGTGCGTTTTTTGTGTAAATTTCCAACACTGCCCCCGCAGCGGTGTCACATTTTAAAGCTGCTAAAGGCACCTATCATATCTTTTCAACTGCCATCTCATTATTATAGGTGAAACAACGAGGAGCTCGAGATATTTATCTACTAGTCCTACGTACAAAAGTAATAGCCACACCAGGGATTGCTTACTATGTAAGATTGCTGTTCATTCGTACGCCTACTGAGCCATTGACATCAAAGCAACCTTATACGAAACAGGGTAAGAGTTACAATAGAGCCCATATATCTTCCAGTCGGTTAGATTGCGACGGTCGCCTGTGGTCATCCGATATCGGAGTCGTACGTGAGGCTCTAAATAAAATGATGAATGTGTTCGGGTCGGGGCTTACCACTAAGCCCCGACCTGACTGGACTACATTTTACGTTTATAGTTTAAATCATTTATTTTTCCAAACAAATATACAATAATCTTAAATTAAACTACTTATCAATAAACCTAACTATATTAATACTAAAAACTAAAATTATAAAAAAAACTTAAAAATAAAAGAATATAAATCTAAACTAAGGTGTTGCCCGTGTGGCATAGTGCCAAAAAACTAGCTGCATTCCCCCACTGAATAGCAATTGCAATTCTTTGCGCGAGGAAAGAGCCAGCCCTCTTGTCACCAGCGGCGTCGACAAGCCTGGGCGCAAACCCCTTAAAGAATTTCTTTGTGCTTTATTTTTAATGGGTAAGTGGTCAATACTTTAAAGAATTTTGGAGAAAATAAACATATTTTTTATTATTATTTTATCTCTTTTTGAGTCACGGGAGTTACCCCGGTCCTTTGGCAGGCTTGCGTGGGGATATAGTTACTCCGTGGGATATAGATCCGACACGTAGAGGCCCTTTAGAGAAATTGATGTAATGTGGGTCTCCAGCCAGAATCCGTCCCTGGAAATACCAATGTATGATATTTTCTTGAACACATCTTGGCCGGAGAAGAAACTATTGCATTTTAAAGAGAAATTAGTGGGTTATTATATTAATAATAATAATAAAAAAAAAAACCGCTGTCACATTGAATCTTGTTCTTCATTTTCAATTTTATTATTTAAGTTTTTGAATACATAATCGTTTTTATAACAATAATAAACAGTGAACAGACACAATTATACATTAAAATATATATATTTACCCTCCAAAATGTCAGATATCTTAATATTTTTTCAACAACGAAAACTGGAAATACAATTCATCTGTCATGAGACATGATTGTCATACAGTTGACACAAGAATACACACAGAAATTGTAAAATGATTACAAGATCACAGAAGAATCGAGCGGAACAAGTCGCACGCCCTCCACCTCCACCCGCGTCGTCGTCCAGCTCCTCGCCAACATCGTCGGGTGACGAGTTCGCCACGGCGCCCGGCACCAGCGAGTCGAGCGACGACGAGCGCGGGCCGTCGGCCGCGCCGCCGCCACCACCTACGCGACGTGGACGACCCCCGCTGCCGGCATGCTTGGGGCCTGCGAGGCAACCTGCCCCGCGCCCGGCTCCCGCTACCGGTGGTGTAGTGCGTCGCATGCGATGGACTCAACAAAATAATGAGAACTGCATGCGCGCCTATTATGAGGCTACAGAGGGGGAAACCAACATGACGGCGTATCGTGACCGGATGCTGACTTTGTTTCAGGTCCTTGAACCGGCCATCACCGTTTCTGCACAGCGACTGTCGGATCAAGTGCGGGTCATTCAACGTTGCAAACGTTTGGATGATTCCGTACTTGATCGGCTACGATTGGAGGCGCTACCTGCTCGCACGGCTGACACGAGACCCGCCGACGACATTGGTGGGTCCAGCTATTCGGACACCAGAGGCTTATGTCCATAGTGTTGATGATGGGAGCGGTGTGACCATAGACGTAAGTACCCAGGCTCATGAGCAATTGAGGAGGGCTTTGGAGGAAGCGATTGGACAGTATAGATCCACACCCGAGTCTAGGCCGCGATTACCTCGTCTGCCTACGAATAGACGTAATTTAGCATTAATGGGAGCCCTAAATGATTTGCTAGCCCCGTACTTTGAGGCTAGCGAAGGTCTGGTCGATACGCATTCAATCATGTACTGTGGGGCCATAGCGGCGTGTCGTGTTGCTCGTGTCAAGTTTCAGGACTCTGATCGTGCACCACGACCCGCTGGTGATGCCCCCGCGTGGCAAGTACGGATTGAACGGCGTATTGACACGTTTAGGACTCTCATTGCAAAGCTCATCTGCTTCAGAGGGGGCAACAATCGTCCCCGAGTCATGCGTTTTGTGAATCAGGCCTTCGCGGGTACTGGTATAAGGCCCCGCGATTACATGGCCTCAGTCACTGAACGTATTGACTTCCTGAAGCAGAAAGTCTATGCGTGGGCAGGGCGTATTCGTCGCTACAGAGTGCGTGTGGATCGATTCCGGCAAAATCGTCTCTTTCAAAACGACCAAAGGAAGGTGTATAGAAAGTGGGAGGGAGCTGACCAGCGTGTGATCGACGGGCAACTACCAGATTCTACTGCTATGATCAATTTCTGGCGTAGTATTTGGTCAGTGCCAGTCGTGCACACCGAGGGTGGTTGGATGAGTGTAATTGAGCGCGAGTGTGTGGCTATCGAATCCATGGGGGCTGTAACTATCAGCCCCGATGACATAAGCTGTGCGATCCGTACGGCACAGAACTGGAAAAGTCCTGGGCCGGATGGATTGCAGAACTTTTGGATAAAGTGGATTCGAAGCTCACACGAGCGCTTAGCGACACAATTTCAACAGGCCCTCGATCTTGGTTCCCTTCCAGCTTTCCTAACTACAGGACACACCTTCCTGCTCTACAAGTCCGGTAGTACCACGGATCCTAAAAACTTCAGACCCATAACATGCTTACCAACATTGTACAAGCTACTTACATCCATTTTGAGAGCGAAGATCAATACGCACATCGATGCGAACAAGATCATGGCTCCCTCTCAAAATGGATGTAGGATTGGGTCCCGTGGTACTAAAGAGCTTCTCCTCATGGACATGACCATTTGCAAGCAAGTCCAACGGAACAAGGCAGCTCTCTCTACTGCATGGATTGATTATAAAAAGGCCTATGATTCGGTGCCTCATTCATGGTTGGAGAGGATCTTAGAGTTGTACAAAGTTAATACAACTTTAAGATCTTTTCTCGGCATGTGTATGAGACAGTGGACCACAGTCCTTCGTCAACCAGGTGGTGGAGATGGTCCCTTGGATCCGATGGACTTTATAAGGATAGAGCGAGGCATTTTCCAGGGTGACAGTTTGAGTCCCTTGTGGTTTTGCCTAGCTTTGAATCCTCTCAGCACCCTGCTGAGCGATTCGGGGCTGGGCTGCCGCCTTCAAAGAGACGGGGAGATAATTTCCCATCTGTTATACATGGATGACTTGAAATTGTTTGCACCGGAACGCCCTGACCTGGTGAAGTTACTAAAAATCACACAAGATTTCAGTAATTCCATCAGGATGGAGTTCGGTGTAGATAAGTGTGCGGTTATGCATGTTCAACGGGGGAAAGTTGTAAATTCAACAAATTTGCAACTTTCTGAGATAATGTCTCTCAGGTCTCTTTCGGAGTCAGAAACTTACAAGTATCTTGGTATGTCACAGTCTCTGAGTATTGAGAATAAGGACATCAAACAGGCGGTAAAGGAGCGTTTTTTTTGGCGTCTGACAAAAGTGCTTAAAAGCCTTTTGTCAGGGGGCAATAAGGTGCGCGCATTCAACGCTTGGGTGATGCCCCTCCTCACATACTCCTTTGGCATACTAAGATGGACACAAACTGAGTTAGACGCTCTGGATAGGAGAGTCCGTCAACAGCTCACAATGCATCGCATGCTTCACCCACGCTCATCCGTTATGAGACTGTACATTCCACGTAAGTGTGGAGGTCGTGGCTTTTTAAACGCCAAGACTCTTCATAACCGTGAGGTGTGCAGTCTTAGGGATTACTTCCTTAACAATGAGTGTGGGTTGCACCGCGACATTGTAGTTGTAGATAGGAGTCTCACGCCGCTCTCCTTGGCAAACGAGAACTGGCGTAGACCATCCGTGCTGAGCACCGAAGACCGCAAGAACATATGGAAGAGTAAGGAGCTCCACGGGCGGTTCTACCGGGCCTTAACAGGGCCTGATGTAGATCTGCTCGCGTCGGTAAACTGGCTACGGTTCGGCGACCTCTTCGGGGAAACCGAGGGTTTTGTTTGTGCAATTGCAGACGAAGTCATGATGACGAACAATTATAGGAGATATATCCTGAAGGACGGTACGGTCGACATATGTCGGGCATGCCGCCGTCCCGGTGAGTCACTCAGGCATATTATTTCCGGTTGTTCTCATCTGGCCAACGGTGAGTACTTGCACAGACATAACCTTGTAGCCAGAATTATCCATCAGCAACTCGCTCTTCGATATGGTCTTGTGGAATCCGAGGTACCGTACTATAAGTACACGCCGGCGCCAGTTCTCGAAAATGGTAATGCCACGCTCTACTGGGATCGATCTGTTATCACGGACAGGACTATTGTTGCCAATAAGCCTGATATCGTGTTGACAGATCGATCGACGCGCCAGGCAATGCTCATCGATATCACCATCCCGCATGACGAGAACCTCGTGAAAGCCGAGAAGGACAAGCTCAGCAAGTACCTTGACTTGGCCCACGAGGTGACTGCTATGTGGGATGTGGATTCGACGATCATTGTCCCGATAGTTGTATCTGCAAACGGCCTTATAGCGAAGAGTCTCGACCAACACCTTAGGAGACTCTCGCTGGATGGCTGGATCAAGGGCCAGATACAGAAGGCAGCACTCCTGGACACGTCACGCATAGTCAGGAGGTTTCTTTCTCTGCAGCCTTAACCGCCGGTAGCTTGAGCCCTGCCCCGCTGCTGACGGCACTCTAGGTTTAGGTTTTTATAATGTTTTTATGTTTTGTAATTTATTTTTATATTTTACTTTTATATAAATATTGTAAAAGCCTAAATCTAAGAAAGAAATTAAATAAAGAGATAATAATAATCCTGATATCAGATTTCTAAGCTGGTATCTATCTAAACTGCTCCTGGAATAGTTTTTTTTTTTTATACTTTTATATTACTTCCACTCTTGGAGCAACAGTTCTCACGACTCCTCTCTGGACGGCCAGCTAAGGCATGTCAGAACCGGGTGTCCTGCGAGACATCTTAGGTTTTCACCCCGAAAGATGAAGATGAAGACACACAGAAAGTCTGGGACGAGGGCTCTGACCGACTCTCTGGAGCACTCATGTCCGTGCTGTGACTACTCACCAACGGCTCGCTACAAGCTGCTCTGCGGCCTATTATTATTACTTGTATTACTAGCTCCGTGGCGCAGCGGTCAACACGCCTGCCTGCGACACGGAGTGTCCGGGTCCAATCCCCGGCCAGGTCAAGATGGAAAATGATCTTTTTCAGATTGGCCTGGGTCTTGGATGTGTATATATGTATTTGTTATAAAATATAGTATCGTTGAGTTAGTATCCCTTATCACAAGTCTCGAACTTACTTTGGGGCTAGCTCAATCTGTGTGATTTGTCCGTATATATTTATATTTATTTATTTATCTTCTTTTGAGTCAGGGGTGTTACCCCGATCTTCTGGAAGGCTTGCGTGGAGATATATAAGGAGGGGGGGAGCGCTTGAAGTGTAAGTCAAACTAGTGATAGGTTGCTAGCCGCATCGACTTTAGACGTAACGCGACATTTCAAGATGGCATGATTCGTTATATTTTCGGCTATTATTTCGACCGGCTTCAGTGGAAAGAGATCAGACCAGCGTAGAATATTTATTTATTTAAACTTTACTAAAGAAAATGGTACAAAAGGCGGACTTAATGCTAATAGCATTCTCTACCAGTCAACCTTCAACCATAATATTACGTGTCTTATTTGTAAGCAGGAAGAACGAAGTGAGTAATTAATTAGCATGTTTATTTCTTATTTTATTTATTTGGAACAACAAACAGCTACGTTATAAGTAATGGTACAATTATACATACTACAGAGTTATCAATAACGTAGCCCACAACGTTATTCACGGAGTAACAAATAGTTTTAAGGGCTGCTAGCTATCATAGTTACATTACACCAATTAAGACACTTACATCATTCAAATTAATGTGAGACAAAGAAATTTTTTGTTTTTATGACTAAAAACGGGTCACTCGCGTGCTATTTCGTAGGGATTGCCGACTATAGTTTCGGATATATATAAACATATTATACAAATTGAGCTAGCCCCACAGTAAGTTGTGAACTTGTGTCGTAGGATACTAACTCAACGATACTATATTTTATAATAGATACTTATATAGATAAACATCCAAGATCCAGGTCAATCTGAAAAAGATCGTTTTCCATTATGACCTGACCGGGGATCGAACTTTTTATATCGAAAAGTTTCGCGAGTTTACAGTATTCAGCAAAATAAGGTTCAGACAAACATGTTATCCAAAGTGCCAGAGAGATATATTATCTAGGTACCTAACATAATTTTCTCACAAATAGTGTCAAAGTTTTAAAAGCAAAGTTTCCGTGTTCTTCGCCTTAAAGGTACCTACAGTCATTCGACGTTCGTACGATGAAGCATTAAGTCACTTCACGAACTTTGTTAGTAATAAAAGTGAAGTATTGATTTACGTAATGTATGATTCAATAACTTGCTATTTTATGCTTCTCTTCCCGCGCAGATCGTAAGAGCCGATCGAGGGATTAGGCTGACCATCTGCAGAATCATGTCAATAGGCGATGCGGCTAGCAACCCATCACTTTTTTGATTCCGTTTCCATCTACACGCCCTCCAACATGCTAAATGTGGCCATAAGGTCTCATAGACCTAGGCTCTGTCTACCCCGCAAGGGAAAAAGAGGTGATCATCAAAAATCAAAAATTAAAATCTTTTTATTTTCTCCACAATCTTACAGGTATTCTTAAAATAAATAATAAAGTTAACAAGTGGTATAGTTAAGATTGTGAGAGACTGGTGTCTGAACTAAGCAGAGCAGAGTGATACTATGTATGTATGTATGATTCAATAACGTTTTGACGTATTGCTTAAGGGGCTTGGAGTCGCCGATGACCTTGTGCATGTGGGCGGAGCTAAGTGATCTAAGCCCCGCATCCCCGCACCATAATGATCGTACGTACGTCGCCGCCGCGCCGTCACGTCGGGCGTTCAAAGAATATGCAGCGACATAGACAGATGTGAAAATAAAGAAATAGGTATTTCATTTAGGAAATGCTCTCAATAACATATTGTTTAACAAAAACTGCAAAAATTATAAAGCAAACATCACATGGGAACTATTTTTGCCGTTATTTTTTTACTGACTTCTAAAAAGGTTAGTAGTTAGGTCTAGTTAGTAAAAATTAATGGCGGTTAACAATTAATTCATTATGTATGTTTGTAGAATTTTTCGAACTGGATTGGTTCTAAACAAATACAAGGTTAATTTTTGAATCACCAATGGAAACCATTGATCAAATTGAGACCATATATTTTTATTGTTAAGAGGGCACGAATGCGAAACTTGTCAATGAACATTCGTCTAGATGTCTATATCTATAACGACTACATGCCTGTTATTTATTATATATAAAACTTCAACATATTTTCTTAAAACTGTCCAACCTGAAAACACGATTAATAACAAAAGCCTTGATACTTTTATTTTGCAAACATAGCCCCTTTATTTGATGTTTGTGGTCAGAACTGCGAAACCCTAAGGTCTTTAGAAATGATTTTTAGTTTCCTAGCTTAGCAATAACTAGTTCTAAAATCTGGCAAAGTTTTTTTACTCATTAACCTCGTACTTTTATTTTAAATAACAATTATGTGATTTGGCGCTTACGCCCGTTAATTCTAGGACACCCGCTTGTGCCTACCCACTATCTTCTTCTCATTTTTTACGCGTTACGGTCATTAGATCTATCCTGCTTTCGCGCGGGGCGCGGGGTGCGAAATGGCTTCAGCCGGGTCGCATTGGTGCGCTCTTAAGGAAGTTGCATCAAAATCGGTTTAGATAGTTTAAATGAATTATATGAACTTGGTTGAAATTCGGTTTATAATAGCCAAATCGTAGCCAAAACTATCCACTGTTGTTGCTAAAAATCGGTATGAAAAAAAATTATGATCTTATACAATCTATATAAAAAAAAAAAACCGGCCTAGTTCGAGTCGGACTCGCGCAGTAAGGCTTCCTGATATACACGATGCAACTAAAAATGTATGCTTTTCGCAATTTTTCCTTTGTCTGTGTTATAATATAAGACGTTGCTTCGTACTAAATTTCAAGATTCTGAGTTCACGGGAAGTACCCTGTAGGTGTTGATTCCCTTGCGAGTGTCGAAAAATTATTAAAATATTTTTATGATTATATGATGTTACTAAAAAATTATGCTTTTCGCAATTTTTCCTTTATCTGTGCTATAAGATGTTGCTTTGTACAAAACTTCAAGATTCTCCCTGTAGATTATGATTCCCTTCAAATGACGAAAAACACGTAAATTTGCGCCATTTGCCACATCTCAACTCAATCGACTGAAAACCTCTGCACTGTATGTAATCTTTGACGGCGCAAGCCGCACACAGATAAGACTTATTGTAAGTACGTGCTCTACCGCATATACACTCGCATAATCGATCGACAACAAGTGCAGAGCAACAAGCGACACAACCCCCCCGTCCGAGTACTGCCTTGCAACTGCCGTGCGCGCCCGCGCAGACACCCTCCGAACCTATTACTTGCGGAATCCCGGAAAATACTGTTTTTATATAATAACATTTTGCTTGATTTACATATGCTACGTTGATGTTATAGTACATGTTGAGAAAATTGTTTTAGTGTAAAAATATTTTAAAAGCTCTCAGCAGTTTAGCAGGAGATAGCATTGATACCCGAAAAATATATCGTTTTCTTTATTTGTTTACAACAAAAGTAATACACATATAAATAAGATAAACGTTGAAAATATTGTAAGTGAGTTGATACATAATATATATTTTTTTCAAATTTTTTGAACTTGTGGTTTCGGAGAAGTTGCATTTTAAAGTTAACCTTTTTTGCACTTTTCCGGTACCAACGGCCTTAACGGAAAATATATCGGAACTTTTAGCAAACCGATTAACAATAAATGATCAAAAATATAATATTAACCGTATTATATATTTTAATTGTAGTTCTTTAATCATGGGTATTGTGATATAATGTGTAAGTATGTACAGTAAGCCAAGGAGATACCTGACCCCGCCATCTACCTATATCTTTAACTTTCTCCTTAGTTAAAAATAATATTAATATCAAAATATATATTCAGAAAGATTTTAATAAAGCCTTCCTGAATATACATTATCATGTTAATATTACTTTTAGTTTAAGAGAAATTTCAAGATATAGGTAGTTGGCGGGGTCAGGTATCTCCTTGGCTGACTATACATGACATGTAGTTTAATACACTGAAAAAAATATATTAATAGAATAAGCAAGTGGTGTTTACCTTTAAGGGTTTGCACATCTAGTTTTAAGTTTTATAGGGTTCCGTACCTCAAAAGGAAAAAACGGAACCCTTATAGAATCACTTTGTTGTCTGTCTGTCTTTCAAGACCTTTTTCTCAGGAACGCGAAGAGGTGAGGTATCAAGCTGAAATTCATATCAAATACTCAAGTCTACACTGTCCCTTAGAGCTCTGAAAAAATCAAACTTCTGAGCCAACGCAATCAAAAGATACAGCCGATTATGTCGCAAATTTTTGACATCCGCAAGGGAATCAAAACCTACAGGATATTTCCCGTGAACTCAAAATCATTAAATTTGGTACGAAGTAACGTCTTATACAGGTAAAGGAAAAAGTGCGAAAAGCGTATATTTTTAGCGAAATCATATAGTAAAAATGTTTTTAGTAATTTTAAACTTATTATAGATAATGGTAGGGAACCCTTCATGCGCGCCCACACATGGCCGTTTTTTTAAATGTAATACTAAATATGTGATACTGTTGAAGCATACATTGGTGGACCTATTAAAAAAATTACTTAACAGTATCCTTTTACTCTTGACTTGAAGTATCGTTTGGCTATGGTAGCATTTTGCTTGATAATCGTAGCAGTTTCATAGCGTCGTAGCAATTACGCACCGCGTCGTAGCTTTTGCAGCGTCGTAGCAGTTTCAGAGCATCGACGCGGTTTCGTACCGTCGTAGCTTTCGCAGCGTCGCTTGTAGCAGTTTCAGAGCATGGAGGCAGTTTCGTACCGTCGTAGTTTTCGCAGCGTCGTTACAGTTTCAGAGCATCGAGGCATTTTCGTAGTATCATAACCGCCTCCGTGGTCCAGTGGTTAAGGCGTTTGCCTGTTGACCCGGAGGTCGTGGGTTCGATTCCCACCGGAAGCATACTTTGTTTAGTTGTTTCCAGTTTGGTTAGGACATTGCAGGCTTGAATCACCTGGTTGTCTGATAATAAACATGATTCCGTGCTTCGGAAGGCACGTTAAGCCGGTGGTCCCGGCTGCCATCTGGTAGTCGTTAAAGGAACCACGTCAGAGGCCGAGATGCGGTTCCGAAGAACTCTGACACCAGGGTGTGCATGGTCGATTGACCGTGACACCTACTCGAAAATGAATGAATAACCACATTTTCTGATTAATGTTTTCTACCTTCTGTCTTGCCAAAAGTAACCTTTGATTTTGAAATCATAATAATTAAATTGTTATTGGAAATAAATATTTTCCTAGCAAAAAAGATTTACCGAAACATGGTTTTTTCATTCCAAAGGAAAAATAACTAAGTAGCTAAGTAATCGCAGCAGGCCGGTAGTATCATGAGTTAGAATAAGTTTGTACGAAACAGGCGAACTTCTTATCTTACGACTCTTATATTATCCTCCACTAATAATGACGTTGTTATGAACGTCTACTTATGTAACGACAACAGAAGAGGTGAGATTAACCTTGATATTAATGGGTATTTGCGTGCTTACCTACACGAACTTCAGCTAAGCGAATTGAAGGCAAGTAATGGCCGCCAAAGGAAGTGGTTTTAGAGATCGGCTATAGCTAGATTTTAGGGTTCTGTACCCAAAGGGAGAAAACGGGACCCGATTAATATCGCTCCGCTGTCCGTCTGTCTGTCCGTCTGTCACCAGGCTGTATCTGATAAACCTTGATAGTTAGACAGTTGAAATTTTCACAGATGATGTATTTCTGTTGCCGCTATAACAACAAATACTAAAAAATAGAACAAAATAAATATTTAAGGGAGCTCCCATACAACAAACGTGATTTTTTTACTTATTTTTGGTCGATATTGATAACGACAACAGGTAGACGCTTGAAATCTTCACAGAATATTTAGTTATATATTCACTTAAAAATAAATAAATAATTAAATAAAAATAAAATTAACATTAAAGGGGGCCTCAATACAACAAACATGATTTTTTGCCCTTTTTATAGATAACGGTACGGAACCCTTCGTGCGCGAGTCTGACTTGGCCGGTTTTTTAAATAATTGCTCCGCGGCTATTGCCTTCTTTGTGACAAACGGGACTATCATTTTGTGTGTAAGAAATGTAATATCTAACATTGTGTGGAAGCTGTGTTGATGTTTGAGTTCATTAGAACCTCTAGGTTTGCATTTTTGTACTCGAAAGATCGATATTTTTCTTATTATATACGCTTTACAAGGCGTGGTAAGCCAGCAGCTTCGTGTTTTCAACAATCTAAATATAATATAACTCAAAGGTGACTGACTGACATAGTGATCTATCAACGCACAGCCCAAACCACTGGACGGATCAGGCTGAAATTTGGCATGCAGGTAGATGTTATGACGCAGGCATCCGCTAAGAAAGAATTTTTAGAAATTCAACCCATAAGGTGGCGAAATAGGGGGTAAAGTTTATATGGAATTACACGCGACGAAGTCGCGGGCAAAAGCTAGTTATTCTATATAACACATGACAAAATTCTTAAACAGACTTATTCGTCGATAATAGCATATATTTTGAATTAAAATAGCTTAGCCAAGAAAATAGGATCTGTTTCCTCTTCCTTACCCTCCTCCAGACGACGTCTTTGGCCTTTAACACGTGCCACTTCAGTTCCTCATAGTTTCAATCACAACCACCAACCGCTGCTCGCCTTTGCCGCTTTGTGTAGGGCCTGACCTTCATATCGATATTTATTAATATTAGAATTATTCAACTGTTTATTTATCTATTTTAAATTTTACTAATTATATTACTGTTTATTTACACTAAAACTGTTTGTGTCACGAGATGTACGGCTTCAAAACTTGGTAGTATGTTTTCATTTCTATGTACATAACTAAAATGTACGAATGACTCTTGAAAATGACCACTAATAAAGATAATATTTTGATCAAAATGAACAAACTTTATTCGATTTCTATTCATTCATATTAGTTGTAAGTAAACGTAGCCGTGCGGTATCCGGCAGAGTAGAATAGGACCACTCCAAGTCTTCCCGTGGATGTCGTAGAAGGCGACTTAGGAAATACAAGCTAAACAAAGCTTATAAACATCTAAGAGACCTCTCCAACCCGTCTGGCCAGCGTGGAGAGTGTAGGCCAAGTCCTCTGGCTGCTCTGGCCAAGTATGGCCCTGGTAGTACAGAAAGGGTCGTGCTCCTGTAGTGGAGACTAAAAAGACCTGATGATGATGATGATGAGTTGTAAGTAACGGCTAGCCAGCTCATCACATTTGTAAAAGCCCAGCCGGCCTATTTTCTAACTTAGTCTCCCGACTTAGTGAACAACGTTTTGATAGTAATTTTAAAATACCTACATTGCGGCTTTCATATAATTGACTTGCTTTCGCCCGCGGCTCCGCCCGTATCAATGTCGATCCCTCGGGAACAGTACTTTTTCCCGGAATAAAATTTACCCTATGTCCTTCTCCGTACCCCAGATAACGTGGATGTAAAATTTCATGATTATCGGTCCAGTAGTTGACAGACAACGTGAAAGCGTAACAAACAAACAAACTCACTTTCGCATTTATAATATCACTAGCTTTCGCCCGCGGCTCCGCCCGCGTCAATGTCGATCCCTCGGGATTAGTACTTTTTCCCGTGATAAAAGGTATCCTATGTCCTTCTCCGTACTCCAGAGAACTTGTATGCAAAATTTCATGATGATCGGTTCAGTAGTTACGGCGTGAAAGCGTAACAAACAAACAAACTCACTTTCGCATTTATAATATTAGTAAGGAAGTAAGGACTAGCTTTCGCCCGCGGCTCCGCCCGCGTCAATGTCGATCCCCCGGGAACAGTACTTTTTCCCGGGATAAAATGTACCCTATGTCTTTCTCCGTACCCCAGATAACGTGTATGTAAAATTTCATGATTATCGGTCCAGTCGTTGACAGACAACGTGAAGCGTAACAAACAAACAAACTCACTTTTGCATTTATAATATTATTAGTAAGGATAAGTTAGGATAATATGATTGATAATTTTTATATAAAACGTAATGTATTTTTAAGTGACTATCAAAACGTTGTAAATTAAGTAAGCATATAAAAGTAAGTAAGTAAGTGATATTGCATATGCAATAAAACCAAAGACTGTTTGGGACTGAGGTTTATTGTTGCCTACTACTGGCCGGCACAAGTACGTTAGGACGAGTAGCAAAGAACGTTAGGAGACCATTAAAAAATCTTAATAGCGCGTTCTAAAATACTCCCAACGCCATCAACTAACAAAATGCATTATCATCACCCATTCTTATCGAAAAAAAAAAATACCTTAGCCAATTTTTGAACTTCGAATACAAACTCTAATGTATCTGTGATGATAAACACGTAATTTTTTTATATATAGGTAGGATTGTTTGTGTTTTTGTAGAAAAAGCCTTTGTAGTATCCTCCTAACAGAAGATGGCGCGAGCTTTATCTCCGATAGCTTATCGCGCACTCCGCCAAATTACCTACTATGAGGATATGAGGAAAATATTTGTAAAACAACATGAGGGATTGACTTCTGATTTACGAGTTATAGAAGTGGCACTGACGAAAATGAGATGGAACGTTACATCTTGTTTTCTTTGTGTAGTGGGGAGGCACAGAAAGTACTGATCAGTTTGATGTCTTCATGCAATCATTGTGTTTTTTTTTTTAAATATAAGTATAAGATATATAGAGGCCAAATTCTCTGTCTGCTCTGGCCAATTATGGCTCCGGTAGTACAGAGAGGGTCATGCTCCTGCAGTGGAGACTAAAAAGACCTGATGATGATGATGATGATAAGTATAAGAACAACATGTATAGAAAACCGTGTCCGATCCTTGAAGGGGTGATTCAGTCTGTCGATATGAACAACTTTTCTCATGGGATCAAAACTGGGAACTCAAACCAAACAAAAATGTAGGGCCGCCGGTCAATTTGTAGAGAACGTTAAAAAACTTGAGTTCCCAGCATTGGTCGGATCGTCATTGGACTGCCCAGCAGATTCAGAAGGCAGTACTCCTGAATACATTTTATTTTTATCTGGATTTATTTCAATTTTTATATAAATATTAAAATAACCGGTACCATCTTATATATTTTACTCGCTTGTTAACATATATTACTTAAAACTACATATTAACTTAATTTTTTCGGCACTGTTGGTCTATAACCGTATGTATATTGTATTTTGTTTCATTATGACTGTTTGTGCCAAAATAAATGAAAAAAAAAAACAAAATTTACGAATGAAAAGAAATAAAAAGAATAATGATAATATCTGAAATGAAATGATTTATGAATATTTGATTGAAATGAAAGTAAATATATATTCAATATATGTATCTCTTTTATTGTCATATTATTATTTTTTAATAGTTGCAAAATCGATAAACTACTAGCGTTTCGGAATTCTTTATTTTATATCCATAATCTTGATGGGGTTAGATATAGTAATAGTCATATCATATAACCCGGATTCTACCCAGCATAAAAGTGCCCATCATGCCATATTTTATTTTCGGATATGTTTTACCTGTTCACTATTACTACACATTTTCACACTAACCCATTCTTTTACGAGTATATTCGCAACTCTCACAAAATAATCGGAAAATATGCTTCCATTTTCTTTTTATATGATAACATGGTACGTGCCGCAGCCGTTTGACATCGTAATCGTCTAAGTCAAGGCGTCGGTAGTCTGATATTCCAAATAACTAGTCTGAAATCATAGATATCAGAAGATTATTAGGTTAGATCGGGTCCCGGCCGAAATTAGTTCGAGGACCGATTTCTCCAGTTCAATATCTTTCAAATTTATGCTCCAAAATGTCATTTAAACATAATATTATGACATTTACTTGTGGTAATTATGTCATGTCCCTGCAGTAGAGACTAAAAAGACCTGATGATGATGATGAGAGGCCTAGGTGTGGAAAATTGCCCACGGAACCAGGTGAACCGTTAGTTCCAGATCTTATGGCAGTCGTTAAGCTGTGTTAAATCTGCTTTCGGGGAGCTAGAAAAAATCTGTTGGTGACTTTTATTTTATATACACCGACCTAACGAAACATCAAGTATACCTACTCAATGAATAATAGTTTGTATTTATACTTCTTTATAAACGTGAATTGATTTCTATTTCTTTATATGATTTTTACTTTTCACCGATATTCTTTTGGTAACCTAAGGAGGTTACCAGAAGAATATCCGTTCTATTTTGCTCTGTTTCAAAAGAAAATATGATTTCATTTCACCCAAATGACATCGAGGTACGTGCGCAGCTGCTTTGCAAAGTAATCACGTAAGTTAGGCTGACAAGGCCCTAATAATTCAAAAACCTGCCGGCCTATTTGCTAACTCAGTGTACAACGTTTTGATAGTCATTTCAAAGTACATTACGTTTTATATAAATATTAATCAAAAAAGTCACTTCAAAAACCCGCAATGTATTTTGAAGTGACTATCAAAACGTTGGTCACTGAGTTAGCAAATAGGCCGGCTGGTCTGGGACTTGAGATATTATCTGACAGTTGCCTACTCGACGGAGAAGTCTTTGTAAGTACTTTCATTGTTAGGTATTTAAATATGATTTTCAAATAATTCATAATAGCTGCTACTTCTTACCTATTGTTAATAGCCTCCTTATCATGTGTCTCATTTATCTCCAAATCAAAGTAAATTACAATTGGTTCAGTGTCAGAGCGGTTAGCGATCTAATAATCCACCAGTAGAATTGCGCATCGAATGGTGAATTTCTAAAACTCTCATCACGCCACCTTGTTCCGCTCCAGTGGACAGCAGCCTTAGCCAGAAATAAATATAACAGCATTATCTCCAAGCGACAGAAATCCCTACCACCTGGATAACTGGCAGTCATCCACCGTACGTTTTAACAGAAACTTCCTGCCACGTACGACCAAACTGTGGAATGAACTGCCTGCGGCGGTATTCCCGCATCGATACTAATTCCATCTCAGTCGGCCGCTGACGAAGTAACTAGGGTTAGCATCTTCGATCACCAATTGTTGATCGAAGGTTAGCATGATCAAAAAAGTTATTTTAAAGAATAAAAATAAATCTCATCAGTTCCTTTTAGACTACAGTCCAAAAGGAACTGATGAAGGAAGATGAAGGTTTCATGGCCTGGTATAGCAATTCCGTCATGTCATGGCCGGCCGCCGTCGCAGTCTTGCTTTTGAATCAACTTTTTGACAATTTAAAATATGAAACGATTAACTTATGTATGCTTAATGTGTTCCAATCTATTTTGATCCCTTCATATTTACACTTATCCGATTCATATGAAAAAGTACCTACTTAGTATAAGTCACTACAGCCACAGCACTGTACATTTGGGTAGAATTTAAATAAGCCCACATTACAATTGCTAATTTGAAAGTTAAACTCGACCTTAAGCACATTATTCTTACTTTTAACAACCTAAACTAATACATTGTTGCTATTGACGGTGAAATGGCCATCAAAGTCTAAATTTCGAACGTTATTCAACGATAGTTTTTTTCGGAATTACGCTAAATGGCCAGAAAGTGACTTGGCCCAAGAATATATTAAAGTGCTTAGTATTTAGTTACCTCTCGAAAATATAGACCAGTAAAGCAGAAATTATAGCAATCTGTTTGTCATTAGCGCAACGTTGCAGCCGCTGCGGTCTGGAATAGCAATTCCCTCGCAGTCAGCAGCCGGCGCAGCAACTCGCATTTTAATCAACTTTTTATTGAGTTATGAAACTGTTTTTTTATGTTGTTTTGCAGATATTTTAAATAGGGTATTAATTTTTTATTCAAAAATCAATTTACCAGCACTATACCGCATACATGCTCTTCCTGCACGAGTGTGCATATTCATCATCATCATTTCAGCCGTAAAAAGTTGCAAGGATACTTCATTTCACACGAGAAATCGGCCATACTCACCACGCTTGGCAGGCGGGGTGGCAAGCGCAGTTCCTTTGGCTTCTTGTGCTTGACGATGCTGCCCATCGGAAGCTGGGCTAAGATAGGAATTTGTTGGATCTGGGAAAGTAAGGTTTTGGGATACTACTCAATCGGATGAATGGGGAAAAGCAAGTAGCAGCTCGGGAGGCCGGACGCGTACCCGATGCCATATCTGCAACCACTTGATAGGCAGTAAAGGATCACACCACTGACCTACTCTATGTATACTGGATTGGCTATTATAGCCAGCAAAGAACTTCATTCCTTGAATCTATTGACACACTTTATGTTTTTCGAAAAATGAGGTCAGTAAAGCAAAAATAACAATCTGCTTGTCATTAGCGCCACGTCAGAACCACTGCGGTCTGGAATAGCAATACCCTCTCTGTTCGAGAGGTTTGAATAGCAATTCTCTCTCGGCCGGCCGCTGTCGTAGTACCTCGGATTTTAATTTTTGATAAAGCTTTTAAATATGAAACAACTTTTCTCTTCACTTCATTGTTTGGAGATCGAGTATTCATATTGTGTGCAACTTTGTTTTAACCATGCTGAACCATATGTGATAAAATAGCTAAGTACCTACATGTTTGTAGTGTTATTCACTTCTAGAACGTTCTCGTACCTATGTTATACCTTGCCTAAGGAGTGCAGGGGTGTGAAGAGTGTGACAAACATGGTACATCAGTTCTATTTTTCCAGAATAGGTTATATTCTATTAATATTGCATGCTTTTATTTCGTGTTGCTATGGACCTTTAAACAATAAAAACATTGGTGAAAAAGTGCGTTTCGAAATAAAAATCTCTTTCACCTAAAAAAATTATAGGTACATATTCTTTTGATAACGCTTTGCTTAAATACCCATAAATTCGTGATACAATGAACAAGTTCTTTGTACAAGTGGCGTGGGAACTTTGATTGGTGGCTATAATAAATATTAAGTGCAAGGTAATGCAAAAATAAAACAACAAAAATTTCTACAATTTTGTGGGTTGTCTTGCATTTAAATCGCAAAATTGCATTTTTTTTCACACTAATATTGTCTACACAACAGTGAGGTAACTTAACAAATCAGTATCAAATTAAGAATGTTCTTAACAGTATTTTGTATAATCCCAACATCAGTTCAAAATGACAAAGATATAGAAAAAACATAATCGCTAAAACTAAACAACTAATTCGGAACTATTACAGTACATTTTTGTGCCTTTCGCAGTGGAAACGGGTGGTTCCTGGTGCGTCGAGGGCAAACGTTTTGTCAGAGAGCTAGGACGACGCCTCCGAGACAATGGTTGTGTTGTGACCCCCGCTCTGGAGCGTACCTGTCTCAACACATTTCACTGGCCATCCAGCGTGGTAACGCGGCCGGTGTGATGGGTACTTTCGAGCCAGGTACTCTTCGGGGAGGGCTATTCGATTAGCTTTATACTTTTTTTTTTCTCTTGTTATTTTTCTTTCTATGTGTCTTCTAGTTCTAGTCACGATATATTTTTATGATTACTTTGTCACTAATTTACGGTTTTTCTAGTAGGTTCAATAACCATTACTCGTTCAATCAGGTTTTTTACTCAACTGCACAAATAAGGATGTTATAAGTTAGTAGGTACAGACTGATAATATTTAGTTCCTTATAAATTATATAAATGAATATAAATCGAATTATTTATATTGCTACAAAAAATATTCACAGTTAAAAACACATATGTGTATGCTGGTGGTATCTAGGGAGTCAAGATCGACAACAGAATGTTTGAAATTCATTGCATGCGACAATATTTTGTTATGTGTCAGTCTTCGATCAGAGTTCTCTGCAGTTTTCCTTGGAGAATACGTTAAACTCAGTTTGCATAATTTGAGACAATTTATGCCAAAGTCTACATGGCATGTCTATCGAATATTACGTTACAGATAAGGAAATATTACTTATAACTCATATGTCATACATTAAATTATATTTTTCATTTCATTTCATATTTTTCATGTTTTTTAAATATATATTCAATTTCAACAAAGTTAAATATTTAGGGTTCCGTATCTCAAAAGGTAAAAAAGAACCCTTATAGGATCGGTAGTCCGTCTGTCTGTCTGTCTGTCGGTCTGTCAAGACACTTTTTCTCAAGAACGCGTAGAGGTATCAAGCTAAAATTCATATCAAATACTCAGGCCTACTGTCCCCTGGAGCTGTCAAAAATTCTAAGCCAACGCAATCAAAAGCTACAGTCGTTTTTGCCGCAAATTTTCGTGTTTTTTCGACATTCGCAAGCACAAAGCACAGAAAATGATAAAATTGCGATAAGTGTAATTTTTCAGTTACATCATATAATAAAAATATTTTTAATAATTTTCGACATTCGCAAGGGAATCAAAACCTACAGGGTACTTCCCATGAACTCAGAACCTTGAAATTTGGTATCAAGCAACGTCTTAAAGCACAGAAAATGAAAAAATTGCGAAAAGTATAATTTTTTAGTAACATCATATAATAAAAATATTTTTAATAATTTTCGACATTCGCAAGGGAATCAAAACCTACAGGGTACTTCCCATGAACTCAGAATCTAAAAATTTGGCGCGAAGCAACATCGTATAGCACAGATAAAGGAAAAATTGCGAAAAGTATAAATTTTTTGTTACATCATAAAATAAAAATATGTTTTAACTTATTATAGAATAATGGTACGGATCCCTTCGTGCGCGAGTCTGACTCGCACTTGACCGGTTCTTTTTCCTTAATTTAGTTTATAGTTATTAATTTTTTTCTCGAAAAAAGAAATTCTCCACCACATCCTAGTCTATACGTATTAAGGGGGGTATTTTTTACGTAATTTCGGCGCCGAGATTGGAGCAGGCGATGGCTCGGTTGGAGGAGCGTGGGTCGTACATATACTTAGGGTCGCAGGTTCAAATCCCGCCCGCTTGAAGTTTTTACCATATTTTATTTCTTAATTTAATAAGAATACACCTACAATCTGTTTCACCAAGTTATTTCGACGATCCATATTCTACACTAAAAGTAAAACGTATAAAAGCTGGAATGAAAGCGCAAAATAATGATGGCTGGCAAGTGCTCTCTGCTTTATCGGTCGATACAATCTTTACTATCTCAATTACACTGTGTCATCGTTAAATCACGTGTTAGCGTGTTAGCTAGTGAATACACGGTGAAATTTTAGTCGTTTTGGACCCTTAAAGGGATGAACAACTTTTCCTATGGGACCAATGCTGGGAACTCAAAAATTTTTTAGTCGTTCCCATACAATTTGACCGGGCGGCCAAATTTTTTTGTATGGAACTTTTTTTTAGTTCCCAGCATTGGTCCCATAGGAAAAAATGTTCATTTAGGCGGGCTGAGTCACCCCTTTGAGGGTTCAGAAATCAAAATCGAATCAAAATTTCACCGTGTATAATAACGTGCATTCATAGAATTTGAGATCGAATTGCCATTTTCAGCATTTAATATTATTGACCTCTAGCCTAGAGTCTCATTGTTTTTACAGGCTGACAGAGGAGGGTGTGTGTGTGCGTGTAGCACAGACCAAATGATGAACTAATTATATATTACTAATAGCTGTCCCGGTGAACTTCGTTTCGCTATTATTTTTCATATCTTTCATAGATATTTCTTCTATATGAAAAGTTATTTTGTTATTTGGAGTGATAACAAAACCAACAAATCAAAGATTATAAAAATACATTCATCCGTTCTATGTTTTAATTGTTTGTGGCATAACATAATAATATTGTGAAATGTTTGTGTAAGTAAGCCAGTAAATTCAGATTCCAAGCAAACGCTTGTATCCTTTACGTGACACCCCTCTTCACCCCACATGTTCGATTAAACTCGACTTTCTTTAATACTTATATTAAGTGTTGTACCGTGCATGAAATTTTCGAGAACGGATCAGATAATTTTCCCGAGAATTTCTTCTTCTTTTTTAAGTGGGGAATTATTGAGAAATTCTCGAGAATTATTGGAAACTTCCCGCAATTTTCCGCTAGAAGGTATTCATGAGAATAGAGAATTTCTCTCCTACTCCGGCACATCACTAATTAAGATATATGAAGCAGGCTAGGTTCTTATTGATAGTTACCATGCGCAGCCAGAATCGAAAAAAATATTCAAATATTGCAGTCAACAGAAACATCAATTTTGGTTTAGATCTGATTAGATGTGAAAGGAGAGTACCAAATCAGGTCAGGCGTGAATACGAAAACTACACGAAATATAGTACTTCAGTGACGAGTAGAAAGGTAAGTAATATAAAAAATGGCATTAAACAGAAATACTGTTATTAATTTAAGAAATAAAATATGGTAAAAAATTCCAAGAAGAGGGATCTTAAGGCGCTGTATCCCTTAACCGTTTGTAGCGGACATCGCGCGATATATTAATTACTCGTATCATACTTGTCATCAGTCTCAGTTCAAACCCGTGTCTGCCATTTCCGTGATAATTTTCACTTTTAATTTAATAATTCAATAATTATAACCAAATATTGTATTTTTTTTAGGTATCCATCTGGCTTATCCATTTATACTTTAATAGATATAAAAAAGTTGGTAGTTGTCGCTGAAAATATCAAGTAATTCGCGACGAAACTTTTTCTGGATATAGACTTTTTGCTATTTTATTTAGCTAAGTTGTAAATATATTTTTAAAAATATTTTAGTGTAACCATTTATTTTCATCTTTGAACTGTTCATCATATTTTTTTCATGCTAGTATTCCATGAAAAATAAGGCTAAATGCGCGACGAAAAAATACACGTTTTACGGTATTCTTCTGATGCACAGCGCCTTAAGTCTATGTACTACTTATCCCGCCCACTAGGAATATTTTACCATATTTTATTGCTTAATTTAATAAGAGTATATCAAAATAGCATTGTGAATGCAACGTAAAACACAAAAATATAAACAGAAGCAATTTATAAAAGATAAGGTCTTCTCTATCTCGGGATAAACATCGCAATATCAAACGTGTTCGCTGCACACAGCATGCCGCCGCCGCCGTAATCCCTGAGACCACCGCGACGCCATCCGGGATCTTTACAAATGGAACTCTCAAGGAAATATAACATGATATACTGGAATGGATACAATAGACCTTGACATACTGCATTGGATCTGCAACTATATCAGTCTTATTATAAAACGAGAACATTCATTATCCGTCCAGTACAAATTGACAATGAAAAAAAAATACAAAAATATTTATTAATAAGTACACCATATACATGTTAATTATGATTATGAACTAAAACTTAGGATACAGAACATTTGTCAACACATAAGTTGGATCCAGATTACTCAAAGAGCGGAAGGAACCAATCCAAACTAGGTTGAACCTGTATCTTGGTGGACCTCCCGCACCCCAAGCCCCCCAACCATACCTTCTAAATGTAAATACAATATAAAGTGTACAGTAAGGATAGATAATGTGGTTCCCTTATTTCCCAAACTAGACTGACTAATGACAGTTGACCAAACGTAAAAGTGATAAGTGTCGACTTATTTTAGTCTGATAATGGTTTAAACCAGGTACTAAAGTTAGTCCTCGTTTTTAGGGTTCCGTACCCAAAGGGTAAAAACGGGACCCTATTAATATCGCTCCGCTGTCCGTCTGTCTGTCTGTCCGTCTGTCACTGTCACCAGGCTGTATCTCATGAATCGTGATAGTTAGACAGTTGTAATTTTCACTGATGATGTATTTCTGTTGCCGCTATAACATGCACAAATACCTTCTTAAAAATTGAATAAAATTAATATTTAAGCGGGCTCCCATACAACAAACGTGATTTTTTGCTTGTTTTTGCTCGATATTGATAACGGCAACAGGGACGCTTGAAATATTCACAGAATATTTAGTAAAATATTCACTTTAAAAATAAATAATTAAATATAAATAAAAGTAATAGCAAACCCATACAACAGACATGAACTTTTCCGTTTTTATAGATAACGGTACGGAACCCTACGTGCGCGAGTCTGACTCGCAATTGGCCGGTTTTTATAATAAGACGGTATGTGTCACACTGTAGTTCTTAGTGCAATTAAACAGGCCTGTCTTAAGCAAATTAGGTATTTATTTATTAAGGTGATACCACTGTAAATAAGGTCGTTCTGAACCTTATTTATCTCGCAAAATACTTAAATTAGGAGTTTCAAATCTAAGTAATATGATTTTTGACTATTTCATCTCCAAAAATTGAAGATGAAAACACGTTTTGATAAAATTTTCTCGATAGAAATATTTTTTGAAAAATGGTCTTCGTTCGCAGAGTTTTTGTTATTGTAGCTCGAATGCGACGAATGAAATAATGATTTTTAGACTAAAAGATAGGTTATTAGTAATTCATCAAAATGTAAATATGAAAATACAATTAACCGGTCTGATTTTATATAAAATAGAAATAACGAATTTGGCGCTTACGTTTTTTTCTTTGAGCGACTCGAGACTATCTCCTATCTCATCATTCACGGGCTAAACCGCCAAGCGCTATCCCTTGCGCGCACTTGATCAGTCCTTTGCCGAGCGAAGGTACCAAACATTTGAGGCCTCGCCTTAAGGTACACCAACAGTATTTACATACAACATTCAACGAAATAATAATCACTTAAAACTAAGTTCTAATGTAAACACCAATAACAGGTATACACGACATTGACTATTAATATAGCTAGACAAACAAAACAATCGTGAACTAATTGTAATTATCGATAAGCTTCCGTATTTTATCTTTAAAGACATTCAATTTGTCGCAGAATATATCAAGATCATCTATATCGCGGTTAAGAAGATTGTATGTGTTCCACATACGGTTAATAGGTGCATGGCATCCTAAATTTAAACGATATGGCGGTCCACTCAGTACTTTTGTGATAGGATGACGCGGCGTAGGTAGGGTAGATAGGCTGGCGGGTGCAATCCTGCCCTGTATGTGCGTCTCTTGGCGATTTTTGGTTTATCTGCATTGCTGTGACGATGCAGCGAATGTACAATACGGCCCTGGTGTTGGTTCCATATTTCATTATTTTTTTTTTTTGAAAAATCACACGGATTGAGCTAGCCCCAAAGTAAGTTCGAGACTTGTGTTATGGGATATTAACTCAACGATACTATATTTTATAACAAATACATATATAGATACACATCCAAGACCCAGGCCAACCTGAAAAAGATCATTTTCCATCTTGACCTGGCCGGGGATCGAACCCGGTCACTCCGTGTCGCAGGCTGGCGTGTTGACCGCTGCGCCACGGAGCTAGTCAATTTTACATTATTAGTATAATACATAGTCATTACAAATTGATAGTAGACTTTGTGCAAAACGAAAATAGGTGTAGGATTTAGGTATACATAGAACGCAAAAGGTTTTTTCCCCTTTTTCGACATGATTTTGACCAAATATCACAAGAAAACAATACTACAATTAAAGAGATTCAACATGAAGTAATTATCTAATCAGTATGACGTCTGAGATTTAATAAGGTTATATCGTACCGTTAGTTCCCATTAACGCCACTACTAATTATCTTTTTCTGCACAGAGTCTATAAATAAAACACATCATTTTGAACTAATATTATAAATGCGTAAGTGAGTTTGTTTATCAATCAATCAATCAATCAATCGTTTATTGCTTCCTTAATGTATTTTACAGGTCTTTTAGTATCAATTAAGGGCCCTGTCGGGCGCTGCAATGAGAGAGGGGCTAATTGTAAACAAACAGTTTATTAATAATATTGTATTCAAAGTGATATGGTTTAAAATATATCTATTTAATATTATGTCATATTATTTAATTGTAATTATAGTATTTAATATTTATATTAGTTATTGATTTTGTTATTATTTTATTTAATAAGAATATTAATTATTAATTTCGATTTCATTACTTCAATAATATTTTTAATTGTATGTCCGTATTATTATTATTAATTCAGATTTTAATTGTTTTTAAGATTTATTATATTTCTAAATATTCATTTATAGAGTAATAGCATTTGTTGATTAGAAATTCTTTAACATGTTTAATAAATGTTTTCTCGTGATCTATGTTTTTTATAGTTTCCGGGAGTTTGTTATATAACTTTATACACATTACCATAGGGCTAGATGAATGAAGTTTAAGCCGCGAAGGTGGAAGTTGTAACTTGTTTTTATGTCTTAATGTGTATTTAGGGGCTAGATCTCCTCTTTTTGTGAAAAAGTAAGGATATTTATGGGCGAACTTGCAAGCTTCCAATATATAAATGCTCAGTAAACTTAAAATTTTATGCTTTTTAAAATAAGGTTTGCAACTATCTATTTTTTTTTATATTAGCTATTATTCGGACTAATCTTTTTTGGAGCGTAAAAGCTTTTTCCCAGTCTGTACCGTTTCCCCATAGAACTGTGCCGTAGCTGAGCCACGAGTAAGCGTAGGCATAGTAGGTGACGAGTGCCGCTTCTATGTCTGTCGTTTTTTTAACCTCTCTAAGCGCATATGCAAACTAAGATAGCTTCCTGCAAAGTTTTTGGACGTGAGGTTTCCAGTTTATGTGGCTGTCTATGTCTACACCTAACAAAGTGAACTCGTTTACTACCTCTAGGTCTGTACCATTTAAGTGAAAATTAAAACTTAATGGTGGTTTTTGGTATGGATGAAAGACCATTAATTTTGTTTTTTGATAATTAACTTCCAGATTGTGGTCATTGAGCCAGTTCGCTGTTTTTGATAGGATTTCCGTAAGATTTTTATACAAATTTTTACTATCTTTAGCAGATGTTAGAATGGAAATGTCATCTGCATATAAGACGCAATGCTCATTTATTATTTTTGGGAGGTCGTTTATGTAGAGTAGGAACTAGAGGCACCCGAGCCCGCTTCCCTGGGGTATAGAAGAGTTCATTGGTATAATATCTGATCGGATATTTTGGATCGTGTTAGTGTCATGATTGTAATACTCAATTTCAACACACTGTTTCCTACCCGCGAGGTATGAAGCGAACCATTTATGTGCAATTCCCCTTATTCCTACTCCATACAGTTTATCCAGTAGGATGTTATATAGGACGCAGTCGTAAGCCTTAGTCATGTCTAGCAACATTCCGTTTATTTGTTTGTTACGCTTTCAGGTTGTAACTATTGAACCGATCATCATGAAATTTTGCATACACCTTATCTGGGGTACGGAGAAGGATGACTACATTTTACCCCGGGAAAAACAGTACTGTTCCCGAGGGATATACATTGACGCGGGCGGAGCCGCGGGCAAAAGCTAGTTGTTATATATTTTGCAAACTCGATGTTAATTCCCGTTAATTTATTTAGTAAATATGCAGCGCGAAAGTTTAAAAGTATTCAACCTTTTTACTTGGTGGAGTATCTTATAACATTACTCTGTATTTCTTCCACGTGTACACATGGCACATGGCATGTCCTCAGTTTATATATCCACGGGGCATGCGAGGTCAACCCCACTGCAATAAAAAGCCCTCATCAATCATATTCGGCGATACGTCCCCAATATCGTGATATCCCGCGGTATTCAGTTTTTGTAGTATTTCCATATATACATATTGAAACTCGGCAAAAATGTAGGTTATGCAAATATGGACAAATCACACAGATCACGTTAGTCCCAAAGTAAGTGCGAGACACTTTTTATTAAATATTAACTTACCAATTGTATATTTTATCTACATCTACACTTCTACATCTACCTTCTACATCTACACTTCTACACTAATATTATAAAGAGGAGAGATTTTATTGTTTGTTTGTTTGAATAATTCTATCACGATTAGACTCCTCAATTATCCCCGTTGAACATAGGCTGTAGAATATTTTCAAAAAGTTAGGGATCCATATGAAAACTTTGATAATGTAACCCAAGGTGTGAAAAAAATAGCAAGAAAAATCGAGAGGATGGTTGGCAGTACCACCAGCATGGGATCCTGTCATCAATTTAATAAAATCTCAAGCTCATCACAAGACTGCAAGTCCTTCAGACACCGTGAGCCAATACTGCGTAGATCCGGACCGTTATCAATAAACATTATAGGCGGTAGTTTTGTATAGTTCTTGTAACACAAATGTATGTCAACTTAGTCTACCTGCGACCATGAAAATGTAAAGTTTTCAAAACGTTAGATGTAAAAATGAAGTAATATACGCGATAATACCGTATTAAAGTGATTTTATTTAAATGAATTACAATCGCGAAAACATCAGAATCCATTAAGATTAATGTAATTACTATATAACGTGATTTTGAACCTCTGAACTATATTTAAATCCTGGAATCAGAATCGCTAATGGAATACAGAATAGCAAGAAAAAAGTTTAAAAAAAATCGTTTTATAGAAATTCGTTCAGGTGATCGGCGACTTTGTATGGGAACCCCAATTTTTTTTTTTGAAAATCAGCTTTTTTCTTACAATTCCATGGTTCATTAGGGATTATGATTTCAAGATCAGACAAAGGATTTGGCCTACACTCTCATCGCATATAAACTTTAACAAAGCCGGGCTTATCGTTTAAATCAAAACACTCAGATGTATGTAACATTGCCAATGAGGAGGATAGGTTATCTGTGTTGTAGTGGGTGAATCAGCTCACAACCAAACTTATGTAACGAACAGGCAGACTGATTGAATGGTGTTTGACTATGTATGTACCCCATACCCTCGTACCTGCGATGAGCGACAGATAACAGCACATCGCTAATGCGTTTACACAGTGATATCATTATCCTACGCATTTCCATTCCCCAGGTAGATATGTAATGTACTCTACTACTATATTGAATTACTTAACAAAATAAATAGTGAATGGGAACAATAGTACACGTAATTCCGTATGAAAGAAAACAAATACTGCGTACATTATAGGTATCTTTATTTTACAAAAAAATATCATAAATGTACCAGATAGTCCTGGGGGAAAATATACATATAATAGGTATCTACTTTACTCGTATTTTTACAACGAATTATTTCAGCGGAACTGTCGTTCCGTTGTAACAAACTCTTTTTAAATTTTTTGTTTAATTTAAATCAAGAGCCTTACAAAACCATTCTCTCGAAAAAAAGCGCACACATTTTTCGTATTGAACGGTATGTTCTGAATTTGAAATTATTTTTTATTCAACTAATAATAGTAAAATACCCCGTTTGTTATAGGGCCAGCTTCGAACGTTGGAGCGGCGGGAAGGTGAAGGCCACGAGACTCCTGCGCCGGTGGGCGAAAGAATGCCTGGAGACGGCGCCAGCTGCTCTGCTCCCGATGACCAGGTCAGTCACAAGGGCATACCGTGACACCTCCATTTCTATCACTTTTATTTATTTTACTTATCGAGTTTATTGAGTTTGCTATTTAAGAGTTTATTACTAAATTTATTAATACAAATTAATTAGTCGGCAAAATACATAATATATGATATGTAATGGAAGAGCGAAGTTTTCTGTCACAGGTATTGCTATACCTCCTAGAGGACCTCTACAACTTGCATTGTAAAATGTGTTTTACTAAATATCGACGGGGCTTTGGCGACAATTCCCACATATCCACTGGTTTGATCAGAGACGAAGCAACAGATCGGGCAGTCACCAGCTAACTACGTAAATCTCACTACAGCTGCACGATGACAGAGAGCGTCGAATAACAATGGAATAAAGTATTCAAAACTTATTTGTTTTTCTGCAGGTCAGAATAAGCGAGGACGATGCTTCCGCATTTAGCATCAACCGCTTCACTGCTGACAAAGATCCAGGTAAATCATACATACATTTTATCACGTCTTTATCCGTTACGGGGTAGACAGAGCCGATACAATATAATACTAACATATAGACTACCAACCTTATACGAAAATATTGAACCAACTTAGGTCTGTTAAAAGCAGTAGACCGGTTAACTGTGGTAGTTAGTTCCACTAACTGCCACTATGGGCGGCGGAGAGGGCGCTGCAGTGAATAGTTACAGACTTTTCCACCTGTCACTAGATGGCGTTAGCCTAAACTTGGAGAGGCGATACGACTGTAAATAAGGTCGTTCTGAACCTTATTTATCTCGCAAAATACTTAAATTAGGAGTTTCAAATCTAAGTAATATGATTTGTGACTATTTCATCTCCAAAAATTGAAGATGAAAACACGTTTTGATAAAATTTTCTCGATAGAAATATTTTTTGAAAAATGGAGTTCATTCGCAGAGTTTTTGTTATTGTAGCTCAAATGCGACGAATGAAATAATGATTTTTAGACTAAAAGATAGGTTATTAGTAATTCATCAAAATGTAAATATGAAAATACAATTAACCGGTCTGATTTTGTATAAAATAGAAGTAACGAATTTGGCGCTTACGTTTTTTTTTTTGAGCGACTAGAGACTATCTCTTATCTCATCATTTACGGGCTAAACCGCCAAGCGCTATCCCTTGCGCGCACTTGATCAGTCCTTTGCCGAGCGAAGGTACCAAACATTTGAGTCCTCGTCTTAACCATAGAGATAAAATAATCCTGGTTTTAACTCATCAATCGCGAGAAACGCAGACACAACTGATTTTCTATTGTTATGCGGCCCGATCGTGCCACTTGGCAGTTGATAGGTATATAAGCCAAAAATATATATTAAATCTGAAATAAGATATTTCTCATGAATACTGGCAAGCATACTAATAATATGGTGGATACATTTGTAAACTTCGATCACCAATATTTACTTACAGAAAATAAGACACTTCATCTGAAAAAATCTTATTTCGTTCTATATTTTTGCAAGTTTTGAATACACACTGCGGCATCGTGACATGTATTCGCGTTGGCTGTGTTATGCGTCTATTACACCACACGGTATTCAGTCAGACTAAGTCTAACTAGCGTAGTGTAATAAGAGTTAGACCGTCTTACTCTGAATTCAGTCAGCAAGATCGGGCTCGGCGAGGCTAACTGGCTTAGAGTCTGAATATCGAGTAGTGTAATAAGCGTTAGACCGTTCAGTCTGCGCTCGCATCCCAAGGGAGCAGACGTGCGCGTGCGCCACGTATATTTTATTCATATTAAGTGTGTCTTGTCTTGTTTGCGTTACCTTTACAATAATGGCGCGAAGTAAAGAAAAATAATCTTTCATATGAAACGATTATGAAGAAATTTAATGGGACCAAATTTTAAGCATAGGTACTCTTTAAAAAAAAGAACAAATAACAGTTTTAAAAATTGGTTAAAAAATGACGGAGTTCTTAGGTAACAAAAATTAAAATAAATACAACCAAATTGATATTAACCTCTCCTTTTTTTTTTAAATCGGTAGAAAATTATTATTAAGCATGATTGCATGCTAGAGTTGTACCATGAGATGCCATGTTTATGACAAAATAAATCATCAAGGTTATTTGAATAAATAATTACAAAAGAAACATGTATTTTTGCTACGGCAAATTTTTTGGGCTTAGAAATTGCAGGTGCCATTACAACCGCCAACGTCGACGTCTTGCGTGCGAATGAGCAAGCCCGCGTTTTTCAGTCTAGTGTAATAGCGAGCGGTCTAATTAGACTCGAAGACAGACTGAATACCGTGTGCTGAATAACGCGTAGTCTAATAGGCGCTTTACCGCTTGGAGTGAGCTGTTATTTGCCGAGCCGTTTTTCATGTGCTGACCCGACATCTAGTTGGTATTGTTGATCGAAGGTTGTAAATAAACCTAAGGCGCCATCTATATGGTGAGCCTAAAAAAAATCGTAGAAATTGGTGTTGGGACCCCATGACCGAGATTAAGGTCATAAGCACACAAGTTAAGCGTGTAAGCAGGCGTAAAGGTGAAAACGGAATCAAAATAGTGATGGTTTGCTAGCCGCATCGCCACGTATTGACACGATTCCTCCCTTTTTGACCAAATATTTTCCAATTTTTTCTTATGACATAGTGCGGCAAACAAGCAAGCGTGTCACCTGTTGGTAAGCGACCACCGCTGCCCATAGACTACTGTAACACCTGGGGTGTGACCTCAGAATAATTACTTAAGTGCGGTGTGACAAGATCGTTGCCAGCCTTTTAAGAAAATATAGACTCGTTTTTTGATGGATGTCGTATCGATTCGGGAATACCGCCGCAGGCAGTTCATTCCACAGTTCGGTCGTACGTGGCAGGAAGTTTAAATGATAACATCTGTGAATGTATTCTTTATTTCTAAAACTCCGAACTGGTTGCCTATTTATAACTGACTAGCTTTCGCCCGCGGCTCTGCCCGCGTTAATGTCGATCCCTCGGGAATAGTACTTTTTCCCGGGATAAAAGGTAGCCTATGTCCTTCTCTGTACTCCAGAGAACTTGTATGCAAAATTTCGTGATGATCGGTTCAGTAGTTACAACGTGAAAGCGTAACAAACAAGCAAACAAACAAACAAACTCACTTTCGCATTTATAATATTAGTTAGGATTAAGTAACTAGCTTGCGTCTGAAGCTTCGATCGTGAGTGTCTATCGCTTGAGAACGAGGTATCTCAAGTGCTTGACCGGTGTTTGCAAGAGTTGCTTTGGGTACGCATGCCCAGCCTCCCGAGCTGTACTTGCTTACTCTTATTAAATTAAGAAATAAAATTTCATGCGAGCGGGGCATGCGATTGAACCAGCGACCTAAGTCTATGTACGACCTACGCTCTGCTACAGCATGATTCAACTTTGGCGCCGAAATCCACCACATCTCTACCGCTTGTTCCGCTTGTACACGGAACGGGACACATTTTCGTGCGTACAGCTGACGTTATCACGTTAAAAAAGCTGCAGCCAGTCAGAACAGCCTCATTAAATACTGCAAAATCGAATATTACCACAAATACGTTGCCGGACCGTCGGTCGCCTGGTTTGGCATGTGGAAATAACGCCCTACTTTCAACTTCCATTATCGACAGCTCGCATTATCACGGATATTTAATAGAATTGGTTTCACTGGAATTTGAAATATTAGTCAGATATATAATATCGAGCCCTGCCTATTCCGATGTAGGTAGTTTGATTGTACCGATAAAAAGCTTGTTAAAATAAAAGCGCGCGACGCGACAAGTGTCGCTGTCTATCTACACTAATATTGTAAAGAGGAAATATTTGGTTGTTTGTTTGTTTGCATTGAATAAGCTCCTATACTCCTGGACCGATTCGAAAAATTATTTCACCATTAGAATCCCTCAATATTCTTGATGAACATAGGCTATAGAAGAAATACCTATCCCGTGCAAAGCCGGGGCGGGCCGCTAGTTTTATATAAAATGATGAAATGATGCACGATACTGCCGCCGAACTTCAAAGTCAAACTTTACGGTATCCTACTACAGAGTGCTACGGCATAGCACTTTATCAATATACCTCTACTAGTTGAGCTTTGGCTGATTTCTATACGACCCCTACGCCGTAGCTCCGATGCACTTAGCTCTACAAAGTTAACCAGTAGTTCGGAGCACTCAGCTCTAAGAAGTTAACCAGTAGGTTAACTTCGTAGAGTGCTAAGGAGTTGGGTGCTATTTATGTTATTGCCAACAAATAACAAGTATATTCAGTAAAATAAAGTTGTTATTTGTTGGAAATAATATCCTCTCGTATGTGGGGCTCAATTTTTCTTACCCCCTTTATATCTTATCTGTAATAAACAATTTATTTATTATTTATCTCTGTGGCGTAGGGACCTTAAAATAGTGCTGACTTTTCATTAAAATTCTCTTATTATAATTTGAACCCAGTAAAGAATATTGAAAAAGCCTTACAAATTCAATATAATAATGTTCTTTCTCTCTATTATCCATATATACGTACCTCCAGAACAACGTTATATATCTTTTAAAGGTTCCGTACACAAAGGGTAATGGGACTCTATTACTAAGCCTCACATAGCTATATCCTTTGAACCGTAATAGCTAGAAACTTGAAATTTTTAAAAATATGCCCTTAGAATCATCATCATTGAAGCCGTTAGAAGTCCATGCTGCTGGACAAAGGCCTCTTCCAGGATTTTTCGTTCCATGGGAGGATGTTGCAAAACTCACCACGCTTGGCGAGCGCAGTTTCTTTGACTTCTTGTGGTTCCGAGGCTGCGAAAGCACCTTTGAGCCGGCAAGGATAGGAATTTATTGGGTATGGAAAGGGGATGAAGGCATTGGGATATGTACAAGTACTACTCACCAGATTAAAGCAATGGGAAAGCCTGTACCCACAATCATTATCCTGCTCAACGCTAGCCGAAAAACTTCCACCGGGTTGCGGTCTCCCCTGGGCAGTTTGGAAGTCGCTGAACCGACTCCGGGCTAATGTAGGGAGGTGCCGAGAAAACCGGGTTAGGTGGGGTTTTTCCGGCAACAACACATGTGATTGCGGCGATATTCAATCTATGAGCCACCTTTTGACGTGCCCTAAATGCCCCTCTCAATGCACACAAAAGGATCTAGAGGAGGCAAATGACAGGGCAGTGGCCGTGGCCACATATTGGGCAAAATTACTATAATTATTAAAAGACATTACGACTCGAAAAGAAGAAGACTCACTCGGATGTAACGGAAAACCAAGTAGCAACTCAGGAGGCCGGACGCACGCACCCAATGTCAGACCTGCGACCACTGGACACGCAGTTAAGGATGACACCCCTGATCAGCTAGAATAACAAATAATAATAAAAAAAAAAGTAAATGGTGTTATCCATACAGGAAATGCTCGTGCTCCTGTAGTGGAGACTAAAAAGGACCAGATGATGATACAGGAAATGTGCCTTTTGGGAGCTTTTTCTTTAGTCTGTCAATGGGCCAAATATTTAAAACACAGATAATTAAAACACAGTTCAAGAAAAAGTTTGGTTAACCTCGAGAGACGTCATATGGATATACGATACTTATACAATAGTTTAGTTCCTTGTATGTCCCCATATAAGAAATGTGGTTCTTAGGCTATTTAATATTGAACGGTGGTATGGAGCCCTTAGGTCACTTGGCTCATCATGTCACACAGGAGGTTCTGGGTCCAATCCTCAGTCGGGTCTAATGGTCTTTTTCAGGATGATCTGGGTTTTTGGATGTTTATCTATATTGTATTTATTTTATATAATACTACGTTGAGTTAGTATCCTATAACACAAATTTCATGCTTACTTTAGAGCCAGCTCAATAAGTATGATTTGTCTGTATATATATAAAAAAATACCCAACGCGCAATTGCCCGTTTTTTAGCTGACGTTACGTTTTTGGTAAAACAATTTAGTCTACAACTTTTTCTAAACTCCTTATTACTACTAGTCGCTACGGCATAGCACTTAGCTCCACAAAGTTAACCTAATCAATAAACTTCTTAGTTATTGAATATAACAATTTAGCCAAAATAATTTAATCCGTAACTCAGGCTAAACTTCTTATTGCTACGAGCCGCTACGCCGTAGCACTCAGCTCTACGAAGTTAACCTAATCAATAAACTTCTTAATTATTGAATATAACAACTTGGCCAAAATAATCTAATATATAACACAGGCTAAACTCCTTATTGCTACGAGTCTCTACGGCATAGCACTTAGCTATACGAAGTTAACACAATCAATAAACTTAATATTTGTTAAATAAAACAATTAAACCAAAACAATCTAGTCCGTAACTCAGGCTAATCTAGACCGTAACTCAGGCTACTTCTGATTGCTACGAGCCGCTACGCCGTAGCACACAACTCTATGAAGTAAACATAATCAATAAACTTAATATTTGTTGAATATAACAACTAAACCAAAACAATCTAGTCCGTAACTCAGGCTAATCCTGATTGCTACGAGCCGCTACGCCGTATCACTGAGCTCTACGAAGGAAGATTTGAAACATAATGAATAAACTTCTTATTGGTTGAATATAACAATTTGGCTCAAATAATCTAGTCCGTAACTCAGGTTAAACTCCTTATTGCTACGAGCCGCTACGCCGTAGCACTCAGCTCTACGAAGTTAACATAAATAAATTAATAATATAAAATAAATAAATAAATATATACGGACAAATCACACAGATTGAGCTAGCCCCAAATTAAGTTCGAAACTTGTGTTATGGGATCCTAACTCAACGATACTATATTTTATAACAAATACATATATAGATACACATCCAAGACCCAGGCCAATCTGAAAAAGATCATTTTCCATCTTGACCTGGCCGGGGATCGAACCCGGTCACTCCGTGTCGCAAGCTGGCGTGTTGACCACTGCGCCACGGAGCTAGTCAAACATAACTTCTTATTGGTTGAATATAACAATTAAGCCAAAATAATCTATTAAGTCTGTAACTCAGGCTAAACTCCTTATTGCTACGAGTCGCTACGCTAGCACTCAGCTCTACGAAGTTAACCTAATCAATAAACTTCTTATTACGAGTCTCTACGGCATAGCACTTAGCTCTACGAAGTTAACACAATCAATAAACTTAATATTTGTTGAATATAACAATTTAATTCCTGATTGCTATGAGCCGCTACGCCGTAGCACTCAACTGTACGAAGTTAACCTAATCAATAAACTTCTTATTTGTTGAATATAACTAATTCAAAACAATCTAGTCCGTACTCAGGGTACTTCTTATTACTACAAGCCACTACGGCGTAGCACTCAGCTCTACGAAGTTAACCTACTCAATAAACGTCCGCTCTTGATACTGCGCGTCCATTTAATCAATATACCCACTTATTGTTAGAAAGTTCAAGTATTTCCACAGTTGGCTGAATTTAAAAGGCAACCACGAACATGAAATTCGTGTTTACATAGATATGGCTCACGCCACGATCCAAAGTGAGGATTCGCAAAGCAAAAAATTATAAAATTTTAAATAACCATTATATTTCAAAGTTGGTCAATCTGTTTGACGAACATTTGAAGAACACACATACTTTTACGTATTTTTCCCTTGCGGGGTAGATAGAGCCTAGGTCTTTAAGACATGTAGTTGGAAAACGGAATTAAAATAGTGGGTCGCTAACCGTCAAATCGCCTTCTAACATGATTATTAAATAAATTAATTAAAAATAAAAGAAATCTTTATTTCCTCTTCACAATTGGAGTTTGTTAATCAAGCTAGGTTCTTTATCGCTAAGTTAGCTAATTTCGACACTCCAGCCTTCGTGAAGAGGCTAGTTCCTGAAATAGGTCCCTGTGGGACCTGTGCTACAGGTAACTAGGCCCTCCCTCGAAAATAATTAAGTGTCAAGAGTTGCAGACAATTACATATGCTTAGGTACTTATATCATAGTCATTATAATGGGAGTAACTTATTTAAATAGGAGATAAGAAAAAAAAAAGAAGAAGGGGCTGCATACACACCGTGATTGTACGGGAAAGTAAAATACATGATTTCTCAGATTTTCACCCATTCCCTTGATTGGGTTCGATCAACGCGGAAAGGCGCACTAGGTTTATTTCTAACTATTTCAAACTAGCATGGAAGACAATTGTATCAATAAAATGCATATTTTGCCTCTTGAACTCTTTTATACTGATAGAATGAGTATGATTCCCAAAGGAATAAACTTGGGAACGGCAATGATACGAGCATGCGATATCTGGGGACAATGCCCCTGTGATGACACATTTATTAGGAACTGCGTTTGTTTATTTGTTTGTATCGGCTCATCTAGAATAAATTATAATGGTTTCTGATGTTTTCGCGATTGTTACACATTTAAATAAAATCACTTTATTATGGTCTGTTCAGAAGGTTTATGGAACTGCACATCCTTCAGAGCTGTATGTGACCCCTGACCGCATATACTCTATACTCTCGACTGGCGTCGAATTTTATATAAAAATATATGTCAACTAACTGATTTCTACTTGTAGTTAGTAATTAGTAATAGTTTGTATGGGTTTAAATTGCCTGAAAATAAATGTTTTTTTTTTTAATATTTTATGGCGTATTACATTATTTTTACACCTAACGTTTCGAAAACATTACAGTTTTCATGGTCGCAGGTAGACTAAGTTGACATTCGTCTATTGTGTAAGACAAATTTCAACTTAGTCTAGTAATATACGCGATAATACCGTATTAAAGTGATTTTATTTAAATAGTAAATAATTCAGTTGTCAATCCACACTTTCGTACTAAAATTATAAATGCGAAAGTAACTTTGTCTGTCTGTTACCACTCCGCACTAAACTATAAAACCAATTGCGATAAAATTTGATACGGAGACAGTTTGAGGCCAGGTATAGGACATAGAGTACCTTTAATTCAGGAAAAACGTACTTTGGCGGTGATCGAAGCCGCAGGCAAAAGCTGGTAAACATACACATACATAGTATCACGTCTTTTTCCCTTACGGGGTAGACAGAGCCTAGGTTTATAAGACCTGAAGGCCACATTCAGCATGTTGGTGAGCATTAGGTGGAAAACGGAATCGCCTATTAACACGATTCCTCATATTCTACCCATTCCCTCGATAGGCTTTACGATCTGCGCGGAAAGAAGCTGTTACATTCTACGTTTTTTCTTTTCTCCCAGACCAGCATGGAAGAGAAAACCTAGTATATAAACTATTCTTGTTACACGTGTTCAAAAACTATATTTGATCGCTAGTTTTTGGATGGAATGCAGTAAGAAAGTATAAGTACCAGTAAAAATACCTACTTGTGACTTCAAAGAGAAAGGAGGTTATCAATTCGGTTTTTTTTAATGTTTGTTACCTCAGAACTCCGTCATTTATAAACCGATTTTAAAAGTTCTTTTTTTTTGTTTGAAAGGGTGTGCTTTCAAGTTGGTCCCATTGTTCAGTTTCATCACAATTGGTTCAGTAGTTTGATTGAAGTCGGATGTTTAAATGAAAGATCATCTTTGAAAATATTTAACCTCAACGCATTCAGACACTTGTAATTTTTTTTTACTCGGCTGTATCTAAAATAGAGACGAGATAACACAACGAAAATAAAATTATACGATTATTTATTGTGTACGTGAATAACAGTATACACTTTAACCATATATTCCATTTCAGCGGCGACCGAAGGCATGCTCCGGACAGGGCGGTACTACAAGGGAATTTATTGGCCCTCCATCACCAACAGTTTTAAGGTACAAGCCAAGTGTGGAGTGCATACACAGGATAAATATTCTCTATGGCTTCACATTTATAATTATTTTCACAGACTCATTAACGTCAGAACAATAACCTTATTATAAGCATAGATTTTTAAAGAATGTGTCTGGTTATAGGAGATTTCCTTCCTTAGTTTGTTATACAAACGAAAAAGGAAAGCGTGCTTTTTATGCTTGTGCTTTTTAAAAGCGCATATTTTTTCTCTTTTCAATAAAATACTTGCTTTGCGTTGTCACAAAGTACGCAAGCAGACTGAAATTTAACCTAATTTAACCTTTTAGTATCTATGACTTCTGCCGTTGACGCTTTGACGAAACGAATGTTTTTTTTTCGTACAATGCTAATAAAAACCTTGTCTTATGTGAGACACACTAAAATTTATCAAATCGCTTAGAGAATTGACGTATTAACTTTTTTCTTGTTGAGAAATCTCAAAGTATTTTATTCAGTGTGCTTCTCGTTGTCACGTTAACGTAAATTGAATAAGCATGTAAAGGAAAAATTTTGAAAAGTTTGTGCTTTTTTAAAAACAAGACTTTTGAAAAATCGTCCTTGCCACAGCGATCTTTTGGATTAATTTGTTTTGCCTACCTTAACATATGAATACTGAAAAAATATAGGTATTGTTCGAATAATTAAAGTTTTTACCAACGGAGATAAGGTCATTTAAATAAGGTTAATTGTTAATTTTCGTCTCGCTATCAAAAAAAACTAATTGTTGTTGGATTATTATACATATATAGTTTCGAAGTTTTCACACTAAGAGTTTTATTTAAATAAAACTTTAATTAATATAGTCACATTAGGTAGATATATATTCTTTTAAATAAATGGTTACGTGCGGGTATCCAATCAATAAATATAAGCAGCTGTGACCTTTTTCGTAGCTATAAATAAAAGTATTTAATTTGCCCTTTCAGGATGAAGCCGTAGAAAATTCTTATCAACGATACTCCCGAAGACAAAGACAGAAATCTCTCATCATGGTCAACGTAGTAGACTTAGCCCTTAAGGTAAGTACTAAAGGGTGTATTTATTATGTGCCTAATCATCATAGTGTCAGAATATTATTAGGTTAGATCGGTTCCCTGCCGAAATAAGTTAGAGTATCGATGTCTCTACTTCAATATCTTTTAAGTTTTTGCTCCAAAGTGCCTTATAAACAGAATATTATGACACTTACTTATGGTAGGTGATGCCATGAATATGTTTCAGACTTACAACAGAGCTTTAATTTAGCACATTGCTGCACAATATGGCATTTAAGAAAAAAACCCAAACGTGTTACGCGTGTGCACAACTCACTACTCTAAAACGCAGTCACGTTTTAGAGAAATAGGCTAGTTTCCTGGGTCATAATAATAAGTCCGTCAATTAGATAATCAAAAAATATTGGACACATATTTTTTCTTGTGTCAAATAAACAATCCTTACTAATATTATAAATGCGAAAGTGAGTTTGTTTGTTTGTTTATTTGTTTGTTTGTTTGTTTGTTTGTGACGCTTTCACGCCGTAACTACTGAACCGATCATCATGAAATTTTGCATACAAGTTCTCTGGAGTGCGGAGAAGGACATAGGCTACCTTTTATCCCGGGAAAAAGTACAATTCCCGAGAGATCGACATTGACGCGGGCGGAGCCGCGGGCGAAAGCTAGTAAATAATAAAGATAAAGCGCGTCAAACTTCAGGAGTGGGGGCTCGTGACGTCAAAGTTTGCTAAAAATTGTAGCAAACTATGACGTCACACGGAACTCCAAAGTGCCTTATAAACAGAATATTATGACACTTACTTATGGTAGGTGATGCCATGAATATGTTTCAGACTTACAACAGAGCTTTAATTTAGCACATTGCTGCACAATATGGCATTTAAGAAAAAAATCCAAACGTGTTACGCGTGTGCACAACTCACTACTCTAAAACGCAGTCACGTTTTAGAGAAATAGGCTAGTTTCCTGGGTCATAATAATAAGTCCGTCAATTAGATAATCAAAAAATATTGGACACATATTTTTTCTTGTGTCAAATAAACAATCCTTACTAATATTATAAATGCGAAAGTGAGTTTGTTTGTTTGTTTATTTGTTTGTTTGTTTGTTTGTTTGTGACGCTTTCACGCCGTAACTACTGAACCGATCATCATGAAATTTTGCATACAAGTTCTCTGGAGTGCGGAGAAGGACATAGGCTACCTTTTATCCCGGGAAAAAGTACAATTCCCGAGAGATCGACATTGACGCGGGCGGAGCCGCGGGCGAAAGCTAGTAAATAATAAAGATAAAGCGCGTCAAACTTCAGGAGTGGGGGCTCGTGACGTCAAAGTTTGCTAAAAATTGTAGCAAACTATGACGTCACACGGAACTTCAAAGGGCTATATCTTTATCATTTTTCGTTTAATCGACAAAAGAAAAAGTGTCCAATATTTTTTGAATATCTAACTGACGGACTAATTATATTTTTTTAGGAAACTAGCCTATTATAAGTTTGAACAAAAAGCGTTTTCACCTGCAACGCCCGCAGGCCCTCCATACATCTCTGTGCTAATTATGGACCAGACACGACTTTAATTTTCTATGAACATTAGTAAAAACATACAGATAACTGATGTTCCTCACACTCGCAGGTACACATTTTTATGACTGGCTCTTTACTCGCGCAAAGAATTGCAATTGCTATTTATCGGGGGAATACAGCTAGTGATCTTGGCACTATGCCACATGGGCAACACCTTAGTTTAGATATTTAGATTTTAATTGTTTTATATTTAATTTTTTTTTAGTTTTTAGTATGAATATAGTAAGGTTTATTTATGTGTAATTTAATTTAAGTTAGTTTATATTATTCGTAGGTAAATGTTAGAATTGTTGAAGGTACTTTTAAATAAAGATTTATTATATAGTAAAAAGATATGATTCATGTTAATTTGCAAGTAAATTTAAGGAAGAAGTGAACATGTGTATCGCTTACGCGTGTTAAGTAACAACAAGCAAGGTTTATTTTTAGATTATTAATCTTAACAAAGCGTGTCATAAAATATCTCGATCTCCTCTGAGACCCAGATAGCTGGTTACGCAGTTAGCCCCTGTTGCCATCGTATTGTGACTATTAAGCTATTTAGAAAAAAAGCTATTTAAAAAGAAAAACAACGTTTATTTAGTATAAAACATATAAATAAATAAAATCAACAAGAAACAAATACAATCAAGAACAATCCTATCTTTAGGTTCATACCAACATGTTCCCCGCTCAGCATATGTTGTGGCGTGACCCACAACGCTGTCTTCCGTGGACGCCATAGAAACAAATTTATAGATAATTAGTGAATTAAATAGAAATAATAGAAAATAAACACATTGACAAATAAGAAGTAGTTTAAGTTAATGATAAGGCTAGTACAAATAATCTTTTTCAGACGCTTTTGATTGTACCGCTTGAAAAGTCTGACACGAGTATCGGCCACTAACTCAAACATATTACTTGTATATTAGGTAAATAACTACACCTTGTATCATCATCTCAGCCACAACAAGTCTACTGCTGGACATAGGCCTCCCCCAAGGATTTCCAATACGACTAGTTGGAAGCTGCCTGCATCCAGCGTCTTCCTGCGACCTTGGTCAGGTCGTCGGATCACCTGCCGGCCTATCTGCTAACTTAGTGTACAACGTTTTGATAGTTACTTCAAAGTACATTACGTTTTATATATCTTAAATAAAAATAGTCAATCATACGAATTCGGCATTGTTGTACACTAAGTTAGTAAAGTTGGTCGGTGTCCAACGCTGCGTGTCCAACGGTACGTGGTCGCCATTCGAGAATCTTTCTGCACCATTGGCCGTCGGTTCTACGCGCTATGTGCCCCTTGTATATTTGGCAAATGACCACGAGTCTTCCAATGCCAATCAACTTTGAGAAATAAAATACCTAAATTGTTTTCCAGATTTGCCTGTCCATCATCTACACCACGGCCAGCCAGAGTACCAGCAGTGAGTACACATTTTAACGGACAGCTTTAGGCTGATAACGAACACGCCATTATCTAATGCTGATAAGGGAACGATGGAAAATCCGCCTACCTAGCTTGATTCACAATGTTTTGTTTTGGGGTTCACATAAAAGTTATATCTACTTTTTCCCCTATTCTGGCAAATACCGAAATGAATTATGTGTTTGATCATAACACCGACTGAAAAAAATGGCTATAAACTAACTTAACGTAAACATTTATTTTCATACTAGCTTTCGTCCGCAGCTCCGCCCGCGTCAATGTCGATCCCTCGGGAACAGTACTTCTGGATGTACCCTTTGTCGTTCTCCGTACCCCAGATAACGTGTATGCAAAATTTCATGATGATGGGTTCACTAGTAAAGGCGTGAAAGCATGTACAAACTCACTTGCGCATTTATAATATTAGTAAGAATAAGGATAAACTAAAAAAGTTTCTCCTTTACAAAGACAATGTAATTTTTTGTAATGTTGTATAGCAAACACTCTTCCATACTCGTATATAAAATATAGTTTATTATATTTTTATTTTAGTTGTCTAACCACCAGACTAACGATATTATATATGACTGAAATGTTGTGCCTTCGGTTCTCATAATACGGAAGGGAATATCATTTTATCCGTAAGTAAAATCTGACGGGACATGAAGAAGAAATCATTTTGGAATTGTGTTAAAAATAAGCGTAAATGAAATAGGTATTGACAGATATATTTTTAACACGTTGCAATAACACCAATGCACAAAAACCGGTTAAAATGAGATTTTGAGATTGTGACACACCATAAATCTCATATGACCAATCTGCTTACATGTCATATATAACCAATACCTATCTACGGTTTGATTTATGAGTCAATTCAATCAACGCATGCAATTCTTTTTTAAATCTATGCATCAACGTATATATTCTTTGTCAATGGTAAGTGCAAATTATATAACGATCTACCCAGACTATTTTATTTGTAAATATATATTAATTATTATTTATTATTAAACTGTAGCGTTAGTTAAATTATTTTTAATTTAATTTGTATATATATTTGAATAAATACGTTCTAAATTTAAAAAAAATATTTTTTGATTTTTTAAATTACAGTCACTTGTTTATTAGCCCACCTATACGGTAAAGCCCAGACAGGGAGGCCACACATTATTTCGCCCGCTATATTTGTACCTATATGATGTTATGTCCGTATAGGAATATCTTCTAAACTACAAGACTGACTTCAAACTGTTTCCTATAAGTGTGCATTTGTTTAAAATAGATGCTCCATTAACACAAACAAATAAAATTCTCCTAAAGGGAAGCGCCAGCGATAGAATCTATTTATGCTTTGATTTATGCAGGTACAAACCACGAGAATAATTTTCAAGTCAAGTGGAGAATCGTGTCCATGATCGTAAATATGTGTCTAGAATACCAGACATAGAAATTTGTCTGAGAAGAGATAATATTAGCAATCAATCTTTTTGATCTCACCGGTAAGAGGGTGAAGCTACGATCTCGTATTATCTTATTATTTACTAAAAAGATCTGTATTTTGCTTTAAATTCCGCTAATCGTAGAAGAGTAGTAAAATATTTGTACCTTAGGTATAATAATTATTAAGTGCATATCTATAACAAATGTCAATTATGGGAATTTGGTAATGAACTAATTTCAACAGTGCAAGGTTATATGGAACTACGATTATGAATATTTATTAATATATTTGCGAAACTCGTAATATGCTAGATAACAATTTATATAAGAATTATTATTCTCGGAAAAAGTAAAAGTGCTTAATGGAAACAAGCGTAAAGGGATTATTATAAATTCACGTACATTAAATTGATAGATGTAAACTATCTAGTCCTATTTTCGTGCCTTCATACATAGCCTTTGTTCTTGTAACCTCTTAACTAACCCATACAGAGTGGCAACTAGTTACTACGTATATGTACCTATAAATCAATACTTCCATACTAATATGATAAATGCAAAAGGAACTGTCTGCCTGTTTATCGCCTTTTGACGCTTCTACTTTTCAACCAATTTGGATGAAATTTGGTATGGAGGTAGGGGCCCGGGGAAGGACATACCCTTAATTCCGGGAAATTATACTGTTTCCGAGGGATCGGCAATGACGCGGGCGGAGCCACGGGCGAAAGCTAGTTAAGAATAATTGCAAAGATTGACTTAACTATTTTGCATACTTATATGGTGAAACATATGATACTAGGTATTAATTTTCTTAATTTTCGTGATTATCATCCGTACCAAATTTACCATGTTTATTACAAATAAATATATTTCTATTGTATTTCTTACATTATGAATTCTATGGTCACTTAAATAAAAAATCATTTATTCATTCATAATAGGTATAATAGGTATATATAAGACAGGTGTTTACGCCGTTGAATAACATTTTCTAGACGTTCTAGAGCAGGAGTCCGCCGAGAACATTGCTAGCACCGTGGCATTCATCTTCATGAACGTAGCCGTGTGTCTCCTCGGCTGGTGGCACTGCTTCGCGAACAACTACCTGCATTGGGCGGCTGCGGCTACTTGGATACTACTGGTCGCTCAAGGTAGTCCCTACCGTCCTTAATTTCCCTTTTAACCTCAGTTTATCATCGCTACACATTAAGCTGAGTCCAGACATGTTCTTTTGTCCGTCCGTACCCAGCTTTAGATACAAGCTGCCCCAATTTATCTACTTGAAATGCCACTATCCTTCCTCATCTAGAGTCAACATTGCCATTTCCTAGATATGCCATACTGGTCTCCAACATTCACATTGACCCACACAAACTGGTTTCCTAACATAGCTTCTTTTTCAAACATTAGATTGATTACCTTATATAATTCAGTACGTCTCGAACTACCCATAGTTAAAAATTTACATAATATCAATATTGTTCGTAATCACTATACCATAGAAATTGAATAAGTATTAACTGATTCAAACTGTATCTGGTTTTCCTTTTCTCAATTTCATAGGCTTGATCAGAAAACAAATGTTGTTCGTATTAATGCTACAAACATGAACTTGTAAACACTGTATAGCCTTAATTTCACCTTATGTTAGAATGACCAAAGGCAAGATTAAACTGGAAGATTATTTCAATTCTTTTTCTCATCACACTCGATAGTAAGACTAATAAATAAATAAAATGAACCTTTATTGCCGTAACATAAGTATCTACATGCGAGTTCTTTATTCCAACAATATTAACTTAGATAGTTGTGTCTGCAACTGATTTTTCTTCTACAGCTTGTCCTTTGACAAAGTCTCCTCCAAAGCTGTCCATTTCATCCTACCTTTTGCAATACGTGTCCATTCTGGACCCACTTCCTTCTTGATTTCGTTTTCGTATCGTTTATGGTTTACCTTCCAACCTTTACCAATTTTACTAGCTAGCGGGTATCACTCCGTTACTAAACTCGTACACTTCTCTTTTTCTACTCTTATCTTTGCAAGACTAATAGAAATCATTGAATATTTTATGCATTCCGTCTTTTTGTTCTTGTAGGGCTAAGTGGCAAGGGCATCGGTTTCCAAGCGCCCGAGAACCAAGCGTGGTATATGCTGTTCATCGTATTCGTTCCGTACGCTATGCTGCCACTATCCTTGGGCTGGTGCATCGTCACTGGGTTGTTATCTTCTATCACCCATGTTCTGACCACTCCCGCCAAGATAACGGAGTTGATGGAACAGAACGCGTGTGCCGTAAGTGTATCTATAGGTATAATAAATTCGAACTCCAATCCACGCACACACTACTTCTTCGTCCCTCAATGAGCAATATATAAAACAGCTGAATGGTGTGATTTTTGGTTTCTGACATCATTTTTATAAGATTTAAACTTACTCCGTGATTTGAACTCACAAGTGTCACGTCTAACAATCTGAGCTAATCCCATGTTGAAAGTCGTGGCGAAATTATCTTTTACTTTGCCACACCTAACCCAACTATCCCATAATTACAAGTGTGGTATATGATTTAACTCCTTTTGTAATCAAATAATATGTAGTAAGTAGATTACGAGTTTAAGTTTTTTCGAGCATTGACAATGATGTATTATCTTAGTCTTATTAAATAAGATATGGTTAAAAAGCTCCACGCAGGCAGGACTTGCGTTTACGCTCTGATAAAATGAGCCACCGCACCTCCGCTTCAATCCTGCACGTCGAAAATTTCCACTATATCTCATTCTTCTTACGTAATCTAACATATCCTTTTATATTTTGTCAGGCGGGCTCATGCAGCACTCGGCTTTTAATCAGCAACGCGCTGCTCTACACCGCCGTGAACTTCGCGGGCATGTACGCCAAGTACCTGGCCGACTGGGGGCAGAGAGAAGCCTTCCTAAAGACCTACAGCTCGATGGTCACGCGGGAGAAGACCAAGCGGGAGAGCGACAGGCAGTGGAAGCTATTTCAGAGTGGTAAGTTAAAATGTAACCTACTAGCTGTTACCCGCAGCCTTGCTTGCGTCAACGACGTTCCCTAGGGAACAGTAATTTTGTCCGGGATAAGTAGCCTGTCCTTTTCCGTACTCCAGAGAACTTGTATGCAAAATTTCATGATTATCGGTTTAATAGTTACGGCTTGAAACCATAACAAACATACTCACCTTTGCACTTATAATATTAGTAAGGATAAGGATAATATAATATTACAAGGATCTTACCGAATGGGGGCAAAGGGAGGCCTTTCTAAAGACCTCCAGCTCGATATGGTCATCGGGAGAAGACCAAGCGCGAGATCGACAGGCAGTGGAAGCTATTTCAGAGTGGTAAAGTAAAATATATCCTATTACTAAGGACCTAGCGAATGGGGGCAAAGGGTCGCCTTTCTAAAGACCTATATCTCCATGAGACCGGATGTGACCAAGAGTGAATGCGAAGGCACTGGAAGCTATTTAAGAGTGGTAAAATAGTAAAAAGCTTTTATTTATTTCTTTAGACAGAGGCTAAGTATATATTGTTCATAATGCCACATTTTGTAGAAAAAACAATACGGGTGCCACAAGGTAGTATTCTCGAGCCACTGCAGTATGAATAAACTAAAATATTTTTGATCGCTGATAATATTTTCATAATTATAGCTTATATTGTTCATCTCTTTCTCCATCTAAACTTACTATCAGTCTCCTATTAAATACTCATTTCATAAGAGAAAAAAAATCAATATCGATGTCTTTAATTTTCTTTTTTCTGTTTCTGTCAGTGATACCTGACTTTTTGGGACGAGAGATCTACCAGCACGTATCCCGTGTAAAGGGCGAGTTCCAGGAGCAGCAATTCAACAACCTTTACATCCAAAGGCACCAGGACGTCTCAATACTATACGCTGACATTAAGGGATTTACAGGTACCTTATATTATTAGCGTAAGAAATTAAAATTACATGGAGGCATCTGTTCTCTATCAGCCCACGTAGAATGGCACGCACGACAACTTCTATCGACTATCGCCTTTCATTTCCATTATATCAAAGTCTTACTCAGCAATATCGGTTGAATTATGGGGTCGAGTCGCGTCAATGTCGATCCCTTGGGAATAGTGCTTTTTCCCAGAATAAAATGTACACTCTTTCTCCGTACCTTAGACAACGGGTATGCAAAATTTCATGACGATCTGTTTAGTAGATAGGGCGTGAAGGCGTAACAAACAAACATACTCTCTTTCGCATTTAAGAGTGAGAGAGCCGGAGGCCCATCGTTCCCCCCCCCCCATGTCCACCTCCCAATGTCCTCCCGCAACTCCTTGAAAGGCCGGCAACGCTCCTGTCACACCCTGCTGTTGCAGATGTCCATGGGCAGCGTTGATCGCTTACCAACAGGTGACACGCTTGCTCATTTGCCGACCTATATCATAAAAAATCATTCTCGTTATTTCAGAGCTGTCGAGTAAATGCAGCGCACAGGAGTTGGTGAAGCTACTGAACGAGCTGTTCGCCCGCTTCGACAGGTTGGCATCGGTGAGGCTCTATTACTTGCTTCGAAATGCATGATACAAGGACTTTTTATTCAACTAAATAGTGATAAACGAGGATCTACATGGCCATAGACGCTTACGCATGTGAAGCAACCCTAAGCGTGATCTCCAGTGGGATGGGTGACCGCAAGTGGCATAAAAATATCTCGAGCTTCTACGTGCCTCGGTAGGCATGTAAAAACGTTAAGCTATGTCGATGCCTTTAGGCAGCTGGGAAAATCTGACACCAGTGTTGGCCATTTACTCACACGAAAAACAAACAAAAAATAGTCAATATTTTTATGTTTTTTTATCTGCATTTACTATGCTATTCTAATGAGAATAGCATAGTAAATAAGTACACTTATTACTTATTCGTAGGATTATATACCGGTCATTCTAATCTAGCTTGAAAAATAAAAAAAATCACGAAATTTTTATAACGTTTATGCTAATGTATTCGTTTTGATATGATTATTAACAATAAAATAATGACATAATTCAAAAATCAACCATTTATTTGAAAAAAATTAAAAACCAAAAAATCGCATACACAGAAATGATCAGTATTTCCACAGAAATGATCAAATTAATAAAAAAATTAAGGGATAATCACTTTCTACTGGTATTTGTAACATAAATGAAAAAAAAACTTCTTTCTTATTAAAATTAAACAATATTCTTAAGAAATAATTTTAATACTTAGTCTCTATTAAATTCTAACCTAATGTACACAGAAATGATAGTCATTTCTGAGTACCTACTATGAGATCTTACGTAGGAACAGTCATTTCAATCAGTCTTTTATTTAAAATTATATTTCAATAGATAATTATTACAAAACTGTTCATATATGAACATTACTTTAATATATATGGCACTAATGATACTAATAATAGAAAAAAAATTGTACTGAAACATTTAATCTTCATCTGAGGTGTCACTGAAAAAACTGTGTTTTATTTTATATTTAGGAAGATCTGGTGATGAAGATGAAGATGTAGGTGAACCGTAACATGATTTATAGAATGAAATGTGTTTCCTATTTATATCAAGTATTCGTGAAGAATCATTATTATTACTTTCATCATTTGTAGGTGGTATAGTTTGCGTATCGAAATCAACATTGGAAGCAACAGAAGATGGTGATGACATAATATCGTCATTTATATTAGCTACAGAGAGGCTGGGCGTTACATTACTGTTAAAAGATGCTGTTGATAGTTCCTGAATATTTTTTTCTACATTAATAACTCCTAAACCATAATGCTCACATATAATTTCAGAAGAACATATCCAACAGCTAAGCCTATTAGCCTTTAAAGATGATGGATTTTGACGATTCCAGACAACTTGGTGTATATTTAACGTACCCTTAAATGCCTTAGCACTATTTAGTTTCAATAGATCCTCTATAGTAACAATCTGTAAATCGTCTATTGGCAAAATATTTATACCTTTACATCGTTCTTTTAAACAGTCTAGTAATGACTCAAAACTCGATACATCTTTTCCAAGAGCCACAATTTGGTCTGCTGTTCTTTTGACACACCCGCCTACTCCATCAGGTGCCCCTTTCCCGTGACCAGCTTCACTGTAGTGCCATATTACACTCTCTACGTCAAGTTTAACAGCAACAAAATGTGCAATGAGGTAAAACATAGATTTGTTGCGGTATTGCGTCACGGGTCCATCGCTAGTAAAATGCATAGTTTTTAAATTGGGAACTTTAAGTTTTATAGTTTCAAGAATAGGAAGCAGGTGTGCACAAATCAGAACAGGATCGTGACGCATATTTTCGGAAATGGTACAGAATGGATTCACTGACATTATTTTAGCAACATTATCATAATAATACAAAACAGACGTATGCAACGTAATTTGAGGTTTTGACCCACCGAAGTGGGCAGATTGTATCTCTTCTCTATATTTACAATTGTAGTTCTCTGAGAAATCTAAATGAAGGAGAGCCCAATCATCTGTGACTTGATTTTTTATTCGATTAATAGCGCGGTATTGATGAAATATGTTATTGATATGTTTCATAAAGTTAGGCAACGAATCTAAAAGTAATTGGCAAAGCACACGTTTTTGAGTGGTTATGGTCTCTTTTATAGGATTAGAATTTTGTTCTTACCTTTAATAACACAGTCTACTTTTTTAGTTACCCATTTTTCATAAACAATAGTGTCACTTGGATTATATTCATTGAATTTTACTTCTAATTGTTTACATTTTCGGCATTTTCTCATCAAACAATCTTCTTGCAATTTACCTTCACAACAAATGCTTTTAACAACACTCATTATCGTAGATTGATCGATTAACTTCCTAAATTTTAAAGATCTTACAATACCTTCTGCATTTGTGTGCACAACGCATAGACAAGTATCACGTTTATTAACGTTAGGTATTAATATCCAGAATGGTCTATATTTGCAAAACAGAGAGTAGGACATTTTTATTTGAACCTCATCAATAAATTTCTTGTATAAATTATAAAGATTGTCAAGAAGAAACCTAATCTGCTTTTTTTGACGTTTTCTAGTTATAGTTACCTTTTTCCCTGCAGTAATTTTACTGCAAGCATCATGTTCAAGAAATCTCTCCACCGCTTTTCTTTTCGATGCAGCAACACTATTACATTTATCATTGACAGTTTTAGTTAAAATACTTTGAAGTTTCATTTGACTTATGTGCAATCTTGTTTTATATTTAGAAACCCTGGCCTCCATTAATTTAAGTTTGCACTTCAGAGTCAAATTTTCCTGTTTTAAAAGACGCCTATTTGCTATCGCTCTTTGTTGACCAGAAAGAGCTCTCGAAGATTGACTTAATGAGGTGCTTGGGCTAGCCGGCGGTGTCTCCGAGATCAAGTTTTCAGTTTGAACTTCTAATGCTTTATTATTTTTTTTCTTTAGACGATACCTTTTTGAAGCCTCTTTCCAGTTTTTTCTTATTATCCTTTTTTCTCTCGGAGTAACATCTGTGATATTTTTTAACAAACCTTGTGCTTTCTTACGTTGATACCTTTCCTTGTCTTTTCTTCGCCGTTCTTCCAAATCTTCTTCAGTCATCTTTTGCCTTGCACGTCGCATACTCAATTTGTTTACGACGCGTTGTTTTTTACGTTTCTCTTCGTCCCTGGCTTTTTTTCCCATGATGAGCTAAAATAAAAACAATTTAATTTACTTAGGATATGTAAAGGTACTTTTGGAAAAATGAAAATAATAAAACGTAATGATTTAACAGTATAGACCATGTGCTATGTTTTTATAATTGTACTCCAACTCTTATTTTTACACACTACACAACCTAAACATTAAGGGAAAAAACTTAGGAATTAATCTAAGAAATAAACAAGACATTTCTATTAATTACACAATAAAATTATCCTTATATCTCCTACCACATAAGTAAATAGTCATTTCTGTGTAAAATCGTCATATCTGTGTACTATCATAACACAGAAATGACGATACACAGAAATGATGAATGTCAATGTTTAACGTGATAGCGGCAAAATTTTGAGGTTATGTTTTGAAAACATCGGATCTTTATTTATTGAAATCAAAAGAGTATACACACAAACTAATAAAATATTTTTAAGTACTTTACTTACCCAATAATTTTCCAATCAGAAATGACGCCTGAACTTTTTGCACACCAGAATTCAACCCATTTACTTAATTTTTCTGTCCGGATAAAAAAATCACAACATTAACACAAAACAGCTGTAATCGGAAAGGTCCAGTGTTGCTGTTACAAAAAAATCGGAACCTCACAAAAAGTATTACCACTCTTTTTATGCAAAAAATACCAAGTATACAGGAATGACTACGAAATATGAAACACAACTTTATCAATATATTTCTGGAAAATTTATTGTCTTATTTTTTTTTTTCTAATTATGTTGCGATTAATAAACATTTTCTTAAAACAAATCATCTACCATTGACTTGAAAAATTGATAAGATATATTTTTTTCGAAAGAAGCAATCCATAACACATTAAATGTTACATACACAGGACATGACGAATCGGTGACATTATTGATTTAAAAAAAAAAATTCTTATAAAAATTAAATGTTAATGTTTGCAGACGTGTAGTTTAATATCCCATCTTTCAAATTAAATTTAATAATTTGAATTTTATTTGATTTTTTTATATAGTTCTAACGTGTTACACTTTTTTACTCATGGATTAGAATGACTCATACTCTTATTAAATTAATGTATATATGTGAAATTGGATATGGAGGAGATTTTCAACGCTAAGTTTCGAAGCGCGGTAGCTCAAATTGCAGAGCGTAGGTCGTACAGAGACTACCCCGCCCGTGTGGAATTTTTTCAGCATATTTTATTTCTTAATCGAATAAGAATTCTTCGTTTTAACTGTCGTCCATATGTACATAACATTGATCTTTAACCTTTCATAAAAATAAATAAACGCTCATTAAAACTATTTTAGTTAAAATCGCATTACACCTGACTTTTAGTTAAAATAGGTTTTGTCAAAGGACAGCGCACAGGAACTAGTGAAGCTACTCATTTCGAGTAGGTGTCACGGTCAATCGACCATGCACCTGGTGTCAGAGTTCTTCGGAACCGCCTCTCGGCCTCTGACGTGGTTCCTCTAACGACTACCAGATGGCAGCCGGGACCACCGGCTTAACGTGCCTTCCGAAGCACGGAATCATCTTAATTATCAGATAATCAGGTGATTCAAGCCTGCAAAGTCCTAACCAAACTAGAAACAACTAAACAAAGTATGCTTCCGGTGGGAATCGAACCCACGACCCCCGGGTCAACAGGCAAACGCCTTAACCACTGGACCACGGAGTCTGTTAGCGTAAGTGAAGCTACTGAACGAGCTGTTCGCCCGCTTCGACAGGTTGGCATCGGTGAGGCTCTATTACTTGCTTGGAAATGCAATAGGAAAGAGGATAAAGATCCTCTTTCCTATTTTTGACATTGATAAAACGACAGTGACAAAACATATTTTAACTAAAATAGCTTAAATAAGCGTTTGTTAATTTTTATGAAAATGTGTTTATTTCATAAATAATTCATGGTTAATAGTGATGTTGTGTGTTTCTTTCCTTTTACCCACAATGAAACGACTAGATCGTAACTAATCAAAAGAAGTAAGTTAAATGTGATGTTGCAGGACAACCATTGTCTGCGAATCAAGCTGCTCGGTGACTGTTACTTCTGCGTGAGCGGACTGCCGGAGAGACGCGATGACCACGCGCACTGCACCGTCAATATGGGCCTTCACATGATCAGAGCCATCCGGGACGTGCGGTACAACGCTCAGGTAACCCACTTCTCAGCGGTACTCCTACTTGGAACCAACCTGGTGGTGAAGAGATAGCTTCAAAAAGAGATTCCTTCAGTAAATAACTTAAAGTGTTTAATTGATTAGACTATTTCTGTCTTACTATAAAACGCGGTACTTTAGAACCTGGTTTAAACCATTATCTGACCAAAATAAGTCGACACTTATCACTTTGACGGTTGGTCGACTGTCAATGTCAATTTATTTTTAACGGATAATGGTTTAGGTAAAGAGGTAAACCAATCAGGTACAAAAGTTAGTCCTCGTCTTATAATAAGACGGAGTCTTTATCTTTATATAGTATAACGAGCTTTTACCCGCGGCTTCGCTCGCGTTAAGTTTCTTACAAACTTTCATCCCCTGTTTTATACCCTTGGGGGTAGAATTGATCGAAATCCTGCCTACGTCATAACATCTATCTGCATGCCAAATTTTAGCCCGATTCATCCAGTGGTTTGGGCTGTGCGTTGATAGATCACTATGTCAGTCAATCACCTTTGAGTTATATATATTAAGAAATGAAGTCGCTTCCGCTGTCTGTTCGCTTAGATTAAACTACTCAACGTATTTTAATGCAGTTTAAAGTAATAGATAGAGTAATTCAAGAGGTAGGTTTACATGTATAATTTGCTGCCCCATATTAGTATCTACATTGCACCCGTGCGAAGCCGGGTCGCTAGTATATGTATGAACCTGTCATTATTACAGAGTTTTGGCACTATTACAGATGTAACTAGGTATAATAATGGTCATTGCCACGAACCATAAACATGTTCTGATGACATAGAGATAAGAATATCCTGCCATTATAGCCTGCATGTGGTAGGTACTAACATATTATCATCATCATGAGCAGTTCACTGTTGGACAAAGGACTCTCCCAAGAATCCTTCGTTCCATGGGATAGGCAGGAGATTTTCGATGGCTACCCATCGAAAGCATTTCACGAAATTTTACTAACCTATCAACTACTGTCATCATGCTTTGATTTTACATTTCGTCGCAAATGCGGAACTTGAAAAGTCTACTTCCCTGTACAGGTAGACTTGGACATGCGGATTGGCATCCATAGCGGCACGGTGTTGTGCGGTGTACTGGGTCTACTGAAATGGCAGTTTGATCTCTGGTCACATGACGTCACAGTTGCTAACCACATGGAAAGCGGAGGATTGCCGGGGTAAGTTTTGAACTTAGAACAAGAGAAAAAGAACGAAGAAGAGTCTACAAAACAAATAGCTTATTTTAGTGTTTACACAGAGCATGATAACTCTTGTGTCAATTTTATTTGCAGCCGCGTGCACATTTCCTCAGCGACGCTAGAATGCCTGAACGGTGCATTTGAAGTAGAGCCCGGTGAAGGTGGCAGCCGCAACTCTTACCTGAAGGAGCATAACCTCTCCACATACCTAATCAAGACAACGGAACTACCCAGGAGGACTCGACATACATCCAAACCTTGGTAAAAAATTAATCAACATTATCTTTTTATTAATTAGTTTTAAAAAAAATATATACTCACTATTTTTAGGACTCGACAGTTAGAGGAATTTTTGAAAGTACTAAAATAATCACCACATTTTGTGAACCGTGATTTGAGAATCACCATCATTCTAAAAATACTTCTGTCCCCTTAGAAGTCCATTAGGAAATTCCTCTCGTGAAGTTCCCTCCAGTTCCCGAGTAAGTTACGGCCGTAATGCCGAACTGTAATGTTGTTTTAAGTTAATAAAGGAATTTACTTTACCTCGACGAGTATGTAATTAATATACGTCGGGACACATGAAAAAAGCTTAAACAAGCCCGCATATATATTTCAGTGCCCAACAGCAAGGCTCATGGGAAACAGCGCCTCGACGGCCGAGCAGCAGCATCGATGAGGAAGTTACTACTGACTGGACGCCGGAGATGCCCTTCCAAAACGTAAGTATATAGACTCAATAAACTGCGACATCTGATAGATTTGTGTACCGGATAGATCCGATAGGATATTGCCATACTCACTTCGCTTGGCAGGCGAGCTGGACTGCTGCCCATCGCAAACATATTTAAGCTGGGAAATTATAGAGATTTGTTAGGTTTGGGAATGGAATAAAAGTTATTGGGATACTACTCACCCATATAAATGGGGGAAAAGCAAGTAGCAGCTCGGAATTTCCACCAAGACCTTTTGAAACTCTTTTGAAGCATATCGTGTCTTCTTGTTGTAACAAACTGTGCATGGTGTTCATAGTAACTGTAGTCTGATTATGATTTGACGTTTGAACAGTATTACTCGAGCAGTGCATCGGGCGTTGTGTGCGTGAGGAGACACCACGATGACTACAGCGATGACCATGACGATGTACCGCAGATATCCGATACCGAGGTGAGGAATAGCAGGTCTTTGGTGAATCGGGTGAATATTTAGGGAAAGATTTCATATTTAAAGAAACTATGCGTAACTGATGCGCAGTCGTGTATGAATGATATTACATCACTATTACACTCTTATCAATCAGTATTTGAAGCCAACCATGAGATGGTTTTCTTTTATGCTGGTCTGGGACTCACAAGTTGCAGTATTCCATGCCTTTGGTCTAAATACTCGTACCAAAATTGTGTAAGGTTTTACAAACATTATTTACATGGATTGAATTTTTTTGCAAAAAATACATTTATGTGACAAACTTTTATTATAAATTAATCCACACTGTAAAGTATTTTCAAAGACAAATCGAATGAGCCCAAACACGATTGGTGTACCTTGTAGTTTAAGAGGTCCGTTGGCCAACTTCCGACTCCATCATCCGACCAGCACAACGAGTCCATTATATTGTATTGTCGCCCGATTTACTTATAAATGCAAAATTTCAGTGAATCAAATTTAACTTGCAAGATTTGATTACAAACATCGGGACAGGTGAAACTACATAAAAGCTTCTAAAAAAGATTACATGCTCATGTCTGCTTACTTTTATGATTGTTTCTAAAAACTGTGTACAAAATAATTTTCACGGGCCATCTGTTCAGGAAGACGACATAATAAACATCGAGATCGGCGTGGGAAGCAACCGGCGCATGCGCATCGAAAACATGAAGCCCTGGTCGCTACACTTCCGCCAGCCCAGCATGGAGGAGCGCTTCGGGAAGCTGGACGCCAAGACCTTCAAGTCCAACGTCATGTGCTGTCTCGTGCTGTGGCTGTTCATTGTGGCAGTCCAGCTAGTTATACACTACAAGTAAGGGTCAGGATCGGTACTTCCTCAGGGCTGATAAGCATGCGAAATCATCAAAAATAAAACATGGTAGACATTCAATCTTATTTTAGTAATCCAAAAAATACGTACCTACCGATTGAGCAAGCCCCGAAATAAGTTCGCAACTTGTGTTATGGGATACTAACAAATACATTTAAAGATGAACATCCGAGATCCAAACCAACCTGAAAAAGATCATTATTCATATTGACCTGGGACCGCCGGTGGCCATAGCTATATTATATTGATTATACAGTTACGGCAATTATTAGTTATGTATTTTGTTTATCCGTCTTGTTGTCTAGCGGAACATGGTTAGTAAAGTGCTCTTATTACCCTCTGGAGTTTTCCTCAACTATCAGAATAGAAGTTGCCGAACTAAGTCCCCTTTTCACTTTCTTATCATTAAAATAAGATCAGGAGATATATGTACAGATCCCAAGACTGGTTCATTTATTTTCTCAGTCATTTTCTGTTTACCTATAAATACTCTTTTCAAAACAGTCCATATATATCTTTTAAGTCCCCAAAATGAATAAACATTAAATTTTCTTTCAACAGTTGCTTGTACCTGGTGATAACCCTGATGGTGATGACCATGCCGCTGGCACTGTCGTTCGCGGCCGTCATGGCGGAGGAGTTCCCCACCTTCTGGCCCAGGATGGCCAAGCTCTCCGCCAAACTCAGCGGCAGTAGACTGAAGAGAGACATACACATCTGCTGCTTTGTCACCATCATGTCACTGTCAAGGTAAATTTACAAGCTTATGTTGGTAATGAAAAAAATCATCGTGCTGTGCTACCCCTCCTTATCTTCTTCTTCTTTCTTCTAAATATATATAACTCAAAGGTAACTGACTGACTAGCATAGTGATCTATCAACGCACGAAGAAGAATTTTACAAGAAAGGATTTTGATCAATTCTACCCCCATGGGGATAAAATAGGGGATGAAATTTTGTATGAAACTTTGTCAATTTCAAACCGATCGGGCTGAGAACGCGAGCGAATCCGCGGGCAAAAGCTAGTAATATAATAAACTCGAAACTTAGTGAGTATGTATGGATGCATGGATGTTTGTTCTCAATCACGCCATAACGGTTGAACGGATTTTGACGAAATTTTGCACAGATCCATGAAAAAGTACTGTCTTCGCGGGTTAACGTGAGCCGTAACGAGAGCCGCGGGCGCCAGCCTGTCTCGAATAAAATAAGGAGTATTACTTTCCTTATAAATATTAACCTTACTAGTAACCTAAATATTCAGAAAATATAAGTAATTTTCTTGTAAAATTCAGAACAGAATGACCCCAAACCTTGGACGAATTAATTCGTCCAAGCCCCAAACAAAAAGGTAAAAAAAAAAATACTTTTAGTTTCTTTCACCTTATCTTGTTGCAAGCCATGAGATGCCATTTTTTTTTAATCTATGGTGCGAGCAATAGGTATATCAAGAATTGAGTAAAAACATTCAAAAATAAAACGTTTTCCAACCTATCAAGGCAACGTTCCAAGAATACTGGCAAGAATACGCTGAGCAAAATAGCTGCCAACACGAAGATCGCCCGTTACCTCAATAAGACAGGTTTTTTGTACCTGGGCCCAACCAGTGGTAGGTATACATAGGTTTGGGGGAAGCCTATGTCCAGCAGTGGACGTCTTGTGGCTGAGATGATGATAATGATGATCTGGGCCCCAACGACTCATCGTCTCCACTGTGAAGGGCAAAAAAAGTACTTTCGTTCCTTGTTTACCTCTGCGGCGCTGGCTGCATCTCCTTTTTTGAATAAAGAAAGATAACTTTGTACTCAACAGTCCGAAATGCATGTACGTCTTGAAGTAAATGCTGTAAGTTTTCTATTAATGTAATAACAGATCTAATAAAGGTCTACGTTTCCACATACCTTATAACTGACGAAAGAAGAAAGGATCCCTTTCTTAAGGTTATATTTATTTCAGCACCACAAAACTCTACCTGTGTCCATCCTCATTCCCTCAACCCGACATGGTCATCAACGCCACCTGCACCCTCGCCTCAAACAGCACGTCCGACACAGAAGAGTACGAGATTCTGAGAGGCGAGTGCTTTCGGCCGGAGTACGTGGTGTTCACGTGGATCCTGTGCCTGGTGGCGCTCACATCGATACTCAAGCTATACTACCTTTACAAGACGTGTCTGGCCATCGTGAATGCGACCTGCTTTTCTGCGCTGCTGTTACATTACTATAATGTCTACTACATCAACACAGATCCTGAGACTACGTAAGTACTTTTAGAAGTAATTGTTAATTGGAATATGTGCTGACGGACGGAATATGATTATTTAGTGAATATCAGTCTTCAAATTTTACGAGAGAAGTCACCTATAGTAGCTGATTTGACTAACAACCCATCACTATTTTGATTCCGTTTTTCATCTTACGCCCACCTTCTAAACGCGGCCCTTAGGTCTTGTCTTGTCTCGAGGGAAAAAGACGTTATACTATGTATGTACTAGGTAAGGCTCTTACAGACTATTTCAATTCATATGTTGGATATTTTTCAGGCAACTTCCATTCTACGTCCAAATGCTGATCCTGAATATGATGTTCCTGGTGGTGGTGGTGTACCACGCCCGCCTCATCGAGGTCACCTCACGTCTCGACTTCCTGTGGAAGCTGCAGGCAGAAAACGACCTCGTGGAGATGGAAGACACCCAGAAGACAAATAGGCATCTACTCAAACATATACTGCCGGACCACGTGGTGCAACACTTTTTGAGCAAAGATCGGTGTCCGGATGTAAGTTTGAATGAATGAATATTTAATGAATTAATCGAATATTCTACTAGTAGAAACATTGTCCGTCCGTTAGTTTATGGGTGTAAACTGTACCTGTAGCTCGTGGTGTCATGGTGTGGGGGGGTATAGTTTGTATTGAGAGGTTTGTTTGAAAGACTGGAAGGTTCTTCTTGACTTGGGTCACCTTAAAATAGACTACTAATATTTTTTTAATTTGTTTGTCCTAGGAGCTGTACTCGCAATGGCGGGACGAGGTGGGCGTCATGTTCGCAGGCATCCCCAACTTCCACGAGTTCTACTCGGAGCAGAAGGCAGTAGACTGCATGCGACTGCTGAACGAGATCATTTGTAATGTACCAGCCGACACTTCCTTCCGATTTTTCCTTTCTAGCAGTTTCTTAAATTTTAGAAGTGAAATCTTTTTAGCTGGCGATGTAAGCTATTTTTGATTGTAAAACTATCTTTGAGATCCCGTCATTATTGATTTTCACGCAGTTTCACCAACTAAGTCAGCGCTGTCTGGTATTGTGAATGGGATAAGGTTTCACAAAATCAAATTCAAATTTTCACTCTTATCGTTCATTACTGTTATTTTTATTTTCATTATTATTATTTTAGTTTTAACTTCTTTCAAAACCAAAAGTCTATAGGGTCTACTTTGGACTCTATTTGTAAAATCCATTACAGGTCCACGGAAAAAAAACATCAAATTCAGAGTTCTTAATGTTAAACAGAACCTTTTATCTTTCAGTTGACTTTGACAAACTACTGATGCAGCCGCGATTCAAAAGCATAGAGAAGATCAAGACTATCGGTGCCACCTACATGGCTGCCTCAGGGCTAAACCCAAACCATAAGGTAAGTAGGTGGACAACATATCCATTAGCAACTTCAAAGCTCCTATAGAACTATCCATTGGGAAATATACACGCAGAAAGCATACAACCCTACGAATCCAGTCCAATTTAATAAAGCTCTAAGGATATTGACTGGGGATTGCCAAGATTTTGCAGAGCTTCAGACATTTTTGCGAAAATAGGATTATATTGCTTCTACACTATGATAGCTAGGGAAAGTAGCATTGCCAACTTCTAAAAATAATTGGCACAAATTGGACTGTCCAACATATTTCCCAATGCCAGAGCTTGCATGCACCGAGCAGAGAATTTTTACAAACCTTCACAGTCTTATTATAAAACCATTATCCGTCCAAAACAAATTGACAATGACAACAAACTTAGACAGTTGACCAAACGTCAAAGTGATATTTGACGACTTAATTTGGTCGGATAATGGTTTAAACCAGGTACTAAAGTTAGTCCTCGTTTTATAATAAGACGGTAATTGTTTAAATGATTATTAAACAAATCTAAGTGTTTATCGACCAAAGTCTTTGTAAAGCTGAAGGTAAAAGGAACTTGAGCTTCTTGAATCTTATTTTGACATTTCCATAGCATCATGGAAGTCCTTTTAGTCTGTCCGGCAGTACGTAAATCGGACTGATGAGACTTTAAATCCGATCGGTGGACTAAATTATCGAACTATTGAAACCGGAGGAAATTTGGTGGGTCCAGGCCCTACATGACTTCAAAAATTTCAGAAACTAAAAGTGTTATTTTCTTCTAGAACGGCGATGACGATCGTCAGCATCTTTGCTCTCTCGTGGACTACGCATTCGCGTTACGAGAAGCACTGGAAGACATCAACAAACATAGTTTTAACAAGTTCAGGTTGAGAGTTGGTAAGTTTTCTTTATACCATTACCAGTAAATAAGTTTATTCTTTTTAGGGTTCCGTACCCAAAGAGTGTAATGTAAAGTAATAAGTTGACTTGAATTTTTTACATAATACGTATTTCTTTTGCCGCTATAACAACAAATAATAAAAATATAATAATTCTCTCGCACTTGGCCGGATTTATTTCTCTCATTACCACAGAACATGAATTTATATTTTGGCGAGCTCCGTGGCTTAGTGGTCAACACGCCAGCCTACGACACGAGGGTGCCGGGGTTCGATTTCCGGTCAGGTCATGATGCAAAAACTACCTTTGTCAGATTGACCTGGGTCTTGGATGTTTATCTATTTATGTATCTATCTTAATATATATAAATCTCGTGTCACAATGTTTATCCTCAATGGACTCCTAAACCACTTAACCGATTATAATAAAATTCGCACACCATGTGCAGTTCGATCCAACTTGAGAGATAGGATAGTTTTTAACTTATGGCGAAACGAAGTTCGCCGGGGCAGCTAGTAATCATATATAATATCGTTGAGTTAGTTTCCTACAACACAAATTCATAACTTACTGTGGGGCTAGCTCAATTTGTATGATATGTCCCTATATATTTATTTATATCTCATATTAAATTTTAATTTTGGATTTACGGTAAAAGTCGGCTTAGAATAACACAAGACGATAAAATAAAGTAAAAAATATTCTGATTAGGCGTGTATGATTTGTACACGCCTAATAATATTTTTTTGTAAATTTTAAGCTGTATGACCAGAGCTAACCAAGTATTATATTTTTTTAATAACAGCACAGATATCATATAAATCTCACCAGAAAGAAGTTCATTGGTTCGATTATGGATTTCCAGGAATAAGCTGTGGCCCACTAGTGGGCGGCGTGATCGGGGCGAGGAAGCCCGTGTACGACATCTGGGGGAACACCGTCAACGAGGCCTCGAGGATGGAGACCACGGGGCTCATGGACCGGATACAGGTCACAAAATATACCAAAACGGTAAGAGCCTATCATTAAATTTACAGTAACTGGGTGACCGAGCTTCGCTCGGCTAATTTTTATTGTAATACGTGGGGCGCACTATAAGTTTCCGGAATGAATATGAAAAAAATACTATTAAAGGTACAAAATTAATTTATTGTTTTTCAAAATAATCACCCTTGGCGTCTATGCAGTTTTTCATTCGATGAAACCAGTTTTGAAAACTTTTGTGCCACTCCTCTGTGGTGACCTCTGAAACGTGTTTTTCATACTCCTCGACAGCCTCTTCTGGTGATGAAAATCGTTGACCGCGTAATTGGTTCTTAATTTTTGGGAACAGAAAAAAGTCACAAGGTGCCAGGTCGGGACTGTATGCAGGATGACTCATGAGTTCTACATTTTTCGCCTTCAAAAAGTCGTTTGTCTGTCTGGCCGTGTGAGAATTAGTATTGTCGTGGTGCAGGATGATACGGCGTTTACGGTTATTTTTACGGAGTTCGTCAATAACTTCCGGCAAACAAATGGTCGTGTACCAGTCACTATTCACTGTACGATGATTCTCTAAAGCAACAGTAGCCACGTGTCCAGTTTTATTAAAAAAAGAAGCAATCATCCGCTTTGATGCACTTTTCACGCGCGCCACTTTGGTTGGTTTCGGCTCATCTTGAAAGATCCATACGCTCGATTGCTGCTTTGTTTTGGGATCGTAGCAATAAATCCATGTTTCGTCACCTGTTACTATGTCCCACACCAAATTTGACGCACCTTCGTTGAATCTGGTAAGCATGGCACTGCACCAAGTGACGCGGTCCGTTTTTTGAGCCTCGGTCAAGTTGTGTGGGATCCACCGCGAGCACAGCTTTCTCACACCCAAATGTTTGTGTAGGATTAATTGTATTTGACTCATGCCTATTTCTAAGGATGCGCGAATTTCATGGTAGGTCACATGCCTATCTGTTTTAATCATACGGCGCACAGCATCGATGTTTTTGTTGGTCACAGCGGTGGACGGCCGACCATCGCGAGATTCGTCACTGAGATTGATACGACCACGCTTGAATTCTGCAAACCAGCTATAAACAGTTGTCTTGCATGGTGCTTCATTGCCAAAAGCTGTTTCAAGCCGAGCGATGCTCTGTTGAGCTGTCAAATTACACTTAAAATCGTAGAAAATCATACTACGAAAATTTTCCCGAGTTAAATCCATGTTGATGCAGACACACAATTTTTTAAATGGCGCCACAAGGTAAAAACAAAATACAGTCAAATGAAACAAACTGCATTCTACAGCCAAAGAGTTCTATTTTCAAATGTTGCAATAAATTTTTAAATATTGTTTATGTAAGTGGCCAGTTCCGGAAACTTACAGTGCGCCCTATGTATGGTGGAGTATAGTTGATAATCTATATTTATGAGAAATATATATTGTTATCTCAAACATTAACAAATTTTTAGAACTTGTCTAAATACAATAAAAGAATTACCTAAAAAAAATATATAAACTTGAAATTATAAAAAAAGTAAGACCGACGACAGGATTCGAAACCGTAGCACTTTCTTGCCATCCGCGTCTTAATCCGCTGGACCAGATGGACAGTGGCCGACAGGACAAAATTAGTGATCATATTTTGCATGGAAACAAAAACGCATGAAAACTCGAAAACACGCGTTTTCCCAAACATAAGACTAAGCTAGATCGATTGTTTAGCCCCGAAACCCCCCATATACCAAATTTCAGCGAAATCGTTGGAGCCGTTTCTGAGCTCATAGAAATAAATTTATATACATACATACATACATATAAATATACAAGAATTGCTCATTTAAAGGTATAAGATACCTACCAATCATTTTACATGATAACATTTTAACTGATCAGAATTTTGGAGTTGGGTACAAGAACAGCATGAATTTCAAATAATATTATGTACGTTTCAATATCTGAACTTATGTCTTAAGAGCAATATATTATATGTGATGCATAAAATACAAGAAACAAAAATCACAAACAAGTACTTAAAAATACAAAACAGTTATTATAAAATAACCTCCATTACACAAATATAAATAAATATATCATGAGGCCATTCCCATAAACAAAAGCAGGAGAGATGAGAAAGGCGAAAGAAGTCTCCAGGATATCATCACCTTGATGAAGGAGACCGACCCTGACGACATGCCAGCGCTATGCGCTGCCAACCTGTCAAGACTTCCACCAGTCTCTTTTGACCATGTGGACGTTACCAGGCTTCTCAAGGACATCACGGCCCTGAAGACCAGCCTGGCACAGATGCAGTTTAGGTTAGAAGCCTCGGAAAATACCATCACCGAGCTGCGTACCGAGTTATTATCATTAAAAAGTAGTAAATCGGTATGTAGGTCACCCGTAGCTACTAACGTCAACACTCGTCGCGGAGCGCAAAATGCATCCATCGGCAGTTTTGAGTCGGCGAAATTTGAGAACTCACCGCCAGCTGTCGACATCGTTCAAGATGCCCCGCGCCCCGCCCCCCGCTCTTCCCTCCGCGAGGAGCCGACGTCACTGCCGAGCACGTCAACCCCGACACGTGCCTACGCAGCCGTAGCCGCCGCCCCGGCTGCTGCGTCACAGCGACCCGTCACAAAGGGGAAGAAACAGGCAAGCTCTCGCATGCCTGTTGAATCGGGTTCTCGAAGGGACCAGTGCGACAAGGAGGGCTTCGTTAAAGTAGAGCGGAGAAAAAAGAAGCCCACCAGCCGTAACCACCACGGAAATGCACCGCACGAACCGACCCTGCTGTTGCGTCCCGAAGTGAAGACGACGCAGCTGTATGTGTCCCGCTTGCATTGGTCTACGAGGGTAGAGGACGTCATAGACTACGTGCTGAAGAAGTCCAAATTCACATTGAGGGTCGAACAGTTGGCTTCTCGCCATAAAGTGAGCTTTAACTCATTTGTGGTGAGAGTGCCGACCCACCATCTAGAGACCTTCATGAAGGAGGACTTCTGGCCGCAGGGAGTCGTTTATCGGAAGTTCCGAGGAAGGCTGCCTGCTGATATCCCGCGCCTCACGTCGCCGACTCTACGTGAAAACTAGTTTTTTAAGATATATTTTCGTATGTATGTTAGTCTGTAAGGTATATATATTTATGGGCCTATGTAATGTTTTACTCGTTGCCTGAAATAAACGATTATTATTATTATAAACACAATATTTAACACAGCTGCCGAACGTGCTCCTGAATTACCTATACGTAAGCGATATGTGTGACGTCACATCTGTCTTGTCATATCAAGGCGGTTTAATAGACACGCCCAAAAAACGTGACTGCAACGTTATCTCTCATAGAGTTTTTGGACTACTTTTGTGAGGTCTTTCCATAATCCATAAAAATATATGCATCTTCTCTATTCCAATATGAAAATGACTAAACATAGGTGTTAATGTACTGTGAACGCCGATGGTAGGAATGGGATGAAATTGTACCACCATTTATTCAATCATCATCATCATCATTTCGAGTAGGCGTCACGGTCAATCGACCATGCACACCCTGGTGTCAGAGTTCTTCGGAACCGCCTCTCGGCCTCTGACGTGGTTCCTTTAACGACTACCAGATGGCAGCCGGGACCACCGGCTTAACGTGCCTTCCGAAGCACGGAATCATCTTTATTATCAGACAATCAGGTGATTCAAGCCTGCAATGTCCTAACCAAACTGGAAACAACTAAACAAAGTATGCTTCCGGTGGGAATCGAACCCACGACCCCCGGGTCAACAGGCAAACGCCTTAACCACTGGACCACGGATGCTGATTTATTCAATATCAAGGTTTCAACAACCTATACCGGTTACACCTAACGTCCACCAACATACTAAACGTGGTCTTAAAGACGGCTTTGTCTACCCTGCAAAGGAAAAAGACGTGTTATGTATGTATTATACCGGTTCTTATCTGACAACGACAATTCTAACATCAGTTGCTAGAGCGTTGCGACTACGAGCTGGAGTCGCGCGGCATGGTGGAGGTGAAGGGCAAGGGCCGGATGGAGACCTTCTGGGTGATACGTGGCGCGGACGCCCGCGGACTTCGGCCCGCTCACGCCGCGCCACCGCCCAGGTCACTGGCGGCCATCGTCTACACCATGCTGCAGACCAGGAAGAGAATATACACGCACCCGCTGGACTCCACGGCCATACGTGAGTCACTACGTTATGTATAATTATTATATTTTTGAAGTGAAAACTTGTGGGTCAGTTAAGACAGAGAGGAGAGCAGCGAAGAGGAGAGCTTAAGGCACTCGAAAATCAACTTTAAAATTAAGAGCCCGACATATGCAAGGCGGCGTGGCGATACAAACGCGGATGGTCTAAACGCGTTGGCTACTTTGGATATTTTCGTTTTTTAGGAATATTCAAGGGTTATTCGAAAAAGAAAAACATATGATGGCTGCCTTATTTGTAATGCAATAGTAATCAAAAGTTTCAAGGTTAATTTTAATGTATTTGGTGAATAATGCTATATACCGAGTAAATTAGACGTGATTTGGATGCAACTTTGCAATTTTTTTCTATCGAGAAAATTTAACGCAATCGTGTTTTTGAGTCATATAGTTACCAGAGTTAGTCCTGAACATTGCTGCATTTTTATGTCAACTTGAGTATTTAATTATTATCGATATAACAGTCAATCATGCAAAGCAGTGTGAGGTAGTACGGGCCCTTAATAATAAAGTGCGCGCGGGGCTTCCCGCGTATCTTTGACGACGCGCGAGCATTATTGTCAGGTTCAAGCATGTACTCGTATGTACTTAATTTTAATAAATTATAAAGTTTATTTCGAGTGCCTTAATAAAATCCTCTTCGCTGCGCTCCTCTCTGTATAAAAAACCCATTAAAATCACACACACTCGACACTGTTACCGTTAGCGTCACCGACACCTCTTTATAAGTAACCGAACCGAAAATTAAAAAAAAACACATTTATTAACCACACGGCCATAAGTAAGAGTTTAATTTTTCTCATCTCGATGCTTCCATCCTTGTTGACAACCAGCACGTTTAGCTTTCATATGATATACACATGGTATATGTTGTGTGACAGCGGGCCGCAGCGGTAGCGTGCGAAGCGGGGTGCACGCGCGAGCGGGCACGGCGCCTAGCGGACACCGGCACCGCTCCGCGGAGCTCAGGCGCGCCAAGACCAAGCACGGCTCGCGGTCAGTACCACCACATTGTTCATTTTCTTCAAGATTTTCTTCAAGGGTAGAAAGTCAGGCGAACTTCTGGCATCTATCACAATTTGGACGGATTGCATTATAGAATTATCTATGAATTGCATCGCATCCGAAGCGGCTTTAGAAACATAAATAAATAAATATATACGGACAAATCACACAGATTGAGCTAGCCCCAAAGTAAGTTCGAGACTTGTGTTATGGGATACTAACTCGACGATACTATATTTTATAACAAATACATATATAGATAAACATCCAAGACCCAGGCCAATCTGAAAAAGATCATTTTCCATCTTGGCCTGACCGGGGATCGAACCCGGGCACCCTCGTGACGCAGGCTGGCGTGTTAACCACTGCGCCACGGAGCTGTTGAATAGCAGCTGCAAAGAGCAGCATAACCTAACACCAGGAAGGATAGAAAATAACAGGAGAAAGGACGGATGAAGGAGTAGAAGAACAAGATAGGAGAAAGAGTGTAGATTAGGCGTCCGAGAAGGTTGCCATCGTCATCGTGCTGTTTGACCCTAATGCAGAGCCATCAACGTCTGTACGGCAGGTATCGGCACGGGAACGTTATCTTTAGTAAAGCCTTTAACCGAAAGGTTGGCAGGCCCATGAGTGGAGGTGGGTAGAGAACTGTTCATTTTCTGAGGTTCATTTTCATTTTCTTTGTGAACCATCCACCTACGAAGACAAACTGCGATTTGTTGTTGTGGACAGATTATGAAAAGCCGCTGACTAACCTCCTTCCAGTGTACCGGTCATAAAAAATAATTATAAGATTTAAGAATATAAAAAACTTGTCGGCTGTATGTCGAGATTAGGGTTACCAAATGAAAAAAGCAAAAGTCCGGAGGAAGGTCTGACTTTCATTGAAAAATCCTGAGATTTTATTTCAGTTAAAGATTTTTCTTTTAATCGTGTACTTAACAATTTCAAAAAGGTTATTCGATAAATAAGTGCTGATTTGAATTCTACCAAAGTTGATTACCAAAGGTTTTGTAAAATGATTTTCTCTAGGTACTACCATTATGTTTTGTTTGCTTTTCTTCCCTTTAAAATTTACTGTTTTTTTATTAAAAATTCAAAAGATCCTGAGATTTTCTATGGTTTGCAAAATCCGGCAGCAATCCTGAGAAGAGTCCAAAAATCCTGAAATCTCAGGACAAATCCTGAGATATGGTAGTCGAGATCGAAGTATTTGTTCGCAAATCTAAATTTATATAACTCAAAGGTGACTGACTGACTGACATAGTGATCTATCAACGCACAGCCCAAACCACTGGACGGATCGGGCTGAAATTTGGCATGCAGGTAGATGTTATGACGTAGGCATCCGCTAAGAAAGGATTTTGTTCAATTCTACCCCCAAGGGGATAAAATGGGGGATGAAAGTTTTTATGAAACTTTGTAAATTTTAAACCGATCGGGCTGAAAAAACGTATCTTAACGCGAGCGAAGCTGCGGGCGAAAGCTAGTAATGAATATGTTTTGTGTTGGCAGCGACCCAGTGGACTTGGAGCTGGGCAGCATCCGTCCGCACGCGAGCAGCATGGTGGTGCGGCGGCCGCGCGCCGCGCCGCCCGCCGCCAGCCTGTCCGCGCCGCACACGCCCACGGCCGCGCACCCCGGCCTCGGACTCCCCGCCCCGCTCGCCCCGCCCTACTCGCCCGACCAGGACAGAGGGGACAAGCTGCAGGAACCACCGCACAAGATGGGCATCGGTACGGCCTTGAATATTTTTTTTTCATATTTGTTTTACGGCATCTTGCTTTTTATGCCTTTTAGCCCTTCATATTTTTCTACATGTTATCAACGAAATGGTGGTGTAATTCATTCCGTTGATTCAATGGAGACCCTGGCGACAATTCCCACGAATCCACTGGTTTGATCATAAACGCAGTAGCAGTAAGGCGAGGGACCACGAGCCCGCTATGTAAATCTCACCTGTGTTTAATATTCCGTGCTCACTACAGCCGCACCATGACACTTTATTTTAGTTATTCCACACATTGTTCATAAACATGGGCATTTGTAACACCAAATTACACCGATTTCACATTATAAACTCCACTAGAAGCAATTTGCAAAACACTCCGAAACAAAAAGCGTGCAGTCCGCCGAAATTCCCGCCAAGAACTCCACGGCCTTGAATACCATTCGTTACACTTTTTTTTCAGTCTCGGGTGTTACCCCGGTCCTATAGAAAGCTTGCGTGGAGATAAAGATACAACACGTAGACGCCCTTTTCATATTGTGCCTTTCTTCCTATATGTTTTGAAGTCTATGGCTTTGCCACGGTAATTTGGAAAGCTTGCGTGTGGATATAAATCCAACACGTAGAGGCCTCTCCATTTTTAGAGTTCCGTACCTCAAAAGAAAAAAACGGAACCCTTATAGGATCACTTGGTTATCTGTCTCCGTGTCTAGGTCATCTGTGGTTGTGTATATGTATCAAGCTGAAATTCATATCAAATACTCAGGTCTACTGTCCCTTGGAGCTGTGAAAAAAACGAAGTTCTAAGCCAACGCAATCAAAAGATACAGCTGGTTATAGTAAAAATATTTGAAACTTATTATATATAATGTATGTACGGAATCCTTCGTGCGCGAATCTAACTCGCACTTGGCCGGTTTTTTTATATTATGTTCTATTGGTTGAACATGATAGTGTCAGTAGCACCATTCCACCCTTTAAACAGTTTATTAGAAACCAAAATAACATAATATTCAAATAACAATCTGGATCGTAAACAACTGCTTTGCACTCGCACACACCTGCTTATGCAATAATATTTTTTTTTATATATTAAATTTTAATTCTATTATTATTTTTTAAATGTTATTATTTTCTTCCCATTAAAGGTGCCAGATTAAAAGCAGCGAGTTTTTCGTACCGGACGCGGCCACCACGAGATCGCTCGCCGAAAATCAAAGACCAAAACAACGGCACCTCCAACGCTTCCCTCGCCAACGGCGCGCCGGGCTCCTTCCGCTTCCGGTCCGTCACCACGGCTTCTTTCCTCAGGTCCAAGAGCAAGAAGAAGGAAGAAGAAACTAAAGAGAATGGCGATGCACTCACTACAAGGATGTAAAAAAGACTTTATAGCAACGATAGGACTGTGCGCGGTTTTGTGACCGACCAAGGTCAATTTGCTCAGTGTACAACGTTTTGATAGTCACTTCAAAATATCCCCTCTATGGACTTCAACCAGCCCCAAGCCGCCTCAAAAGCCGCAATAGCTTTCTGACGGTCACCAAACCACTCCAAAAAGATCCAGGAACCACCCGACTACAGATGTGATATAAGCGGCACGCTCCACCGTCAGACTTTAATCCTCCATCGGAAGAGCTACAACCTCATCATGGCCCACGTGGATGAGTCTTAACCGCCTTCAAACTGCGGTGGGTTGCTGTAGGCATAACTTAGCGCAGTGGGGTAACATTGATCAAACCGAAGCTCGGTGCCAGTGTGGTCAAGACGATCAGATCATGCTACACCTCTCATGCTCAATGTGCCCAACCAGCTGCTCAATACGCGACCTATACTTAGCGACGGAGTGTGGTATAAGAGTCGCCACATACCCGAGGGATAAAATTTGATTTTAATTTAAATTGTTTGAGCCAATCGACACGAAAAAAAGAAGACTTCGTATGATTACTATTTTTATTTAAGATATATAAAACGTAATGAATTTTGAAGTGACTATCCAAACGTTGTATAAGTTAGCAAATAGGCCGGCTAATATGGAGGCGCGTCAAAGCCAGCGCTTTTCGTCTAGGAGTTTCGCGGTTTACGTCAGTGAGTTCATGTTATTTCAGGGGACACCGCTAGTGTTGAACCTGCACTGAAAAAACTGATAAACTGTACTGGAAAATGCAAAGTTACGCGTTTATATTTATTTCATGCGATACAAAAACTAATTAGGTATAAAATTGATAAGTTTTGTTGACGAAGTCAATTGTGCTAACAATGGCTATGTTGAAAATACAAGATGAATAATAATGAGCGATTGAGGCTCTCCACATTTTGCACAGAGGTCTAATGTTGCGAAATATCCTACATTGTATCCTTATTACCTCTAGTAAATCTAGTCAGGTATGTCTGTAAGACGGTCAGTCATAAGATGCATATAAGGAAAGTAGTATCTTACATTTATCATCCTCCTTACCTTATCCCATTATCAGAGGTCGGCGCAGCATGTTTTTTTCCCCCACAACTTTCTGTTACCCGTCATGATCATATCCACTCCCACCATGCCCTTCCTCGATATCCACTTACCCCCTTTTTTAGCACTTTCCTTGTAATATGATGATCTTCTTGTCTCAGTATATGGCCATACCAAGTTGATCTACCATAATTACCTACCTAAAGAAAGTAGTATACATTGCTGAAAATAAATTGTGCAATAGAAAACCACAAAGGGCCCTTTAAAATAAATAATAATAAATAATAAATAAAACAATGTTACATATTCAATGTCTATTTACAGAGCGTTTATTTATAAGATTTTAATTTATATTTTTCTTTATGTAGACATTAAGTTTATTAAATAATTTTATAAATGTTTTTTGTAAATAATTACTATTAATTAAAATATAATTAGCGTTAAGTGTCATATGATTAAAGCACAATTTAGTAAGTTATATTATTTATTACATTTTATTTATTTTATACTTAGTGATGATATGATATAGGCACAAATGGCATTTATTATAGATAAGATATATAACATTAATGTTTTTAAGTTTTAAAATCATAATAAAGATACTTATAAGGGGATGAAAACAAAAACGCTAGAAGACGTCTTCCAAGTGGAGATATGTACATACTTATCTAGTATTTTATACTTCAACGCAATGGGGACGTAAGTCGCGTAGGTGTGGGACCAAACGGAAAGAAACAGCACGAACACATCAGGCGCTTTCAAACAAAAGTCGCGTTTTTCGCGTTCATTACTTCTTTTCTTGTGTTCATTAGTTCTCGTTTATTACAAATTAAGTACAATTGTACAACAAATTATAAATTTTTTGTGTAAATTTGCAGCTACTGGAATGTACTAGCAACTAAATCGTAGAATGATTACGCTGGGGACACATCGGAATATTTGTCATTGTCTTTAGTTAAAGTTGTTACCACAAGTGTTATGTTACTGGATGGCAAAATAACTCTCGTAAAGATTAAAAAGTCTGGAAATAATATGTACCTTTTTAAGCTGTTGTACAAAAACGTGCTAACGACGCTACGCTAAGCGCCTCATGTGTGCGCGCCTTTAGTCATATAGATATAGCAAGACACTTTGAAGCATGGCGCTTACTACTTATTGTGTGTGTAAATAGCTTTATATTTTTTGAGATCAACGTTACCCAAATACTTTATTTAATAATTAGATCAAAGATTATATTACGTAAGAATTAGATCGACAATGTAATAAGCTTTTTGAGGTCTAAAAAAAAACATCTATTTCCGTACTATTTTACAAAAACAAAGTGCTTCCTACTTTTGCTAAATTAATATGTTATTTTGTAGTTATTCTACCAAATTACTTTCTTATTAAAATAAATATTCAATTTGTAACGTTTTTGAGATGCATATTTTTTTTTATATGGTAGGTCTTTTGTTATGTACTTTTTAAACATATTGGGGATAAAGGTTTTTTTATCATGCGATCAAAATCATAATTATTTTCAAGCAGAAGTTTCCTTTCCTATGTAAGTACTGCTTTATCTGATGTAGATGAATATGCCAATTACCGTACATGTAAGATAAGAGATGCCAAAGAACCTAGATCTCAATATTACGTACCGTAAACTTAGAAGGTTGACGTTAATAGTACATATATATTATAATTATAAAGTTACCATATATGAAAACACTAATGTTAAAAACTCTGAATTTCATGGACTTAGGTAGAGTATTTTTTCCTTTGTACTAATACGTTGATTTTATTGACATTTTTTTGTAATGTTTTTGCGTATATTACATTATTTTACACCTAACGTTTCGAAAACTTTAGTTTTCATGATCGCAGTTAGACTAAGTTGACATTCGTCTATTGTGTTATATGAACTATGCAAAACTATCGCCTACAATATTTATTGATAACGTTCTATTTTCTGCGTGAATCTTTTTGGCGAATGCCACGTTTTAATAAGTTCTCGGAGACATTATAGTATGACAAACTATGAAATATTTTAAGATCTGAATGTTACCAAAGCCAAAAAATATAAATTTAAGTACATATATAAGAAAATATCCAAGCTATTTTGTTTTATTTTCGACCCTAAAAAACTTTTTAATTTGTGCTGTTGTCTTCGTTGGCTTAATAAAAAAATGGTGTGAGAAGTATTATTTTCAGAATTGAAAACCCGACTGCAAACATCGTCTTCATCGTCACTTACCATCAGGTGAGATGGGAGACAAATGCCTAATCCAACATTTAGAAAAAAAAACTTGGGTTTTTGAGACGAACCTAACTATACTGTCGAAATCTATCCAGCCGTTTGGAAGGTACGAGGTAATAATGAAATTTACATACCCATAACCCTTTTTGACGTGATTACGTTTTAAAAATCGATGTATGCCGGCTGCCGCACGAAAAAGTATCTCGTTCCCCGTGCATATCAGAGAGCGGAACAAGCGTTAAGAGAGGCGTGTCCGTTACGCCAGCCAGATTTTGTTGAAAATTGACGAAAATCGACATTGAAGTGCAATAGATAATTAGATATAGAGCTTCTGTAAATGGTAAGCTAATTTTTAAATTTGGTATGCGTATACTTTTTTAATTATTTGATAAAAACAGTTCCGGCTAGCGTAACGTTACCGTAGCCAGATCTTTTTTTGTTTAACGGGAATTTTGAAATAAAAGTTATCTAAATAATTAGATATCAATTTGGTATAAATGGTACAACTTAAATTGTATTTATATTTGCTATGGTTGCGAAGATATTTGAAATCCTGCTGGAGTAACGGTTTGCTCAATTGCTGTATCTCGGAATTGACTAAGCGGATGATGATGATTTTTGCGCAGGACATCTGGCTAATTAGTTATAGTTTATAGCATAATAAAGGAATTCACAGTAATTAACCGTTTAGAAGTTATTTTTATTAAATAGAAATATGCTTTAATAGGTCCTAGCACTTCCAATAAGCGCTCTAAAGAATAACTTGAAACGTTATTATATAGTGAAATACTGTCTATAAATGGTACCGAAGTTTCATTAGTATCCTATACGTAATTAAAAAGTTATGATGAATCTTCAATTTGTTCCGGCCATGGCGCGCAGCGGAGTTATTTAACGACCGATTAACCGAGTTTCCTGTACGAGTGGTCACTGAATCTTTTGTAAATAATTAGATATACATGTCAATTTAATACCTGATAAATTTCAGACCTGTAGATTAATTAATTAACGAATAATTGAAAAAAATGATGTTCGCGTGGTTACCCGACCAAATCTAGAATGTTATAAAAAAGCGGCCGCGCCATACATTATACCAAGCTTCTAAAACTTACAGGATAATATATACGCGGTTTGTACAGACGAGCTATTTTTAAAAAGTAGGTACATTTATTTTAAAATAGCTACTAGCTACCAGTTACAGCTTAGCAGTTAGTAGTGGAAGCATCTTCTGTTCTGTTCTGTTCTGTGCCCGCCCAGCCAGTGGTTAAACTGCAAGAGCGTAGGAAAGAAGTCCACCAGGGAGAGTTAGTAACGGCGCTTGTGAACACAAGTTGATGTGTTTGCTCCTTGCACAGCTACCCCCTCCGCGTTGGATCTCGAATTCAGGCTCGAGAAACCGGTTGGGCACGTAGATAGGATTGGGAATGTGGGGCGGCGCAGTCAGGATGGGGAGAGAAAGGAAGTTAGAACCGACCGAATACTTGCATCAAATCAGTATGGGGAAGATAGATACTATACTTGGTGTGTAATATATAAAAGGAAGGAAAATCGGACTGCTTTGTTGTTGCGTTGACTTCCTCAATCGATTTGTCATCTACAACCTCTTGTTCTACTGCGTTGCTCTTCGTCAGCTCTTGATGACTGAATAATCTCATGAAGGGGAGATGTTCTTTTTCTCGGAGGTTCACTGTTGTAGTATTGTTGTCATGTAAACTCTTCTTCCACGCGATTGAAGTGATCTTGAAGGCGTTGATCTGGATCTTCTGCAAATGACTGCTGAGGATTGGGTGTGTCTTATTTGTTGTTGTTTTTCGTGTGATGATCAAAGATGACAGCCGGGACCAACGGCTCAACGTGCCTTTCGAAGCACGGAGGAACCCGAGATACTTTCATGCCACTTGCGCTCATCATCTAAGGCACAGTCAGATACCGAAACATTTGACCAGGACCTAAACAACACTAACATGAGTATATTCAGAAGATCTTCATTTAACTATTTCGGAATATATACCCTCATCCCAATATTATTTCAGAGAAAATTCAAGACATAGGCACAGAATAAGTACCTATGTTCAGAAGTCGCACTCTGCAAAGGCGTTCAAAAAAACATCAACTCAGTGCAGCTAGCGACACGGTGCAACTTAGCTCGCTTCAGAACGCAGCACCCCTTACATCAGATACCTACAGCAAGCCAATTCCACACCTTTAGCTTTGACCATACGGTTTATAGTTTGCCGAAGTCGGCGAACACCCATGACCAAACGCGTGTCGCTCCCACCGGATTTCGCCCTCGAAAGTGCCGCCGCGCGCAGGTACGCCTTCGACATCTACACTGTGAGTGAAACAGGTCTGATATATGTAGAGGGCCCGAGAGTACATCTCGTTGCCAACCGATGATAAATTAAATTGTTCCGGGGTCGATATGGGTTATTCAGATTCTTCAGAATTCAGGTTTACTGTGTCAGTTTTGTCTCTTCGTGAATCCATTCTGCTTCTCTTTTTACGAGAGCTTTGTTTTAGTATTTGGATTTGTTCTGTTCAGCTAAGCGTCGCGTCGCTAGTTATTGCTCCATATCTTTCCCGTAGTTTTTGATAGTTCTTGTAGAAAAAATCCCTTGGAGCGGATTTATAATGATCCATGGCCACAGCGTTGACAGTCCCAGGAACAATGCCGTTTTCCTTACAATCCAATGGGAATTCAATTAGATATATAAATGTTTCGTCTGCTCTCGAGTGCATTTCCTTTGGTGATTAAGAAAAAAAGTATATGTTATTTTCCAAATAAGTGATTTGTATTATATCTACTATGCCGAGTCCCTGGAAGAAAAAATTGTTTCACGTTTTTTTTCCTGTTTACTCACACTCCTTTCATGTTAGATCGCGCTTTGGTGGCGTTTTGTTGAAGGTCTTGGAGGTTTTTTGACTTTTGTAACAATGTAGGTAAAGAAATAAATAAATAATAATTATCATTAATGTTTTTTTGCTTTGGCTTTATTTTGATTGCGCAATAGGTATTTGAAATACGTAGTAGGCAAAATCCTTCAGAGTTTTACTTATATTCCCATTATTCCAATGAGCCATTAGTGGATTTGTTATTTGAATTAAGTTGGTGTATTAAGCTAAGTATTTTTTACTCTTAGGGTGTTCTGACCCATGACAGTGTCTTTTCTTTGTAAGAGCTCGTTGTTATAGTTTTATGACCTTCTACTGTTAATATTGACAGTGTGACGAGTAGAAGGGAGCTGATGTCACAGACTTGCCAAATTTAATTTTTATGCAATATGATGTTTTTCCAAGTGTATACTATATTTTACTAGTTTGAAAATAAGAAATCTAAGTAAGGAAACTATAAATAGTGTAGAGTATTCCTTTCCGAGGGAGGTCGAGTCCACAAATGGAACGCAGGGCCTTCGAGGCATCTTTCGGTCTTTCAAGCAATACTTTTCTCAAGCTAAGCAAACTGCAGTTAAACCGAATATCATTTCTATGCTCATACTCGTATCTATTTTACATCGCTTCGTTCCTCCGAGTGACAGAAAGACAATGCTGACGTGGCGATATCCACATCTGGCGTACACCGGTGGTTCGAAGGGCGAGATGTCCATTTAGAAAAAAAAGGGTTTCTGATCTTCGGGGTTCTAGCTGCTACCTGCTACGGATCGTTGCGCAAAATGTTAGCTTTTAACCTCCTTTTTACTGCATAAATAATTCTCTCACAGTACCATTGTGTTAACAGAAAATCAATCCCTATTCTGCGCTAAATTCAGCGTTAAACAGCATAGAAATCAATATCCTTATACCTACAGAACGCTATACCAAGGTTTCGCTCTTATCAAGCCGCTTGTCTTTTATTTATATAAATGCAATGCCTTTTTTTCCCCTTGTTCATCCTCAATGCACTGCAACATCATTACACGATACAATCTACAACAGCACACACACATTACCTATGCATTCTAGTACAAACTGGTGATGATGTTTATATTATCATATATGGTTAACATTTTTCACTGAACCTCATGTCGTATGCTTTTACATTTTATACACACAAGATTAACTAAAAGATAGAGACGCAGATATACGAATAATGTATCTACTCTAGTATTTGCCCTAACAATAAAAACATTATTGACACTTCTAGATTTCAAGACAAATATGTAAATCGCTAAAATTGAAAAATATTAAAATTCGCTAAAGTACGAAGCCATCAATTTAATTTTCTGAACGCCCTGTGTAGGCTCAAGATATGACAAATAATTAGGCATACATATATATTTATATAATGGATTAATTTCACCGGATTCCCATCCTGGTCTAGGTCGCCAACATCACACTCCGTGAAAATTATATAACACAACCTATAGTCCCGCAAACTTCTTAATTCACTAAATAGAAACACCAATTGCCAAAAAAAAGGCGCCCGCACAAAAAACTTAAACAAAGCGGCTACGCGACCGTTCCGGACGACGGTCAAAACGAAACTCCCAGTTAGTAGTGGAAGCATCTTGATAATTTACTCGTAGTTAATCTGCGTTATGTGTACTATAAAACAAAGCTTTAGCTTGTACTGTTTCAAAAAGTACGTATCCTAAGAAGTAAACTGCATTAAGACATTTGTGATTTTTTAAATCGGATTACAGAAAGCGTTAAATTAATATGTAAGTACATACTACACTGTGATGTTATTACATTTTATTATTGTTGATCTGTGATTTTTTACAATAAAACTTTATATATGACTACAAGTATTTTACTTTAACTTATTCGGAACGATAACATAAAAAAGATATAGGTATTTATTAATTTCAGAAAAGCATGCGACGTTGCATATTGGTCCATAAGAAAAAACCTGTGATTATTTTTGAAGCTAATTTATAAACTTACTTACCTTAGTTAATATCTTTATATGATAAACATGATCTACACAGTTAGGTACTTAATATGTTCTATTACCTACGCATTATTATTTTTGAAATGAGTATTCTATCTAAAGATAAAAAAAATGTTTATTATATATTAATATAATATTATTTATAACTAAGTTTTATTATACCACTTATGTAGCTCGTCTGTACAAAACACGTACGAGTATATAATTATCCAGTAAGTTTAAGAAGGTTGGTATAATGTATGGCGCGGCCGCTTTTTTATAACATTCTAGATTTGGTCGGGTAACCACGCGAACATCATTTTTTCAATTATTTCGTTAAATAATTAATCTACAGGTCTGAAATTTATCAGGTATTAAATTGACATCTAATTATTTACAAAAAAATCGGTGACCACTCGTACAGGAAACTCGATTAATCGGTCGTTAAATAACTCCGCCGCGCGCCATGGCCGGAACAAATTGAAGATTCATCATAACTTTTTAATTACGTATAGGATACTAATGAAACTTCGGTACCATTTATAGACAGTATTTCACTATATAATAACGTTTCAAGTTATTCTTTGGAGCGCTTATTGGAAGTGCTAGAGCCTATTAAAGCATATTTCTATTTAATAAAAATAACTTCTAAACGGTTAATTACTGTGAATTCCTTTATTATGCTATAAACTATAACTAATTAGCCAGATGTCCTGTGCAAAAATCATCATCATCCGCTTAGTCAATTCCGAGATACAGCAATTGAGCAAACCGTTACCCCAGCAGGATTTCAAATATCTTCGCAACCATAGCAAATATAAATACAATTTAAGTTGTACCATTTATACCAAATTGATATCTAATTATTTAGATAACTTTAATTACAAAATTCCCGTTAAACAAAAAAAGATCTGGCTACGGTAACGTTACGCTAGCCGGAACTGTTTTTATCAAATAATTAAAAAAATATACGCTTACCAAATTTAAAAATTAGTTTACCATTTACAGAAGCTCTATATCTAATTATCTATTGCACTTCAATGTCGATTTTCGTCAATTTTCAACAAAATCTGGCTGGAGTAACGGACACAAGAGAGGCCTAAGCGTTCGGCTTGTGACGCATCTATCTAGCTTCCACCGTTATCACATGAAGCAATATTTACCAGAACCAATATTTTGACATTCGGGTAAAATAGACAATGAGAATATTTTTAAACGGCGAGCTCCGTGGCGCAGTTGTTAACACGCCAGCCTGCGATACGAGGACCCCGGGTTCCATCCCCGGTCAGGTCAAGATGGAAAATGATCTTTTTCAGATTGGCCTGGGTCTTGGATGTTTATCTATATATTGTATTTGTTATAAAATATAGTATCGTTGAGTTAGTATCCCATCACAAGTCTCGAACGTACTTTGGGGCTAGCTCGATTTGTCCGTATATATATATCTGCTCTTTGAAGTGAACAGAGTGACTTATAACACCAATCTCCATAATTTATTAAAATAAAACTAAGGTTAAAATGTGATAAGAGCTCGACTAGTGCACTTAGGGTTTAAGCTAAAAAAAAACACTGTTTTGTATAAATTCTATTCTTTATTATTGCCAATTCAAAATGTATACGAAAAATAACACAACTGAACTCAACTAATGAATCCCACGACTCTAACATTAAAATAATTTAAACTCTATCATGATAGCTTTGGATTTTACAAATATTCATAGTCACATGTTAAAAATTCACACAAACCATACTCATTGTGTTCGTACTCATTTATACACACAATATTTCTTTGAGATTTATAATATCATTTCTTGAAATGTTCGCAAATCACACATACAAAAGTTGGACCCTTAAACCAAACAAAAAATATACCTACAAACTCTCTATAGCCAGGCTAAATAAAGTATATCTTATCTGCTTTAGGGGCTTAGATCAGCGAAATAAGCGCCACCCATCATTTTATTATTTAACTCCTAAATCCGATCTAAGAAAACAAATTACCGCTAAAAGAGCACTTTTGGCCAATATATTACACAACTAGCTTTCGCCCGCGGCTCCGCCCGCGTCAATATCGATCCCTCGGGAATAGTAGTTTTTCCCGGGATAAAAGGTAGTTTGTCCTTCTCACTCGTCCTTCGCACTCCAGAGAACTTGTTTGCAAAATTTCATGATGATCGGTTAAGTAGTTACGGCGTGAAAGCGTAACAATCAAACAAACAAACTCACTTTCGCATTTATAATATTAGTAAGGATAACAAATGTAGTTCTCTTCCAATTACAATACTGATAGTAATACCAAAAATACTACAAGTTTGTTTGCTTTTCGTGTGTGTAAGTGGCCAACACCGGCGTTAGATTTTTCAAACTACCTAAAGGCATCTGACATAGATTAACGACTGCCACCAATGATGACAGCCGGGACCAACGGCTTAAGGTGCCTTCTGAAGCACAAGATATTTTTACGCCAGGGGACCGCGCCCAGGATTCTTTAACATATATAAGCACTTATAATGCTCAGACCCACCGAACTCGGGACTCTTCACTACTACAAGTAATTTACTACAGAATTCATTAAACTTAGCCATAAGTACATTACTGACGTCAACAATTCTCAGTTGAAAATATATGACAATTAATAAGTGTCCAAATCACCTATGTTAAATAAATGTTTTTTTTTTTCGATTTTTTTGGTTTGTTCGGGTTTAGGAGTAAAAGAATGATGGCGCTAGTTTTGCAGATCCCTCATTCCCGCACCCGGATTCCTCAGCCAGCGCCGGAGTCACGCAGAGCTATTAGAGCAACACTATAATATTAATACTAGCTTACTAATAGTAAGCTAGTTTCCTGGATCAAAATAATAACATCAAAATTAGTCCATCAGTGAGATAATCAAAAAATTGTTTGCGCATCCAAGTTCATGAGGGGAGCTCGTCAGGTTAAAGTTTGCTATAAAGTGTAGCAAACTATGGGCACGGAATTTTAAAGGGCTATATATTTTTATCAATTTTTGTTTAATCAGCAAGCGCTAGAAACGCAGACACAATGGCTTCTATTGATATGCGGACCGATCGGGCCGCTTGGGGGAGAGGTCAATCGACAAAAGAAAAACACGTATCCAATATTTTTTATTTTCTAATTGGTGGACTAATTATATTTTTTATTTTTTAATCTAGCATATTAAGAAATATAACCAACCCAGACCAAAGTGATAGCTCTATATTGCCATTCGTACGGTTCTATAAAAGCTTAGTAATGATATTAAGCATTCATAGAACTGTATTTATAATAATTATGAAATAACTCACTTTGTATAAAACATCATTCTTTTTAATCAAGTAGCGAAAAATCTAAAATAAATATATGAATGAATCTAAATAAATAGTATCTTGGTACAAAGCTGAATACATATATCGCATATATTAACGTTATTACAATTATTTATTTTTGAGAAGTCTTTAGGAATCATCATGAGGCATGCATGTATGAAATACAATAAAATCTCAACAAATCTATATGTTGGCTTACAATAACAAAGTACAACGTTCATTATTCTTGCAATTATTAGCAACATTCATTATGTTACTACACGCATCCCAGTCTAACTTTTGCACCTAACATACTTCAAATTGTTGTATTTCTATCTTTGACTTACCAAGTTTGATTTGAAGTAGATGCTACTATAGATTGCAGGCATTATCAACAAAATCAACCGTTTCAATTTTGAATATCGCTTTTATTTTTTTTAAAGTTTGGTTCCTGTTTCAGATATTTCATTCATACACTGCAGCCCTTTCAAAAAGGACAACTGCCCTTTTTTTTTTTTTTTTACTACTTAGTAGGCAAACAGGCATACAGGCCCACCTGATGGAAAGCGATGTGTGACAGCACGTTTGGAAATACATTTGAAATTTTAACACATGGTGAAATTTTAATCGTTTTGGACCCTTAAAGTGCCTCAGACCATTGATATGAACAACTTTTTCTATGGGACCAATGCTAGGGACTCAAAAAAAATTTCGTCGTTTCCATACAAAAGAATTCCGCCGCTTCGCCAGTTTGTATGGGAATGTCGAATTTTTTTTCGAGTTCCCAGTATTGGTCCCATAGGAAAAGTTTTTCATATCGATGGGCTGAATCACCCCTTTAGAGGTCCAGAACGATCAAAATTTCACCGTGTATACTGTTCTAGCAAAATACGGAACTAAAATCCGGTCCAAAAACAAAAAAAAAAAACAACATTGCAAACATTACATACTCGCATACAGTCCCAATCGTGATAAATTGTGCCCGATATTATTACTAGGGGTGTTTAATTATGTTACACAGATAATTAAACATAACTTCTTATAAGAACCTCTTCCGATAAAAGAGCCTAGTCTCAAACATTTGGAGTGCAACAGTTTTTTTTTTTTGTTTAATAACCGTCCTTTGGCGTTTATCAGAATAAATATAATTTGAACTACGCAATAATACTAAACAAGCACAGCAGAAGCAAGGAAGCAAAAACAACAGACCTATTTTTGTAATGTCTTTATGTCGCATAAAAAATAACTTTGTTTTTATAATCCACATATTCATTCTTGTACCTCTATATTTCATTTTTTTACCGTTATACAATATCTTTTTTAATGATGGAAATAATAATAATGCGTTCTGAATACATATTAATTGAATAAAGCTTTTATAGATATATCCTTGTAATAAATATGATATCATCTCTGCCCTTATAGCCAAAAACGTTGTATTAAAAAATAAATGAAAATAAACTTTCCGCAGAGTTACCTCCCTTCTTAATAATTTTTAATAATTAAGTATTTTGGAGTTCCCTAATATGTTTTACCCTAAATTACTGCTCTTTGTTTTTATTGTCAATATAATCAGGGCAAACCTTTTAAATAATTATATTTCAATCAGTGATTGCTTATTTTTCTATAATATAAAATGGACATTTGTAATACTAGGTGACCAAACGCTATTTGCACTTACGCCTTCGCTATGTGTGCCGACAAAAACACTCAAAACCAAGCCACTAAGCTGTTTTTATTAGCTACTAACTAGACCGATGGACTTCATTGGTGAACAATATTCAATTTTTACATCCATCCATCCTTACATCCAATTATGAAGAGGTGTTATGGAAATTTGTAGAAAAAAATATGTAGTAGTGATTGTGTTAACCCTTAATCAGGCATCGTAGGTAAAATAAATCATTAGGTTTGAACCTTATGTGAAGGACAGAAGGTAATTTAATGTGGGAGCTATGCTTCAATGGTTTGATTATATACACGTTCGACAGTATTGTTTCGAGTAGTTTAGACCAATTCTTATCGCGGTTCTAGGAAGCATTTGCCCTAACTTTGTCACAGCCATGAGTTTAATGGAACCATATTCTCTCTTTTAAAAACATTTCTACAAAGCAAAAGCGTAGGTGCAATAACACCGAAAGCCACGAAAATAAATAAAGGCAAGATTCTTATTGCTTCGCAGTGTCGTACAAATCTATCGATTTGCTCACGAACATCACTATGGCACCAATTTGTATTCGTGTTTGTATGTTGTCTATTTAAATTTTGTTATTAGTTGCGATTGTTGCGAACCATCGCCGTTTGGAAAACTTCCGTCCACCTGAAATAGAAGAAAATCTTGTAGCTTCATCATCATCATCAGGTCTATTTAGTCTCCACTGCATGCTCTCTGTACTACCGGAGCCATAATTGGCCAGAGCAGACAGAGGATTTGACCTACACTCTCCTCGTTGGCCAAACTGGTTGGAGAGGTCTCCTTGACGTTCAGAGCTTTGTTTAGTTTGTATTTCCTAAGTTGCCTCTTACGACCTCCATGGGAAGACTAGGAGTGGTCCTATTCTACTGTGCCGGGAACCACACGGCATCTGCCGGAAACCACACAGCATCTTTATAACATATAGGTAGTAGTCATCATCATATCGTGTAGGTGTCACGGTCAATCAACCATGCACACCCTGGTGTCAGAGTTCTTCGGAACCGCCTCTCGGCCTCTGACGTGGTTCCTTTAACGACTACCAGATGGCAGCCGGGACCAACGGCTTAACGTGCCTTCCGAAGCACGGAACCATCTTCATTATCAGACAATCAGGTGATTCAAGCCTTCAATGTCCTAACCAAACTGGAAGCAACTAATCAAAGTATGCTTCCCGTGGGAATCGAACCCACGACCCCCGGGTCTACAGGCAAACGCCTTAACCACTGGACCACGGAGGCGGTAGTAGGTAGTAGTAATAGTGTGCGTGGCCGCCTACCTGTTGTACGTGAAGTGGCTGTCCGCGCGGAAGTAGTACACGTGGTTCTTGAACTGCAGCTTGAACACGAACTCCTTGTCGATGCCGTCGGCCGCGTCCGGTGCGCAGACGCCGTAGCTACGCGCAACAATACTACATTAACTATTGTTTTAAATAAAATAAAATATCTGTATTTCAGACTTTACATACATACTATCACGTCTTTTTCCCTCGCAGGGTAGACAGAGCCTAGCCCTCTTATTCATAAAAATTAACAAATTTTTCAAAGTAGCATTTAATGCTTATTACACCTATTTTAGTTAAAATATGTTTTGTCTCGTTCTTTCCATGCCAGTCGTTGCAGAGTGGGATAAGGACAAAACATATTTTAACTAAAATAGGTTTAATAAACGTTTGCTAATTTTTATGAATAACAGGGGAGAACTTTAGGAATGAAGGTCACGTTTAACTTATTTCAGGCTTTGTCCATATTTATATTAGTTTCGGTTTACGGACGATAACTTAACGCGATAACGGTGGAAGAGAGATAGATGCGTCACACGAACGCTTAGACCGATCGTACCTCTCTATTGCATGTTCTGCGCTCTTACTTGCACATGAAAGGTGACACTTTTACGTGCGTGCAGCCGGCGTTCATCGATTTTTAAGACGTTATGACGTCAAAAATGGATAAAATTCTATTATTAAGTTACCCTAGCAAAGGCAAAGAGGCGAGCGGCGTGACATCCTGCCAGCTCTTGTAGAAGAACAGCGTGAAGGCCGCGAACACCACCCACAACTTCTGCCAGCCCGGGGACTTCTTGAACTTGCGGAGGAGATAGCCGGACAGCTGCGACTGCGTAGACAAAAACAGCTAAGTTAAAAATCACGATATACTCTGCGATAAAATACACATTACCAATATAGTCATTCAAGGTGTATGTAAAGGACAACATCCGTGGTCCAGTGGTTAAGGCGTTTGCCTGTTGACCCGGGGGTCGTGGGTTCGATTCCCACCGGAAGCATACTTTGTTTAGTTGTTTCCAGTTTGGTTAGGACATTTCAGGCTTGAATCACCTGATTGTCTGATAATAAAGATGATTCCGTGCTTCGGAAGGCACGTTAAGCCGGTGGTCCCGGCTGCCATCTGATAGTCGTTAAAGGAACCACGTCAGAGGCCGAGAGGCGCTTCCGAAGAACTCTGACACCAGGGTGTGTATGGTCGATTGACCGTGACACCTACTCGAAATGATGATGATGATGATGTAAAGGACGCGTTCGTTGTTTCTCAATATGATATTTAGATTTTTAGAAAACTGAGGTAGTATGTTACAAGACCGCGTTCCTGACACCTCAATACAGCGTACAAAAGTCCTTTTATTTTCATATTTGTTTTACGGCATTTGGCTTTCTATGCCTTTTAGCCCTTCATATTTTTCTAAGTGTTATCAACAAAATGGTGGTGTAATTCATTTCATTGCTTCAATGGAGCCCCTGGCGACAATTCCCACGAATCCACTGGTCTGATCATTGACGCAGTAACAGTAAGGCGAGCGACCACCAGCCCGCTATATAAATCATACAGCCGCACCATGACACTTTATTTTAGTTATTCCACACATTGTTCATAAACATGGGCATTTATAACACCAAATTACACCGATTTCACATTATAAAGTCCACTAGAAGCAATTTGCAAAACAATCCAAAACAAAAACCGTACAGTCCGCCAAAATTCCCGCCAAGCACTCCGTACGAGACTGGGGGGGACGATTACGAGCCTTAAACGAGTTATATCACTCACCCTGAGCGCCAGCTGCAAGTGCTCGCTAGACAAGGACGCCACGCGGTGCCAGCACACGTGCGGCAGCGAGCTTCCCACGCACGCGCCGCTGCTGCCCAGAGACAGCCTGCTGCTGCAGGGCTCTTGATCTGGGGAGCAATAACCATCTTCTCAAACTTGCTTAGGAATTCCAACATTATTTTGAGAACCTTATTTCAGATAAATCGATATTGCTATACTGGCCAAGTACACGGCACCAAAGTATGTATGTAAATCTTTATCGTAATAATTTAGCTGGCCGCTAAGACTGTTGTCAATTAAAAAGAAATTATTACGTAATTTAAAAATGGAACGGCCAGTTCCCCCCGAAAGAATGCTACCACGGAAGTAACTTATCAAAGATTTTATTCAAAATTCGAACTAGATTACAAAAATAAAAAGAAAAAAAATATCATTTATGGCGCTTGATGAATGTGTTTTGTAAGTTTGAATTTACACGCAATATTTGAGAAAAGTACTATTAAAGCCCGCAGTGAGGCATTCGACGGACTCTAGACTTTAGACTTATAAAGGAGACGACAAATAAACTCCTACAGAAAAGATCTGAAAAATTACGAACAATTTACTCTCAGATATTTATGAAGTAAAAAGAACACGTCTAAATATTTTTTTTTTTATTTAATAATTTTTTTTCACAGTGTTTAACACTAAAGAATCAAAAATAATAAGTCTACGATGCGAAATAGTCACAATACCGATGCAGTGCACGTCCAGTGACTTGCTTGAATTAGGAGTTTTTGCAATTAGGTATATAATTTCTAAAATGTCTATTATTACGTATAAAGACACTCACAGTCCGCTTCGTGGGTCAATTCTGTGTCAACATCTATGGGATTATCTCTTGCGTGCTGTATGGCAGCCTCCAGCGCTCGGCTCCAACCTGAGAACTCCTGCTCCGTACTCGCGCTGAACAGTAGTTGTATGTCTTCTCCTGAAATATACCACTTGGTTTTATTTATAAGCAATCAATTTATTGTTAACTAGCTGTTGCCCGCGACTTCATCCGTGACAATTTCTGTTATTATGATTACTCGTAATTAGTTTTTTAAAAGTATAGATGAATAATTTTCCCGCGTTTCCGAAACATTTTTTATTGATTCTTCGCTCCTATTATAGCCTTCCTCAATAAATGGACTATCCAACACAAAAATAATTTTCCTATTTAAACCAGTAGTTCTTGAGATTAGCGCGTTCAAACAAACAAACAAACAAACTCTTCAGTTTTATAATATTAGTATAAATGCATTTAAAATTACCTTGTACGGGCTATTTTACTTTGAAATGCACAGTGTCAGAGAATTAATGCGATACCCTCGGCTTTTACAAACCCTTCTCTATGCATTCCAAAGTGATATAAAACTATATACAAAAATAAATATGATATTAATGGTCCGATCGTCAGAATACTTTTATCAGTTTTGTTTAAAAACACAAAAGCATCTTTAACATAAAACATCTCTATTTATGTAAAAGTGTTAAAAGCATAAATTAGTGATGACGCCACTGTTACAAAGGGATAACTTATAAAAGCGCCAAATGTTACTAAAGTTTTAAAATATACAAGGAAGAAAGCTTCCTCTTTGTAACAGCCAACAACGCAGTACTGTAAAATTGCTAAATTCATTTCAAACCGTCTTGCAACACTAGCGCTATTTTGGCAAGATTTTGCACTACTCATCATTCATAATTTCAACCGTAAGAAGTCCACTGTTGCACAATGCCTTTTCCCAAGGATTTTTTGTTCCAGAGGAAGATATTGTCATACTCTTTTCTTCCATGCTGGTCTGGGAGAAAAGAAAAAACATAGAATGTGCCACCTGCTTCTCTTCCCGCGCTATGTTAAAGAACCATGTCACCCTTCAATGTAGAATAATCATCTAGTTTACTCAACCCAGATAAAAGTAATGACTAACTACGTTATACTTTTATATGTATGTAAACTCTGTTTAATCGGGAACTAATCAGTTAATCTTGATCTCACTGTACACCCGGTATATGTCGAAACCCATCGCATATAAGCCATAGTGTAGTACTGACCATAGAGTTCGAATGAGTTGGGATGGTCTGCGGCGCGCACAGATAACGCATGCAGCGGCCATGCAGAGTGCGCGCGGAACTGACTGCCGCCGCCCGGACGAGACGCCACCACCACCACGTCGCTGAACTGGAAACATTATTAGCATTCATAGCGAGCGAACTCCGTGGCGCAGTGGTCAACACGCCAGCCTGCGACCTGACCGAGGTTCGAACCCCGGCGTGAATTCTATGCAAACCAACCTCGCCTCATTTCAAGCATAAATAAATAAACATATACGGACAAATCACACAGATTGAGCTAGCCCCAAAGTAAGTTCGAGACTTGTGTTATGGGATACTAACTCAACGATACTATATTTTATAACAAATACATATAGATACACATCCAAGACCCAGGCCAATCTGAAAAAGATCATTTTCCATCTTAACCTGGCCGGAGATCGAACCCGGGCACTCTCGTGTCGCAGGCTGGCGTGTTGACCGCTGCGCTACGGAGCTAGCCCACTACTAGTATACTAGTAACGCAGCACAATTGAGTAGAAACTCCTCCTTTGGTCAAAGTTTCACTGGGACTTCTCACTTTACACGTTATTGGCGAGCTCCGTGGCGCAGTGGTTAACACGCCAGCCTGCGACACGAGGGTTCGAACCCCGGTCAGGTCATTGACAGACAACAGATTGACCTGGGTCTTGGATATTTATCTATATAAGTATCTATTATAAAATATAGTATCGTTGAGTTAGTATCCACACAAAAGTTCATAACTTACTGTGGGGATAGTTCATTTTGTGCGATATGTCCCCATGTATTATTGTATTTATGTATTTACTGCGGCAATATCAGAAACAATAGTTAAACGCGCAGATCTGCGCTCCCGCATACGAGCGATTAGCATTTAGCCGTGTAGTTTCCGGCAGAGGAGAATAGGACCACTCCAAGTCTTCCCATGGATGTCGTAAGTGGCGACTTAGGAAATACAGGCTAAATAATAAATAAATAAATATATTGTTAACAAATATATTAATACAAATATATTAAATAAAATATAATAATATATAACAAATATAAATATATTGTATACTAATTGTAAACAAAGCTTCTTCATCCATCTCACATAAAAACCGTACTCATGAACAGCTTAACCAGCACGGGATCACACCGAATCAGATATAAACAGTCTCGTTAACAAGGGGCCTTCTTTTTTACAAACTTCCATAGTTTCTCATACATGATACAATATGGAGGTTTGGTTTGTAAAGACGGCACAGAGTGCAGAATTAGACGAAAACAAACCATGCTCGAACAATAACTAGCACGGGATCGGCACCGGACCGGATATAAACCGTCTTGTTAAGAAGTGGCATTAGTCAGTATTAAATTTAAAAAAAATATATTTACTACCAAGAAGAGCATCCTCTGTTGCAGCCCTCTCGTGGAATGTTTGTATAAGCAGCCCAGTCTTATGAACTCCCTCCCGGCCACCAACAGCTTGTCGTAACCTGAACAACAACACTTGCCGTTGAAAATATTTACTATTATAAATAGTGGGACTAATGAGTGAAACTTATAATCCAGATAGTTGTATGGTTCAATGTTCGCTGATACCTCGCTAAAAGGCCTTTAGAAAATTGTAAGTGACTATGTACACTTATAATTTCTTGTAGAAGTGTCTAGTGAGAAAATTTATCATCTTTTGTCCGTGTGTCCCTCATGTAGGTATTTATCGTTAAAGAACATCAGCAATATCAAGTGTAGGAAGAAATAGGTGAGGGGTTATGCACTTGGCGTTAGTATGAATAAGGCATTTGGTAACAATAATTCGATAGTATTTGTTGGTTTCCGGACATGTTTTGAAGTTTCACGAGAGAATGGTATAAGATTTTGTATTTAAATAATATATTTTGTTTTCATTTCATATCAAAAACAAGATATTTCAAAATGCTTTTTTTATTTTTTAGTTTTCTACTTTTTGTACTCTGTATGACGTCACAAAGACTAAACAGAAGACGGCCAGGAATCTAAGAATAACAAGTACGTTAAGTAGTTTAAGAGGTACGAGAGGAAAAACGAACATACTTTTACAGCGTGACAGTGTAAACCTCCGAGCTACATTACATTTTAAGAAAACAGAATTGCAAAATAAGGTAAAAAACGGAAATAGTTAGGCCTCCCAAAGTCGCTAATCAGCTGGGCGAATTTCTATAATAATAATAATAAATAATAAATAAATATATACGGACAAATCACACAGATTGAGCTAGCCCCAAAGTAAGTTCGAGACTTGTGTTTTGGGATACTAACTCAACGATACTATATTTTATAACAAATACATATATAGATACACATCCAAGACCCAGGCCAATCTGAAAAAGATCATTTTCCATCTTGACCTGGGCGGGGATCGAACCCGGTGGATCGAACCCGGTCACTCCGTGTCGCAGGCAGGCGTATTGACCGCTGCGCCACGGAGCTAGTCAAACTATGGGGAAAGTTTTTTTTTTTCGTTTTTTACATTTTCTTCTAGCAATTCTGATTCCAGGATTTCAATATAGCTCAGAGGTTCAAAATCACGCTGTAAACATACCGTGACACTTTTTCATGCTTGCAGCCGGCATTTATAAGACGTTAGCACGTCGGAAGAGTAGTAATGTGACGTACCTACGATGTCCCGCTGTAGTTGACACAGCGCGGCGTGGTTCTCGGCATGCGGTAGTTGCGCGCGCGCCAGTGACGCGCCGCGACTCGACACTTCTAGTGCGGACTTCGCCGCTTCGCTGCCGCATGCCTTGTACAGCTCTGAAAATATGTTATTAACTTATTATACGCTAGTCTCCTTTAAAAATGATAATATTATTTGTCTGTCAGTCAGATAATCAACTATATTGGCCGCGTATTTTTCGCATCAAAGATAAAATCAAAGCGTGTCGAAGTTCATGAGACGTCACAGTTTGCTAAAAAGTGTTGCAAAATGTGACGACACACGGAATTTTAACGGGCTTATTTTTATTTTTTTGTTGAATTAACAAAAGTAAAAAACGTGTCCAATATATTTTTATTATGCAACTGTCGGACTAATCATATTTTTAATGCAACCTATAACTTTGTTAAGTTCAAAGTTAAGGGTCTGAACCCTTAACTTTGAACTTACTTCGAAGTATTGAGTAGTAGCGAGACGGCGGCGTAGAATATTATTTTATGAGTTCACCTTGGACTTCAGATTTTTACAACTGTCCCTGTATGTCAGAGACCGGTCCAAAGTGACACCGAGGTATCTTGGTGTACTATTGTGTTCTCTCTCTCGTACTCTCGTAACTCAAGATCTCGTGATCTTGAGTTCTCTAGATGCCTCCCGGTTCCGCAAATGGAAAGCGCAAGTCTCTGTTTTAGAGTTGTAGGACGCAGTAAGTTTTTGCACTGTAGTAAACTATCAGTCAGCTGCAGACGTTAGGCTGGATTGCTCGAAAGCCTCCGCCAGCGGCAGCACGGCGCCGTTGACACCATAGCATTCATTAGATATGTTGACACCGCCCCGTGGCCTTGACGCGGCCAATCGCATACTAACTTCGTCTATGAGTGCGTAAGTATTTAATTGTGATTTGAGTTTAGTTTGTTTGCGTAAATGGGACTGATATTGAATCGTTAGTTGTACGATTCAATATCAGTCCCAGTTTTATGTTTATTCTAATTCAATGGATGGCTGTAATGGTACTGACCGACAGCCAGCCTGGCGTATTGCAGTAGCCGGTGCAGCGGCCGCAGCAGCAAGCACGCCAGCGGTAGCACGGCGCCGTTGACACCATAGCATTCATTAGATATGTTGACACCGCCCCGTGGCCTTGAAGCGGCCAATCGCATACTAACTTCGTCTATGAGTGCGTAAGTTTTTATTGTGATTTGAGTTTAGTTTGTTTGCGTAAATGGGACTGATATTGAATCGTTAGTTGTACGAGAGTTACGCTTCCATAGTTTTATGTTTATTCTAATTCAATGGATGGCTGTAATGATACTCATCATCATTTCGAGAATTTGACACGGTCAATCGACCATGCACACCCTGGTGTCAGAGCTCTTTGGAACCGCCTCCCGGCCTCTGACGTGGTTCCTTTAACGACTACCAGATGGCAGCCGATACCACCGGCTTAACGTGCCTTCCGAAGCACGGAATCATCTTTATTATCAGACAATCAGGTGATTCAAGCCTGCAATGTCCTAACCAAACTGGAAACAACTAAACAAAGTATGCTTCCGGTGGGAATCGAACCCACGACCCCCGGGTCAACAGGCAAACGCCTTAACCACTGGACCACGGAGGCTGTTACTGAAATGGTACTGACCGACAGCCAGCATACTAACTTCGTCTATGAGTGCGTAAGTATTTAATTGTGATTTGAGTTTAGTTTGTTTGCGTAAATGGGACTGATATTGAATCGTTAGTTGTACGATTCAATATCAGTCCCAGTTTTATGTTTATTCTAATTCAATGGATGGCTGTAATGGTACTGACCGACAGCCAGCCTGGCGTAATGCAGCAGCCGGTGCAGCGGCCGTAGCAGCAGACACGCCAGCGGCAGCACGGCGCCGTTGACACCATAGCATTCATTAGATATGTTGACACCGCCCCGTGGCCTTGAAGCGGCCAATCGCATACTAGCTTCATCAGTAAGTTTTTCATTGTGATTTAAGTTTGTTTGCGTAAATGTGACTGATATTGAATCGTTAGTTGTACGAGAGTTACGCTTCCATAGTTTTTCTAATTCAATAGATGGCTGTAATGGTACTGACCGACAGCCAGCCTGGCGTAGTGCAGTAGCCGGTGTAGCGGCCGCAGCAGCAGACACGCCAGCGGCAGCACGGCGCCGGCGTCGAACTCGCAGCACAGTGCTGCCGCCCGCCCCCCGCCCCGCCGCACGCTCTCCACCAGCGCCACGAGGGCGCCCGCGTGAGACACGTACAACGAATACGCCTGCAATCAACACAATAAGCTTGTTTCTTGGGTCAAAATAATAACATTACAATTAGTCCGTCAGTTAGATAATCAAATAATATTGGACACGTATTTTTTCTTTTGTCAATCCTTATCCTTACTAATATTATAAATGCGAAAGTGAGTTAGTGAGTTTGTTTGTTTGTTTATTTGTTTGTTTGTTACGCTTTCACGCCGTAACTACTGAACCCGATCATCATAAAATTTTGCATACTAGTTCTCTGGAGTGCGGAGAAGGACCTTTTATCCCGGGAAAAAGTACTATTCCCGAGGGATCGACATTGACGCGGGTGGAGCCGCGGGCGAAAGCTAGTTAAACAATAAATGAAAAAGATAAAGCGCGTCAAAGTTCATGAGTGGGGGCTTGTGACGTAAAAGTTTGCTAAAAAGTGTAGCAAACTATGACGTCACACAGAATTTCAAAGGGCTATATCTTTATTATTTTTTTTTCAATCGACAGAAGCAAAAAACGTATCCAATATTTTTTTAATTACTAACTTTAGGAAACTAGCCTATACTACGGTATACATATTTTTGTGTTTTATTTTGCATTCACAAGGCTATTTTGATATACTCTTATTAAATTGAGCAATGAAGTATGGGACTGACGAACCAACGACCTCAAGTCTATGTAAGTCGTACATCCTATCAAGCGCGAGAAACGCAGACACAATGGATTTTCTATTGTTATGCTGACCGATTGGCCCGCTTGGTGGTTGAGAGGTCAATTTAATAAGACAATAGTACGTTAATTTAGGATTCAAAATAGAAATTTACTTAAATAATTTTAAATCAAATATCAAAGATTGTTATAAAGACTGAACACAGCAGACGCTTAGTATGGTCCTGTTTTTACCCTGATTACGGAGCCACACTTATCAAAATGGCATGCTTAATTCCAAAACGGAATTAGAAATTATGACGGGTTTATTAGTATTAGGAGGTTTTAAAGAATTCACAAGTTTATGTCTAACCAAGTAACCAACAGCGAGTAAAACACCTATAATATGCAAAGTTTAAAGTGGATACTCACGTCGAGTGTGTTTGATAAATAATCGTATAATAATTCAGCTATCTTTTTGTACTCTGGTTCTTCTTCATCTGAAACAAAAACAATGTTGATGAAGACATTTTAACTTATACAATTTACCCATGTATTGACGGCCTTCGTGACACTGCGATAGCGTGAAATTTCTAAAGTTACCTAGATACAAATGTCTTGATAGAAAACATATTTAGACGACAAGAAGCACAAGAGACGACAAGCATAGTAACTTGGCTACTGTTCGATAGTTTCTCAATTTGTTATTAGATTTGATTCTAATTATGTATAAAAAGAGCTGCGGGTTTAAAATGGCCACTTCGAGCAATTCCTCTTTAAGGAATTCGTAATATGAATTCTTTGCAGATCATTAGCAATTCCTCTATTTTTTGTAAAATGGTCACAAAATCTCCCAATTCACCGACAATTCAATTCGAATTCCGATTCATATTTGTGAAAATATTGCCGCATTAAAAAAATAAAATCCCTACTTCACCGCTTATTTTTATAATCCTTTTAAATTTAATTTAAAGAAGCTAATAAGTAATAACTGATAAAATAATGATATATCACGCAATAATATAGCTATTGCAAATAAAATTAACTATGTTATGCCTGTATTTGTAAAAACATTGATATTATTTTTTTCGACTGGCAATGATATCGGTCAGTATCGTTGAATCGTTTTACTTGTCAAATATTTTCACGCGCGAATTTTTAAAAGTGTTTGGCAGTGTTTTAATTTCTAATTACGCTGAATGTAAGTAATGTGATTAATTGTTGTTTTACTTATCTCTAAAGTAATTTTTGTCATATGAAAACAAGAACAAGTTGTGTAACAGTAATATGTGATTCAATAATGTTTTTGCAGCATGGAAAAGCGGCCATCTCGCGTTTCCGAGGCCCAATGGGCCATATTGTTGGAGTTTTTGGAGAAAAATCCAAACCTCGTAAAGGCACGGGGTTACAACAATAGTGCCAAAGGTCGCCAAGAATCTGCGCGTCAATGGCATGAGATCGCTGAGGTGCTTAATGCGGAAGGTTTAGGGACAACCAAAACCGCGAAGGATTGGTCAGTTGTAAGTATTTTATTCATATAAGACGTATGATTACAATAGCTTTCTAACAGAACTTGATTTGAAATTTTGGTTGTAGTATGTCAGCAACTACAAGAGTAAGCTGAAGAAAGTAGTTGCTGACTTAAACGCCGATGCCTCGGCAACAGGTGGAGGGCCTTCGCAAGCTTGCAGCACCCATATATCGAATATGGACGCCAGATTCTTGGCGATAATGGGACCTGGGTTTGGCCAGTCAGTCCCAACTGTGAGGGTCAACCCTTTCCCAGATGTAAGTGAATGAAAATCCACATAATTGTTTAATATTACATAATTTGATCGAGTGATAAAACAATGTATATTTTCAGGAGTTACAACAACCATCCAGTTTGCCCACCACAATTTCTATTTCTGAATGTATTCCAGAAGAGTTTCCCGAACCTGAGTAAGTAGTAAATCAAAAGAAACTTATTAAATAAATATTAGGCAATTTGAAATAAATTATCCTCATAACACAATGTTTTCCAGGCAAGAGGAAGTTGTATCACAGGATCGAAGCAGAAGTAGAAGCCCTGTGATACAACCATTCTTGGAGGAGGCTCCTGGAGAGGAGGCAGAGAGAATAGAATCAGCGGCAGCTGCTGGGCCCCGTTTGCCAAGACAGGCTCGACAGCCGCGATACCGCAGTAACTATAAATATTCTTTATGATCAAGGGGAATGCCCACTGCTCTATGGGCCGTCTTCCCACATTAAATAATACAGTATGATAACCAAAATTATACAGAATAACGTTAATAATTGAAATACAATAAAACAAAAATCATGTTTTTACATTGTGGGGTTTTTGATAAAAAAAAATTAAACAAAGTTCGATTTTGAGGTTAGTTTCTATGTTCGAGTGGGCTATTTTTGAACGGATGACTGTTAGGATAACGTATTCAAGTGATTTCCCCATACAGATAACATATTATCTGTATGGGAAAATCGCTTGAATCCAGGGGCACTATTTTTGAAACTATGACACTCGTATTCGAGCGATTTTTCCATACAAAAATCGCTCGAGGACGAGTGTTACACTTTCAAAAATGGTACCCCAGTTGTGAAAATAGCTCAGAAAAATATTACTATACTTTTCACTGTTCTGTAAATAAAGAGTAGGTCAATGATATGAAAAATACTGAATAATGACCATTGGTCTTATATAACTATCTATACATATATAACGAAGCAGAGTATCAATGTGAAAGTGTATTTGGTTGTCCTTCTTTCACGTTAAAATGAGCACATTTACGGGTTTTTTGTATGAAGAGCTGGAGCCTATTCTGCCATAGGCACAGAATAAGTAATAGTACTAGCGTACCAGTCTTTTTACGCGTATGAAGCCGTGGGAGTTAGATAAGTATGATGAGGAAATACCTAAGGTGGGATGGGGTTTTTACAGCAGTAATGGTGTCATAATATTGGCTAACCAGAAAAAAACAGTCAGATGATGATGGAAGTAATAGAATTATTAATATTTAGGGATTCCGAAGACTGACTACATAGTAAGATAATATTGCAAGGGAAGGAAGAAATAGTGTTTTAATCTATTCAACATATTTATTCATAATCTTCATATAAAATGTAGCCGGAGTCAATTCCTCTGAAGTAGCCATTATGTGGGCACAGCAACCCACTGTTCTTGTACCCACTAGACAATAGCCAGCGAGTTTGGTAATGGATTTGGCACCAGAATTGATGACTCCCTGGAGCATCGGCACTTTCATGAGGTTGGCTATATATATTGATCAACCTGAGCATGACATCTCACACTTCTGTATGCATTAGTCCAACACTGAAGACAGGCTTCTCTAGTTGATGTACCTGGAAATCATAATAAGTTTTAATATAATTCAAGCAGTACATCTTGAAATTCACATCATAATATTCATGTTTGAAATCTCTAGAACTAATAGACCATGAAAAAATATTTTAACACTTAACTAGTCTAATTATTGGGAAGGTTATTTTTAAAACTCATATCTTTATTTATTTTCATTCATTTATTAAATCTTAATATATAAAACAACGGGGTTTGTTCTATATATTATATCGAGTTTGTTTGAACACCCATAACTTATGAACGGGTGAACCGATTTTTATAATCTTTGATTGTTGATTTTTATATATCAAAATAATATGTGTATACATGCTTTATGTATGTTACATACCTGTTGAATTGGTATGAGGTCCCTCTTTGAACTGCCTAAAGAAACATTATGTATTTAGACTCGCAATATTGATGTTCCACATTCAAGTCATACTTGCTGGTGGCCATATGTTTGCTGAACAAAATCACCACTTGAATAGTTTGTTAATATATTTTGTAGTATATGAAAACATTCTTCACAAATACAGCTGTCTTCTGATACCTAAAAAAAGAAATAAATAGATAAATTAATTTAGACTAAAGAAGCACACTTATGTTTATGGTATCTCATATACATTCATATAATAAAAACAAGTCAATTACTCGAATGAAATATATATATTCAAGTGGTTATTTACTCATAAGCCAATCATGTAGGTCAACAAGAGAGTAATTTAAATAATACCTTCTAAGTACATATTTTCTTTTAGCATCTATGTAAATACAGGTTATCTTTTTTTCTTATGTAGGTAGATACTTACAATTGCTGGGTTAATCCAAGAGATTAATATACTGAGCATAACATCAGTAACATCTTGGTGCTGGAGGATGTTTTAGCAGAAGCAGAGAAATATAGTGGAAAACGTTCTCCAAAATCACAAAATAAGTATTATAACCATGGACCGAGGAATATTATAACAGAGTTTTTAGAACTTTCTCATCAGCATTACGTTACATACTAAGATTACTTGCATTTAGTTTATTAATAAATGTAAAGATTGAAAAAAACTAAACCGCATTGAAACCGCCAATCCATTTGATTATTGACCATTATTGACAGACATAGGTAGGCAGTTTAATTTTTAAACTCGATGTAAACAATGGCTTCTAGCGTTTTTGCCTATTACCTTCGTTTACGAAGAATGTTTAAAATATTGTTATATACATACTGCTTTTGATTACAGATGTTTATTATGTAGAATAATTGTATAGAATAATAAAATCTACAGTTTAAGTTAAAAACTTACATACTTACCCAGAATTTCATAACACAGCATATTATTTTATTATCTTTCATTATCGCACATACGCTTCAGTGTCTTTGTAAACTTAGTTGATCGGAAAATATCGGTAAAAATACCAATTCAATTAAAAATTAAAACCCCACAAAGATTTTCCCCATAATTTATATATATAAAATAAAAAAATAATTGACTAATTTTGAATTATATTTCAAGCTCATACGCATTATTAAGGGGGCGAAACCGGGAATGGGCAATCAACTTTGATTTAATATAATTATCATTGTAATTGTAGATATTTTTTTTATATTTTTTTCGTTATTTTAGCTCGACCACTGGCTCCAATAGACGAGGCACGGAGGATCCTCTCACAAGTAGAGCTCCAGCGAGCCGCGGCTGATGCTGAAAAAGCTCAGGCCCTGCTTGTGATTGGACAAAATTTAGGAAGGCTGGCTGCTGCCATGGAGGAATATGTGGCTCATATTCGTAGCCAATCAGAATAAAGGTAAAATTTACTTATGCCAGCTTATGTTTGCAGTAGTAGATACTTTTTTCTAGAATGCAAGTTATCCTATGTCCTTCTCCGTACCCTCAGTCCGTACCCTTCACAATGTATATGCATAATATCATGATGATTGATTCAATAGCATCAGAGTGTATCAAACACCGGCCAAGGGCGAGTCGGACTCGCGCACGTAGGATTCCATACCATTGTCTATGAAAACGGCAAAAAAATCATGTCTTTTGTATGGGAGCCCCCCGTTAATATTAATTTTACTTTTATTTAATTATTTATTTTTAAAGTGAATGTATATCTAAATATTCTGTGAATATTTCAAGTGTCTACCTGTTGCCGTTATCAATAACGAGCAAAAACAAGCAAAAAAATCACGTTTGTTGTATGGGAGCTCCATTAAATATTTATTTGATTGTATTTTTTTGTTATAGCGGCAACAGAAATACATCATCTATGAAAATTTCAACCGTCTAACTATCACGGTTCATGAGATACAGCCTGGTAATAGAAGGACAGACAGACTGACAGACAGAGGCAGACAGACGGACAGCGGAGCGTATTTATAATATTACTGAGGATTAAGATATCGTTATGGCAGGTTTCACTGTCACCAATTCAAACTTCAATGTAATATAAGGCAAAAATGTTTATTTTGCACAGATGACTGACTATAAGTGTAGAAAATAAAAGATAAAAAAAAATTAAATTCTTGCAAGTTGCTGCGCTCGAGCTTGTCTCAATGCTCGATTCAATGATTGGTGTTGACCTCGAGCAGCCCAAAGCCTTGCCACCAAAGCCTGTCGCACTGATTGGCCAGCAGAGAGAGTGTTGTGGCCTCTTACGGTTTCAGCATATGTAACATGTATCTGAAAAAACAATAAGTCAACTAATGAAATTATATTCTAAATAAATTAATAAGTAGGTATACAATAATTACTTGCATAAATTAATAATATTAAACTTACCTGCCGTCCTGCTTCACATGCTTCTTCTGCTGTTGTCAGTCTATCTACAGGTATTCTAGCTTTATTGGCGATATTGTGGAGGACCACACAAGCATTGGTTATAAAACCAGCTGTAGAAGGGTGATAGTGCAGCTTCCGATCCACCAACAGACATCGCCATCGAGCCTTGAGCACCCCAATGCATCGCTCCACCGTGTTTCGCACTAAGCACTGTACATCAGTGTAGTATCTTTCAGGCGAGTTGGGATGAGTGTACACAATAGGTGTCAACATAGTTGGTCTGAGGGGATAGCCTGAGTCTCCTAAAACAAAGATGTCTTTGTTAACCAAAAAGTATCTAGTTAATTTAAATGATGTACCTTTATATTTCCAAAACATAAATCATACAACCTAAGAACCACACTGTTTCATTTTCAGCCAGGTGCAGTTGCTCTAGGTGAAGCTTGAGTGGATGGTGTCGCCATACAAAGGAATCGTGATCAGCCCCGCCATGGCTGGCATCAATACTTAAGATGTTTAAGTCTGAGTCACACACCTGAAACATAAAAAAAAACATAAAAAAGCATAAAAAAAATAACAAAACATAACAAAAAAAAACATAACAAACATAAAAAAAATACAACTATATTGAGCCCCACCCCAACCCTTTTTTGAAGTTGGTTAAAAGGTAAAAATATTGTAATATAGATATGAGTACTGTGTCAATCACCTTAGAAATAGTAGTTAAGTAAGAATGTATTTAACTGATTGATTTTACTAATAATATGTAAATATGCCTTTTAATAAAAACAAATATTTTTATTTCCTTGTTTTATTAACGCCTGAATACTCAAAAGCATCTTGACTAAAAACGCTCTCATATCTCATTCTGTCACTGTCTAGACAGTTTGCATTAGGTTGAATTATGTTTAGCATGTAATAACACGGTGTATGTGGATAAATAAATAAATACATAAATAAAACTTAAACAAATGGAGCAGGTAGGTAGTAAGTATTAATTAACTATGTTATCTTTGGTCTTGCGACCTTGTGCTCTCTGTAAATAATAAAAGAGCCATGTGAAAGTAACTATCTCTAGACAGTAGACAGTATAATGTCAAAATGAAGTCACTTCCGCTGTCTGTGCGCTTAGATCTTTTAAACTTCTTAACGGATTTTAATGCAGTTTTCAGCAATAGATAGAGTGATTCAATAGGGAGGTTCATATGTATAATTTACTGCCGCTTATTAGTATCTACATTGCACCCGTGCGAAGCCAGGGCGGGTCGTTGTTGTTTATAATATTATATCCAGTTAGAGGCATTACTTACTACTTGAGCATTTAAGGAATGATATTTTTTTCGATTCCTGAATCTATCCTCATTTTGCCCTGGCTTGACGATGGCAATGTGGGTTCCATCAACACATCCTAAGACGCCAGGCATGCCAAACTTTTGATAAAACCTGCAAATGGTAAAAGTCGTTGCAATAATTTGAAATTCGTCACATGGGTGTATTAATTAATAAATAATTTTAAGGCAAAGTTCTCATTTTATTTTTCCAATCTATATTTATAGATTTCTATATAAGTTTATGATATCTTACCCTGTTTTAATAATACTCCGTTCCTGTCGGGATTGTGGGAAATATATATATTTGGATCGAAAGTGGTTATTATTTAGAGCCTCCGTCACCGCCCTCATGCAGTTAGACACACTAACTTGGTGCATATTATTAAATGCACTGGTTCCGCAATGCCTCTGATAGTCACCAGAGGCATAAAAAGCCAGTGAAGCTAACACCTATGACAAAATTAAAATTTTGTTATGCACATAACACACCGCATAATTATTGGTAGGTTAGGTACTAATTTGACACGATTCCACTAGGGTACATATACTATATATAGGTTAGGTGATTTTTACTTACTTTCGTAGTTGTGTCGATGTTACTTCTCGACAGAAACGGCTCTATTTCTTGAATTAAATCCCTTGTCACTGTTTGTTAAGCCTGAAGACGCCTCTAAATTGGTCATCGGGCATTTGGAATGCTAAATCCATCTTTCTAATAACCTCCCTTTGTCGGCTAAATAAAATACCTTCACTCAGACGCGAATGCTCTAAAAAGTTTTCGTACAATCCTAAATCCGCCATTATAAAGTTTTATTTAATTATTTTCACAACAAAAATTTGAAAAGATGGCGCGAAAGCCTAAGATGAATTGAAAAATGTTGATCTAGACTAACTTTTTACGATTCTGTTATTTGACAGAAAACACCACAAAAGGAATTCATATAATGTGTGCCATTTTACCAATTTCCAAAGAAAACTGTCAAACTGATGAATTGCTCAAAAAGAATTGCTTATGAATCATTTTATGAATTGTGGAAAAGTAGCCATTTTGCCGCGCGCAATCCAATTCATATTTGAATCATAGTATGATTCGTGGAAAGTGGCCATTTTAGACCCGCTGATATGTAATCTACATGATGTAGGCCACGGCTCGCCTAAATGTGCGAGGTATGCTCGAACATTAGTAATATTTAAAATGTGATTTGACGTAAAAAGTGCCTAATTATATTTTCTGAATAAATCTTTAATCAATTCCGGAGCACAGATCATTGTACACACAGAGAGAAGCAAAATCACTCCTGAAAATTAAATGTGTACTGTTAAACTCACTTTGCATCCTGGCAGGCGAAGCTGCAGCCAGTGTCCTCTCGAGACGGGCGAGCAGAGCCCCGGCCGGCAATGCCAGAGGTTCCAGCGCTAAGGCGGCCCGCGCGAGAGCCGACACGTCGCCACTAGTCTCCGCTCCCAACTCACTGCCGGCGAGCTCAGACACGCGGCGAGAGAATGTCTACAATAAAAAAAAACAAGTTTTTTGCTAAAAATACATTTTTTCACAAGTTTTTATTATCAACGTACCCACAAATTTTCAAGACAAATCAAATGAGCCCCACAAGATTGGCGTACCTTGTTTAGATTAAGAGTTCCTATGGCCCCCACTTCATCACCAGACTAGCGCAACGATTCCGTAATATTGTACTGTCATCCGATTTACACATGCATGCAAAATTTAGCTCAATCTGTTACCTAAGTAGATTAAATTTAACTGGCAAGATTTAATTACAGACAAACATCGGAATAGGTGTAACTAAATAAAAACTAATATATTAAAAGAGATTAATATAGGTTATTAACTACAAACACCATGTTTCTTGTATGAGGATTATGACGTCTAAGTATGCATGAATAAATAAAGATATAGGGATAAATCAGTACGCGCAACACGACCCTTTCTTGTGAGGTGAATTAACCGAACTCTTTTTCTTAGTGACGGTGAATACCTAAGATTTGGCTGTATGGCTAGATGCCTATGCCTTTCTCATTGAATTAGAAAAAAATATTGAAGCGTTACTCTTATACAACTAACGATTCAATATAAGTCCAATTTACGCAAACAAACTTAAATCACAACGATTGGCCGCGTCAAGGTCACGGGGCGGTGTCAACATACCTAATGAACGCTATGGTGTCAACATAGCGGAGTAGGTAGGCTAGCAGCTCGCCTCGCTCGCTATGATAAGTTACTCTAGTGTAATTTTTCCGTATTTCCTTGCGTTTCCTGCACCACTTTACTACACAGGAAGTCATTTTTTTATGCGTTAAGATTTCGCCGAAGTTCACAAAAAATATGTTGTTAAATGCTTTTATCGACGCGTCCTTCCGTCACGGAGCGCGTGGCAGACTATTTCACCAAAAAATATTTTTTTAGGCCCCGCCCGCTTTGATCTACTTTGCGTGGTGTCAGTTTTTGAGCGCAATGCTGCTTCCATAGTTTTACTAATTCAATGGCCTTTCTTATATCCTTATTTGACAAGTTTCTTGTATGCGGCCCATTTATTTTTTCCTTTTATTTTGTCATTACTATTCGTTGCTATAACGGCTATACACATGTGAAAATTTCAAGTGTTTACCTATTAAAATTCCAAAGATACAACCCTGTGACACGACGGATAATGGAGGCATATTAATACGTTTTCGTTGGCACCCTTTGGGGTAGGGAACCCTTCAAAACTAGTCCAGTCTTACGTAGCAGATACAGAAAGGACACATCACATAGTGTGTTGTGCATAGCTATGTTTATTACATTCTAGACGGGAGTAGTTGCATAAAGAAAGGTTTATCTAACATCTTATTAAATTATGTTACCTTATAAAAATAAGGTTTTTATAAGGATTACATATATTGCTAAGAATCACATACATATTATTTTCCGATACTCACAACGGTGACTAACTCCAAATCTCGTTTGTATGTACGCTCGGTCATGAGAAGCTCTTTAGCCACGAAGTACGTCACATCGCCACGCTTCTTGTCGCTCATGCTGTCTTTTAGGGTGTTCGTCAGTGTACTCGATATACTGCAAAACAAATATACAAACCAAATGAAATGATTGCCATAGACAATAACAAGTAAGAGAACCAAATAACACAGGTGGGTAAACAGTCAAGCAAGAAAAATACTGTTGCGAAAATCCCAGAATTAAATGTTCTACTCATAGAAACCCTCGTTAAAATTGTCCGTCACGCTCACACATATATATTCTATCCCGCTCGCACACAGACTTGATTATTCGATTCTGTAACGAGTTCTTGGCGGGAATTTCGGACTGCACGACTTTTGTTTTGGATTGTTTTGCAAATTGTTTCTAATGGACTTTATATGTGAAATCGATGTAATTTGGTGTTATAAATATCCATGTTTATAAACATTGTGTGGGATAACTAAAATAAGCCAGTGGATTCGTAGGAATTGTCGCCTGGGGCTCCGTAGAATTCATTTATATTTCATCATCATCATCACCAGTCTTTTTAGTCTCCACTGCAGGAGATGACCCTCTCTGTACTACCGGAGCCATACTTGGCCAGAGTAGACAGAGGATTTAGCCTACACTCTCCTCGATGGCCAGACGGGTTGGAGAGGTATCATTGATGTTTATGAGCTTTGTTTAGCTTGTATTCCCTAAGTCGCCTCTTACGACATCCATGGGAAGACTTGGTCTATTCTACTCTGCCGGAAACCACACGGCATTTATATTTGATACTGGCTAAATAAATCACGCGTGAAAGCCATTAATAAAAAAACTGTTACCTATTATTGTTATTTCTTCGCTTCAGCGTATCCCCAGCGTCGCTCTCGCCGCCACTCAGGACATCCATACTGTTCATCGATTCTGACACGATATTCACTGAAACAAATCAAACGGCTTAACATGTTGACTTTAAGAAGACTGCCAGTTTAGTTATTAGGGTTCCGTAGGTAAAGCAGGATACTATTACCAAGCCTCCGCTGTCCGTCCGTTACTAACATGTCCATTGAGTGTATCACTGTCCCTCGTATTATCGTGTCGGTTGGCGAGCAAGCGTGGAAGCCTCACAGTCGGCGTGGACTAACATATAGGTTCTATATTGTGTATCTCATCTGTTGTCCTATCTTTGGGTCGTTCCGTCATGCACAGATTTGTTGTAAACAACCGTTTACTTAACACTAACGTTTGCATTCAGAGTATCACAGTCCCGCGTATTATCGTGTCCATTGGCGAGCAAGCGTGGAAGCCGCAGAAGCGGCGTGGACGCACATATTGGCATTATATTGACAATCTCATCTGTTGTCCTGTCTAATGGCCGCTCCGTCATGATCAGATTGATCTAAACAACCGTTTACTTACCACTAACGTTTGCATTCAGCGTATCACTGTCCCTCGTATCATCGTCAACGTTGGCGAGAGAGCGTGGAAGCCGCAGAAGCGGCGTGGACGCACATACAGGCGCTGTATTGTCAGTGTCATCTGTTGTCCTGTCTTCGGGCCGTTGCGTCATGCACAAAATTGTTATAAACAACCGTTTACTTACCACTAACGTTTGCATTCAGCGTATCACTGTCCCTCGTATCATCGTCTCCGTTGGCGAGAGAGCGTGGAAGCCGCAGAAGCGGCGTGGACGCACATACAGGCGCTGTATTGTCAGTGTCATCTGTTGTCCTGTCTTCGGGCCGTTGCGTCATGCACAAAATTGTTATAAACAACCGTTTCCTTACCACTAACGTTTCCATTGAGCGTATCACTGTCCCTCGCATTATCATCGTGTCCGTTGGCGAGCGAGCGTGGAAGCCTCACAAGCGGCGTGGACGCACATATAGGCGCTATATTGTCTATCTCATCTGTTGTCCTGTCTTCGGGTCGTCCCGTCATGCACAGATTTATCTAAACAACCGTTTACTTACCACTAACGTTTGCATTCAGCGTATCACTGTCCCACGTATCATCGTCTCCGTTGGCGAGAGAGCGTGGAAGACTCACAAGCGGCGTGGACGCACCTATTGGCGCTATATTGTCAATCTCATCTGAAGTCCTGTCTTCGGGTCGTCCCGTCATGCACAGATTTATCTAAACAACCGTTTACTTACCACTAACGTTTGCATTCAGCGTATCACTGTCCCTCGTATCATCGTCTCCGTTGGCGAGAGAGCGTGGAAGCCGCAGAAGCGGCGTGGACGCACATACAGGCGCTGTATTGTCAGTGTCATCTGTTGTCCTGTCTTCGGGCCGTTGCGTCATGCACAAAATTGTTATAAACAACCGTTTCCTTACCACTAACGTTTCCATTGAGCGTATCACTGTCCCTCGCATTATCATCGTGTCCGTTGGCGAGCGAGCGTGGAAGCCTCACAAGCGGCGTGGACGCACATATAGGCGCTATATTGTCTATCTCATCTGTTGTCCTGTCTTCGGGTCGTCCCGTCATGCACAGATTTATCTAAACAACCATTTACTTACCACTAACGTTTGCATTCAGCGTATCACTGTCCCACGTATCATCGTCTCCGTTGGCGAGAGAGCGTGGAAGACTCACAAGCGGCGTGGACGCACCTATTGGCGCTATATTGTCAATCTCATCTGTAGTCCTGTCTTCGGGTCGTCCCGTCATGCAGATTTATCTAAACAACCGTTTACTTACCACTAACGTTTGCATTGAGCGTATCACTGTCCCTCGTATTATCATCGTGTCCGTTGGCGAGCGAGCGTGGAAGCCTCACAAGCGGCGTGGACGCACATATAGGCGCTATATTGTCTATCTCATCTGTTGTCCTGTCTTCGGGTCGTTCCGTCATGCTCGGCGACATGCAAAGACTAGCAGAGGACACGGTGTTATCTTCCTCGGGCGATGTTTCGTCTGTTATAGGAAAAGAATTGATTAATACAGATGGGAAAGGAAATAAACTCAAAATCAATCTAACGTTTAATGGTGAAAATGCAGTACAAAGGCGTAAAATACCTACATTCCATTTGATATTTTTAATTGCTGATGTTAAGAGGCACACAAAATATGGATAACACCCATATAACAATATTATAAATGGAATTGTAGATTTAAGTATATGCAAATGTCTTAAATTTTAAAAATGTGCCATTAAATAAAATTACCTAATTTTTGTGGAAAAATAATTTTCATAGATATTTAGAAAATTAGGGTTTACTGAAATAAGAGGCGGCAGCACTGACTCGTCGGGTCCGGTAAGCTGTTATTGGGCAATAATGTGTCAGTTGTAGCTGCTTGGCAAATTTTATCCAATGACGACGGCTCATCGGACCCTACGATTCAGTGCTGCTAAAACTATAAAAAATGTGAAAACATTTTTAGGGAAAAGGATTGCCTGTAAAAAAAAATCATAAATGTGCTGAAATAAAAATACACTTTTACCTTCAAATAAGCTAAGGACGTTTTAACTAATAGTAAAATGCACAGACAACATACATCATGCTATAACAATATTCACTTACACGTTTGTTCCTGGCAGCTTATAAATTTAAATGAGGTAAGAACTCAAAAGAACAAAAAAGAAACTGTTCATAAAACCTCTTTCGTTAATTTATTTATTTATTGTTTAACTATCCCCAGCGGGGTTTAGTGTCGTGTATTGCAGGGATACCGAACACTTACATTCACATATAAATTCAAAAAGGAAGTAACATTTCAATACTCGAAACAATATCCAAATACGACAAAACAATAGTAATGAAATCGTAACGTTACAGTCTATTCGGATTGTACACTTTCAATCGAAAAGTCGAAGTTCTTAATTTCTATGATTCAATATCGATTTGCTCTAACTAGGGAGGTCGGCGACCTCTTACAACTAATAGTCTAAAATTGCTTCGTGCACACACGACCATGTTTTGACACATTTTTTTTTTTTTTTGTAATTAATTGAACACTATGCAGCCACGCGGCCTGTGGCGCATTTACCAATGAAACTGACATACAAGTTCTAGGAAATCGGCAAATTAAATATGAACGCTTAAAACAATCGAAAATATCTAGTCTACCAAAATATCAGACCATATTTTTAATTACTCCATACACATTAGTGATGATGTTTGTGACAATTATAAAAAATACAAAAATGGACTTAATGAACATTCAACACAAAACTGTTAAGTGAAATATATGTATTTGATGCTTTTTGTTTACAAGGAATGACGCCATCAGAATAGAAAAAAAGATTAAAATTTTCGCATTATATTCCAATAAATAAAACATATCTAGAAGACAAGCTTCTAGAAAATTTATACTTTAGAAAATACATCAAACTGATAGATTGGTGCGCTTTCTAGAAATAAAAAGTATAATCAAAAAGTATCAATTGACTTTTTATTGAGCCTTAAAATTAATATTTATTCTGATTAAAAATTTACATAATATTGCCGGTAATTTTGCTAAAAATAAATACTGAAACTCATTAATTATCAACAAAAGTTCAATGTCATGCTAAGACAGAATTTACTTTTGATTATATATTTCTTCCATCTATTTCAACCTGTCCTAATTCAATTCGCATTTCGAGTAAACTTTTCAATATAGCCAAGTGCATAAATACCATTATCAAATATCTGATCACAGTAAGTGCAAATACCAAGCGCACAAAAATAAATAAGGATAGTTCTGGTTTGAATCTTAAAAATCAAGTGCATGTTTGTTTTTCATATTAATTTGTTTTACGGCATTTGGTTTTCTACGATAATACGTGTGTCAAGTGCAAGAGCGTGATTTGCTTTTTTGAATCTGTAGATTAAAGATATCGCTACTTATGCGGAATGCTATACTGAAAAGTTTTATATAATCTAACTATGTTGGCACATTCAATATTTTATCCTATCTATTTTAATATTAGCAATAAATATGGATTAAGTGACTTTTGGAGCTAAATAGGGTGTGCCTTAGAAAAGCTTCGCACGAATTTGTAATTTCTGTGCATAAGATTTAATGATAAGTATGAAAGTCGCGACAGTAACAGAAAAGCTCCAGTCATAGACTGAGTTGATATGGGCATGTGATGAGGAGAGAAGAAGCTCATATCGCAACGAAGGCATTGGATTTAAAGGTGAATGGAACCCGGAACAGAGGCCGACCTAAGAAAAGATGGATGGATTGTGTCAAGGAGAGTATGAACAAGAAAGGAGCGAATAAGGATATGGTAGGTGACTGATCAAAATGGAGAGAACTGACATGCTGTGCCGACCCTACATAAAGGGGGGAGGGGGGGAGAAGAAGAAGATTTAATGGAGCTCGCTTCGCTATTCTTTACAATAATATTTTTAAAAGCGCGGAGAAATGCTCGCTCGCTCCTGTTTTGGTCACAAGTACTCTAGCGAATAGGTTCGTTAAGTTACCAAGACTTTTTGTTATTTCGGGGGCATCGCTCGAAATAGGAAACGCTCGTCCGCTCCTGTTTTGGTTACAATTGAACCTACCCTTTGTGATAAGGTTAAACACTGATAAGGCCGGGCTTTGACAGCGAGCCCTCTTGGTAGCCGAAAATTGTAATTTCGTATGAAAAATATGAAAATTAAAATGGTAATAATTTTTAAACGACGCAACTCTGTGCTTTTGGTATCATAGTATAAAGGGAAGCGAATTCTATCGATTGCAATCAGTAAAATATCTAAATTCGTGCTAAGCTACTCTAAAGATAGCTCTGCTAAATGTTAAATCGAGATTCATATACATATTTATCATGATCCATTTTAAAAGAACAGTTAGAACAAATGAACAATTTGATATAATAAAAAATCAACTGTGTTTGCTAAAGTTCAAAAAACAAATAATTTCTAATGTTAAATAATTTTAAATTGCGAAATCAGCGAACATACTATATTTTATATACCAAAATGTGAATTTTAGATGTCAAATATTTACTAAAATGTGCGCATACTACATGGAAGAGCGAAAAGATTTAGTCTACAATCTGTTTTTACTGTAACTGCCTCAGATAATATATTTTTAACAATAAATAACTTCTCAAATTTAAATTTCATTATTGCAGAATTTATCTACTTAAAATATAAAAACGAATTATTCGTTTGTTTTAAGCCAAATTCTAAACTATCGATGTTGATTTTAACGATTCGACCGAACAATATTTCTAATTCTATAACTTTTTAAACTATTAAAACTGTAAACTTATTACAAACGGCAACTGATTTACTACTAAATAGTTCTAAAACAAGTAAACTTACTAGCAAACGTTTTCGACCCCATTACAGTGTACGGTCGCCTAGAAAAGTCCATATAGAAGTTGCGTAAAAAGTCGTGTGCAGCTACGGATACTATTTAAAAATAACAGCAATTTCAACCTTATAGGTGTGGCATAAGGTTCATGATATTGTTAAATATATATGCCGCCCTAATCAGTGCAATCGATTTTCACCTTAAGGCTATATATGGACTTTTGCAGGTGACCGTACATTCTCATTATCTCCACCATCAATCATCCATCATTTTACCTTAAAGATTAAAATCGAATAAAAATTATTATAAATGCGGATAAATTGAGCAGATTTGGCACGATTGCAGATCTCAGTGTAGCTTGTGAAAATTAATGAATGAACGTGGCAGTCTTACTTGTGTATACGATTGATGGGATAATACAGTTGGGATAAATTATAACGTTTCTAAAAAAACCAAGATCTTGGATCTCACAAAGTAAATCACAGCCTTTATACATAATACTATTTTCGCGAATACAATATATCAATAAACGTTATACAAACATAATAACAAATATAATAAACCGCTTAATATTTGACTAGAAGGATTTGGCACTACATAATCACTGAATCATATAAGGATATCGATAAAGCTTCAACTAATGTTACACGAGCTTATTACGACTGGAATAGGGACACTTTACTATTGATACTCATAGGGATATTACCAGAAATGTTAATAAGATGTAGTCTTTAAAATACTTCCGTTCAGTACACATAACTACACCTAATACTTAGTAAGCTAGTGACTTCGATCAAGTATAAAGAGCACGATGAACAATCCGCGACATAAAAGCGTCCTTGCCAAATGAGCACCAACTTCACAATTTGGGTAGACTTTCGATTGAGTAGAATTCGTTCGTTTCCTTTTTTAATTATTATTTTTTTAAATTTTAATTTCGAAAGCTGACGACGGTCAGATTTCGCAATTCAACTTTAAACCTTCCAAATACATAAGGTTGGTTTTGCATTGATGTTGGTTCATAACAACAATATCTATTTATTGACGATAATTGTGGACAAAGTAGTGTCATTTTGTATGTATCTAGTTTTTGATACTTGATCGAAGGCTAGGGAAGTATAAGTCCGAGTAACACTCGATAGTCAAAGGATCGCGCTATCCGGGTGGGCACTAGATTTCCTTAATATTTAGTCTAAGTATTTAAAGTGACAATGTAAATATTCAATATAATGAGTACCCTATCAATGTAACAATACATAATTGCGTTAATTAGAATTTAAATTTGGAAACGCTGGAACAGCACGCTCGCAACCGACCACGAAACGTTCACACGAGGGGGGGAGACAACGAACGAAATTATTATAAGCTTAAACTGTTGCTATTTTAATCTAATCGTTCTCATCGTCCGAACATAGAGGCGGAGGAAGCGTAGAAACATCAAACTTCTGCTCAGGACTGTCGCTAGACGCCTGTGAGTCTACGTAATGACTAGAATAGAATCTTTCGACGTTGTTCAAGCTAAAACGTTGGTCGAGATCCCTTGTGTAGTGCTCCTCGCTGCCATCCCTACGCTCTAACTCATGTTCGTACTGTGGATAACACTCCTGCGTTTGGAACATTTCGACTTCATCGTACTGGTCCGGGTACGGACTGCCTCTGTAGTCTTCATATTCATCTTTGTCGTGAGGAAGCTCCGTATCCGAATAGGCTACCGATTCCCCGCGCTCGAAAAGGTAGCTGCTTCCGGATTTGGTCATTTTGGGAGCTCTCTTTATAGTATCGATCGGGTAAGCGTAATCATCGGAGTCATCCCTGTCACTTTGTTCATCATAGTACACAGTTCTCGGCTGTTGCTGCCCTGAAGGCTCTCCCATATCCTCGGACTGTCGATGTCCTGAAGACTTTGCTTTCTTGAGAGACGACTGACGGCTACTCTTATTAGAATAAGACACGCGAGGAGGGCTGTCGTCAGGCACATAAGGCGGCTCCTGCGAGTCGAGGTAGGGGTGCCGTAAGCGGCCCAGCCGGTCGAACCTCGGGAAGCCCATCTCGTCCTCATCGGCAGACGATCCGAATCCTTGGAACTGAACTGGAGTAATACTGATAGGGAATTGCTGTTGTTCGTAATTACTACTTTTATACTTTGCGTAATCCTCCTGACCCTCATCCTCTGAATAACTGATGGGGTCTGGTATATCGAAGTTCTTGGAATCTCCTTTAGATACTTCTGAAGAACCAGATTCAACCTCGGGCAGATAGCTATCGGAGCATTCTGAGCTTTCCATTCTACGGAGTGTATCTTCCACCACGAGATATTTGCCGCCATGATGCATGTCACTTTCAGAAGAACATTGGCTCTTAGTTGAATCCTCTTCCAATACGTCCTGTATTTTCTCTTGTTTCCTACGCGCACCAGTTACTTGCTTCTTACGTCTAAATGTTCTCATTCGCTCACGCGGGTCCCTAATCACATCCAAAGAGCTGTCGGTATCATTGCCACTAGGAGGACTCTTCAATGAAATATTCCTCACCAGGAAAGATTTCTTCACAGGTGCTTTCAAAGGCTGTATGGGAGGCGATTCAGAACTAAGGCTGCTAGAGTAATAAGGCGAACAGCGAGAGAGCGGCGTTTTTCCAGACCTCTCTGCTGATTTTTTTTCAGAAAATTCTCTGTGCACTGAAGGTATTTCTGGCACTGAAATAATTGGCAAATCTGACGATGCCAAGTAGTGCTCGTGGAACGACCAGCTCTTGGGTTTGCTGCGGTATTGCTGCGAAATCTTATATTCCTTTATTTGATTTTTAGACAGCGTTTTATCATCGTAACTGGCGTGCTTTGCTAATGGTTTGTAATCGGACCTAATGAACGGGCCGCCATCTTCGCGGATGATATTCGAGAACTCTTGACTTTGATAACGTTCGCTGTGTTTCTCCTCTTGGCTGTAAAGCTGAGAAGGCATGTCGATATCTAACTCTGGTTGTGGCGCCACCACATACGGTTTGAAACCGCTGTCTTCACTCGCACAACGAGTCGTCGGTCTAGCGTATCTATGAGTTTGTTCCTCATAACTCATGCTTTTCGGAGGCACCTTTTGGTATCTGTCGTGCGTCGATTCTGGGGCTCTTTGAAACCCCTTCAATCGTTGATCAAATTGCAGCACTCCATTTGCATGTTTTTGCAGACTACTCAAGGAACTGGAGCTCGATTTGTCTGACTTGTCACTGTAGCTTATAGAGGAAGATTTATCGTTCTTGCCCGTGTATGACGCTGTTAATCGTAACACAGGTTCTTTACCCTCAAACACTTCTTTTGGCGGTGAAGGAGACTTCGCCATTGCAGCTTCGTCCTGCTTATCTTCCTCTTCGTCGGGCTCAGGAAGTTCGATAACTGGTGTATGTTCTGATTTGGAATGCTCTTCCTGTTGATCTTCCCGGGCGGTAGCTACGAGCGTGTGGCTCGTGCTAGCCGACCAATCGGATATAGATTGAGCCAAAGTTAACGTACTATCGCTTTTAGTACCGGAGCTACTGTCTATACCTTTCCTCGATACAGTAGTATCAGAACTACACAGTTTATCGTACTTAATATTATCTGAACTTCTATCTAAGCTACTGCTCTTCGAGCTCATCTCGGCGTGCGAAGCCTTTTTAGGTTTCTGTTCAGATTTTTTACTTGCATGGGATGAAGAATATGCCTTCGCCGACATATTTTCAGACTTTTCGCTTTTAGGAACCGATACGCCAGATATGCTCTCGGAAGCCGAAAGGTTTGCGTATTGTCTTACAGTATTGGTCCCCGTCGACCACTCAGAAATACTTAAACAAATAGAAGTATCCTCTGAATGTGAACTATGGGTGCATTTCTTTTGCGGCAACCCTATTTTTACTGTACCGTCTAAATCGGTTCCAAACGAACTCGTTTCTTCTTCGGAATGACTACTGTGACTGCATTTTTTACAAGTACCAGCACTGCTGGTACTCAATTTAGCAGCCGCCCTGACAGTCTCGTCAGCATTGGTTTGTGAAAGTATATCGTCAATAGAAGTATCAGAATTGGATCCGAAAGAGTACTTCTGAGTGCCTAATTGTGAAAACCCTTTATCAAAGTCAGGAGATAAAGACTTACTGTCCCCGCCAAATACGTCATCGGCGTCTTCAAATATCGGACTGTGGTTAGTTGGAGATTTTTGCGGTTGACTAATGATCACCTTGTCCTCCATATTTTTGATGACAAAAGATTTATGCTCAGCTCGCGAGCAACAGGAACCCATATCACCCATCAAGCAGGTAGCTTTACTAATGGTGCCACTTAGGCATGATTTATCATAATTAGGTACAACTCCTTTGTTCAAACAAGAAGACTCGTCGTGTTTTTCAAGTGGGTCTACCATATATCCAGACTGTTCATACGGTATAACTTTAACATTTTTCGGTGAAACGTCACTAAATTCAGTAGATCTCTCCGATTTAGATTCAGGGATATCTTTTTCTAAATCGTCGTCGTTGTTTAAAGTATCGCTATCATCATCAGAACCTTGTAAATTACCCTTGGAACTCTCCGACTGAAGAGTTACTTTAGTAGCTTGCTCCGGCTCATTGCTCATGTAGTAAATGTGCACTTTTTCGATGATTGGCGTTTCTAGAAGGTTTAAAGGCACAGGGGGCCACTCTTCGGAGCTTCTCCTACCATAGTCCCCTCCGTCGTCCTTCTTAGCTTGAGGCGGCAAATCTGGTAATGGCCAATCTTCAGAATCCTGACTCTCACTTGCTGAAGATTGTTTCTTAGTTGTTTTCAAAGAAGTTTTTTTGCGTCTTGCGGGGCTTTCACTGGTCTTCTTTATTTCCCATGCATCGCCCTTTCCATCTTTTTTAGTTTCCGCGTACATTTCGCTTATCTTAGTTTGGTCAATAGGAATGTCCGGCATCTCGGCTGACGTTCTCCGATCAGTATCTGATATGTAAGCAACGTTGGCATTACTGGGAGGATCAGAGCTAAGGCTAGCTTGGTGATCGCTCGAATTCAAAGACTCTTCATTAATACTTTCTGATCTAGAACATGCTTTGGTAGAATCTTCATCCGCACTCGTTTTTTCGGAGGCGGTGCTGCGTTCAGATATACGCGACAAAGTGCGTCCGAAATTCTGACCGTATCCAATAACCACATCGTTGGTTGCCGTTGACGAAGTAGCTGGGTATAAGAAATTGACAGGAAAATCATTCAGGTCATCTGTGAAGTCCGCCTCAGTAGAATCTTTAGACGTGTTAGCTGACAACGGAGGATTTTTCGAAAACGTTTGGAAATCATCCATCAGTCTTTGATTGTTATATTCGAATACATCTTTATTAAGCGTAAGGCTTTCATATCCTTCATGATCTTGTGGTATCCACGCCTCTTCTATGCTTGTACTATTTTCACTGCCTGAGGCTCCAAAGAATGGTCTCCAAGTTGGTTTTAGCTCCTCACCTCTGCGATAAGCTTCGCCGAGGGAGCCTGACGTAGATTCTGTTGTTTCAAAAGATCCTCTAGATTCAACACTAAGAGATCCTCGTGAGTCCATACTGGACTTCGAAGAACTCTTCTGGTCATCTAAAAGTCGTCCTTTCCTCCTAGAAGAGGAGTCATCTACACTTAGAGAACCTTTGGATGGAGTTGTTGTCGTAGTCGTGTCCATACTAGATTTAGACGAGCTTTTTTGATCTGTGTCTTTAAGTAATCTTTTCTTCATAAGTTCTCTTTCAAAGGATGATGTAATAACGTTCCCATCGTCATCAAAGTCTATTGTAGTATTTTGATCCTCTTGTGATATTGTTATAGCTATTTTAGTTTTCTTCACAGTTCTCTGTAAATCTCTCTTGATGTCTGATGTTTTAGACGCAGCAGATTGACTAGATTCAGACTCCTCGATAACGCATTTACCAATTTTATCTAGACCGCTTTTCTTGACATTTGGTCGCGATAGCTGTTCTACAGTTTTGTCAATACTTTCAGAGCTAGATTCAGAATCAGTAGGAGCTTTTTGTGAATCAACTTGCCCTTGTTTCTCTAATGTAGGAGTCGGCGATTTTCTCATACCATATCTTGATGGACTGTTGGGGCTACGCGGACTTTCTATACGAGCCATTTCAGGTATGGGAGAAGGCGATTTCGAATTTGATTTAGAGTGTTCACTAGATAGCGTGTGTTGAGAAAGCAAATGCTCCTCACCATACTCCATGGCTTGTTTGAGTTCTTCTAAGCATTCTCTATCTTTCTTGTTCAACTTTTCAATATCTTGCGAGATGCCAAGTGGTCTGGCAATCGAGCAACTGACACTTGATTCGTCATCGATAGAGCTGCCCTTTATGTTAGCACTTGATGGGCTCACGTCTTTTTCAATGCTCGTCCAAGAAGTGGACTCTGAACTACGCGATCGCTCAGCACTAAGTTTCAGTAGCTCACTACGACGTGACTTAGCAGTCAGTAATGACTTTTGATCAGGCTTTTGCTCAGTTGGTGACTTGTCACTTCCTGAACTGCCAGTATGCTCTCCAGATTCGGACTTATTAGTGGACTTTGATATACTTGAATCAATGAATGGTATATTCTCTATAGTTGGGCTGTTCTCTTGCGGCGGAGTAACAATAATTTTGTTTTTATTCTTCCATTTCAACGTCAAATCTATAGGCTTTGTTGGATCACGGGACACTCTGCTCTCAGTTTCAGTGTCTGATAAGAGTTGCGACATAGACTCGTGTTTGAGAAATTCGACTAAACTTGCAGATGATTCGTCAAACGTGCCTTGAGTATCCAACATTCTCTTACTTCTACTGGTTCTGTTACTTGTATCTGAAAGTGGTAATTCTGTATCTCCGGTGTACTCTTCGTAATCAACAGTGACCCACGATCCAGTGTCGTCACTTTTGCCTCGAGTTAGTTTTACATTCTTCTCTTTCCTCGACGCCTGGTCTTGATCGGATGAACTGTCGGCATCTATGTATGGTAAAGATATGCCAAGCATATGACTCTCATCAGAGACTTTGAGCTCACTGACTTCTGTCAATGATTCCTCTTCACTCGTCAAACGCGCTACTTCACGTTTTCTTTCAGTCGTTACCAGCTCATGTATATCTTGACTGCTCTTACTTTCTTGAAGCTCCCTCTGCTTGTTATAAATATCAATTTTACGACGTTCCATTATAACAGTCTGAGTGTCATTCTCAATAACTGTATGCTGAGAGCTTGTCATCCATTCGATGGAGGAATCATCCTCAGTTTTCTCTTTGTAGCTATGTGAAGGAGATACATCTTTTCCTTCTAAATCTTTAGCCGCACTCTCTGGTTCTTCTTCGACGGTTGGGTGAACTTCGACTTTCACAACTTCTTGCTTGAAATGTTTTTCCCCTACATCTGGATGTGCGTCAGTTGGCGGAGTTACATAATTTCTATCAAGACTCTTCGATTTAGTCTTGGCATCCAGATGAATTTCAGTCTTCCTGTCCAAGCTTTTAGATTTAACACTCGGGTCAATTTTTTGATATACAACTTTTCCTTCAATTTGCTGTTTAAACTCTTGCTTCTTTGACAAAGTTTTAGGAGATTTCTGTAAAGCTGCTATATCGTCAAATTTGTCCTCCAGAGACTGACTCGATTTATCATCCATGCTTTTATTCATCTTATTGCTTGTTTTAGAAGATTTCTGGTCTTCAAAGCTCCTGCTGATTTTACTACCTACTTTGTTATCAAGCTTCTTAGGAGATTTTGCAATAAAGACATGATCTTCAGCTTTGCTACTGATTTTTGTTTCTATGATTATCTTGTCGCCTTCTGTCTTTACCAAAATCTTATCCTCTGGCGGCGGAAATGGCGGCAATGTATCTTTTACTGGGCTTATTAGTGTTTTGGTCTGTTTTAAAGCAGCTTCGAAAAGCATTTGTTGTTTCTCCTTACGTTTAGCTATCTCCGTATCGCTATCTTCTTGAGATTTTGTTCTTTCCTTACTTCCACCGCGTTTAACCTCCATCCTTTCAAGAGATTTCGACTTTTCTTTAGCAATCTTCTTCCTTTCTGCTTGCTCCAGTTCTTGACTTTTTGCACGTGCAATGTCAAGAGGAGGTACTGTCAAGAAATCTGGCCTTTCCTTTAATGACGAAGGCAGAGATTTTTGAGTTTGCAATGCTTTTACTTTAGTAGCATTGGTATCTAAGGAGCCACCTTTGTTAAGCTTGCTAGTTACCTTTTGCTTTTCTTCAGGCTTTGTTTTTAGCGTCAGCTTTTTCTTTTCTTTACGTTTGATTCGTTCAATATCTGGCACAATTTGATCTTCACTCAAGTCTGACAACTTTCTGATGCTGCCTCTTGGAGAGTTCAAAGATGAAGTAGGTGATCGTGACGGTGACTTCGATATAGGAGAGCGAGAAAGTGGTGATCTACTAAGCGGAGAGCGCGATGGAGATTTGACTTGTGAATTAAGTTTAGTCAAATCGTATCGGCGTTTAAACGATCGCGGTCGCCGCTGCTCAACTAAATCTTCCAATAATTGTAGCTCTTCATTATCAATCACAACTGACTTCATTTCCTCAGGAGGTTCACCAGACTGTTCTTCGTCAACTTCTTCAATCTTTTCAATAGTATCTTTACTTGTAACCGTTTTAGCAGCTTTTTCGTCTATCAATGACTTTTCTTCCAATATTTCTCCTTCTTCGTTTATATCTTCAACTGTATCATCTTTGGATGAAAAAGCGTTCATCGGGGGTAACCTATGCAATTGAATCACAGGCGTATCCAAGCTCTTTGCTCTACGACTCGCAGTAGGTGAATCTTGGGTAGCCTTTTGACGTTGTAGTGCAAACACCGAACCTTCGGAAAGATTTAGCCTTGCATGAGCGAAAAGAATGGGTGTTCCGCCGGTTTTCCGCAACATAGGCGAGATCAACTCATCGCGTAAGCTCTTTTTCACATCAAGTTTTCCAGGCTCTTTTTTCTCATCTTTCATTTCACTTTTTTCCTCGGACTGAGTTCGCATACCAGTAACTTTTTGTATCTCCATGTCTGCTAAATGTTCATCATCTGATTTAAGAAACTCCGTGCTTTCCAAAATCGGCGAAGGAATATTTTCGTTGTATTCCCACGTAGAACTTTCTTTGCTTACTTGTTTTATATCTGGTATTTTTATAGCAATGTCATCTTCAGAGCTAGGAATAGAAATAGAACGTTCCGAAATTCGCCTAAGTTCCGTAGCATTGCCGCTTACACTATCAAGAACTTGTGGATTATACTTAGCCTCCAACTCAGCCAACTTACGACACTGAGGTGGCGAGCCCTCTATTTCAGTTGAACTCATGGTTTGCCCGCGATGCCAGGCACCTGATGTAATTTTATCATATTCGAGCTGCAAAATAGGTTCCAAATCTTTACGCGACTGCGGAGGTGAGAATTCTAATTTTGGGGCTGCCTCTGCTGTACCGAACACATCATCAGAATCGACACTTTCATCATCTGAAGAGAAAGAAGTGATCCTTATCTTGTTACTATTCTTATTCTTTATTTTACCACCAGTGCCTTTCTTCCCGGTTCCCCGTGCCTTAACTCCTCGTTTAGGTGGAAGCTTTTCAGATTTGGACTTGATATCAGCTCGCAATTTTTCAGCAGCTGTCATAGGCTTTGGTTCTTTGCAAATAGGCGGCTGTTGCACATTGCGACCGTTAATTGCGAATTTTATATCGTGTGGGAACTGCGGATCCTGTCTGATGCTGTCCGTTTTGGAACTCGTTGCCGAGTCACTTTCAATCTGACTTAATTTGGAGTTAAGTGTCTCAAGCAAAACTGGATCCAAATTCTTGGTGATGTCTCTCTTTGGGCTGGCCATGTGTTGCAGTTGGCAACTCTTATCCACTTCCAAGGTGACGGGATCCACTTTAGACAAATCAATGTTCTGAGTAAACAAAAAGTCGCGGTTTTCGACCTCCAAAAATTTGGAACTATGTTCTGCTTGTATACTGTTTCTTGGCGATTTTGGTGACTTGGGCGATTTCGGTGACTTCGGCGATTTTGGTGATTTGGGTGACTTGGGAGATTTTGGCGATTTTGGTGATTTCGGGGATCGTGGTGATTTAGGATGGTCGTGATACTTGCATCTTGGGTGAGCACTAACGATATGTCTCCCATTTTGTGGTGGAAGCATAATAATATCTGGCGGCTGCTGTCTCATTTTGTCATCCATAGGAGATGGAGCCGTCCCATTCATCACGTGTCGCTTATGCAATACATAAGGTATGTCGTAACCATCATCTACAACCTTCTTGTTATCTTTCATGCCGGCTTTGAAAGCGTCGAATTCTTTGAAGTAATTCTTTGGCAAATCAAAGGGCGGGCGCATGTGGTCAGCGTGCCTAGAAGGCAGTTCAAAGTGAGATCGTTTAGTCGCAATAGGTGGCGCGCTGGGAATCTGTCTAAATATGTAATCTTCGTCACTGGACTCAGCTGGAGTTAAATCGATCGATTTCTGGTGCATCAAGACATGTCTACGTGAGTTCACGCTACTGAATCGTGGCCTATTTGCGAGACTATTCGGGTCACTCTTAGTACGTTCTACTGTCGGATGAGCATATGGAACTGCAGTATCAGTGAGACGACTACTAGAACTGGTCTCTAGAATAAGTTTCGGATTGTACTCATCAAAATGAGTCTTCGCCATTAACTCTTCTTTTAAGTTCTCTTTCCTTACCATATGTGTGTGAACTTTGCCACGCATAGATTTGTCAAACTCTGATTGCAGTATAGACGGAGAGCCAGACTGCATAGCAGCAGCCTTCACTTTATTTTTAGTATATTCAATACTGTCCATTGCTGGTAAGATACGAACATTGACATCAGATTCATTTGACGATTCTTTGACGAGATGTGACGTAGCATTTTCCTTGCTTATTGATCGTGTCAAAGACTCAATCTTTTCTTTGTCGAAACTGAAAACTGTTTCAGATGAGCGACGACGTTGATAACTGTGTATTTTAGCCGCTCGACTGTTATCGATTTCTGTATCGAGACCGACTATCTTCTCTGGCCAAATATGAGTTGTAGCAGGATGCATATCTTCTTCCTCTGTGGATAGCTCATCCATTTTCTTAGGAGGGCTCAAATCTGAATAGTTTCCGTATTGATCGAGCTCCACATTCTGCAAGCTAGCAGAGTGCATTGGACTGTGTTCCTTGTGCTTGCTGTTACTTGGGAATGTTGAATATGGAGTTGGTATATGATAGTAGTTTGGAGAATTCGCTAGATTGGCGATGAGATCTTCGTGTGATTTATCAAATAGTGTCTTTTCTCTGTACTCAGGTTTCTCCATCCCGATGAAAGTGGATTGAGTGTCGAAGAAGTCTTTAGTTGAGTCTGGGCTAGAAGAAGGCGATATCGGCTCGAACGGATCGATGTAAGCGTTCTGAATACTAGTGACGCTGCGGCGTCTGATGCTTATCTCGTCCGGTTCGTATAGATTTTTCTTACAGTCGTAGTAATCTGATTTGGAATCCTGACTCGAGGTTCGCGAGCCAGACCTATCAGAGCTTTTACTCTTCAAAGTTTCGCGAGATTTCTTACTGTCCGTGTGATAAACACTATCACGTGATTTTTTGCTATCGGCACTACTTTTGGAATGTTTAGAGTCGTATATATCGCTTTTAGACTCCTGACTAGAAGTTCGCGAGCCGAGAGCTCGTTTGATTTCTTTGTAAAAGCTACCGTCTGAACGAACAGATAGTTTTTCACGAGGTAATACTCTAGGATCATCTATCAAGAAAGGATCGAGCGGTATGTCATTGTCACTCCTGTATTTGACAACCCCGACTAAGTTCACTTCCACCTCCTGATCGTCACACTCGGACATGTGTGAGAGTGATTGGTCATCATCAGAGGGCAAGTCGTTGCCAGAATCTAACGAGCAAGAGCGGGTATGAACTACCGAGGATCGGTTGCGCACGCGAGCGTAGCGACGGTTCTCGGAACATTCGTCATCGGAGCGCTCGATGACCTCGTAACTGTCGTGTGACAAGTCATCCTGTGAGCCGCTGCGGACGAACGTGGGCAAGTCGAGTCGCGGCTCGCTGATCGCGCCCGGGAAGCTCGACGAGTACGTACGGCCTATCATTTCGCGCTGCGACTCTATGGAGCCCCTATTGCCGAGTACGAAAGCTAGCGTACGCGCGTCATCGTACCGCGTTATGGGTGAGTCTACGCGACGGCCGGCCGGATAGTACGAGTCGAGGTCTGCGAGCATGCTGCGCGTGTCGCGGCGCCGTTTGGCGCGTCCGGCTTCGTCGAAGCTGAAGTCGCGCAGGTTGCGGCAGCTGGCGCTGCGCCGCCACACGAGCCGCGCGCGCGCCGCCTCCGAGCCGTCCTCGACGAGCAGCGAGCCGCCCGAGTGACTCGAGCGCGTGGACGGGCAGGCCGAGTACATGTTGCACTGCGACAGCTCGTACTCGAGCCGCTCCGACGACTTCTTAAAGCTGTTGTTCTGCTTCGCGAGCACGAAGTCGGGGTACGCGCTAGGGCGGGGCTCGGCGGCGGCAGGGCGCGTGGCAGTGCGCGTGCACGGCGTGGGCGTGGTGGTGGGCGGGGAGCGGGGCGGCGGGGAGCGGGGCGGGGAGCGGGGCGGGGAGCGGGGCGGGGAGCGAGTCTGACCTGGCCGGGCACGAGGCGGCGGAGTGGGTGCGCGCGCGCGACCAGCTGCCGCACAACCCAAGCTCGCCTGGCTCCATGTATTCTCCGGAGAAACCTACAAAATGAGACATATCTGTAAATGAAGTTGCCCTAAAGACCGTACCTGAATTTTTCAGTCTCTAATGCTGCCTCCATTTAAAATAAAATATTTGTAGGAAAACGGAAATATCATTAAAAATTTGTATTCCTAGGCGCTACATATAACCCTTCAAATTATTTTAATGAACAGTTTGCAGTTTAAAATGAGGACGTGAGCTTCACATGGCAAATCTGTTAAGAAAAACTACACGTTCTCACTTTAAACTGTTAACAGTGGTTCATAAAATAATTTGTAGAGTTATCAAGGACCTCAACACAAAACAAATTTTTGGGGGGCAGACTGGACCAGAAAAATTTAGGTATGGCCTTAACTAGCAATATCTATCTATAGCTTCAAATCCGATTTATAGTACTGCCTTCCTGACCTATTCTGATAAGGCAAATGTCCCGCACTTCTACCGGCTTTACTTAATTTAAAAAACAGAAGCGTCGAAGCTTGCTTCTGCTTATCTTCCTGTCAGTTTTCCAAAAAAAACATTTGCGAATATCAATATTGTTTTTATACTGATTTGATAAATAATATAAATAAATACATAACTCAAAGATATATACTATATTTTATAATAAATACTTATATACATATCATCATCATCATCATTTTTAGTCTCCACTGCAGGAGCATGACCCTCTGCACTACCGGAGCCATACTTGACAGCCTAAGCAGACAGAGGATTTGGCCTACACTCTCCTCACTGGCCAGATACTTGGAGAGGTCTCATTGATATTTCTGAGCTTTGTTTAGCTCGTATTTCCTAAGTCGCCTCTTACGACCTCCATGGGAAGACTAGGACTATAAACATATCATCATCATCATCAGGTCCTTTTTAGTCTCCACTACAGGAGTACGACCCTCTCTGTACTACTATGGCCATACTTGGCCAGATACACATATATTAACACAGATACATATATACAGATATACATATATAAACATCCAAATCCCAGTCTGAAAAGTGAATGTTTTCCCTGCGATTCAAGGGCACTTGCAGTACCACTGAGCCACATACGTTGTCAATTTTATGAAAGTTACTACCCAATGCCATGGCCAGGGCTGTCATCCTTAACTGCCTGTGCGGTGGTTGAAGGTATGGTCACGAGCGCCCGGCCTTACGAGACATTCATCCAAGTGAGTAGTATCCCAATACCTTCATTCCCTTTGCAAATCCAAAAAATTCCTTTCTTTCCCCAGCTTTATAATGCTTCCGATGGGCATCAGCGTCGGAAGCACAAGCCGAAGAAACTGCGCTTGCCAACCCAACTGCCAAGCGTGGTGACTATTGCAATATCCTCCCATAAAATGAAATATCTTTGCGAGAGGCATTTGACCAAAAGTGGACCTTTTATAGCTATGTTGATGATGACTACACAATGCACATTCTTCTGTATCCTTACTAATATTATAGATGCGAAAGTGAGTTTGTTTGTTTGTTTATTTGTTTGTTTGTAAAATTTAATGATAATCGGTTCAGTAGTTACGGCGTGAAAGCGTATTTCACGCCGTAACTACTGAACCGATTATCATTAAATTTTGCATACAAGTTCTCTGGAGTACGGAGAAGGACATAGGCTGCCTTTTATCCCGAGAAAAAGTATTATTCCCGAGGGATAAACATTGACGCGGGCGGAGCCTCGGGCGAAAGCTAGTAACTTTATAATTTCCAAATGACTACTGACCAATGGTGTCGTCGTCCGATGAGGCAGAGGCGAATCCTGTGTAGGATGATGATTGACCTCGGCATGGGTCACAAGTTCTGGAGCTCCCTGAGTAAAACACGTACGGTGTGAGGAAGGCGACCATCATGTGGAGGTTGTAGAGTGCGGAACATGATAGTGCGCTTACGACATTTAGAGAGCGAATAAATGAGGGTTATCTGAAATAAATGGCGGCAGCACTGTAGCGACGGGTCCGATCAGCTTTTATTAAGTAATGCATAATGTATCAGTTATTGCTGTTAGGAGCCGATGGCCCAGTGGTCGTGAGCATTATTAGCGCTTACGCATTGTACCCAGGGTTGCTTAACACCCTGGGTACAATCCCCACTATGATGGGTGACCGCAAGTGGCATAATATCCCGAGCTCCTCCGTGCTTCGGAAAGCATGTTAAGCCGGTTGTCTCGGTTGTCATCATTGATGGCAGTCGTTAAGCTATGTCAGATGCATTTAGGCAGCTTGAAAAATTTGGCAACAGTGTTGGCGACTTACACACACGAACAATAAACAATATTGCTGCTTATCGAATATTATCCAACGACGGCGGCTCATTGGACCCTTAAATTCAGTGCTGCCCCCTGGTGGTTAGCATTTCAGAAAAGCCTCGTTGAATGTAGCATTGTTTTTCTAATCTCATAAAATAATTGCCACACTGGACTTTCTTTATAAGTCAAAAGGTTAAGTCAATTTAATAAGGTTTTAAATGTATGTAATACAATTGTGTATTACTTTAGACAAATTTATTGAGGAACGTCAATTAAAATATTTCAAAGTTTTATACAGGCTGAGTGATAGATCATTTAACAAACTTCTAATGTAAATTTGGTACAATAAAACTAATAACTTTCACAAACTAGCCAAAAACTAATATCATGAAATAGCTTGAAATAGAATTTTGTAAAAATGTTACTTTTGTGTTTTTTTTTCATCAGAATTACAATTCCGAGAATGATTATTTACTAAAATAACAAACGCTTATCAAACCTATTTGTTTTTGTCCGTGACCCTCTCTCCAATGCTTGACATTGAAAGAACGAGACAGAACATGATTTAACTGAAATAGGTTTATTTGTTAATTTCTATGAATTTAGGATCATTTTGGTGTCCGTCTATCTGTCTGTCAAGTCTTTTTCTCAGAAACGCGTGGAGGCATAAAGCTGAAATTCATATCAAATACTCAGGTCTACTATCCTTTGGAGCTGTTATAAAATCAAATTTCAAATTTTCGACATTCGCAAGGGAATCAAAACGTACTTCCCGTGAACTCAGAATCTTGAAAAAGTATAAATCATAAATCTGCGAAGGCGCTTTACAGATGTGACTCAGAAAAAAAACAATGCTACAATCGTTCCATGACCGTACAATCAAAACCATGGACCAACTTTTTAGTTACAAAATAAACGGTAACCATGCCCATTAAATGATGTATATTGAAACATTTATAATTTATGGATTTCTTCTTAAAATGTTTATTTAAAACCGTCACCAAATTATTAAAAAACTAATTGCCAACAACGAATTTTGTGCACAACTTCTGAAAGTGTTTTATGAAGTGATATAAAAATGATTGTCAAAATGAAATATAGAATGTAAAAATGCGATGTAAAGTTAGGAATGATAACGGTGTATTAGAGACGTTATAGAACAAGCCAATTGTCAAAAGGCCCTTACGATTTGGCTGCAGTACAGTTTTGACAGCTGAAAGAAATAAAAAAAGTCTAGTGTGAACGAAGCCAAGCGCGACATCGATCGTATTGGACGCCGTTCGATCTGATTTCATATTGGAAAAGCAAAATTTGCGTATCTATGAATTAAGATTCGTTTAGATTGAATATTACATTTTTTTTTACTTATTGTTGAAGTAGGCATTTGTCTCCCATGTCACCTGATGATAAGTGACGATGAACACGAGGATGTTACATGCCTATTCAAGAGATACCCGTAATAACCTCAATATTCATGGTTACATGTAGGGTGGTAAATAAACGTTAATTAAATTTAAACAGTCAATATTTAAATTTAATATACACAAGTTAAATTTAATATTCAATCCTAATAAACATAACAAATTCCATAAAAAAATCACAAAACAAATTTTATTCAATCATTTGGAAATCTCTCACATTGTGTATTATTGTAGCAGTATAACCATTCATATTATAATTCTACGGCTCCCGAAGCATGGCGCCCGCGACGCCGTTTATATCGCGCGATAATCTATCCACATCTCGCTCTGATATCACGGAAAACAAGATGACGATAGTCGATAAACGTTGTCGCGCGTGCCATGCTACGGGGGCAGGAATAATATCTAAGCCGGCAGCGTACGCTCTAGCAAAAGCTCTGGCAGTTTACGCTCTAGTAAAGTCATCGTTAGATGGCAGTACGTCTACTGCTAGTGTACAGTCAGCCAAGAAGATACCGCGAGAAACGCAGACACAATTGATTTTCAATTGTTATGCGGACCGATTGGCCCGCTTGAGAGGTCAAACTAAAAGTAGTTAAAAGTAGTATATTAATATTATTTTTAATTAAGGAGAAAATTCAAGATATTGGTAGATGGCGGGGTCAGGTATCTCCTTGGCTGACTGTACGAGCTCACCTCGCACATTTGGCCGACCCGTGGCCTACATCATGTAGGTCATGTGTCAGCTCTTTTTATACAAAATTAGCAACAAATCTTATAACAGATTGAGAAACTATCGAACAGTAGCCAAGTTACTATCCAGCGGCGGTCGAGGTACTGCTGGGCTGCCATCGAGAAAGGATCCGTCACACCCAGTTATCTACATGTAACTTCGAGAATTAAACTACTTTCTACGTGACGTGATCTTGTATCTCCACACCAACATCTACAACCTACAATCAACATCCCGTCATGTACGATGTAAGGCTAACACCATGGCCTGCACTATACAGCTAGTGAACTAGATTAATTAGAATGTGTTAAAGCGTAGAAATAGACATGTAATCTGAATATTTATTCAGATTACATTAACCAATAAGGGTAATCTGAATATTTATTCAGATTACATTATGTATAAATAATCAAAAGGATTAACAATTGTCTGTCTGTACATTATGGGCGAAGTTAAAGCACACCGTCTTCGGTGGCTTGGCCACGTCGAAAGAATGGAAGAGGATCGGGGGGGTGAAGAGAGCATACCTGGGCCGGCCGATCGGTCGCAGGCCGGTGGGCCGTCCCAGGTATCGCTGGAGTGAAGTTGTGTCGGCGGACCAGCGCGAGCTGCAAGTTGGCGACAACTGGCAAGAGCTAGCAAAGGACAGAAAGCGCTGGCGTTCTCTTGTGCTGGAGGCCAAGACTCACTTTGGGTCACTGAGCCAGTATAGTAAGTAGTAAGTAAGTAAGTATTATCAATTGTGGTATGAATATTTGTTAGATGAAAAAAAAAGTACGTAACGCCCTTGTTTTTTGCCCTTGTTGCTGCGCAACTTTAGTATATATTAAACCTCGTGGAAAGACAAATGATACCAACACGGTATATCTCATTTTTTAAAGATTGTAGATGCACTAAAGGAAACAGTGAAGCATTTTCTCTTCTACCTACTAGAGCATACTTAGAAGCCAAGCCGAAGAAAATCTAATCCCATTGTACCTCGATAAAATATCTATAAATAGCGTTACTATATATTTTCTATTTGCGTTAAGTTTTAACATCAGTCTCGTCTATGAAAGACCAAATATTAAGCTTTTAATAATAAAACAAACTCTTCTGGTAATCGACTTTGAGCATGCGCCAATAAGGGTTTTATAAAAGATATCAAGTCTACTGATCTAAACAAGAATTTAATATTCAATTACAATTAGTCTAAGATTATTCACTGACTAAACGTCAGCTTATCGGATCCAACTTTTTAGTTCTTCCATCTGAAGGTAAGCATATCCTAAAACCCTCATTTTCTAACGCTCGGCTAATGTAGAACTATACTACACTGTGGCAATCTTCATCTACATTTCTATACCGACACTACAGCAATCGCCTCAGACAGCAGACGATCACTTTGTCACTCCGATGAGTAGTCTTGCAACAATACTACATGATACAACAGCAAATAGCTGAATGGTTCTAAATAAAGCTGGTTTTCTTTCATGCTGCAGTATTTCCGAGTCAAAAACTATTCATTGTTTTCTTGAAAGACCGGCAAGACAACACCCCGGGTGTTGCAGCAGTGATCACTCACCATCAGGTGACCCGCTTGCTCGTTTGCTGTCCTATCTATACTAATATTATAAAGCTGAAGACTTTGTTTGTCTGAACGCACTAATTTTAGAAACTACTGGTTTAAATTAGAAAATTATTTTTTGTTTGTTGAGGAAGGCTTTAAAACATCACGCTGCGACCAATAGGAGCGAAGCATCAATAAAAAAATGTTTTGAAAACGGGGAATATTGTTCATGTATACTAATTAATTATAATAACAGAAATGGCCAAGGACGAAGTCGCGGGAAACAGCTAGTGTCATAATAAAATGCTGATCGTTGGCGCTGACGGTTAGGCCCAACGCAGACAAAAGACTTTACGTAACGCACTTATTAGATTGTAAATAATAGAACCTATGCAATTTTTTTTATATGACGGGGAACGAGCAGACGATTTCTGATGGAAAGTGGTCACCGTCGCCCATGGACATCTGCGTGGCCTTACTGGCTGTGTAGGGCACGACACGTACAGTCAGGGACAGAGATACCTGACATGTACACCAGGCAATCTTCCTATATCTTGGCCCTCTACCTACCTATATCCAGGTATATCTGTCCCTGACTGTACACCAGCAACTTATTAACGTGTGATAGAATATATTTAGAGGCAGAAGAGAGCGGTACCTTGTCCCTCGTGGTGGCAAAGGCGGTAGCTGCGAGCGGCGGGCGAGCTGCGCCCTCCGAGGTTCGGCGCGCGGCTTGGCGACGTGCCGCCGCGCGAGCCTCCTCCGCGCTGTAGCCCTTCATCATCAGAGAGGCCTCCAGGTAGTGAGGCTGCTTGTCCCACTCCAGGGAAATCGCTGCAACCAACGCCCGCTGTCACACTTACGAACCAAAACTTACAAACACAGCTCGGAGTCATTTGGATATTCCACTTTTGTAAAAGCAGATAATTTTTTAACTTTGTCGAAGTTGGTCCCGTAATGAAAGTTGTTCATGTTCGTGGTCTGAGTCACTCCTTAAACGTTTGCTAATGAATTCAATTTCATCCTGTATAACGACTGGACTATATATGGGACAATAGGCTTGTTTCCTAAAAAATTACCATTTAGAACAATTAGTCCGTCTTATAGATTATCGAAAAATATTATATACGTAGTTTTTCTTTTGTCAATCAAACAAAAATTGAAAAAGATATAGCCCTTTAAAGTTCCGCGTGACGTCACTGACCGTTACACTTTTACCGGCCTGTTGCGTCATGAACCCCAATCTTGAACTTTGATGCGCTTTATCTGTATCATCTTGATATGGTGGAGAATTTCGGCGCCGAGATTGAATTGTGCGGTAGCTCAGATGGCAGAGCATAGGTCGTACATAGACCTAAGTAGCCGATTCAAGTCCCGCCCGCATGAAATTTTATCACCATTATTTCTTAATTTATTAAATTTGTTTGATTGAAAAAAGAAAATATACGTATGTCATTTTTTTGATAATCTATTTCACCATATTTTATTTCTTAATTTATTAAGAGTATCTTTTGTTTGATCGAAAAAAGAAAAAATACGTATATAATATATTTTGATAATCTATAAGACGGACTAATTTATTTTAAATGGTATATTTTTGGAAACAAGTCTATTGTTTTGTTTGGAGAAGGTACGACCTAACCAAGGTCGCAGGAAGACGCTGGATGCAGGCCGCTTCCAACCGGTTATATTATAAATTCTTGGGGGAGGCCTATGTCCAGCAGTGGACTTCTTGTGGCTGAGATGATGATGATGAAGTCGGTGGGTGTAAGCGTAGGTACGTACCGTCCGAGCCTGGCGGCAGTGGCAGCAGCGGATGCGCGGACAGGCTGGCGTTGAGCGCATGCGGGGTGGTCGCGTGCGAAGTGGATACGTTGCCGCGCGACCCGCCCGCAGACCGCGACGCGCGGAAAGACCCCGACCTGCCGGCATCGGGCAGAGGATGGTGACACCAGCTTTTGGTTTGCGTTAGTGTGCCGTCACTGACCCTACTACCCTATTTCATGCCGCATGGATAATACCGATCGCGAGTTAAGCGGACGATCGTAGAGGCAACTTGATTGTATTTTACATACACATTGTGATCGGGTTCCAAGATACGTCACTTTTTTTATACGTTATTGACGTTTCTGAAATAGGGTTTGAAGGTGATCCCATACTTGTTTACCATTTATTTCAAATATAAATAAGATTTTCAAACGGCAATTTTATCGCCATCTTCGTATTTAGTATGATAGCTATGAGGATACAAAATCGCCGTTTGACAAACTATTTTTATTTGAAACAAACAGTAGGTAGATTTTTCAAATTACGTTTTGGATCCTCCTTACTATGGCTTATAAAACGACATCTGCACGAGATTCCTTCCTTTCTGCACGCTCTAAAGTTTACTTCAGTTGTAGTCGCGTGGATTTCGATTATTGTTTAGTTGTACACAATGAAAGTTCCCGGAATCGACCACTTCCCCAGGTGGCAGCACTGTGGCGAGACGAGACGAGACATTCTTTGATATCAGCTGTCAAAATCCACCAATCATAAAAATTATGATTAAATATTATTGGTGGGTTTTGACAGCTGCTGTCAAAAATACCTTTTCGTCACAGTGACGCCGCCTAGGTAATACATCTATTCTGAAAACCCTCTTTGATAGTCCAAAGATTGCCGGTACAGGAGGTTGGTGACACAATGCGCGAATTGAACGTCCTCCCTTATAATCAACTGCCAAAAGCAGGTTACAGAAGACATAAATAAGACTGATTGAACGAGCTACGCTGGCACCTCATTCATATTTGTTACATATTCACTGATATCAATGGTAGACATTAACATCGTTAAAAACAGTGCAAAATGTTTAACTTATTGCTGGTAATAATGTCACCCAGCTTTGTGATGCCTCGTCAAGTCCAAAGTTTGTTCATAAACCTCGGATTCATTTACTTTTTTATACTACACTCGCGCTATGTTTTACGGAATCGCTAAAACGGCAATAGGATGCGTGAAATTTACGCGACTTTTACCGGTTATTGACTGCTAACTTGACTGACAAATAAAAGTTGTTAGGTCTCCGCTCCACTTTGAGTAAATTTTGGCCATAATAATGTTTTAGGAGTCAATTTATTAACGATAGTTATCACCGAACGAATCTAAAACAATTTCTTTTATTAATTCTCGTTAAGTTACTCGTAATCTCTCAGGGACCTACTTAGAGCACGAAGTTGAAGCATGTCTCAAAATTCACTCCTTTGACTCTAGGGAGGTATTACTAACACCATGCTACCTCATGGTCGTCACAAAACAAACAAAATAAATAATAACAATCGAATAAAATATGTAAACGAAGGTAAGTGCAGGGGCTTGACAATTCCGACACAATGATTGTGCTTTGTTTTATACAGTAGGAGTACACAGCGCAACACTCGTAAAAAAGTGTCAAAACTATGTGTTGCAAGCGTGTAGGGTTCGAGTGACATTGACTGGGAATGATGCTCTACTAAAAGGTTCGGAGCGCAGACCTATCATGAAAAAAATCCCTAAAACCGAGCACACCATCCTCCGACCGACGCGGCGTCGATGACCGCGACATCTAACCCGCTGCGCGACGGGCGGTGCGGGGCAACCTCTACCTGTCTCTTTCTCTCTCAGTCCACTCCGCTATCACCGCACCGCTCACCGCGTCAAGCGGTTAGCCAACAAGTCTTGGAAGAAGCGAAAGTCTCAACGGATACAGCGCATGCTCGAGAATGCTAACCACCATCGATATACAACTATTCGAAGCCTCTCTAACCGGTTGTTTAGTCGTTTTTAGGGACTTTTTTACATCATGCATCGCGCGGTTCGTTTATCTTCTCTCACACAAACGCCCACAAGACAAAACCAAAAGCTAGTGTCTCCCAGCCCATGCTAACCACTCACCTTATTAATAAACTTATGCTAGTTATGAACTATTAAGTTATTGGAATATAGTCATCCCTTTTCTTAGTCAAGATAAGGCTATGGAACATCTAAAAGCACTAACTACGCCTATAAAAGTACGTAATATAAGCGATTTGTACTCCGCTAAGCTGGTTGAAGGCATGCAAGACTTAGTGCTACGACTGCATAGGAGCTAAGCTAAAAGATACTGGTCGTACCTTTGGAATGTTTGTCGTTTCACGTAGTTATCTCTGACGAATTCGACTATCTGTTTCTGGGTTTTGCCGCTGTACCTGTGAAGAAAAACAGGAAAATGTTGTTAAAAAGTCATCTTTTAAAATGTCTGATTACTAAGTCAAGTAAACTTGACTTGAAAATTGCTTTCCGTAGATCTTAACAAACTTAGGATGAGTAATTTTTCGCTTAAGAGGCCACTTTTGACAGTTATCAATAATTCAGTAAAATCAAAAGAGAATACTAAGTTTTTTAAGTGAATTTATTAAGCGTATATCGAAACAGTAAATTTTCATAGGCTTCGTCGCAGAATGCCCAGTTCACAAAATGTCCCATACGCAAAATGTCCCTTATAGATGAATAAATCAGAACCAACAATTAACGCCTGTAAAAATATTAACCTGAATGAAGATCCTCTAGAAATGACTTTGGCCTTGTGCCGCGGCGGCCGAGGCACGCTCGAACACCTGAAGAAGCCGTGATTCTCCACACACTTCTTCCAGAAGTTCTTACATTCGTTGCGACCTTCGAAGAAGAACTCGACCACATCGCGGTAATAAGCCTGTTGATACAACAAAAGAATATAATTATTTCTCCCTAGCTTTCGCCCGCGGCTCCGCCCGCATCAATGTCGATCCTTCGGGAATAGTACTTTTCCCAGGATAAAAGGTAGCCTATTTCCTTCTCCGTACTCCAGAGAACTTGCATGCTAAATTTAATTATGATCGGTTCAGTAGTTATGGCGTGAAAGCGTAACAAACAAACAAACTCACTTTCGCATTTATAATACTAGCTTTCGCCCGCGGCTCCGCCCGCGTCAATGTCGATCCCTCGGGAATAGTATTTTTTCCCGGGATAAAAGGTAGCTTATGTCCTTCTCCGTACTCCAAATAACTTGTATGCAAATTTCATCATGATTGCTTCAGTAGTTACGGTGTGAAAGCGTAACAAACAAACTAACTCACTTTCGCATTTATAATATTAGTCCTTTTATAATATTAGTTAGGATAGTAAGGATAAGGATATAGGATAGTCTGTAGGTGTTGTCTTACTGCTAAGCAAATGCATCCCCGTTACTTCTCCACTCGCCTCTATCCGTTGCTATCTTTTGCCATCCTACCAAGATTTTGCCAAGTCGTCCCGCCATATCGTTTTGGGTCTACCCCTACTTCGGCAGCCGTTCGGTAGCCAACAGAATATTGATAATCAGATATTGCTTGTAATTGACGACCTCCATGGCCTAGTGGTCATCATGCCAGGCTGCCAGAGCATTGGTCTTGGGTTCCATCTCCGGTCAAGTCAAGATGGAAGATGATCTTTTTGAGATTGAGTTTATCTATATATGTATTTGTTATAAAATATCGGGTTGAGTGTGAGTTAATATCCCATAACACACGTCTCCAACTTAGATACTTTAGAGCTAGCTCAATCTGTGTGATATGTCCATATACATTGATTTATTTAGAGTTTGTACTAAAATACGAGCTAAATTATAAAACGTCATCTATGACCTGTGAGCCATTGTTCATAATAAACTAGGCGTTTCAAGCGACTCCATTACCGGATCGTCGCTCAAGCTCGCGCCCACATTTTTTTTAACCTATATTGTCCCACTGCTGGGCAAAGGTTTCGCCCATTTCCTTCCAAACATCCCTTTTTTGTGCCATTAAAGAATACTTGTATTGTATACTTACGTATCCCTCTGGATGCAATTTAATTAAAAACTTCTTCCTCTTGAAGGAGATCTTCCTGATCTTGGCCCAGCTGAACGTGTTGATCTTAGTAAAGTTTTGGAAGACGACGATGCCCATGTGTGCCACTGCTAGGTTTAGAGGCACGCCTTCGTGATCCTTCGCTGGATGCATTTTTACACCTGTTAAATTAAAATATATATAAATAAATATATACGGACAAATCACACAGATTGAGCTAGCCCCAAAGTAAGTTCGAGACTTGTGTTATGGGATACTAACTCAACGATACTATATTTTATAACAAATACATATATAGATACTCATAATATATAACGATCAGTAAACTATGGCGAGCTCCGTGGCGCAGTGGTTAACACGACACGAAAGTGCACGGGTTCGTTCCCGGTCAGGTCATGATGGTAAAACGATCTTTTTCAGATTGACCTGGGTCTTGGATGTTTATCTATATAAGTTTCTATTATAAATTATGGTATCGTTGAGTTAGTATCCTACGATACAAGTTTACAACTTACTGTGGGGCTAGTTCAATTTGTGTGATATGTCCCTGTTATTTATTTATTATAATGAATTGGAAGAGTTAACCAAGTTTCTTAGCTTTCGTTTGAAACCGACTCCTTTAGCAAAAAACTCTTTGTTTTCTGGTTTTCAAGTGAGTAAGTTGCCAACACTGATGCCAACCGTATTCAGTTAGGCACGTTAAGCCGTTGCACCCAGCTGATAACATATATGGCAATCGTTAAGCTATATCACGATGTAAAGACATAGGCAGCTTGAAAAATCTGTCACCAATGTTGGCAAATATTATTTAAACTGCTAGTTTCGTTGTTTTTTATTTATGTTATAGTACGGCAAACGAGCAAGCGGGCCACCTGATTGTAAGTGACCACCGCCGGCCATGGACAACTGCAACAACAGGGTGTGGCAGGTGCGTTATCGGCCTTTCAAGGAGTTGGGGGAAGGAAATGGGGAGGGGAGGGGGAAGGGTGGGCCTCCGGCTCTCTCACTCACCGATCGAAGCATATAAGCGGTAAAGCTTCTACTCAGACGTCGATTTTCTGTGAGAGTGTGGTACTTCCCCGAACGAGTCGGCCCATTCATGCTACCAGCAATTCATTTGTCGGTAACGTGGCTCTACCACGAATAAAAAAGTTAACCATTGAACGTTAATCCGAAATTGAACCGTGCCAATTAAGGTCACCCCAATTAAGGCGCTGTATCCCTTAACCCTTTGTAGCGGCTGAAAGTGGCGATACCGGTTGGCCTGTCCCTAGTCTCATTTCAAACCCGTGTCGGCCATTTCCGTGTTAATTTTCACTTTTAATTTAATAATTCAATAATTATAGCCAAATATTGTATTTTTTTTAAATATCCATCTGGCTCATTTAGTTATACTTTTTATAGTCGTAAAAAAGTTGGTAGTTGTCGCTGAAAATATCAAGTAATTCGCGACGATTTTTCTGGGTATAGCATTTTTGCTATTTTATTTTGCTAGATTTTAATTACTTTTTTGAAAATATTTTGATGTATCCATTTATTTTGATCTTTGAACTGTACTTCATATTTTTTTCATGCTAGTATTTCATGGAAAATAAGGCTAACTGCGCGATGAAAAAATAGACGTTTTACGGTATTCTTGTGATACACAGCGCCTTAAGAGTGTTAATTAATAAAGCATCTTACGCTGGGTGCAGGCAAGCGAGAGACTTTAATTAACTTTAGCTGGGTCCGCACCGCCTAGGACTTATTTCTGTAGTTATTTACTTCAGATTACTCGTGTGCCCGTTCGACACTGAGGGCTTTGACCTCATTAACTGCCTGTGACCTGCGACTCGGGGTGGCGCGGCGGGCGATGCAATGTGCATATTTTGTATTATCATCCCAGCCGCAAGAAGTTCACTACAGGACATAGGCCTCCCTCTAGGATTTTCAACAAGACCGGTTGAAAGCCTGCAACCAGCGCCTTCCTAACTTTGGTTTTATATTAAACTTTAACTACTGCCTCCGTGGTCCAGTAATTACGGCGTTTGCCTATAGACCCGGGGTCGTGGGTTCGATTCCCACGGGAAGCATACTTTGTTTAGTTGTTTCCAGTTAGGACATTGCAGGCTTGAAACACCTGATTGTCTGATAATGAAGATGTTTCCGTGCTTCGGAAGGCACATTTAGCCGTTGGTCCCGGCTGCCACCTGGTAGTCGTTAAAGGAACCACTTCAAACGCCGAGAGGCGATTCCGAAGAACTCTGACACCAGGGTGGGCACAGTCGATTGACCGTGGCACCTACTCGAAATGATGATGATGATGACTATTAATTAATATTGTAGCCCATGTGACCAGTCTGTCAGTATTTTAAGAAAATATCTATTTATCCTTCCATCTACGCCGAGGACCTTTAGTCCATCAGAAACTGCCTTGAAACGCCAATGACATCTTAAGTTGTCCAAATTAATATGGTATTCACACGCTTGTCAGTTTTTCTTGCGGCGTTCAAAGGGTTAGAAGCAATTTTTTTTTTTTTTTTTTATTGGGAAGACCAACAACTATTCTAATTTACATAGGAAACTACATATAAACAGAAAGTCTATTACAGCATTAAGCAATATAATTCGATCACCCTGGGGCCATAAGGTCTAAAGTCTAAGTACAGCGTGTTGGAGCGCATCGCCTTTTAGTTTGTTTTTCATGTGTAAGTTCGCCTATTAAAACGATTCCTCAGATTTCCGTCCATTCCCTCGATCTGCTTTTACGATCTGCGCGGGAAAAGAGGAGCTCCTTTTTCCAGTCTGGTGATCTGGTACATTCTATATTCGTTTATTTTCTCCCAGACTAACATGTACGATTTGTTTGTTTGTGATACCTCTATAATATTGTACATTCAGAGCGTCACGTGGTATTTTTTCTCGTACAGCAGGATTGTGGAACGGACCTCCCGAGGTTTTATCCGTGTGCTATAACTTTGGGTCCTTCAAAAGGCGTGTTTACAGGTATCTTAAGAGTCGGCAACGCATCAGCACCTCTTCTGGTGTTGCAGATGTCCATGGGCGACGGTGACCACTTCCCATCAGGTGCCTCGTCTGCTCGTTTGTCGTCAAATATAAATAAATAAAAAAACGTTTTTTTCCGTATTTATTTATACTTTTAGGATGATGCCAGAGAAACAATCGATCGATGGATTGGAAGAAAATGTGAAACTTACCATATAATTCGCATCTCCGAGCAGTCTCTAACAAATTCAAGTCCGCTTCTGCGGGGCTCTGACCTCTGCAACAAACACGTCAAAACATTAATGGACACGAATACACATTATGTATTCTCTCTATTTAGTTCAATACATATTCATTTCAGCCGTTAGAAGTTCATTGATCCGACGCTGCTGCCCATCGGAAGCATAAGAAGTCAAAGAAACTGCGCTCGCCAACCCGCCTGCCAAGCGTGGTGAGTATGGCAATATCCTCCCATGGAGCGAAGAATTCTTGGAAGAGAGAGGCCTTTGTCCAGCAGTAGACTTCTTACGGAGATTTAAGCCCAATCCCTCGATCTGCGCGGGAAGAGAAGCAGCTGGCACACTCTACGTATTTTCTTTTCTCCCAGACCTGCATGAGAATAGCTCCATCCGTTGTTTTTATTAAATGCTGACAATATCTAACCAATGGTTGATGAGATTTCAAATACATATTGACAATCCCCAAACAATGCATTTTAAACAAATTGAGATTTATACACATATTCTTATTGGGATATAAAATAAATAGAAAATAATCTAGACGTGGCCTCTCTTCTAAGTAAAATCATGAATTTTATGTTTACGAGCTTGCATCTACAGAAATGTTTTAAGATAAAAACTGTTTATAAATTCAAGTTTTTTACAAATATACAGACACTGTCTCAATATTCATAAAAACTTCAATTTATAAAGTTAGTATAATATAAAAGTACAAGTTAAATTTATAAACATAAATTTAACTTGGTAATTCATTGAAATCACCAGATTTACAGTACAATACCCCGAAAATATTTTGTATTGCTTTATTTCTAGACGACAAAAAGATCAAATTAAATAAGTACAGTACACACAAAATTAAGTTCAAAAACGAAAACCCGAGTGCTAATATTTCTATTCTAGACAAATCTTGAGGTTTCACGGGAGAATGGTACTATATTAAATAAACTAAGTTTCATCCGCGGCTCCGCCCGCGTCAATGTCGATCCCTCGGGAATAGTACTTTTTCCCGGAATAAAAGGTAGCCTATGTCCTTCTCCGTACTTCAGAGAACTTATATGTAAATTTCAACTTGTATAAAAAGTGAAAGCGTAACAAACAAACTTTCTCATTCGATTTATATATTAATAAGGATACTAGCGACCCGGCCGCCCGGCTTCACACGGGTGTAGTTTAGATAATAATATGGGGCGTTTCATCAATACTTATAATAAATACGTAAGGGTTGGTCATCAAAAAAAAATTCAAAAAAAAAATTCAAAACGTTTATTCAATATAGGTTTCTTTGAACACTTATTAATTGTCATATTTCACTTCTCAACAATTGTTGACGTCAAAAATTTACATATGGCTAAGTTTAACGCCGCTTCCAAAGCGGAGTGCAGAAGAAGCGGCAACAAACTGCACAGCGCATTTTCTCCAAGGACGACAACTCACAATTTATGAAAATCTTAGAAATTAAGTATGTGGACTGAGTATACATTGGTATATTTAATGTCATGTTCGAATTGAATTTAAAAAATAATGTCATATTATTGAAATTAATAACACCGAAATAAAAAAAAATGTCAAATTATGTACCTACTAAAATAAAAATAAAAAAGTCATCTTTAAAAATAACACGTACAGAATGTACCACACATTATAGTCATATAAATACAGAATTACGAGGCGTCCGCGCCAAGCTCAAGCCAAACATTCTTATCATTAATAAAATCTTCGGTCCTATAATATGCCTTTTTACAAAGTAATTGTTTTACATAACTTTTGAATATTCTATCAGGCATATCAAGGACCGATTTTGGCAATTTGTTGTAGTAGCGTATACAGTTTCCCATGAACGACTCGCTAACTCTGCTTAGCCGATATCGCGGAAGAAATAATTTGTGATTGTTACGCAAGGGTCTATTTATTAAATCACTAACTTTTTTGAACGACTAAATATTTTTCCTTGCATACATTATATTCTCGAATATATACTGTGAAGCTACAGTTAAGATATTAATTTCTTTAAACAACTGTCTGAGTGAGTCCCTCGCGCCCAGGCCGTAGATGGCACGAATTGCTCTTTTTTGCAGAATAAAGATAGTCTGGATGTCGGCTGCATTGCCCCACAGAAGTAATCCGTACGACATTAAACAATGAAAATAACTAAAGTATACAAGCCTAGCAGTGGACTCATCTGTCAGTTGTCTAATCCTTCTAACAGCGTATGCTGCGGAACTAAGCCTATTAGAAAGTTTAGAAATATGGGCACCCCATTGTAGTTTTGAGTCGATTGTGATCCCTAGGAAAGTAGTATCATTGACGAAACCTAGTTTTTGACCATCTATTAAAATGTCAACATCGGTCTGCCTCACGTTCGGGAGAGTAAATTTAACGCATTGGGTCTTTTGGGCATTTAGCAATAGGTTGTTGGCTAAAAACCAGTTTGAAGTAATCCGTACGACATTAAACAATGAAAATAACTAAAGTATACAAGCCTAGCAGTGGACTCATCTGTCAGTTGTCTAATCCTTCTAACAGCGTATGCTGCGGAACTAAGCCTATTAAAAAGTTTAGAAATATGGGCACCCCATTGTAGTTTTGAGTCGATTGTGATCCCTAGGAAAGTAGTATCATTGACGAAACCTAGTTTTTGACCATCTATTAAAATGTCAACATCGGTCTGCCTCACGTTCGGGAGAGTAAATTTAACGCATTGGGTCTTTTGGGCATTTAGCAATAGGTTGTTGGCTGGAAACCAGTTTGAAATTTTTGCTAATATGCTATTTACCGCGGTAACGTCATCACTTTGACGGTCCATCTTGAATATGAGAGACGTGTCATCGGCAAACAGCACAAAGTAACATCAAGTAAGTTACTTTGTTTTCAGAGATATCGTGTTTATAAGCTCTATACATGATACTGAAACTAAATTGAGGATTTTCATATTTTTTTTCTGTATGTCACTCCATTACAGCTTAAACGAATTAACAGAATTTTATGAAACTTGGTAGATAAACATTTAGACCTACAAGACACAGAATAGACTACTTAATCTTTGTCTCCAGTTATGATAAGACGTGGCCCCTCTACAAATGTACGCGAGCACAGCTAGTTATACATATAAACCTTCCTCTTGAATCACTAACTATTGCTAACAACTGCATTAACATCCGTTGAGTAGTTTATAAGATCTAAGCAAACAGATAGCGAAAGAGACTTCATTAGAAAAAATTATAAATTTTTGTAATCTACACAAATATACCTTCTTCCATTTGATACCAAACACAATATTTACCAAAAAACTGTTTTTTTAAGTTCGCGACTTCTTGAAGAAACCGCTTTCGTAATATGCGAACCAAAATTTATTTTAGGTAAATATGAGATATCTCTGTTCTCATGGAAATTTGCAGGAAATTTCCAATAATTCTCGAGAATTTCTCAATAATTCCCGCACTTGAGAGAAAGGAGAAGAAATTCTCGGGAAAACTACGATCCGTTCGGTTCTCGAAAATTTCGAGCACGGCTCAACACTATAGGCATGCAAGTATCCGATCTCCACACATAACTGGTAAAAATACTTCTGGTAAAAATACTCACATATGCTTCTTATGGTTCTCCATGATTCGCCTCTCCGACTCGGAGTCCTGGCCGGGGAAGAACTTGTACGAGCTGAGGTACGTGTGGTCGGGGTAGTCCTCCGGGACGAAGTCGCCGCACTCCGCTGTCGGTCAATATTTAACACCAGTTACTTCTTCTTCTATCGTGTTGTGTGGTCCAAACGATTAAATGAATCTTGCCCGGAATGATGCAACCAGTTACTTATTTAGCCGGGATCAGCCGGCTTATTAGCTAACTTAGTGTACAACGTTTTGTTAGTCACTTAAAAATACATTGCGGCTTTCTTATGATTGACTATTTTTATTTAAGACATATAAAACGTAATGTATTTTGAATTGACTACTAAAACGCTGTACACTAAGTTAGGGCGAGATTCTGAGTGAAGTTTCAAACGAGTAACTATATTTTCCCACCAAATTGTGTACTAAGGGTGTAATAAGAGCTTTCGTTATCGATATTTTTCTTGGGTAGCGGCACTGTAACAAGGGATACTTTTGACAATAGCTGTCATAATTCACCAATAGTATTTCGTCATAATTTTTATGTACGGTGGATTTTGACATTTGCTGTCAAAAATACCTCACGTAACCGTGCTGCCACTAGAGGAAAAAAATACATTCCGAAAAGTCTTGGGTAGTATGGGAAATAAAATTGATCCTTTTTATTTCTGTTTAAACCGAGACAAATATTGTTTTATTACATTGGATTGTCATGCATTGGGCGGGGGTTAATTTATTTAAACTCATATTCCTCAGATTTTAACATAACTGAAATTAAAGTTCATACATATTACGTGAAAACGTCATGTGTCTAACATAATATTTTCGCTTGTAAAATATGTTGCTGTAAATAACATTTCATCCAGTTCTCTTTAAAATCTAATTTCTATTTCTTGTATTATATTTTGTGTAATGTGCGTTAGTGTAAATATTGTGTCTATCGTGTAAATGAACTTTGTGAAAAGTGTTTCGGTGTTTTCTCTCACAAACATTTCAAGGCCTTTCTTTTGTTTTGGCGCGGACCATTCACAATACCCCAGACTCGCCACTGCTAACTCTACCTAACACAAATCACATAATGGAATGGCTGCTTACACCAGTTGTGATTGCTCCAAACATGTAACTGTCCATATTCCTAAATCACTTACTCAGAACTTACGTGGTTTTGAACGGCATGAACACAAGCATAGATACCTGTGTGACCCTGATATGAACGTATCTGCAGAAACTTCAACAACGTACCCTGCACGCAAAGCAAGCCGTGCAGGGTTACCAACCAGCACATCAACAGACAGTATGACGCCACTCACCCTGCACAATATAGCTGGCCATTAGCGCGGCGGTGTTCTCGTTGCACTGTATGCATCCCTGCGCCAGGTCCCGCTTTACTTGCAAGCAGAACAGGTACCGCGTGAACTCTTCCTCGAGCCGCGCAGGGTCGGGCGTGTAGAACTTCACGCAGAAGCGTAACGTCGGTTCTAGCATTGACAACCCTAATTGCCGGCACATCGGCTTCTCCACGTCCAGCCAGTACTGTGAAAGTAATTATTTTTATAGAATTCCTATAAGCCTTTTTTATTAATTAAGAAATACGTGGTAGCAGTTTATAACGCCCAATAAGCTATAATAGGACAACAGTTTGAAAACTGTTACACGAAAACTTTTTGGACCAGACATTTCATTCCTCTTTTTCAGAAAACATTTTTAAAAACTTTGTTTAGTGGCCGTTCGTATAGTAAAATCACGCAAGCGTGTTGGAAAGAAATAATCCAAAAGAAAACTGAAACTTCCTTGGCAAGGAGCGGGGTCGAAGACAAAGGAAGGTTCTTTTTTCCAAATACTTTTGTAGCGAAACCATCTTAACATGCCTTTCTCAACCAATCAATCTTGGTCACATCATTTTTTAATCCACATCGCTCCCGCTAGAAACTTACGATGCCATAAATGAATGTCTTGCGTACGTAACGTACACAACGACATCTTGGGTATCAATTAGCGGGAAAAGATTTGGCACAAAATATCTGCCTGCCAAGGAAAGAAAGGATTATCACCACCTAGAACAATATACAACAAGAAGCTTTGTTTCATTAGAGATTTTTTTTTATCTTTATTATTTATTTATTACTTTATATGTAACTAGCTTTCGCCCGCGGCTCCGCCCGCGTCAATGTCGATTTCTCGGGAACAGTACTTTTTCCCGGGATAAAATGTACCCTATGTCCTTATCCGTACCCCAAATAACGTGTATGCAAAATTTTATGATGATCAGTTCAGTAGTTACAACGTGAAAGCGTAACAAACTCACTTTCGCATTTATAATATTAGTTAGGATGGAAGAGCGAGGTTTTCTGTCTCTGGTATTGCTATACCTACTAGAAAAAAATTGTTTTTACTTATTTAGTGTGCATAGTTTGCATGGTCGATTGACCGTGACACCTATACGAAATGTTGATGACTTATATTTTTTTTACTAAATTTTGAAGAAGGCATTTGTCTCCCATCTCACCTGATGGTAAGTGACGATAAAGGTGAGATTGTTACATGATAGATTTAAAGAAGGTTCCTTTCACTCTACAGATGTACCTAAGCAGTTACCCACGATCTTTTCTAGAATAACTTTAGAAACTAAAACTCACCCTCGTTCCATTCGCATCCTGATACTCGAGGCCGAAGTAATCGGCTTCTAGTAGATGGAGCTGCCGGCATACTTGATCGAACAGCACTCGACCCAATGCTTTCGACTGCAACAATACAAATTCATCGGTTTAAAAAAAAAAAATGTTATATAGACAATAATACTAATAGTGGCCAACTTAGGATAAGTTTGACTACGCCCATTGGGTCCAGAGCGATAGTCCTGTGGGTATACGCATTATAAGCGTTTACGCCGGTTGAGCTCCTCCGTGTTTCGAAAAACACGTGAAGCAGTTGGGCTCGGCTGTCATCATGATGAAGTGGGTGCCTTAAGCATAAGTTATACATACTTACGTAGCATAAGTCTATAAGCATTAGCGTTTGATGTTATAATTATGAGACAGAATAAATCATAGCGTTATCCGGTGCAGTCGTGTGTTTCTCTGAAGATACCCCGTCTACCACACACCTCATGGCGAACCTGCCAGGCGACGCGCCGTGTCTACGTCGCGTCATGGGTATCGGGTGGCCGGCGAATTTTGCCACGCAGCGCATCCTGTGTGCCTCTGTGCATGATTCTTGAACGTTTTAATTTGCGAGTGAATGGACGTAAAGCCGTGATCAGTGAACACAAAGGCCGTGATTCGGATTTTTGACTATTAAAAACTACCAATTATACACGTGACTTATATAAAAGACTATCGCTTCTGTGATAATGGGGAAATCGTATTCGAAGGAAGAAGACAAAGAAGTTTTGGTTGTGCAAAATGCGGCGGGAGCTAACACTGCTGGAATTTCGGATACAGATATCCAGAACCATATGCTGACCAACAACGTGTTGCTAGCAACGGCCTTGATGATATTTGTTGCTGTCCTACTTTTCCTTGGATGTAGAAAGTGGAGGAATAGCGAAAGAAAATGGATGGAGAAGAAGATGCAGTCCGAGTTCTTTAGGAGGATGCGTCAGAGATTATCAGGAAGGTTCAATACTGCTGGAGCGGATGGAGATGATGCTGCTTGACAATTGGTGGTGGACAAATTGCGTTTCTGTCGGAGTGGCCAATTTACGTGAGTGAAAAGGAAGTGCGTCAATTTCGTGTTATTTTGTAAGTGAATACTTTTTTTCTATTTCGCCCCTTTATTTTTGCCAAAATAATGTTTTAAATGGGGTCTATTATAATTAAGATAGTAAGAATTAAATGACAAATACCTACTTTATATGGAAGAAAACTTAGAAAGTATTTTAAATAAGTTAAGTAATATTCAAATTAATTTAAGATAATTGGGCTCAAGCAGACGATTAAAGTATGCAGATAAGGTTAAAAATTATATCGCAGAAGCGGAAAAAATAATTCTGACATATAAAAGCTTACTTAATATTTTTCATACGCAAGAAAGTACTTTAGAATTAGGAGATTATATTTACGATATATTAAAGCAGCGAATAGAATTAACATATAATAAAATATTGACTTTTAAGATTGTTAATCAGGATTGTACAATGGTTGCAAACATGGAGAAATTTGATATTAAGACGGCTACTTCTTTAATTCCCGTTATGGATAACAAAGAAGAAACAACTGAAAAAATTATAGACGGAATTGATATGTATAACGAATACCTTACGGACAATACTCAAAGAAAGCTACTCATCTCCTTTGTATTAAAAACCAGATTAACCAAATCTGCAAAATTAAAATTAAAGAGCGAATATCGGGATGTAACAAGTTTAATCCGGGATATTTGAACTCTTTTATTGACAAAAAAATCGGCTAATTCCATACTGAACCAATTAAATAATTTATCTCAAAATAATATGTCAATCAGTGCATACGGAAACAAATTATCAGAGTTATTTGTGGGCCTCACTATCGCACAAACCGATGAAAATCCGAAAGCAAGTGAGATATTGAGACCTATAAACGAAAAACTTGCAATCAAAAGGTTTTCAGATGGTTTACGTAATAGACGATTAAGTACTATCATCGCCGCCCGAGACTACTCCGAGCTGAAGGATGCAGTACGTGCAGCTGAAGACGAGGAGCTGGCACAGCCTTCAACGTCTACGGAGGTATCCAGCGCACAAAGGAGAGGTAATCGACTTCCTTACTATAGCTTTTCGCAAAGAGGTAGAGGTGGTCGAATGAAAAAAGGACATTTTAGTTTTAATCGAGAACAGGGTTACAAGTATATATCGAACAATAATACGAGAGGCAATTATATACATAATAATAATGATAATCGTGGTTATTATAATTCCCGCCCGACCCGTAATTATCGTAACAATTATGTGAGTTCGAGTCGTGGTCGAGTTACCAATAGTAGGGGTAACCACCGCGCTATTTGTTCGGTTCGAGTAGACAATCAACCGGAAGAAGAAACTACTGAACCGAATCAGTTTTTTCGGTCCTAAGAATTATATTTTAACATGTATATACTTGAATTTAAATGGAAATAAATACTCTTGGTTACTGGACACAGGTGCTTCAATCTCCGCAATTCGTAGTAGTATTTTGTCAAAACGAATACAAGTACATAAGGAACCTACTGTTATAAATGGTATAGGTGGTAAGACTTACTCAGACGGCTATGCTTATTTAACTTTGCAGGCGGCAGACGGGACAAGATTTGAACATAAATTTTATTTGTTTGAGGAATTACCTTGTAAGTCTGACGGCATAATAGGATTAGATTTTTTAAACAATTTTAATTCGACTATTGACTTAGAAAAAAATGTATTAATTTTAACTAATGAGACACAGAGTGTCATCCCTTTATATACTTCACCTAAACTAAATTCTGAGTTTTTAACGATACCGGCACGATGTGAGACTATTCATTATATACAATTAAATTTAGAAGTAAATGAAGATTGCGTAGTTGTTCAAAAGGAATTGCAAGAAAATTTATTTTTGGCTAGTGTGATAGTTACACCTAAAAATAATGTTTTACCTATCAGACTACTGAATACGAGTGATAACGAAATTATAATCCCTAGTTTTCAACCTCAATTAAAAGACTTTAATATTTGTTCATTTGACAAATGTCCTTCAAATTCAGTACGTACAAAAACATTGTTGCAGTTATTGAACCTTGATCATTTAGGTACTAGGGAACGTAACGATATAGAAAGTATTTGTTCTAAGTATGCTGACATCTTTCATTTGCCTGATGATAAGCTCACTACGACTAATTTATGCGAACAATCAATTGCATTAAAAGAAAATGTACGTCCTATTTATGTTAAACCATACAGAATACCACATAGCTTAAAACCGGAGGTAGAAAAACAAGTTAAATGTTAGACGATGATGTTATAGAAAAATCACAGAGTGAATGGTCAAGTCCGATATTATTAGTTCCTAAAAAATCAGATGATGAAAAAAAAAAGTGGAGATTAGTTATAGATTACAGGAAGTTAAATGACGTAATACAGGATGATAAGTTCCCTTTGCCAAATATAAATGAGATATTAGATTCGTTATCTGGAGCTATTTATTATTCACATTTAGACCTTTCACAATCATATTACCAATGTTCTTTAAAACCGGAGTCTAGACCGATCACATCTTTTACTACAAGCACTGGACAATATCAAATGAAGCGCCTCCCCATGGGATTGAAAACAAGCCCAAGCGCTTTCTCTAGACTCATGTCTGTTGCTATGTCAGGTCTTAATTACGTAAATTGTTTTATTTATTTGGATGACTGTATTTGCTTCGGAAGAAATTTAGAACAACATAACCAATATTTGATACAAATGTTTGAACGTCTACGTAAAGTTAACCTTAAGTTGAATCCAAATAAATGTCAGTTTTTAAAAACAGAATTATTATATTTAGGCCATACAATTTCATCTGAAGGCATCAAACCTGACCCAGAAAAATTAAATGTATTCAAAATTACCCTAAACCAACAAATGCTGATGAAGTGAGACGGTTTGTGGCGATGTGTAACTATTATAGAAAATTCATCAAAAATTTTGCTGAAATAACTAATTGTTAAAATAAACTTTGTAGAACAAATGTTAAATTTGAATGGACTGAACATTGTGATCAATCATTTAACTTCTTGAAAAACGCTCTAATCTCACCACCAATCTTGCAATACCCTGATTTTTCCAAAGAGTTTATATTGCAAACAGATGCCTCTGGTACAGCAATAGGTGCCGTACTTTTAATTATGACCTGAGGCCTGTCGCTTATACAAGTAGACCTTTAAATAAGGCAGAATTAAATTACCCAACTATACAAAAAGAGCTTTTAGCTATAGTTTGGAGTATTAAGTACTTTAGGCCATATCTATATGGACATACTTTTACAATTATGACAGATCATAAACCCCTTATATATTTATTTGGGATGAAAGATCCTTCAAGTAGGCTTTTAAAATTCCGATTAGCGCTAGAAGAATATGATTTTAAAATTGTTTATTTAAAAGGAAAAGAAAATGTTTTTAGCAGATGCCTTATCACGGATTAGTTTGACGTCACAAGATTTAAAAAATATGAATGAAAAGTTAATGACTGTAACGACAAGAGCGCAAACCCGAAGGATGAAGGATAGTGAAAATGATAATAAAAGTAATGAACGTAGAAAGGATGAAAGAACAGACGGTATCCCAAATATTGACACCAACGATTGGCCTGATCAACCAAAAGTTGTGGAAATACTTCGAATACCGTATGGAGCGGTTGAGTTAAGTTTGATTGAAGGAAAGGAATTAAAGAAGAGGAGAGAGAAAGGAAGCATTAATGTCGAATCTGAATGTTTCGCATTTTTAGGTGATAAAAATATATTATATGTTAATCTCGATTTTAAAGCACACTATACGCGAGACGTTTTTGTGGAAAAATTGAGAAATATATGTGAAAGATTGAAAATAAAAGAATTATGTATAATAAAAAGAGATAATAACGCGTTATTTATTAAAGATCTTATTAAAGAAATAAACGGTATAGACAAGTGGTCCGGACCACGCATTTGTGTTTTGAGAGGAGTACAAAGGATTGACAATGATGAGGATAAAAACTTTATTATAAATGACTATCATTTACTTCCTACCAGTGGACACGCTGGTGTCCGCCGAATGATTAATAATATAAAACGTCGATTTTACTGGCCAGGAATCGAAAATGACGTTTAGAATTTGTGAAAAATGTCAGAAAATGAAACATTCTAGATACATTAAGGAACCAATGGTTGTTACAACCACGGCAAACTCTGATTTAGAAAAAGTTTTTCTAGATGTTGTAGGTCCATTAGATTTAGATGTAGAAGGTAATAAATATATACTAACAATACAATGTGAATTAAGTAAGTTTGTGGAGGCATATCCACTAAGAAATAAGGAAACGGTAAGTATAGCTAAGAGTTTTGTATATAATTTTATTTTAAGATTTGGAATTCCAAAGGTTATTGCTACAGATCGTGGCACAGAATTTATATCGCAAACAATGGAGGATGTATGTAAGTTACTCAACATAGAAAAGTTTAGCTCCACGGCCTATCATCATGAATCGATAGGGTCGCTAGAAAACGCACACAAACATTTAGGTTCATTTCTACGCATACAATGCGATAATCATCCTGAAACGTGGAGCCAATGGCTACCGTTTTGGTGCTTTACATACAACAATACGGTCCAATCAAGTACAAAATACGCACCATACGAGTTAGTTTTCGGAAAACCGTGTGAACTGCCGAGTAGAGTTACTTCTATTGTAAAACCATTGTACAATCCCGAGAATTATAGTTTAGAATTAAAATATAGGTTGCAAGTAGCTAATAAGGATGCAAAAACAAATTTATTGAAATGTAAACAAATAAGAAAAGAAAAATACGACAAAAATGTAAACCAAATAAAATATAATCCAAATGACAAATTGTTAATTAAGAATGAGATAGGAAATAAGTTACAACCCTTGTATCATGGCCCATTTTTAGTAGTTGAAGATCAGGAACCAAATGTAAAGATTTTGAAAAATTGTAAATTTGAAATTGTTCATAAAAACAGAACCAAGCCATTTGTAGAATGTAGTTAATGTGTTTGATTACTTGTTACTTGATAATGATAAGAAAATATGTTGTGTAGTTATAGTAAGTAGGTACCTACAGATAAATATAGCTACATACAATTACATTTAAGTATATTTTACTACTTTTATTATATAATGTGGTTAGAAACAGGTAAAAAATAATAATAATTGTACTTACCTAGTTTTTCTTTTTTTTATTATTTCTTGCCCCGGTGGTGAAGTGGGTGCCTTAAGCATAAGTTATACATACTTACGTAGCATAAGTCTATAAGCATTAGCGTTTGATGTTATAATTATGAGACAGAATAAATCATAGCGTTATCCGGTGCAGTCGTGTGTTTCTCTGAAGATACCCCATCCCCCACACACCTCAATGAGAATAAGCGAAAAAAACTTACACTTTCTCGTCGGTAGAATGATATAAAATAAAATTGAATATTTTTGCGTTTTTTTAGGGTTCCGTACCTTAAAAGGAAAAAAAACGGAACCCTTATAGCATCACTTTGTTATCTGTCTGTCTGTCAAGCTGAAATTCATCTCAAATACTTAGGTCTACTGTCCCTTGGAGCTGTTAGTAAATCAAGCTGAGCGAACGCAATCAAAAGATACAGCCGTTTATGCCGCAAATTTTTGACATTCTTCCCGAGAACTCAGAATCTTGAAATTTGGTGCGTAGCAACTTCTTATACAGATTAAGAAAAAATTGCAAAGAGCATAAATATTATAGATATAATATTATAGATAAGGTACGGAACCCTTCGTGCGCGAGTCCGACTCGCACTTGGCCGGTTTTTTTGCATTCACGATGCTTTTCTTATATACTCTTATTAAATTAACAAATAAAATTTCTTTAACCTATAATTAATTTATTTAATTTAACCTATATTGTCCCACTGCTGGGCAAAGGTCTCCCCCATTTCCTTTCAAACATCCCTATTTTGTGCCACTTCAGACCAATTCTTTTCATGGCTCGTTCGTTATATTATCACACCAGCGCTTTCGAGTTATAAGTTAAGTTAGTTATATAATGTTAATTTATTTATATTTATAATTCTATTTGAACCAGCGATTTTGGTCTATGACGACCTAAGGTCGCTGGTTCAAACCGTGCCCGCCTGAATCTCCTAAATAATAAGAAAATAAAATAGAATTAAAAACGTGCTATCAGCGTTTTTATACATAAACTAGCTTTCGCCCGCGGCTCCGCCCGCGTCAATGTCGATACCTCGGGAATAGTACTTTTTCCCGGGATAAAAGGTAGCCTACGTCCTTCTCCGCACTCCAGAGGACTTGTATGCAAAATTTCATGATGATCGGTTCAGTAGTTAGGGCGTGAAAGCGTAACAAACAAACAAACAAACAAACTCACTTTCGCATTTATAATATTAGTAAGCATAAGGATAAGGATATTGAATGGTGGTACGGAATCCTTCGTATGGGATTCCAACTTGCAGTTGTTACTCGTAGGTTTTATTTGATACGCCATTTTTACCTGATCCGCATGAAAAATAAGCCTAAGTTAATATCTATCTACCAATAATAACATTGCCATCAGTACATATTTTTACTTAACTCCAATACCATTCCAACTCCAACCATATGAACCAAGATTGCTAATTGGCGATGAACATTTTAGCCAAACAAACATAAACCAGACAAAACTTCAGTATGTTGAAATTGTGTATTCAAAAGTAAACTGCAATTAACACCAAAGCAAAGTCATTGATCGCAATTATTCACAGAAACAACAGTACTGTTTAGCTACACCCAGAAATAACACTGTTTTCTTGGAATATCTCGCTTTTTCATTTAACGAGCATCTTGCTATATTCGTTTTACTTCCTGCATGGGACTAAGATTTTCAACATGTTTGAATCTGTTTACACCAATCAACAAAATCTACAGATCTGGATTTAACAGGATTCTTATATGAACTCTAGTTCATATAAGAATCCTGTTAAATCCAGATCATATCCTGTTAAATCCAGGTCATAGTATGTATACTATGACGTCTTGTTCCTGAGGAACCATGTCAGTAGGATAGCAACTCATCACTATTTTGATACCGTTTTCCACCTACACGTCCACCAACATACTAAGCTTTTAGGTCTAATAGACTAGGGTTCTGTCTACCCTGATATCATCATCATCATCAGGTCTTTTTAGCCTCCACTGCACCCTCTCTGTACTACCAGATCCATACTTGGCCAGAGCAGACAGAGGATTTGGCCTACAGTCTCCTCGCTAGCCAGACGGGTTGGAGAGGTCTCATTGATGTTTATTGGTTTAGCTTGTATTTCCTATGTCGCCTCTTACGACATCCATGGGAAGACTTGTAGTGGTATTATTCTACTTTGCCGGAAACCACACGGCTAACCCTGATATGACCTGCTTTAAATATTCTTCTGAGAAATTGCCCTTTTATAGAATAAAAAAAACAAACAATCAACTTAAAAGTAAAAATGTTAGAGTTGTATTAGCCGTGTTAGAGCTGATGTCGGCCCCGGTACGAGAGGGACGCCAGGAATTTAATTGTACTGTTTGTGAGCTTCGTAACAAATTAGAGAGTTACAGATACGACGCCTCCTTGATAAGGTAAATGGACTTGTTAAACGACGATGTAACTGAAGGTAAGAAAATCTAAGACAATTTCACAATATATCGACTGTGCAGTGTATGGAGTGAAATAAGGAAATAAATCACTTTTGTTTACTTCAATACGCCACTTCGGCAGTGTACTACATAGTATAAAACAAAGTCGCTTCCCGTGATATGATCTTTAAAATTACGCAACGGATTTTAATGCAGTATTTTTTTAATAGATAAAGTGATTCAAAAGGAAAGTTTATAATGTACATTGCACCCGTGCGAAGCCTGGTCCGGGTTGCTAGTTACATATAAATAAAACACGACATCCTACTGTATATACAGCGCGATTTTAAACCTCTGAACTATATTGAAATTCTGGGATCAGAATCCCTAATGGAATACAGACTTGACTTATTTTCCTATGCGGCCCTCTGCCCCACCGAGGGGACCTAGGTGGGGCAGAGGGCCGCTACAGTGCTTCTCCATCTCGTTCTGTCTTGAGCAACGCGCTTTACTTCGGGCCAAGACAGCCCGATTGTCTTCATCTCCGCCGCTACCGTATAATTCTATATTATACGGTAGCGTATAATTCTATATTATATTAGGGATTCTGATTCCAGGATTTCAATATAGTTCAGAGGTTCAAAATCACGCGGTATATTCACGTACGCCCAACAGTGGTTTTATCAGTTTCGGACATTAATGAATGAACTGACATTTTTATTTAAGTCTCACAAATAGAAGAAGTGTTACATGAAATATACCCATAAAATTTTATCGTTGCAGAAAATAAATATGATCTGAGAAGTGTTAGGTATTTTAAGATTAATTTTTGTAAAGTTTTAGATTTACACAAATTTATGTTAATAACTTTTTCACAAATACCGAAATGTTATTCTATATTCTATTACATGTAGGAATGATAGATGTAAGTTTTTGTAAATAAATGATGCATATGATGTTAAAATTACAAGTATAGCCATAAGTTACACTTCTGTACAACTGTATTTTAATAGCTTGGCTGAAATTGCTCAGTTTGGTCCTTGTTGTGCTGTCCCTTGTTAACTGTCTCTTCATGTCGGTTAGTTCAAACTTTACATTTATTTCGTTTTTCATGTACAGTTGCGGAATACTAACGAGGGAAATATGGAAAGGTCTTTAGGAACAATTACAGAAATAAATTAGAATTGTTAAATGGCTGTTGAGTTTTGTCTGGAAGGCCTATGCCTCCCCTAAGGATTTTCTTTATCATGTTTGCCATACTCGTCACGCTTGGCAAACTAGTTGGTGAACGCAATTTGTTTGGCTTATCTCGGTTTCGACGCTGGCGCGCAAATGAACCGTTTTCTAAGCGAGGGAATGGTAGGATTTTATTGGGCTATTATTATGCGCTACTATATTGGTATTTATACCATACCCACAACCACCAGATAGGCAGTTGAGAATGACAAGTCCGACCATATAGCAATAATAGATTATAAACTTAAAAAAAAAAAAATTAAATCCGGTTCAATAGATATAGCCCTGTGGCCAACAGATAACGGACAGCCGTGGCTTAGTGATAAGGTTCCGTTTTTACCTTTTGGGTAACTACGAAACAGTAGCAAACACAAAAAAAACAGTGGCACTCTGAGAGTGCCGACAGAAGTTAATCTTGAACATAAGGTGTCGGTTACGCTCAAAAAAGTAGAAAAGTAGAAGAAGTTGTAACGTTGCAGCATGCCACCTGCATGCTGCATCTCGTCCTTATTTTAATTCAAATTTCATTCCATTCCACTCCATTTTTAGATTACTTTCTTTCTCTCTCATGACTCATTTTTCAGTCTGCTAACATCTTTCAGTCTACTACCATCTTTCGGTCTACTACCATCTCTCGGAGCATAACAGTCCCTGTAATTAATTATTGAAGTCAACATCTACATAGTTGAAGTTGTAAAGTGAAGTTGTAACAATAAAGTTATTCTCTGTGTGTTCTGTGTGTCGAGTCTTGTGTTCTCCCTAACTTCCTTATATTTGGGAACTCGGCTAGAGCGTCGGGACGGTCGAGCCCTCACAAAGTTAAGCAAGAGATGCAAAATAAGTTTTCGCTTCAAAAATCCTGTGCCCTACAAACTACACACATTGGATCCATGTTTAAAGTATCAGTGTAGCGAGCCGCCGCCGGGCAAGCGTGGTGGGTAATACAGCAGGTCGTATTTATTTATAACGCGGTTCCCCTCGTCACTCGGCCGGTTGAAGGCCAAGGATTTGGTGCTCCGTGATATACTGACGATTGTTTCGTGTTCTAGCCTCACCTTTAAATTATTTTATTTCAACTTTATTGTGCAAGCAAGTACTGAGATTCCAGACCAGGCCCTCTACCTATATCTAGAATTATCTCTTAAAACTAAAAATAATATTAAAATAAAAACATATATTCAGAAAGATTTTAATGAAGACTTTCTATGTATAAATATACATTTTCATGTTACTATTCTTTGAAGTTTAGGACTGTAATAAAGAACAATCAAGTGGACTTTCCATATGGCACTTTCTCTAGTCAAATTTTGTTTATACTATATCCTAACTTATATAGAAATGATATGCATATAATTTTATTTTACTGATAATTTAACTTTGTAATACAATAGTTGATAGTTATATATTACCGCGAACTAGTAATCCTTAAAAAAATTGAAAATGAAAGCTTGTGCATCCCCTTTAACACCTATCTTAGGACACTTAGATTTTTGGGACGAACAAAACTATACCTGAACTGTCGAAATACATTCACCCGTTAAGAAGATACGAGGTTTTAAAAATATTTTAAACATACAAGATACGTGAAAAACCCATAACCCTTCTTGGCGTAGTCGCAGTCGGCAGTAAAAAGAGGACAAAAGTTACGTTGATTCTTCGTCCAATATTTCTGTCTACAAAGACTAACGACTAAAACTCGGGTATTTTAGAACTCATCATCATCATCAGAGATTTTCCGGTAGCGTCCCTAGCTGCGATGCCTCGAAGCTCGAGCCGTAAAAATGACAGAATTCACGCTGTATTATATATAGGGACAAATCACACAGATTGAGCTAGCCCCAAGGTAAGTCGATGTTATTATGATTTGGCTAAAGTTTTTACGGCCGGCTGCCTGCCTGACCCCAAGACGCACACGCTACCTGTAAAAATTAAGTACAAATATTTGAAGAAGAATCGAACCTGGTGGTTGCAGGCGACGTATTACCACCACTGCGCTACTGAGGCCGTCAATACTTTAGAACTGTATGTATTTTAAAACTCTTTTATAGGATATGTTAATGAATATAAAACGATTTTAAATTAAACACGCATACTGCCCAACGTTATTTTAAGTCGTCTTTAAGTAGGGTATGTTTAAAACTGTGCATACTACAATATTTAATTATATTCTAAGACTACCACGATTTAATGTCGACCATAATCGACGATCCAAAGTATCGCCCGATCAAAAAGTCAGCAAAACATGACCTCATAATTCGACGGCAAAATTCTGCAATAATCCTTCAACGTCATCCTTTCAGAAGACGACGGAAACGATAAGTGGGGAGAAATGATCAAATATTGTAATATATCAAAGCGCATGCAAGCGATACAGTTCCGTCGACATCAAAGCGGACTTGTATTCTTACCACGTGAACCTTACAAGCGATGCTTTTGATATGATATTTGTATCAGTGCAACATATTGTTTTCAACCGTTAGCAAGATTGAATGTTGTTAGTTCGATTTATTTTGTGGCAATAATTCCCTTTCACGTTGAGTGCACTTAGAAAATCAATTTCAAATCGCGTCTAGACGACGAAAACGATATCATAAGTGGGCAGAAATGATCAAATATCGAGTTGAATATCAAAGCGCAGGATGCAGGCGATATACGATTCAGTCGACATCAAAGTGGTCTTGTGTTCTGACCACGTGAACCTTACAAGCGTTGCTTTTGATATGCTATTTGTTTCAGTGCAACGGATTTCATCTGTTAGCAAGATTGAATGTGGTTTTCGGAGAACATTCGATTTGTTTTGTGGCAGTACTTCCTTTTCACGTTGAGTGCACTTAGAAAATCAATTTCAAATCGCGTCTAGACGACGAAAACGATATCATAAGTGGGCAGAAATGATCAAATATCGCATTATATATCAAAGCGCACGATGCAGGCGATATACGATTCAGTCGACATCAACGCGGACTTGTGTTCTTACCACGTGAACCTTACAAGCGATGCTTTTGATATGTTATTTGTGTCAGTGCAACGGATTGTTTTCAACCGTTAGCAAGATTGAATGTGGTTTTCGAAGAACATTTGATTGGTTTTGTGGCAATACTTCCTTTTCACGTTGAGTGCACTTAGAAAATCAATTTCAAATCGCGTCTAGACGACGAAAATGATATCATAAGTGGGCAGAAATGATCAAATATCGAGTTGAATATCAAAGCGCAGGATGCAGGCGATATACGATTCAGTCGACATCAAAGTGGTCTTGTGTTCTGACCACGTGAACCTTACAAGCGTTGCTTTTGATATGCTATTTGTTTCAGTGCAACGGATTGTTTTCATCTGTTAGCAAGATTGAATGTGTTTTTCGGAGAACATTCGATTTGTTTTGTGGCAGTACTTCCTTTTCACGTTGAGTGCACTTAGAAAATCAATTTCAAATCGCGTCTAGACGACGAAAACGATATCATAAGTGGGCATAAATGATCAAATATCGCATTATATATCAAAGCGCACGATGCAGGCGATATACGATTCAGTCGACATCAACGCGGACTTGTGTTCTTACCACGTGAACCTTACAAGCGATGCTTTTGATATGTTATTTGTGTCAGTGCAACGGATTGTTTTCAACCGTTAGCAAGATTGAATGTGGTTTTCGAAGAACATTTGATTGGTTTTGTGGCAATACTCCTTTTTTACATTGAGTGCAATTTGAAAATCAATTTCAAATCGCGTCTAGACGACGAAAACGATATCATAAGTGGGCAGAAATGATCAAATATCGCATTATATATCAAAGCGCAGGATGCAGGCGATATACGATTCAGTCGACATCAACGCGGACTTGTGTTCTTACCACGTGAACCTTACAAGCGATGCTTTTGATATGTTATTTGTGTCAGTACAACGGATTGTTTTAAACCGTTAGCAAGATTGAATGTGGTTTTCGAAGAACATTTGATTGGTTTTGTGGCAATACTCCTTTTTTACATTGAGTGCAATTTGAAAATCAATTTCAAATCGCGTCTAGACGACGAAAACGATATCATAAGTGGGCATAAATGATCAAATATCGCATTATATATCAAAGCGCAGGATGCAGGCGATATACGATTCAGTCGACATCAACGCGGACTTGTGTTCTTACCACGTGAACCTTACAAGCGATGCTTTTGATATGTTATTTGTGTCAGTGCAACGGATTGTTTTCAACCGTTAGCAAGATTGAATGTGGTTTTCGAAGAACATTTGATTGGTTTTGTGGCAATACTTCCTTTTCACGTTGAGTGCGCTTAGAAAATCAATTTCAAATCGCGTCTAGACGACGAAAACGATATCATAAGTGGGCAGAAATGATCAAATATCGAGTTGAATATCAAAGCGCAGGATGCAGGCGATATACGATTCAGTCGACATCAAAGTGGTCTTGTGTTCTGACCACGTGAACCTTACAAGCGTTGCTTTTGATATGCTATTTGTTTCAGTGCAACGGATTGTTTTCATCTGTTAGCAAGATTGAATGTTGTTTTCGGAGAACATTCGATTGGTTTTGTGGCAATACTTCCTTTTCACGTTGAGTGCACTTAGAAAATCAATTTCAAATCGCGTCTAGTCTAGACGACTATAAATACGAAAGTAAGTTTGTTTGTTTGTTACTCTTTCACTTCTTTACTACTCAACCGATCATCATTAAATTTTGCATACGCATTCTGTGGGGAACGGAGAAGGACATAGGCTACGTGTCATCCCGGAAAAAAGTACTGTTCACGAGAGATCGACAATAACTCGAGCGGAGCCGCGGGCGGAATCTAGTTATACCTAAATAAATAATAAACTACACTTAAAAATGCTTCCGATGGGCAGCAACGTGGAAGCAGAAGGAGCCAAAGAAACTTCGGTCGCCAACCCGCCTGCCTAGCGTTGTAAATATATCTCCATTGGAAAGAAGAATCCTTAGTTCAATAATCCTTAGTAAGCATTTGTGCAGCGAACTTGTTACGAAATGATGAATGATGTCATGCAGATTTAGAAATCGGTCACCAGTGTCACTAACTTGACAAACTCAATAAAAAGAAGACTTATTGGACCTACATTGTTTTCAAAACGAGCGTGCCTAATTTTCTGTATACGTAAACTGGTAAATAACGCTGTGAAGTATTACTGCGTTGAAATCTTCGATCAAATATAATAGTAGATACAGTCTCATACCAAAAGAAGCCTTAATAATGTCTCCGAGTCAAAACATCATACATACTTACAAACAACGACAAAAACACATACTGAAAGTATAATTCCATCTTTTTTTTTTCACTTTTGATGCTTAGTTTTTGCATCTTTTCACTGTTCACACCTTCGTCATCACGAGACGTGATGACTAAGGACGAGTGAGTTTGTGAGTTGTGTGAGCTAGCGCGGTTTATCGAAACTGCACAAAACAGCTCCGAAACTCGATTAGAGCGCTGTTTTGCCGGTGCCACATTTCGAGCGCCAATCGCGTATCTACCATTATATTTGATCGAAGGTAAATACGTAAAAGTAAGCGTGGAGTATATTAGCAGCTAAAGTTTCAAACAACATTCATATGGAAATGTACACGAATATCGTGTTACTGACAATCTAAATACATTAAAGCTACTCGTATTTTACTTATTGCTTGAAGTCGCGACTAGGTCCTTATACTAGTGGTTCTGTGAGAACAGTAGACCTCGCGAGCCCTTACAACCAACATCCACTTTTGCCTTCAGTGCTCTAAAATATATCTGTTGCTGTTATACTAATTGACTAAAGAATGATTTCCTTCAGTTACGACGTCACAGTTACTACTCACCATTTTCATACCTTGTCATAGGTACCATAGATTTGTATTTACGATATCATACTGAATGCACTAATACAAAAAAATATACAGAAAATCGATTTCAGACAACTTTTGGGCAAATTGCCGACTATAAACACGTTCAAGTTAATCATATAAAAAAGTTGTTCAGACAAAAAAGTTGCGTCGTAATAAGAATAACAAAAAAGTCTAATGACAATTTTTAATTCTTTTTCAAATAGCTGTGCTAGGAGTTTTTTTAAGTTTCGGAACACCATATGTCGGCCATTTTTAAAAATTTCGAAAAATTGGCTCGATTAAAAAGTTCTATATAATTACCGAACCTGCTCACAAAATTTCATGAGAATCGGTTGAGAAACGCGACCTGTAGGCGAGAACAGACAGACAGACAGATAAACAAAAGAATTTTCGGCCTGTCGAAACTGAGACGCTTCGCTCGCTCGGTCAATGACTTGTGCTAAACGCTGCGGCATTTCAATTCTACATGTCGAATAACTCCAAAACCATATCCCATTCCTCTTTATACGTTTTACTTCTCTAATTGAAACTACCTACAATTTTATACATTTTTAAATAGGGTTCCGTACACAAGGAAAAAAAACCTTTTTTCCTTGTGTACGGCCGACTATTATGGCCCCAATGTCCATCTGTCTATCTGTCACTAGGCTGATCCTCATGTACCGTAGCTCGACAGTTGAATTTTTCACAGATGATGTATTTGTATTTCTGTCTAAAAACAGAATAAAATAAATATTTAAGGGGACAACAAACGTGCTTTTTTTGTTTTTGCCATTTTTTGCTCGATAACGGCAACAGGTAGACGCTTGAAATATTCAAAATAAACAATTAAATTGAAATAAAATACATCAAGGCGGGCTCCCATCCCATACGACAAACGTGAAACTAAAAAGAAAAGTTTATAGTATAGTGTCTGATGTTGTATAGATAATGGTACCGAATCTATAGTGCGCGAGTCCGACTCGCACTTGGCCGATTTTTTTTTTACAAATATGGTTTATTCCATCCGTCTAGTAGTTCCTTTGGCTTAAACTTTACGTCATTTATAGTGTTGATCTTCTATCAGGGGTGGCCAACCGGGAGATCGCGATCGACCGGTCGATCGCTACTATTAGTCCAGTCGATCGTGGCTGTCTGTCCAAATGTCCGTCAGTCTGACATCGAAAAGAAAAAAAAAATAACAATTTGTAAACATCAAGGATTATATGGAAATAACACTAATATAAATAAGTAATTACTGAGAATTATTTACGGTTTTATGTTTTTCCTCTTAATTATTTATTTATTATAATAAAGGAATACTAAATAACGGTGTACTGTTCCCATTTTCCAAGAATTATATCATTGGTAGATCGCACAGGGTTTTGTTAATAGACAGTAGATCTTAGGACTTATCAAGTTGGTCACCCCTGTCTATCATGTTATCTTTTGGTCAATCTACTATTCTATCTGTTCAGCACAAATTGGAGTTAATTCGCAATTTATTGATTACTGGCGGCCCGCCCCGGCTTTATACGGGTACATATAGGTTTTTTTTTGTATTTACTTCACACCTTGGCTCGATCGATACGGATCTATTTTGACAATATTCTATAGCCTATGTTCATCAGGGATAAAATTATTTTTACAATATTCTACAGCCTATGTTCATTATCAACATTTCGTGTAGGTGACACGGTCAATCGACCATGCACACCCTGGTGTCAGAGTTCTTCAGAACCGCCTCTCGGCCTCTAACGTGGTTCCTTAAACGACTACCAGAGCAGCCGGGAACCAACGGCTTAACGTGCCTTTAGAAGCACGGAATCGTCTTTATTATCAGACAATCAGGTGATTCAAGCCGGCACTGTCCTTCCTCCTCCTCCTTCAGTCGTCTGCTCACTGCTGAGCGTCGTGATGTCCCCGACCCAACTTCTTTACGATCTATTTCCATATTTGGCGATCTTTGGCCTGTTGTAGAGCGTCAGATATCTTGTTGTTAGCGTGGTCTTTCACTTGGTCTGTCCATCGTATCGGTCTGCGGCCCCTGGATCTCTTCCCTTGCATCTTTCCGGCAGTTTCGCAGTCTATTCAATTAGTGTAGATATAATAATTATCTTTTCAAAGATAATCCATGGTACATTACAGAGGATTTTTGAATTTTTATATTTCAGTGGATCACACAGAGCCTAGCATTAACAAAACGATTTAAAAACCTATTTACATTATCTATTTTCGGCAGCCACCCACAAGGCAGGCGTAAACACGAGCTAAAACCATACCGTAAACAATCGTCATCCATTACTGACTCGAATACAAAATAAGGAGGTAACAAATGCGCGATTCACGAAACAAATACTAAGACACAGCTACAGAATTATCTCCAAAGGGTTTATTTATAACAGATGTATCAAAATAACGTAATGTTGGGCAACTAAAGTGCAGGACGAAAAGAGACTCCACTCTGCCGAAATGCGGATGTTACGGTGGATGTGTGGTGTGACACGATTAGATAAAGTTGGAAATGAATATATAAGAGGAAGTACTAAGGTGGCACTTATCACAAATAAGGTGAGAAGCAATAGACTGGTATGGTTTGGTCATGTGATGAGGAGAGACGAAGAACACCTGACCAAAAAGCATTAAATATGAGGGTCGATGGGCATAAAGGAAGAGGCAGGCCAAAACAGAGGTGGATGGATTGTGTCAAAAGGGATATAAAAGAGGTGGGTGCGGATGTCGGGATAGTGGGAAATAGAGAAATGTGGAAAAATAAGACATGTTGCGCCGACCCCAGATAATGGGATATGGTAAGGCAGATGATATCAAAATAACGTAATCTATACATATAATAAAACAGTAAAAATATTTTGTCTGTACATTTAGAATTTTTGACTGAAATGGATAGAGGGACACTTAAAAAGAATAATAGAAAGCAAAAAAATTTTTTTCGAATTTCTTGTCTGTCTGTCTGTCTGTCTGTCTGTCTGTCTGTCTGTCTGTCTGTATGTATGATCACGATTATCTCCGAAAATACTGAACCGATTTACTTCAAACTTTCACCAATTGGTTTGTTTTAACCCAGCAAAACATTTAAAGTTTGTTTCATCAAAATCGGTTCATTAAAAAAAAAGTTATCGTCATTTGAATGAACTTAAGGCATTAGTTTGCATACACGGTGAATTTTTTATCGTTTCGGACCCTTAAATGGGTGACTCAGACCAACAAAATGAACAACTTTTCCTATGGGAACAATGGTGGGAACTCAAAATAAAATTCGACATTCCCATACAACCTGGCCGGGCGGCGGGAATTTTTTGTATGGAAATGAGGAAATTTTTTTTGAGTTCCCGGCATTGGTCCCATAGAAAAAGTTGTTCATATTGATGACCTGAGTCACCCCTTTAAGGGTCCAAACTGTTCCTGAGGGATGGACACTAACGGCGGCGGCGTAGCCGCGGGCAAACGGCAAACCAACCTAAACTGCTGCGCCTAGAAACTTGAAATTTGGTACAGGGGTTCTTTTAAAGATGTGAGTGAGCGCTAAGAAAGTATTTTTAAGAAATTTAACTTCTTAAGGGGTAAAATTTATATGGAATTTTCTCATTTCTGGACTAAGAAGTATGAAAGTAGGTATATAAGTTCTAGATTAAAATTAAAAAAGATGTGTGTAGGTAGATGAAATTTGCTAAATTCCCCCTTTAAGGGGTAAAATGAGGGTGGATGGGTGGTATAAACTTTGTATGGAAATTTTCTCATTTCTGGACTTAGACGTATAAAAATAAGTATATAAGTTCTAGGTTACAATTAAAAATATCTGTGTAGGTAAAATGGACGATATTTTTCCCTGTAGGGGTAAAATAGCGGGGTAAAGATTGTATAGGAATTTACTCATTTCTAGACTTAGAAGTATGAAAATAGGTAAATAAATTCACGATTACAATTGAAAAAGATCTGTGTAGGTTAACTGGAAAAAAACCCCCAGAAGGGGGATAAAGTTTGTTTAGAAATTTTCTCATTTCTGGACTATGAAGTATGAAAATAAATAGGTATGTAAGTTCTCGATTACAATTAAAAAAGATATATGTGGGTGAAATGGACTGAATTCACTCCTAAAGGGGTAAAATGGGAGGGTAAAGGTTTTATGGAAATTTTCTCATTTCTGGACTGGTATAAATAATATCCATACTTCTATACTAATACTAATATTATAAATGCGAAAGTAATTCTATCTGTCGTTTTTTTACGCTAAATTTGGTATGTAGGTGTGAGGCCCGGGGAAGGACATAGGGTATGTTTGATTCCGGGAAATTCTACTGTTCCCGAGGGATCGACACTAACGCGGGCGGAGCCGCGGGCAACAGCTAGTCTTAATATATAAATCAAAGTCGGGTTGATCTGAACACATTTTTTTCAATTATTTGAACCGATTTGTTGGTTTTTTTTATCACCCCGAATAACAGAATAACTATTAAAATATATTAAATATTTACTACAAAAAAATAATAGCGAAACGAAGTTCGCCGGGACAGTTAGTGATATAAATGTTATATACGATTTTATTTAAATTTTAATATATTTTTTTTTGATAAAGAACATGCTAATTATATGTCCAAAATTAATTAGCATGCACGGAGCTAGACTAAAAATATATCTGAAACAAAATACACAAGAAGGTACATTAGGTTATGGGTTATCTTTCTATGATCTCGATATTTTGCCATCGCTTTATTAACGTGGGACGCTGTTATGGCGCGAGATCATTGATGGCTCTGACTATGATTCTTATTTAGACATCGTTAAACTAACTGGAGGTTTATCTATGGACTTTTATTGGTCTTTGACGATCTGAAAGATTAATACCGAGTTGATTGTGAGATCATACGAGTACAAATATTTAGCTGTACAATAACAGGTTTTCCCTAAGGCCTCGTAGGCCCGGGTCAAGGAGAATACAAGGATCTGACACGTAAAACATTTTTTTTAACAAAGGGCTGCAAACGAGTTGATGGTAACCAATCACCGCTGCACATAGACTACTGCAACTCCTGGGGTGTGACAGTGCGTTACCGGCCTTTTAAGAAAACATAGACTCGTTTTTTGAAGGTTCCAATGTCGTATCGATTCGGGAATCCGCAGGCAGTTCATTCCACAGTTCGGTCGTACGTGGCAGGAAGTTTCTGTTAAAACGTACGGTGGTTGACTGCCAGTTATCCAGGTGGCAGGGATGAAATTTTAATTTATGTCGGGTGGTACGATAGTGAAATTTTGCGGCAGGTATTAGGTCGAACAATTCCTTAGAGCATTCCCCATGGTAAATGCGATAAAGAATGCACAAGGATGCGACGTTCCTACGCAGAGCCAAGGGATCGAAACGGCCGACGAGGATCTCGTCGTCGACTATACGAATGGCAAGACTTTGATGTTCGTATTTAACCACATTATTGGCGCGCGGCGTCACCCCCGCTTGCGGTCCCGGGTCTAGGGCGGCTAATCGTGACAAATATCACTCACTGCTGAACATACATACATACAAATTATCACGTCTATTTGACTTACAGGGTAGACAGAACCTGTCTTTAAAACCTTAAGGCCATGTTTAGCAGGTCGGTGTGTAGGAGGAAAACAGAATCAAAACAGTGATGTGTTGCTAGCCGCATCGCCTATAGACATGATTCCTTAGATTTTCGATCATTCCCTCGATCGCCATTTACGATCTGCGCGGGAAGAGAAGCAGCTGGTACATTCTAAGTTTTATTTCTTATTCTAAATTCTCTTCTATTCTTTTTCTTTACTTCCGAAAAGAAAGGAATCACTGCTGAAAGCAAGAAATAAGTCAAAGTATCTAAATAATCCAAAGGCTCGCCCATATTATAGCGCGCCGCACTATACTGCATCGCATGCCAATAATTTTTCTTAATCACTTTTCAACAATTTTCCCTTATACTACAGAATACATTACAAGCTAAATATTAGTTGAGTTTAATTGCTGTATCAATTTCGATAAAAGGTGTCAATAAATTCATCGACCCGATTTATGATTATAAATAATATGTATGTATGTAGTTAGGCACTATTTAAAATCACAACACCACGCTAACACGTGACCATGATAAAACAAAGCGGAAGAGCGCAAAAAGAGGAACCGCAAAACAAAGTCTGCGAAAGTCGAGAGAATAAAGAGGAAATGTTTCAGGCTTCTCGTGACACGTGACTGATTAACAGGAAAATCGTCACGGCCCACTTGTACATTTTCATTCTACATTCTTTGTATCCACCAAAGTAACTAAATCGGTCTTATTATAAAACGAGGACTAACTTTAGTTCGAATTTACGAAACTGTTATGTAAGAAACAGAAAAGTGGAATAGACAACAGCAATGCAGTTCCGATTATGAAGTTAAGAATTTATCAGTCTTATTATAAAACGAGAACTAACTTCAGTTTTGATTTGGACAAATTCAACCATTATCTGTCAAAAAGAAATTGACAATGACAGTTGACCAAACGTCAAAGTGATTTTATGTGTCGTCTTATTTTGGTCGGATAATAGTTTAAAACCAGGTGCTAAAGTTAGTCCTCATTTTACAATAAGACAGAATGTAATCAGGGGACTGAACGGTGATCAAATGATGTCTGGATGACCAAAACAGAGGCCAGTTCAAAATTTGCTACACATCTGATAACCGTACCATACCGTAAACGTAACTTATAAGCAAAATTCGAGACTTGTGTTATGGGCTATGGGATACTAACTCAACAATAATATATTATATAACAAATACATATAAAGATAAACATCCAAGACCCAGGCCAATCTGAAAAAGATCATTTTCCATCTTGACCTGACCGGGGATCGAACCCGGCCACCCTCGTGTCGCGGGCTGACGTGTTAACCACTGCGCCATGGAACTCGCCCCACATTGGTGGTGAGAATATGACACAGTGGTGGAACGTAGTAACTACGACTGCCATCATTGACGAACAACAGCTTGACGTGGCTTCCGAAGCACGGAGCTCGATATTTTTCTGTCTCTTGCGATCACCCATCCCAGTAGCAACTGCAACCAGGTTTGCTACACGTGCGTAAGCGCTAACAATTCTTATGCTCACTGGGTCATCGCACTCCTCTAAAAATCTTCTTGCAATTAAATATTTTCTAGTAAATGAGCATTTCACTTCTTTACTCAGTCGGGTAACATTTTCCTACTCTTTAAACAAGTAATTAGGGCGACCCGTGTTATTTTTGCTAAGTTATTTATGGGGCTCCGTAGACTTGACTACATAGAACGGTCTTCAGTACATTTTATTGTGAAGTAAACCCTATGATCGTGGTCATAAAGCGTAGATTTCAATGCATTAAGCCTCAACGATAAGAATTTAATATTGGATAACTCATTACGGTAACTACCGCAGCGATGTAGTTATAAATTCGTGATTTATCACTCTTAGCTCAGACAGAACAAACTTAGGGATGCCTTAGATAGTAAATTCAAGTGATATTATTCAAGTGTATGTTAATGTATTTATACAATGCATTATAGAATCACGTTTCTTGTATGGGGGTCCCATACAAGAACGCGTCTAGTATACGGTCCCATACACATTCGTGTATACAATTACGGTTTCACCAGTACGAACTAGAGAAATAGTTATTGAAACATGCATACGCAAAATTTTAAGTCAATCGGTTCATGAATTTTCAAGCTTTTACTTATCTAATGATACCTCGCAATTCAAAATCGGTTTAGGCTACAGGACAGACGACAGTGGAACAGACACAGTCGAGCATACTTACATGCATACGCGCGAAAAACATTACTCTCCTTGTAGGTAGATCAGTCGGGTTAAAATAAGCTGATCATAATAACAAAATGCAGACATTGCCTTGGCTACCTTGGACAAATAACAGCGAGGAAAAGACCTGTGGAACATTTTAGTAACTCTCTTTTTTTAGGGTTCCGTACCTATTAATATCGCTCCTCTGTCTGTCTGTCCGTCTGTCACCAGGCTGTATCTCATGAACCGTGATAGTTAGACAGTTGATATTTCCACAGATGATGTATTTCTATTGCCACTATAACAACAAATACTAAAAAATAGAATAAATTAAATATTAAAGTGGACCCATCTCACCTGATGGTAAGTGACGATGGACACGAGGATGGTACAGAATATTTTAAAAGGATTATTAAATGATATTAGTGAAGTATAGTATGAGGTGTGAGATGGGAGACAAATGCCTACTTCAATACTTAGTAAAAAAAAAACCGGCCAAGTGCGAGTCGGACTCGCGCATTAAGAGTTCAGTACCGTTATCTATAAAAACGGCCAAAAAATCATGTCTGTACCCCTTTAATATTAATTTTATTTAATTATTAATTTTTAAAGTGAATATATAACTAAATATTCTGTGAATATTTCAAGCGTCTACCTGTTGCCGTTATTAATATTGAGCAAAAAAATCATATTTGTTGTATGGGAGCCCCCTTAAATATTAATTTTATTCTATTTTGTAATATTTGTTGTTGAAGCGGCAACAGAAATACATCATCTGTAAAAATTTTAACTGTCGGACTGACAGACGGACAGCGGAGCGATATTAGTTTTAGGGTCCCGTTTTTACCCTTTGGGTACGGACCCCTTAAAACAGCCAATACAAGTTCAATACATGTGTGTACACTTACACGTACTAACCCATGACAACTATAGTTTTTAATTGTCTACGAGTGCTTAGAAAATGTCGCCCAACGTGTAACAATTATATGCGGTACGTAGTCCACATATCCGACCTCATTTTTAGGGTTCCGTACCCAAAGGATAAAACGGGACCTTATTATTAAGCCGCAGTCTGTCACGGGGCTGTATCTATTAAACCGTAATACGTAGAGATTTTACATTTTCACAGAATTTGTACTTATCTATTGTACCGCTACATATGTTAGCAAACTAATAATTAAAGGCGGATCAATACTAGTAACGTGAAGAAAATATAAAACGTGTACTTTTGGAGATTTTGTCGGTCATGACAGCGGGGTGCTGTGCTGTATAAGACGTCAAACCATAGATAATAAATATAGTGTTCGTGCAAGAGCTTGGTTAACCTTACATGAGACGTTACATGGAAAAGATTTCATCCATTTTATACATCAGAAAAAAAGCAAAGAACCCTTAATGTGTGAGTGATCCGACTCCCACTTGGCAAGCTTTATTATCTATTTTGTTTATAATAAGATGGGAAGATGAGTTAAAGGCAAAAAAAGTTATGACAATAATTAATAGATGGTATGCCCAGCAATCTCTCGGTACCCCTATACTTACGTGATTAATTATGGTTTTAATTCTTTCGCTTGGGGACCGAACTTCCCACTTTTTGTGTGCAAAAGTTAGAGTAACTAAAACCACTGAATAAAATAGAACCTCCCACGTGAGAGACTCATTAAAAATACACAATGTTTTCACGAAAGCGGCCGAATGTGTTCTTAGTGAATGGATCAAGACAAAACAGGGACATAATTCTTTAACACTCTTTGTATATTTCATAATCCCCAAAAGCTGATTCCCTGTTGCCAATTCCCGCTATTATATTTTTGTTTTTCAATCGTTATTTACCCAACTCATAGAGCTGGATTCAGGATTACTGATGATCCATCTCTGCCTTTGCAACATAAAACTAAACACGATTTACGATTCCATCTGGTGATTCAATTCATACCACGATTGGGCTTTCAATATTTATGTGATAACGTCTTATAAATCGATGAAGACCGGCAGCATGCACCAATGTCACGTCCCGAACATCCAGCAGCAGCAGCTGCTGCTGCTGGAGTGGTAGTAGTAGTATCTATCACGCATCTATCTCTCACCGTTGTCACGTTAAATTAGATTTCGGCTACTTTCGTCACTCTTGAGGTTTTGACTAAAATATCAAACTATAAGTTTTTGGTGTCGTCTGTAGTGACGAATCCGTACTTTTTTGTCCGTAAACTGAGTTTACAGACAACCATTTTTTTTTTTCTTTAACTACATGTTCTCTAACCCGTCTGTCCTGCGAGGAGAGAGTAGGCCAAATCCTGTGTCTGCTCTGGCCAAGTATCGCTCCGGTAGTACAGAGAGGGTCATGCTCATGCAGTGGAGACTAAAAAGACCTGATGACGATGATGAATTAAATGTTACAGAGAGAATGCTGTTCAGAACTTTTGCATCAATAGACAAAAAATTATTAAGTAAAATGCACTGCATCCTCATGAAGGCAACGACCTATCTACCCTTGCCAAAAACCACACAATTTATCTTTATGGTTATGATATGCATCGCATACTCTTAAATATAATGTTGGTATATACAAGCAGACAATAACATGTATGTAAAGATTGCTGCACCCATCAACCAGCTGTACAAATCGTTTCAAATTACAATGGAAACCAGCGTCTCAGTTTCAACTGACTTATATCCTATAACTGTTGAAAACGGAGTCCCAATCGACCCTTGCCTATTGCCTTCTAGCCGTGTGGTATCCGTCAGAGTAGAATAGGACCACTCCAAGTCTTCCCGTGGATTTCGTAGAAGAAATACAAGCTAAACAAAGCTTTTAAACATCTGTGAGACCTCTCCAACCCGTCTGGCCAGCGTGGAGAGTGTAGGCCAAGTCCCCTGGCTGCTCTGGCCAAGTATGGCTCTAGTAGTACAGAGAGGGTCGTGCTCCTGTAGTGGATAGTGGAGACTAAAAAGGACCTGATGACGATGATGATGAATCGACCCTTACCGAGCCCATACAAAACCATCAGTGCTATTACTTCCTGAAAGTTGCTGAAGCGGTTTGCATGATGACACCACACCCACTGGTGTGTGGCGCTGGTCGCTGAGCACATCTGCTTTAGAAAAAACCGATTTGAGGAAACTAAGTGATTGAGAGAAGAAAGTATGCTCTTCATAGAAACACGGCTTTACTCACGTTTATTCAGTTGGATTCGCCGACTACATTTGGTCTGTTACGAACACCGACAACTAGTGTTGCCAGGTCCGATTTGTTTTAAACCGGTACATGAGGTCAAAAAAATCGGGATTTAGGGTTGCAGATCGGGACAGTAAACAAAAAACAAGGGGGTTTTAAGTCAGGGTTTAATTTATTGCGTTTTAAACTACTAGTGCATTACGCTCTCTCGTTCATGCGATGCGCTAGTGATGTGACGCTGATGTGTGGCATTTTGAATATGACATAGTGATGTAAAGAGTAAAAATTACATAGCGTAAATATATTTTTAAAAAAATTGTTCACTTTTTGATTAATCGGGACATTTAGCGACCCGATCAGTTACAAATCGGGACGTCCCGCGCAAATCGGGACACCTGGCAACACTACCGAAAATCGCCATGTCGCCACGGCGGGTTCGCTTCCCTCAAACCACTGAATAAAACGTGATTCTATAATTCATATTTTTAAATTAAACTCTATTTAACTAAAGAGACGAAGTTCACTTCTTAAAATAAATACGAGTCGCAAAGTTTCTCTATAATTTCTAAGTAGATTTTGATTTCGAATGACTGTATTCTTCGGCGATAAGCGTAATCTAGAAACTTAAGACGCTACTTTTTCAGTGCCAACTTCGGTACTACGGACTTTTCGAGCAACTTCAAATTTAGCCTCAGTAAATTCTACAACTTGTTTCCAAGTAATTTTCTTTGGAATTATGCAAAATTGAAATAGATGATCTGATGCCTGGGGAAAATAGATGTTTTCATAGCAAGCCGCGAAATCTGTAGCAAAACAAAATAGGCACTATTTTTTCTTAATAAATTAAGAAATAAAATATGGTGTGATACAAGTCCCGCCCGCATGAAATTTTGAGAAATGAAGAGTATATAAAAATAGCATTGTAAATGCAAAATAAAACATAAAGATAGGCTCTATTTGAGATTGTGTCTCTTTGCAATTCATTATATATTTTTAGGAATAAAAATTCTTACTTTAACCATAGCGATATCTATTTATTTTTAAAAATACTTTTAATTGTGCTGTTAGCTGTTGGATTATAAAATATAGCCAATGGCAAATCCTACTGAAAACATGCCATGGCGTGGAGACAAATGTACCCACAGAGACACTCATAGATTAAAAATGCGTAAAGAACCATTAGATAGTTTGAGTGAGTGTATCGTCAACGGCATAGGTATGGCGCTACATACAAGCGGAGTAATATTTATGCTTATTACTACAAACGATACATTACATGCACACGGCAATGTGTGTGTTAAAATCAGGGTCGCTAGCGCAGAATCAATTCATGTACTAACGTACAGTAAGGGACAGAGAGATACCTGACCAGGCCCTCTACCTATAGCATGAATTTTCTCTTAAACTATAAATAATGATAACATGAAAATGTATATACAGAAAGATTTTAATGAAGTCTTTCTTAATATATTTTTTATGTTAATATTATCTATAGTTTAAGAGAAAATTCAAGAAACAGGCCCTGACTGTACGCACAAGAAACGTCGCGGAACGTGCGACTAGCAACAGTAGCACAACCTTGTTTGTCAAAGCAAACAAAAACACCCGAGAACGGGGGAGAGGTGCGGGGCCGCCATATTGCGAGGGACACTGCGAGTTTCTGTTTTGTACGTTAGTAGTACTTATATTAATTTTGTGGTATCGAAGACATTGAAGCCAGACTTGAGACACTTGACTGTAAGCTACATGAGAGCTCACGAGAGAGCTCTGACTGCCTGAAGCGGTCGCCACGGCCAAAATCGGTCGGATAACGATGATAGTTATCAGCTGTGGAGACACTCATTTCAAGGCCAATTTAAAATGGAAGACATTACCGTGGCAAAATTAGCGTAAGTAGTCGAGCCTCCGCTCAGCTATGTTCAATTTGTCGCAGTAATACGCCTACAATTTTTTCCCTTAGAACAATAGAAATCGTTATGGCAATCAAAGCCGGTTGACTGAGGAAGGTTTAGCGTGATCAAGTTTGGCGCCGCGCCAGCGAGACACGAGATAAGGGTGCCGGGGATATGTGTATATCGTAACAGATATATTTTACTACGCTTTGTGTATATATGATTACCATAGACAATCATTTCACTTCAAATATCAAACGGGCCATATTGCCGGTTGCCGGGGTTTAGAGGAATCAAGAACAATAGACGTCGCTAAGGCAATCAACGCTGACTCAGGAAGGCTTCGTTGGCCAAGTCTGGCGACGTGCCAACGAATGTCTCGATGTAAGAGTGTCGCAGACGTGGTCATCTTAAAACATACATATTTTACTACGTTTAGTGTATAAATAACATGGCCAATCATTTCACCTAAAATATCAAACGGGTCATGTTATCTGGGAAATGTAGCAGAGGGAAGACGGTAATATATATAGCCGTGTGGTATTCGGCAGAGTAGAATAGGACGTAGAAGGCGACTTAGGAAATACAAGCTAAACAAAGCTTATAAACATCTGTGAGGCCTCTCCAACCCGTCTGGTCAACATGGAGAGTGTAGGCCAAGTCCTCTGGCTGCTCTGGCCAAATATGACTCAATTAGTACAGAGAGGGTCGTGCTCCTGTAGTGGAGACTAAAAAGGACCATCATCATCAGATGATGATGATGATGATGAAGACGTAATAGACATCGTTGAGGCAATTAATGTTGACTGAGGAAGGCTTCGCGTGGATTCTGGCGACGCGCCAGCGAGACACGTGACAAGGCTGCCGGGGACATATTTCACTATGTTTTGTGTAATCGAGTATATAATTAACATAGCCAATAATTTCATCTAAAATATCAAACGGGTCATGTTATCTGGAAAGTGTAGCAGAGGGAAGACGGTAATAGACATCGTTGAGGCAATTAATGTTGACTGAGGAAGGCTTCGCGTGGATTCTAGCGACGCACCAGCGAGACACGTGACAAGGCTGCCGGGGACATATTTCACTATGTTTTGTGTAATCGAGTATATAATTAACATAGCCAATAATTTCATCGAAAATATCAAACGGGTCATGTTATCTGGAAAGTGTAGCAGAGGGAAGACGGTAATAGACATCGTTGAGGCAATTAATGTTGACTGAGGAAGGCTTCGCGTGGATTCTGGCGACGCGCCTGCGAGACACGTGACAAGGCTGCCGGGGATATATTTCACTATGTTTTGTGTAATCGAGTATATAATTAACATAGTCAATCATTTCACCTAAAATGTCAAACGGGCCATGTTGCGGGGGAAGTTTAGCGGAATCAAGAGAACAATAGACATCGTTAAGGCAATCAACGCTGACTGAAGAAGGCTTCGCGTAGCGGAGGCTGGCAAAACGCCAGCAAGATGCGAGATAAGGATGCCGCGGACATGTTTATCTTGTAACGGACATTTTTACTACGCTCCGAGGATCGCATGTCGAGACTTGGCTGAGTTTGAGATTACGCAACTTGTACGATAGTATGTTTAACGTAGCATAAAAGTTGTATATAAACTTAGTATAAGCGCAAAGATTTATCAAATAATTTGTATATAGACCAAAGAAGAATGGAGCCTGATATATGTAGACAGAGCATGTACTACGATGACGCCACTCCGGTGTACCAACTTTTGCATGGATATATGTATTCTATATAGATTCTATACATAGGGGATGTGAGTACATATATTGTTTATTGTTATACAAATATTCGAATTTATTGCCTTTCCCTATCATATTGAAATTTAAAATATCAACACTCAGTAATGTAAATATGATATTTCTTATTATGCTTTTTTGCCTGTACGTTATATAAAAACATCACCAAGAGTTATCAATCTACCAACATGGCAGCCCAAACAAATACAAACAAGACTATAATTAAAAAATTAATAATTCCTTACACATACATATTCATAGGCTTTACAATACTGGACTGAGTTTCTTTCGGCGTATTCTTCTCAGCAGTGGTCGTTCCGAAACGCTAGTAGTTTATCGATTATACAAATATAAAAAATAATAATATGACGTTCAAAAAGAGATACATGACATCCAAATTTGAATAGAATTATATTTCATTTCATTTCACATAAAGCAGCAATCAAGGATGATTTTGACAAATACAAAACGCATACATCAGTCATTAAAGAAATCGTATATCCATCCGTCTATTAACCTCGACGACCTCTGTGGCCCAATGGATCATGATAAGATGTCTTACTGGAGGTGCCGGATTCGATTCCCGATCAGGTCTCCAGCCAGTACCAGATGGAAAATTATCCTTTTCAGAATGACCTTCGTCGTGAATGTTTATCTATGACTCAGATCAACATCCAAAACCCAGGTCAATCTGAAAAAGATCATTTTCCATCTTAAACTGACCGGGGCTCAACCCAGGACCAACGGTGTGACAGCCTGACATAACGCCACTAGGCCACAGAGGTCGTCATAATATATTTATTTTATGAAATAAACTAGATTTCGCCTGCGGCTTCGCCCGCGTCAATGTTGATCCCTCGGGAATAGTATTTTTTTCCGGGATATAAGGTAAGAAAGAAAGAAAGAAAGTCTATGTCCTTCTCCGTACTCCAGAGAACTTGCATGCAAAATTTCATGATGAGCGATTCAGTAGTTACGGCGTGAAAGCTTAACAAACAAAGAAACAAACTCACTTTCGCATTTATAATATTAGTAAGGATTATAGTAAGGAGTAAGGATACTACCATGAAGACGAAAGTTACCTTTATTATCAAACCTTCATAGTGGCAGCAACCATGACACTTTAATCTAATTAGCATGCTTATCAATAACATCACAATGTCTTGTAAGGTTTGCCTGGAAAACATGTTAACACAATCTGAGGCAAACATGTTTGCGTTTATACTTATGCAATTGGTCATTATCTTGTTGTTGTAATAAAAACTCAAACCAGATACAACATGAATACTAGAGTTATACTATACAGTTAGATACCGAGATACCTAACCAGGCGCTCTACATATGCCTAGAATTTTCTAGTAAACTAAAAACAATATTTAAATCCATACTATCCATATCCATACTAATATTATAAATGAGAAAGTAACTCTGTCTGTCTGTAATTTTTTTAAACTTTAACCATTGAACCAATTTGGATGAAAATTATGGAGGTAGTTTGAGTCCCGGGGAAGGACATAGGGTACCTTTAATTCCGGGAAATACTACTGTTTCCGAAGGATCGACATTAACGCGGGCGGAGCCGCGGGTCTAATACCTAGTGAAAATATATAATCAGAAATATTTTAATTAAGACTTTCTGAATGTATATTTTCATGTTAATATTATTTTTATTACATTCGAACATAGGTATAACCTATGTATATTATTTTAAAAAAAGTATACGAGGTATCAAGAATTTGCCTATAAACGACATTATTGGACGAATGCTACGATTAATGCCTCTTATCATCTTAGCGGGTTCTTACTTACATCCTCACCCGAGCGAGATGCACCCGCCTAGCAACCCGCGCCTAGTGGCCGGGGGGGTCCGGATAGACTATGTGATAAAACAAAAAACCATGCGGACGAAGTCGCGGGAAACAGCTAGTAGTTTCTAAAGTTATAAAGGCAATGCGAGCATCTCAGGATTCGTCCTGAGATTTTAGGATTTATGGACTCTTCAGGATTGCGGCCCGATTTTGCAAATCTTAGGATACCTTAGGGTTTTTAGAATTTTCAATAAAATACAGTACATTTAAAAAAAAAGAAAAGCAAATCTAATTTTGCTAATACCTTGTGAAAATCATTTAATGAAACATTTGGTAATAATTGCAGAATTAAAATCAGCACTTATTTATCGAATGACTTGTTTAAATTGTACATCCGTTTAAAAGGAAAATGCAACAAAATCTCAGGAATTTTCCACGTAAATCAGGCCTTTTATCGGACTTTTTTTGACCAGATTTTCGACAATCTGGTAACCCTAAATGCGAAGCATGTTGGACACAGCTAGTTCTGAATATCTAGAATAACGACCAGCAAAAACTCGAGGCACCGTTGTAGGTTGTAACTAGATCGCAGTTGAGCCGACTTTAATTAGAAGGCCTAAGAATGTCTCGTTATCAGATGTCATTAGGTTCGCCAATACTGCAAGGCATTTGGGACTCAGGACAATAGTGGGGATACAAATAATGACATAGTTTTACTGAAGAACTCACATATAATAAGTCCAATGATTATTATTGTCACTACGGGACTTACCGCGATTATTTTTGAGATTTGGCTTAAATTTTGGCAACATTGCAGCTGCCATTTTCACAGAACGACTGATGCTGCGGTGTCAAGGGAAACGTCTACCCTCTTTCTTAGTCTTTTATTGTACTAGTTTTTAGACACAGCACCGACGGCGAATGTTCTCTGGCCCGCTTACACAACTCAATCACTGGATTCCATGTACCCGATAAATTGATTGAAATTAGCGAAAGCTTAAAATAGTATGAATCCAATGAATGAAGAGAAAAGGGCTTAAAGATCACTGTAAAGATAGTCAAGGGACTGACTTTAAACATTAGTGATGAAAAAGAAAAATGTCCAGCGATTTAAGAAGTTCATAAAATGGATCAAATTCTCATTTCTAAATGGTTTCTATTCTAAGAAATTTAATAAAAACCTTAAAAAATTTATAGTGGCTAGACATCAAATTGAAAAAATGAAATATATATAAATAAATATATACGGACAAATCATACAGATTCAGCTAGCCCCAAAGTAAGTTCGAGCCTTGTGTTATGGGATAATAACTCAACGAAAGTATATTTTATAACAAATACATTATAGATAAACATCCAAGACCCAGGCCAATCTGAAAAAGATCATTTTCTATCATGACCTGACCGGGGATCGAACCCGGGCGGGTGCCAGAGTTCGTGTCGCCAATATATAGAATAGGAATGAACAAATTCTGAAAAATGGCCAAGTGTGAATCGAACTCACACAAGAAGGGTTTCGTAGTAGCAAGCATAGATTAGGGATATACTATAATAAACTAAATCAGGTATCCACTTAACGTACCCATTACTGTAAAATAACAGTATTATTATTCACCACCAAAAATTTTTTATTTATTTTCATAGTGTTTGTATTAATGCCAAGTGATTATATCTCGTTTGAACCAATTGTCTAAGAAAATGTTACGTGAGTGAAACCAACAGCATATATGTATTCGACCTTAGAAAATATTTATTGAGACATACAACATATATTTTTCTTCGATTTTTCACTTTCTCATTATAAAACTTAGGGGACTTTAGCAGTGTCCATCTTTCATTCAAAAATTAAGTTTCAGTTCCATGTATGGACGGTTCCCCATACATGGAACTGAAACCTCTTAATCATTTTTTTTTTATTTTTGTATAAAAATCGTAAACCGGCTCACAGAACACCCAGTTTCAACTGAGTATTTATATTCGGAATAAAATGGCTGTGACATACGGACGGCCAGACAGACATGACATATAAGGGTTCCGTTTTTTGCCATTTGGCTACGGAACCCTTAAAACAAAGTTCTTTTTTACTCACAGCTGGGTCATACAATAAATTATATGAAATGGCGATTCCTATTAAAGAGCGAGCGAGCGTGGGCGAAATACAGGCTATTTTAAATTTTATCGAAGAGAAGGGACGAAGAAATGCCAGCTATAAATCCATCAATTTATTTCCAATGATTGGAAATAAATTGATGCCGCAATCGAAGACTGTCATACGTTACCTTGCATTGGACATTACAAATGATAGAATTTTACGATGAAGGTAAAACGTGCACTTTTGTGTCGTATTTTTAGCTCTTGGACCAGAGCTTAAATTGCAACACCAACAACAGACAAAGAGGAACTTATTTTTTTTTTAAACAGCGGCCTACTGCTAGTCGGACTCGCCCATGAAGAGTTCCATAGCAGCAAGTAGCATAATATAAAAGTTCTTGTTATATTTGAGATGATTGAATAAAAAAACGGTTTACGATTTACGACGTATTAAAAGAAGACTACTTACTAGATCTTCTTCAAACCAATTTTCGGTGGAAATTTGCCACTTGGTAAACTTCCACCGAACATTAGTTAGTAGTCAATTTTTTTCTCTTTTTAATATGATGATGATGAGTGTAGATGTAGATATAACTCTAGAACATCATACAAATTTTGAAACACCATTTTAAAAGCTGAAAATCTTTTTACTTTGCCACACAAATTGGCCGGTGACCTCCAAACGACATCTCAAGACAGTGCACTGCGCCAAACGGGTCGTTGCACTATCGATCACAAACGTCCTCGCTGGTATAAAAACCGTGAAAATCACGGGCCGAGTTCACTCCGCACTGAAAACTATTAGGCCGCACTTTCTGAGTAGCAGGGTGAATATACTCTTTAGCGGAAGCGATAGAAGAAAGCATTTCAAAAAGAGCGTGTAGAAGTAGGCTCATGAAATAGTAAGTTGTATTAATTTTTTGCTCTCACTGTTGAGTTAGGTACCAAAAAGCTTTTTATTACACGCGTAAAAAAAAGTTTTAATTTCAGTCATATTAACTGCCCTTGTCTACATAAGATATATCAACTTACTAGCTTTCGCCCGCGTCTCCGCCCTCGTCAATATCGATCCCTCGGGAATAGTACTTTTTTCCCGGGATAAAAGGTAGCCGATGTCCTTCTCCGCACTCCAGAGAACTTGTATGCAAAATTTCATGATGATCGGTTCAGTGTTACGGCGTGAAAGCGTAACAAACAAACAAACAAACTCACTTTCGCATTTATAATATTAGTAAGGATAAGGATGACATTGAATAAGCGATTTTTGTATTTGTATATGGTTTCTAAATGTTATTTTTCGATGCTAGGTCTCATATCAGGTAAAACACGTTTTGCCGCCCAAATCGCGATTCCCCAATAAAAAATCCTATTAAACGTCATCTCGGAAACTTCCCGTTACACTAGCGCCGCTAGCGGAAAATTAAGAGAGAAGCCTTAAGCCCTCATTAGAAGAGAAGACACAGATGAAGTAAACAATAAATAGACAAGTGAGAGTAGTAGAAAGTAAACGCACGGTAAACGTAACTGCTGAAAAATTCAAAATTTGAATGCATCACAAGCGCATAATAAACAATGATATCAATTTAATACCTAACAATCCATGTTGGAAACGTTGGATGTAGAGAACCTGGAACTAACTTTATGAATGAATATACCAAAAGTTGGCATTGTTCGAAAAGCAATGTTTCGAGTTCATTGTGTGTTCGCTGCATTTAAATTGATCAAGGTATAAGCCCTGTAAGTGTTGTACACTATGACAGACTGGAACGGTTTTCCATCAAATAAAACTTACGTGTTGAGGTGAAACCCTATACGACAATAAGCGTTTTCTCTGCAGAATCTCCGCAAAAGATCATTGACATGAAATGAAATGAAATAGAATTTTATTCAAATTTGTTTTTTTATTTATTTGATCGTCATGCCAGCCATGGAGCATAATAGAATCACACAGTCCTTTGAGGTTAATAGGTAAATCTAAGCAAGTCAACGTCCAACTTTATGGCCCCATTACGGGAACACGATGGATGTAGCCTTATCGAGGTACTCCTGCATATAGGTTTTGAACACGAAGTATCGAATTAGCAAGTGAACCATCGTCTGATGGACTCACTACAACTTTTTATTGTTGTCCATGAAAAAAACTTAAACCAATCTTACCAGATTAACCTTTCAGTTATAGAAGCACTGGTCCATGCTCACCCCTGTTGACTGCTTAAACACTGAACACTGCTCGCCGAAGTAGTCGACGAGAAAGGTAGTCGATATTTTAAATTTTGCTAAATACGTAATATAATGAAATAAAGTCTAAAATTACTTATATTTCGCAAATTTATAAAGTTGCGGCAATCAAGGGAAACGGTATTTTGACACGTAAGACAACCCAATGTGGTTCAATAACATGGATTATTCACAAACAGATCGCTTAAGTTCAGCTGTTTCTAAAAAGCTAAACCGAAGCTTTATCGAGTTGTCGCGCCACTAGCGACACTATTATCTATTCCGTACAAGCACAGCCAGAAGTATAGTATATTTAGTTTGCACGTGACTGCGGGCCGTCGGCTGCAATATTAAAATGGAATATTTCAAAAGGACTCCATCCAAGTGTAACGGAAGTTTGCAAGTCGGTGTAATATCCTCTTCGCGTCTGCACTGATGTTTGCGCGATACTGGGATTAGATACGTGATTTTAATCCTTTCCGAGGAAATATATGAAAGGAAGGAATTGAAATTTTGCAATATCATATCCTTTTGCGCAACTTATTTCTAGTTTGAAATCCAGGTTCCACAGGGCGATACACTGAGTTCGGAATAAGTATGTGTAGGATTTTTTTATATGGTCATCAGTGAAATATATCACAATATTCGGAAAATTAAAGTCAGGGGTGTCATCTCCAACTGCCTGTCCGGTGGTTGAGTTATGGCATCGGGTACGCGCGCCCGGCCTCCCAAGCTACTACTTGCTCTTACCCATTCATCAGACTGTGTACTATCCCAGTACCTTCATTTCCATCCATCCAACAAATTCTAAATATCCTTCCCCAGCTTAAATTACTTCCGATGGGCCGTAGCGTCGGAAGCACAGAGCCAGAGAAACTGCGCTCGCCAACCTGCCAAGCGTAGTGAGTATGGCAATTCCCTCCCCTTGGAACGAAAAATCCTTAGGAGAGACCTTTGTCCAGCAGTGGACATCTTACGGCTGTAACGATAATCGAAAAATAAACACTTCATAAAAATATGAGAAATTAAACAAATACGAATTGTTTTTATAGATAATCAAAATATCACATATGTACCCAAGGTCTTGCTATTATAATAGCGGACCCCGGGCTCTGACGCACCACGCCTTAGGATGCAACCGAGAAAACGATCTATATATGCCTAACAAAACAAGCAGACTAAGGTTTTTGAGACGAATCTAATGATACTGTAACGGTCGAAACCCATCTAGCCGTTTGTAAGACGTAAATTGGCAGTCGGGTACTGGTAGCCACTGACTGACCTATACTCACTCTGATACGATTATAGAATCTAATGATCATATTTGTTAAAATTTTAACTTATAAGAGGAACGTGATATTGAAAATATCAGGTGCTTACTTCATCTTGTCTTGTCTTCTATCTAAATATATATAACTTAAAGTTGACTGACTGATTGACATAGTGATGTATCAACGCAGATCAACGCACAGCCCAAACCACTGGACAGATCGGGCTGAAATTTGGCATGCAGGTTGATGTTATGACGTAGGCATTCGCTAAGAAAGGATTTTGATCAATTCTACCCCTAAGGGTATAAAATAGGGGATGAAAATTTGTATGAAACTTCTATACTTCTTAACGCGAGCGAAGCCGCGGGCAAAAGCTTGTAAATATATAAAAGGCAAACCTGACTGACTCATCTATCAATGCACAGCCGAAACTACTGAATGTATTTCGCTGAAATTTGGCATACAAAGTTGTAATGACGTAAGCCGCAAGAATTTTTGAAAATTCGCCCCCTAAGCGCGGTTAAAGTGTTGTATGGATTTCCGCCATTTTTAGAGCTAGAAGCCTGAAACTTTGTTTTTAGGTTAACGATTAGAAATAAACAGTTAAAAGTCCTAGGGTTTTGGAAAATTCAACTCCTAAGGGCAGCCTCCACCACCACCCTCTTAGGGGTTGAATTTTCAAAAAGGGCATGAAAGTTTGTATGGGGAAACAACATTAGTCTATTTTATTCGAAACTTCACAGGAGTACTCCTATCAATAAATGAGTCAACAAGTGTTTATGGCTCTTTCAGAATTCAACCCCTAAAAGGTGGAAAAGGGGTGACAAATTCTGAAAATCAACATGGGTATCGTTTTTATGATTTATCGGTCCGCTGATTACGAAAACAACAACTATTTCACAAACATTGCACAAATCCTTTCTCAGCGCGTGTGGCGAACTCCATGCAGACGAAGTCGCGGGCAAAAGCTAGTTTTACATAAAATTCATTCGCCACACCCACACACTCCACACTCAAGCATAAAAGGAGACAAGAGCTGTGTTTACGGCGTCGTAAACTCGTGATCACGTGGATTATGCTTTATAGATTTGATGATCACGAAACGCGATTACTATACATTATACTACGAATAAGTAGACAATAATGTCTACTTATTACATATATACGCTTGCGTGCCCCAAAAAATGTTGTGAACGACATTTTTTTAAAATATAATAATAATAATTCTTTATTAATCTATTTATATACCAATTACAAAGGTCCTTAAAAACTACAGTTACAGCATTTTCACTTTGCACCCTGCACTAAGCGAAGCTTGTATCGCAGGAGTCCAATTTATATTTATTTAATAAATATAAATAAATATATAAGGACAAATCACACAGATTGAGATAGCCCCAAAGTAAGTTCGAGACTTGTGTTATGGGATACTAACTCAACGATACTATATTTTATAACAAATACATATATAGATAAACATCCAAGACCGAGGCCAATCTGGAAAAGATCATTTTCCATCTTGACCTGGCCGGGGATCGAACCCGGGCACTCTCGTGTCGTGTCGCGCCACGGAGCTAGCATTTATAACTTTATTGAGCCGTAAAAGGCAATAAGTACACTAGACTTAGTGCTAAAGCTTCTTCCAGCCAACCTTTAGCTGCATGGTGTGTTGATTTCGAAGATAGTTTCTGATTCAGTCATCATCATCATTATTACAGCCGCAAAAAATCCATTGCTGGACAAAAGCCTCTCCTTAGGATTCTTGGTTCCATGGGAGGATATTGCCATACTCACCACGCTTAGCAGGCGTGTTGGGGTGTGCGAAGCCAAGGATGACACCCCTGACCTTATTTAAGATTATTTATTTTAGACTAGCCGTACCTGCGACTTCATTTGCGTACATTTGTATGGGGGTCATGACGTCTTATCAAAACTGGTGAAAAAAATTGAGTAGCCTATCCTGTGTCCTGTACGTCTAAATGTTTCATAAAATTCGATTAAAACAATAATAGTAATATCTCCTAAGAGTATAACGTAAGTACATTATAGCCTATGTTCATCAGGGATGATGAAAGATTCTAATGGTAAAAGATTTTCAAATCCGTTCGATCGATCGGTGGATCTTGCGACCGGATGTATCTTCCCCGTAAGGGATAAAGATTCGATAAGGGAAAATAAGTCAACTCAAGCTGGGTTATACATTCTAGTAATCTACGGGACTATTGGGAAACTCTAAAATACAACATAGATCCTTGAAAGTCAAGAGACACATCGCCGAAGACTAATCCACTTTATAGATTCCCTTAAGGCCTGGCCTGACCTGTGCCTAACATACATTAATTATTTCCCCCAACAGGACAGTGCTGCATTATATTCTGAACAAAAATCGAATTTAATATAAGTTTTATATCAATTCTTTAATCATCATCGTCAGGTCTTTTAAGTCTACACTGCAGGAGCATGACCCTCTCTGTACTACCAGAGCCATAGTTGGCTAGAGCAGACAGAGGATTCTTTAATAAAACTAGTTTTTTAAGAAGTATATTTTCATCCCCTATTTTATCCCCTTGGGGGTAGAATTGATCAAAATCCATCTACCTGCATGCCAAATTTCAGCCCTATCCGTCCAGTGGTTTGGGCTGTGCGTTGATAGATCACTATGTCAGTCAGTCAGTCACCTTTGAATTATATATATATATTTAGATAAAGATAATCAAAAAGGAAGTATTATTGTAAAAACTAAAAAACTCCGACTTCCTTTAAAGAAATACTTTATAAGAATACTTGAGTTTTTGAGACGAACCTAACAATACATTAACTGTCGTAATCTTTCCAGTAATTAGAAAGATTCGACGAGGTAATAAAGAAAACAAACATACATGATACGCGCGAAACACAAAACCCTTCTTGGCATTCGGGTAAATATAGAGCACCAATCGCATTATGACGTAACGAAAATCTGGTAAAACGCATCCTAGAAGTAGATTCGTAAAACAACGATCAAAAGTCACAGTACTATTGAATGAGAATGAGCGTTAGGTTCTATTACTGGAATGTCCAATCTGTTCATGATATATTTTTCTTGAACGTCAACTTCCCCGAAGGTCCAGTTCCCAGAAGGTCCACTTCCTTAAAGATCCTTTTAGGTGGTAAAATCTTCGGCGAACGTTATTATTATTCTTAGCTAAACGTAATCTTATTTATATGTGAATTAAAAAAAAAACGAAGACTTCGTACGTGAGTAACCCGTAATTCACATATAAATAATGTTATTATCTCGCGTTAGTTTTAATCAAAAAATAAACGTAATCTCTCATTTTCCTAGACAAACACCTTTCATAGCGTGTTAATAATGAATCACAGTGTTTCGTGTCAATTGGCAACTGTGCCGAACAAAAATAGAATCCGCAGGGGCGATCGGAATGCAAGCTAAGTGCAAGGACGTCAAGTAGGTCCACATTTCAACACGTATCATTGATGTCAACAGGATATGGACTTACTGACATACAATGGTGGAATAGATAAGTGAAATGGTGTGACAATTTCGCTATCAGCGGTTGATGTAAGCACTGCAAACTTGTTTGTGTTCTTGGCAAATATGATTTCATCTAAGTGGCTCCGCATCAAGATACCTGAACATGAGCAGTCAGTTTTAAGGTTATCTATGGACTTTAAGACCTTATTATGTATGAATTTTAAAAGGAAGGGCACTCCAAAATCTGTCAGCTTTTTGAAGTGATAACGTGTTATAAATCAATGAACGCCGGCTGCACGCACGAAAAAGTGTCACGTTCCGTGTGCAAGCGAGAGCGCGGAAGAAGCGATAGAGAGGCACGATCGGCCTAAGCGTTCGGCTTGTGACGCATATATCTCTCTTCCACCATTATCATGTAAAATTATCGTCCATAAACCGAATTGACACACAACCAATTTTTTTATAGTACCAGATACCTGACCCCCTGACTTTTAAAACGTAAATTCACACTTTGCTGTGAAGCACCACCTACCGTGATTTTTGGCAAGTAGACAGACAACTGCTAGTATAAACTTGTTTCTGATAACCTGCTCAGTTGCAAATTTTGTATTTCTAATAATCTCAGCTAAAATATATCAATGGTAAGAACAAGAAAGAATCAAAAACAATCCTACGTGAAGTTCGATTCGAACCATGGACCTACGACTTGAGAAGCTAGCGCTCATCTCAATACGCCAACCGACGATATGACATCTCGGGCGAAATTGGCTATCTATTTCTACTGCTATGACATCATTGTCACCAACTGCAACGCATTGCTTTAACAAATAAATTGAGGGTAATCTATCAGATTTATTTATACCTGATACCAACTAATCAAAAATATTGTTCACTCGCGTCACAATTACATTCAAGATACTGCGATTACTGTGTAGTGATCCAAAACCCCACTAGTTTTTAGGCATCCCGTTTCATCTCATATAGCAGATTTTATGAAAGCTAATATTGTATTGTGAAGACAACCACAGTATTTAAAGTATCTATATCTAGAGAGTTAGGTATCGCGGTAAGTAGAAATTATAAGTATTTAATATACTTACTTAATTGTCACACTATTTTTTGTTCCGTAAAACATAGGGTTTGTGATAAATGTCTAAGATGCATATATCTCTTACAGAGATATATTTATCTCTGTAAGAACCACTGGACGGATAGGGCTGAAATTTGAGAAACACCGTCCGTTTGTGGATTTGGAGATATAAGAAGACTCGATCAACTGGCGTAACATAACACAGTGAGGAAACATTCAACAAGAAAGAGATCGTATTTTATTTTGATGAAAAAAGTTTTAAGTCTGATGATGATGGCAGAAAAATATTGCGGAGAAGACATGGCCAGCGTATAGCCATCAAAATAATTTGCCTTTGAGTGGCAGGATAACATTAGGTAAAAATATTCATTAAATAGTTAAGTAAAATAATAATTATAGTTTATACCTAGTGTATTACGCAGTGTAGATTATTAGGTAACTGATCGTATTATTGTTTTGCAGGTTATTGGGGACAGATGTCTTCAATGGACCCAGGGGAGCTGGTAGAATTTGGCGGTCGGATGAATAAAGAAAAATACTTGGAAATTTTATGAGATGTGGTGATTCCAACAGTGTGCAATGTAGAATATATTTTATTTAAGACAATTGTTCTGTGATCTAACTGTTATTGAGTGACCAAATAAAATCCCAGATTGTAGGGTCAAATAGTGCTTAACTGGGACACGAGACACGAGTGAAGTTTGAACTTAAATCAATTTAGACAAAGAGGTTTTACTAAATTAATAAATATGCGCATAAGTGATATGTGATCTGATCTAACGTAATGGTAAGTGAAATGACAAATAGACTTGAACAAGAGCTTCAAAATGGGGGTCACCCTCTCCCATATTAAAATCCATTTAATGCCATAGGTTTACATATTGATTCTTATACTATTATCGAAGCAAAGTTATTTACATAGCACTATTTGACCCTACACATTACAGTTATTAAAAAAATATAAAACTATGATTAAAAAAAAGTTGAGAGATGTAAATTGTTACTTATTAAGTAACATGTTGGTTCTCTCTACAGAAGATTAATCATAGTTTGAATTAAGTAGGCAGGTATTTATTTCACTGTTAATTTTTTTTGATGTAATAAAGTAACTAAACATTTAAAATGCTTTTTATTAACAGTAATTAGCTTGATAACATGAAAAAAAAACAACCAAAATTACACTAACATCACAATACGAAGTTGGTGATATTTGTAAAAAATAAAAGGCTTTGGAGGATTTGAACCTGTTTCCTCATAAACACACTAATTTTCAAACATTAGTGCCTACCACTTGCGCCACATCTAACTATTGAAGTTTCTTTGAAATAAGCGTATCGTGTGCTAGGGCTTGTTTTATTTATCAAAAATCGAATAGATGGCATTAGTCATCAAGGGTATCAGATTTCTGCTTATTAACCTTATTTTTTCATTCACAATTCAATAGATGGCACTAGTCGCAAAGGATTTTACACTTGTATATTTTTATCTTTGGGTTTAAATCACGGATGGTTCTTTAGTTTGCGAAAAATGGCGCTGTTGTAGGGGGTCAGATATCTCCTTGGCTGACTGTACATAGTTGCGATACAATAGTAGCGATTGTGAATGTGCGCTCCGCCGAGCCCCAGCCCCAGGAGTCCGCAAATCTTCTATCATATGTCAAGCCTTCGAGCGAAAATACTTTTCTTTTCTCCATAAAGGGGGGTTACAAGTGCCGCGTCAGACGGGGACCGAATGATCCCACTTAACCAGTTTTTGTCTAGGGCTCCGCGTAATCGTAAAAATGTTAGAGAACCGCTGCAATAGTACATGCGTTGCGGTCAAACCCGTAAAAGTAGGTTACAAAACACATTTCTGTCTCCAGACAATACATTGAGCACGGTTTTGAGTGTTAACTTATTGACATCGAACTTCTACCAAAAATTGCTATTGAGATAAAAAGTCTTGATTATCTGTAAAATAATACTTTTGCTTCGAAACACTAGCTAATATTTCGCACGTAAGCTACAGAATGTCTTCTAGCCATAGAGTTAATCATAAACTCATCAGAGGTCAGGATCTCACCATCAACAAGCTCTTCAATAGACAAGACGCTGTCAACACGAATGATTTAATGTTTCAGATAAACCTGATTTATTACGCGGACATGTGTACATCTATCTGGGTCAGAATTAGGGGGTTCACCCGCCACCCGCCTCTTTCCATCCCCGACCACAAGATAGTACCAGACATTGTTAAAAAGTCAAATAGTGGAGAATGAAAGGACTGTAACAAGGAAGGACATTCAAGCGGAATAGAAAAACCGGCCAACTGCGAGTCGGACTCGCGCACGAAGTGTTCCTACAATTACCTGTAAAAAGTTATTTTTTTTTAATATTCTATTATATGATGTAACTAAAAATTGTATGCTTCTCGCAATTTTTACTTTATCTGTGCTATAAGACGTTGCTTCGTACGAAATTTAAAGATTCTGATTCACGGGAAGTACCCTGTAGGTTTTGATTCCTTTGCGAATGTCAAAAATTGGCGGTATTTTTTCACAGCTCCAAGGGTCGGTAGACCTTAGTATTTGATATAAATTTTAGCTTGATACCTCCACGCGTTCCTTAGAAAAAGGGTCTTGACACACGGACAACAAAGTGATGCTAAAAGGGTTCCGATTTTTCCAATTTACGGAACCCTAAAAATATAAAATACAGTCGACATTCGATGGCAGAATTTTATTATGTAACAGAGGACGCTCTGGTCTGGACTACGAATTAACTAGTTCACCATTTATTTCAACAGATATGGAGCTTGTTGGTCCAGTTGACGTGCGCATTATTAGTGCTTACGCATGTAAAGTAACCCCGGGCGTGGTCTCCACAGGGATGCCTTAACAAGTGGCACAAGAATTTCTCGACCACCTGCGTGCTTCGGAAGGCACGTTAAACCGTTGGTCCCTGGCTGTCACTATTAGTATTGGCCACTTACACACACTAAAGGGATGGTGGAATTTAAAAAAATCTTTAGGAGGACCTGCATCAGAAATAGCTAGTTGTGGCAAAAGTTTATTGTAAAGAGAGATAATATGCCAAAAAATAATCAGAGAGGTACAAAATCGGTTTTGTTTTTAACCGACTTCAAAAAAAGGAGTATTGAATATTGAATTTTTGTTAATGTTTGTTACCTCAGAACTCCGTTATTTATGAACCTATTTAAAAATTCTTATTTTGTTTTAAAGCGTATGATTCCAATTAATTTCATCACAATCGGTTCAGTAGTTTGATTGAAGTCGGTTTTTTATTTTAATGATTATTATTATGCAGTTAAGCTTGCCCTACGAGGCCTTTTATCATTGAATTTAATTATTAAGATAAACCTAATTTATCGTATTTACAAAAAAATATAAATACTTACTCGCTTTTTTACAACTGTAAATAATAATAGTCATGGTTATTGCCGAGATTCGGAAGCATCCCATGGCTCATTAGCTCTATCTTTATTTACAAGTCACGTTTATTCATTACTAGCCGTGTGGTTTCCGGCAGAGTAGAATAGGACCACTCCGAGTCTTCCCATGGATATCGTAAGAGGCGACTTAGGAAATACAAGCTAAACAAAGCTCATAAACATCAATGAGACCTCTCCAACCCGTCTAGCCAGCGAGGAGAGTGTACGCCAAATCCTCTGTCTGCTCTGGCCAAGTATGGCTCCGGTAGTACAGAGAGGGTCATGCTTCTGCAGTGGAGACTAAAAAGACCTGATGATGATGATGATTTATACATTACTATACAAAAAAGGAAAAAAAATTACTACATAGTATCTTTTTAGTTTGTCGATGGCGAATCCTGGTGACCCGTAATTCAGGTTTCTTGAAAACCTAGCATGGGCACCAGTTCTCCACATAAATTGCTCTACTAGTAATTTCATAAAATACTACTCTTTTAATGTTAATGTCTTAATTTATTATACTTATACATAAACTAAGCTAATGGAGTGTCCTGGTGACCTGTAATACACACACTATCTCCGTTGGGCCTTACTCGAAGTAGACATGTACCGCCGTATCTCCGCTCAAATTTATTAAAATAGTGTGTAATCAGTGATTAATTCGTTTGTAAACTTACGTCTAGGCAAGAATAAGACTGAATACTACTTCGTTTAACTGTTTGTTTTACGTTTATAAACAAATTAAAAGCAAAACAGTAATTCTAACTTCTGTTTACCCGTTTTAGTTCAAAGTGACTCAACATAAATTGTGCATAAAAACCAAAGTGCGAACTGAGTGAACAAAAGAATGATACTACACAACATCTTACATAGCAATATATTGTATGTGGTGAATAAATAGATAAATAAATAAATAAAATTACGCACCGCAAGACTGACATAGTGTTGGACAATTTCATCATTAACGAGCAGTGCGCGCTGGCGCAGCGGTTAAGGCGTCCGATTGCCGTCAAATCAACCAGAGTTCAAGCCGCGCAGTCATATACTTCTTTTTGATTTTTTGTTTTTTATTTTTAAATCAAATATTCTGAGTTCGAGCCACGGAAGCCTCAACAAACTTTTTGTTTTGTTTTCTCTTGTCTTTTATTTAATTGGTGTAGCGTTATTTTCAGCTCACTTCCAATTCGTTCGCTTCGCATATAGGTTCCAATTTGTTGTCAGTTACAACAAATCAGGATTTACCTATCAGTCGATTTTTCTTGTTGATATTTTGCTCAACAATATGTCCAAAATACTTAATTGGGGCTGCTGTACTGATGGCGAAGAATTAAATTATATTCTGTGTATAAGCTGCAACAATACTTTCCACTACGCTTACTCTTTCAATTGCTCCTGTTAACACTAGTAGTGATTGGAAGTGCCCAAAGTGTACGGGTAAAACACGAAAGCAAGATGATACCCCTATAAGAGGAGCGGGCTATAGCACTTCCTTAACATCGCGTGAAGAAAATGTCACTAAACGATCTGCAAAGCGACCGGCCGTATCATTGTTCAGTCCTTGGAAACCTAGCACAGGCACTAGTTCTTTCTCCACCTCGCTTTTGTTTATTTACTAATATTATTTTTTCAGCTTTGTAACAATATATTTTCAAATGCATTTTTATAACAATTTGTAATATCATATAGAAGTTGCTTGTGGAGAAAAATAAACTTATTTTGATTGATTGATTGATTGATTACTAGGGTACGGGAAATAAACAGATGTTCTTGTTAATCTTTAGTTATTTTTCCGTATCCACACTTTAAACAATAAGCATCCTGAGGAATGAAACAAAAAAAAAACAACAGGTTGCACTCCGGGAGTGACGGGGAGTGCTTGGCGGGAATTTCGACGGACTGCACGGTTTTTGTTTTGGATTGTTTTGCAAATTGCTTCTAGTGGATTTTATAATGTGAAATCGGTGTAATTTGGTGTTATAAATGTCCATGTTTATAAACAATGTGTGGAATAACTAAAATAAAGTGTCATGGTGCGGCTGTAGTGAGATTTACATAGCGGGCTGGTGGTCGCTCGCCTTACTGCTACTGCGTCTATGATCAAACCAGTGGATTCGTGGGAATTGTCGCCAGGGGCTCCATTGAATCACCGAAATGAATTACACCACCATTTCGTTGATAACACGTAGAAAATATAAAGGGCTAAAAGGCACAGAAAGCCAAATGCCGTAAAACAAATATGAAAAAAAAAAACCGGGAGTGACGGCAGAAGCGAAATCTGCGCGCGGTAGAAAGAGAGGGGGATATTACTTCCTCGCCGCACTAGCGGTCTGAGGTCACGTGTCCGTCTTACGAATTTTTGATCAGGTCACGTTTCCTGACTATTCATGACGCGAATTTAACATTAACATTTTTTACCCATCCCAAAAAGTGCACAACGCCGCTAAAGAAATTTTTACTTCCAAATAACTATTTTAACACACGACGCAGTAGTTACCGATTAATCTGATATTCGCTTTTCCATTTGTTGTTGTATGTAGTAGGCATATGGTGGTAAGTGAAAATGACCGTACGAGTATACATGGTGAAATTTTGATCGTTCTGGACCAAGGGATGATTCAGCCCGTTTTTATAAACAACTTTTCCTATGGGACTAATACTGGGAACTCAAAAATTTTTTTGACGTTCCCATATAAATTGACCGGGCGGCAGAAATTTTTTGTATGGAACTGCCCATTTTTTTTAGAGTTCCCAGCAGTGGTCCCATAGTTGTTAAGTTGTTCATATCGATGGGCTGAATCATCCTTTTAAGGGTTCAGAACGGTCAAAATTTTACCGTGTATGAACACGAGACGAGACTCAGCTCGATAGAATTCCAACCTGGTATCTTATACAAGCTCACCACCGCTTTTACAATTGATTTCTAGATCGCAATCCACTCGGTGGCAGGTTTTCCTTCTTTATTCCACATACACGTTTAAATATTTTAAAATTTTAATTAAAAATAATATTCCGTTTTAAAATACTACTTACTTTTATAAAGCCCGAACGACAAAGCATACCTCCTTTATCTAACATTACAATACTCCTGCGTTTTAAATATTTCAACTCTGCAAATGTTGAAAGTAAAACAAACACACAATCTGTAATTTGTCTGTATTTTATATTCCTACAAATGAAAAGCAACAAAATTTAGCAAAAATTATCTTCCATTACACAACACAACTTTTCAATTTGTAATAAGCTAATGGTGGCTTCCGAAGTTAAAAATAATAATGATGATCCAGTTGAAAAATCATTGGTCATGCAGGATTGTTTGAAAGATTTATTTTTAAGTATCTTTAATTTCTTTCAAACATGTAGATGTGGGTTAAAGTTAAGGCTAAAAAGTTAATAATCGTCCAGTTGAGTAAAAATATTAAGTATTGAGTAATTATATTTATTTATTTAATTGCTTTTTTTTGATTATTTTAAATATCTTTTATCAATATATAACATGTAATGGGTTAAAGTTTAGGTTAATGCCATCTATTTACAACTCGAGTAGCTAGACATCAGCACTATTGTTGCAACCGATATTGGCAGTTAGTGGAATTCATTCTCATTTCCCGATACACACGCTATAAAGTGGGGCCAAAACTGGAGTATGTGGATACGTGTTAAAGTTTAGGCGAACGCTTTCTATTAACGACTTGGGTGACTAGGCAACAGCAGCAGCAGCACTGTTGTTGCGACCGATATTGGCAGTTAGTAGAGTTTATTCTCATTTCCATATACGCACTACAATTAAGTATTACAAGGTGTGACAAAACCGGACTATGAGGTTAATATTCCTTAGTTTTATACTACTTTGCCTGTTGCAAATAATATGTAGATGAGTGTTAAAGTTTAGGCTAACGACATCTATTAACGACTTGAGTGACTAGACAACAGCAGCAGCAGCACTGTTGTTGCGACCGATATTGGCAGTTAGTAGAGTTAATTCTCATTTCCATATACGCACTGCAATTAAGTATTACAAGGTGTGACAAAACCGGACTATGAGGTTAATATTCGTTAGTATTATACTACTTTGCCTGTTGCAAATAATATGTAGATAAGTGTTAAAGTTTAGTCTAACGCCATCTATTAACGACTTCGAGTGACTAGGCAACAGCAGCAGCACTGTTTTTGCAACCGATATTGGCAGTTAGAAGAATTCATTCTCATTTCCATATACGCACTACAAATTAGTACTACAAGGTGTGACAAAACCGGACTATGAGGGTTATATTCGTTAGTATTATACTACTTTGCCTGTTGCAAATAATATGTAGATAAGTGTTAAAGTTTAGGCTAACGTCATCTATTAACGACTTAAGTGACTAGACAACAGCAGCAGCAGCACTGTTGTTGCGACCGATATTGGCAGTTAGTAGAGTTAATTCTCATTTCCATATACGCACTACAATTAAGTACTACAAGGTGTGACAAAACCGGACTATGAGGTTAATATTCGTTAGTATTATACTACTTTGCCTGTTGCAAAACCGCCTAATTACACTACTAATTTTCATAATAATAATAACCTAATGGATTGGCACTTTGCTAAGTTAAAACTGGCAGTCCATTTGAGTAATCATTATCCAACTGCTGTGTTATGCAGTATTGTTTCATGCAGTTGCTTGCTGAATTTCGTCCAACTTGGCTGGCTCATGCACGTTCAAAAATATCCAACAAAGTTTTTATTACTGAAGTTGCATTCTCTCGTGTTTTATATTTGTTGAATTATTTTGTTATTTTCTTTATATTTTCAAGTTTCAGATGTATTTATACATGTACACGATATAAAATAGTACGATGTTTGTATACTGCCAATATTATTCACAATGATTACAGTTTGTTGTAGAGAATATTTTTAGGGCCGTGATTTCTAATTACCTCTGTTAGTGGTTTTATCTAATAATTTCTTCATATCAGATTAAGCCGTGTGGTTTCCGGCAGAGTAGAAAAGGACCACTCCTAGTCTTCCCATGGAGGTCCTAAGAGGCGACTAAGGAAATACTGTAGGCCAAATCCTTCGCCTGCTCTAGCCAAGTATGGCTCCGGTACAGACAGCATGACCCTCCTGGAGTGGAGACTAAAAAGACCTGATGAACATCGGATTATCATCGCCTGCACATGAACCAAGATATGGTTCCTGTGGCTCTATCTCGCGACCTTGCGGTACGCCTTGAAACGCAAGTCACTAATTGCTTCCATCGAGCGCTAATTACCACTTTGTCGACCGTAATGTTAGTGTAGGCGTCTACGTGTCATTAATTTTCTACTGACGCCTATTAACTGCCACTGTCATTGTTAGTTTAGAAATAAATGTTAGGAACGACACTGTCCTTTGCATTTGGCATATCTACGGCCTGTTTAAACAAAACTTTATAAGTACAAGAATTTGTAAAAACTTCTACAGATTACTTGCAGTGTAATTACGAAGCTTCCAAAAATAAAGCGTATTGTTGTTCGAATATGTACGTAATATGTTAGAACATATTTATGTATGTATACGAGTTTCTTTATGCCAACATAACGTCTAAATTCCAAAAAGTAGCTTTTTCGAGCTCATGTATGTTTTATGTATGTAAGAATGTAAATATGTTAGTACATATTTATTTATGTATGCGAGTTTCTTTGTTTCAACATAACTTTTAAATGCCACAACGGAAATGGATATGAGTGAGTGACATGGGTAAAAGTTTGTTTAGTAATTACATATTAAACGAGTTTTAAGTTATGAGGCAATGTTAAGTTGTAATAAAGAAATTCACACAGCCACATACATTAATTGACACGCCAAAATGACAAATCCGTGGCGCAGTGATTAACACGCCAGCCTGCGACACGGAGTGCCCGGGTTCGATCCCCGGCCAGGTCAAGATGGAAAATGATCTTTTTCAGATTGGCCTGGGTCTTGGATGTTTATCTATATATGTATTTGTTATAAAATATATTATCGTTGAGTTAGTATCCCATAACACAAGTCTCGAACTTACCTTGGGGCTAGCTCAATCTGTGTGATTTGTCCGTATATATTTATTTATTTATCAATTATATCCTAGAGATTAATTTATATTCTGTGAAGTGCATTTAAAATGTGAAATTACCCACTTGTTTCACAGTGACTATAATTCCTATTTCCAACCAAGTACTAACTGCATTGTATCATAATAACACCCAGTGCTGATGTCATAGCTCGGTGCTGTCATATAAATCGCACTCTAACATAATATTAGAACAATAAACAGCGTTGCCACGGTGTCTGCCTCGTCAATGTCGACCCGTTTGAATTGTAATAATCTCCTGCTGCTATAGAATTTTAATTAGATATGTTGCCATTTGCTCAAGTTGATCATCTGAAACTAATGTGCGTATCACACTTGGCGCATTATACTTTTTTATGTTATAAGGCGGCAAACGAGCAAGCGAGTCACCTGATAAGCGATCAACGCTGCCCATGGACAACTGCAACACCGGAGTGTGACAGGAGCATTGCCGGCCTTTCAAGGAGTTGGGGGAGGACATTGGGAGTAGGGAAAAATAGGGGACATGGAGGAATAGATTAATAAATATTTAGACCGTTGATTTTTTTTAGTATTGAAAGGAGCATTGTCGGTCTTTCAAGGAGTTGGGGGAGGACATTGGTAGTAGGAAAAAGTGGGGGACATGGGGGAAGGAGGATAGATCGTTTAATATTTAGACCGCTGGTTTTTTTTGATATTGAAAAGGGTAGAGTCTAAAGCCATCATGCCAGGCTGCCAAAATGGAGGTCCCGAGTTCGATCCCCGGTCAGGTTAAGATGGAACACGGTATTTTTCAGATTGGCCTAGGTCTTGGATGTTTATCTTATCGTCTTACGTTTATCTATTAACAAAAACATATATGTTTTGTTATAAAATATAGTGTCGTTGAGTATACCATAACACAAGTCTAGAACTTTGGGGCTAGAGTAATCTATATGATTTGTCCATATTATATTTATTTATTTTTAGTTTAAAGTTATAAGTCAGTTCAGTGTAGTTTCTTCTATTAATTGATACCGGTTAATTTGAACCTCCTAGCAATATTTTAATCGTAAAATAAAGATCACTACACACTCGTAATAGGATAAAAAATTGTCGGAACAAAAAATATTTTTTGCCGACCAACATTAAATCAAAGTGACCGTAATTGACTTATACAGGACGGACGATGAACACAGCGAATCAGTAACGATTACCCTGATCGCTTCCATTCTAGGGGTGCCGATGCCAACTTTTATACAGAAGGTTTTATTGAAAATGATTTCGGTCTAATTGTCCGAGATTATCTGATCTTTTGATTATATGGACAAATGATGGCCGTGATTGAAAAATGATCTTTTCTCAAACATGCTCGGAAATGTAGGCATTATTGTAGTAAAATGAAGCCACGAAGTTTGTAATTCTTTGCTGGTGCAATACTTTACCGGCCTAGGCCAGGAAAGTAAGTATGAAAATTCATTCCTGGCCGCTGCTCAAAACTTTTTAATTAATCTATGTAACTTGTACTATCTAACTTGTCATACAGCCAATGGCTACCACATTATAAAAAAAATCCACTCATCGAGCATATAAGTATATGTATATGAAAATAATTTAATTAAAATGTTGGTAAAATCACACAAAAATATGCCAATAATTAAAAGAAAAAACGCGGGATAGCAGATTTTTACGGTATTACATTTTTTGGGTAAAATATGCCTGGGCTGTATAGGCTATGTTTCCTTAGTACGAAATGACTATTGAAATTAAAAAAGAAAATAACGCGGGAATGTACTATTATTTATTTTACTGCAAGCAAGGTTGTTGTTTTGGATTGTTTTGCAGATTGCTTTTATAATGGACTTTATAATGTAAAATCGGTGTAATTTGGTGTTATAAATGGCTATGTTTATGAACAATGTGTGATGGTGCAGCTGTGGTGCGGATTTAGAGATTTACATAGCGGGCTGGTGATCGCTTGCGTTACTGCGTCGTCTATGATCAAACCAGAGGATTCGTGGGAATTGTCGCCAGGAGCTCCATCGAATCAACGAAATGAATTATACCATTATATCTTTGATAAAACGTTGAAAAATATGAAGGAAAAGGCGTAGAACACCAAATGCCGTAAAACAAATATGAAAATCATCATCATTTCGAGTAGGTGTCACGGTCAATCGACCATGCACACCCTGGTGTCAGAGTTCTTCGGTACCGCCAAGCCGAAAATAAAAATGTACATACTATTATCGTTTTTTATATTATACTCATTTATTTCCAGTAGTACGACTTTCATTATTTCCTCGCATTTATTGAGAAAAGCACAATACATGCCTTTGCCGGGAATCGGTTTGCCGGACTCGTATTTATTGCCAAGGCCTCGCTGACGCTCGGCCTTGAAAACTTTACTCGTCCGGCAATCCCTTACTTCCCGGCCTCTGCAGTAATGTACTATTTTAGATTGGTCTGGATCTTGAATGTTTATCTATATATGTATTTGTTATAAAATATAGTATCGTTGAGTTAGTATCCTATAACACAAGTCTCGAACTTACTCTTGGGCTAGCTCAATCTGTGTGATTTGTCCGTTTATGTTTATATTATTTTTGTATTTATATGTTTAATTTTGTACGGTAGTGTACCCTTGGTAAGTGTGCTAAAGCGACTCACAATTGGCCAGTTTTTATTTTTATCACAGCATTTGAATTTCGCGAAAAATTAAGCCATCGAGTACAGTCACGCACGAGCACAATTGTATTCAATTTTAGACCGTATCACATGGACTTAAGAACCGATGTGTATACATATCAATGCTTGCGACTGTACATTGTTTACACAAGTCAAACTACATGTCAGCCCTAACCATCAGCTAATTCAAACGAACAGAAGTTGTTTGTCATCGTCTCGTTCCTCCACACATCTTAGGTGACGCGATTAAGATTACTCCATCGATAATCTTAATCGCGTCAGCTAAGATGCGGAATGACATGCCAGTCTTGGATTGGTCAGACTACAATATTTCTACTTGGATCATTCACACAAAAAACAAACAATTTGGCGACCGAGTACATTATCGAGCGTCATACATGTCAGCCCTAACTAACAGCCAATTCAAACGAACAGAAGTTGTTTGTCATTGTCTCGTTCCTCCAACACAAGTGATGGGGTAATCTTAATCGCGTCAGCTAAGATGCGGGATGACATGCCAGTTTTAGATTGGCCCTACAATATTTCTACTTGGATCCCCTAAATCACATACATCACATATACAATTTGGCGACCGAGTACGTCTAGCTAAACACACGTGTCAGCTCTAACCGACAGCCAATTCAAACGAACAGAAGTTGTTTGTCATTGTCACGTTCCTCCAACACAAGTGATGGGGTAATCTTTATCGCGTCAGCTAAGATGCGGGATGACATGCCAGTTTTAGATTGGCCCTACAATATTTCCACTTGGATCCCCTAAATCACATACATCACATATACAATTTGGCGACCGAGTACGTCTAGCTAAACACACGTGTCAGCTCTAACCGACAGCCAATTCAAACGAACAGAAGTTGTTTGTCATTGTCACGTTCCTCCAACACAAGTGATGGGGTAATCTTAATCGCGTTAGCTAAGATGCGGGATGACATGCCAGTTTTAGATTGGCCCTACAATATTTCCACTTGGATCCCCTTAATCACATATATCACATATACAATTTGGCGACCGAGTACTTCTAGCTAAACACACGTGTCAGCTCTAACCGACAGCCAATTCAAACGAACAGAAGTTGTTTGTTATTGTCACGTTCCTCCAACACAAGTTATGGGGTAATCTTAATCGCGTCAGCTAAGATGCGGGATGACATGCCAGTCTTGGATTGGCCCTACAATATTTCCACTTGGATCCCCTTAATCACACACAAAACATTGACAATTTGGCGACCGAGTACATTGTCGAGCTAAACACATACGTGTCAGCCCTAACCAACAGCCAATTCAAACGAACAGAAGTTGTTTGTCATTGTCTCGTTCCTCCAACACAAGTGATGGGGTAATCTTAATCGCGTCAGCTAAGATGCGGGATGACATGCCAGTCTTGGATTGGCCCTTAAATATTTCCACTTGGATCCCCTTAATCACATACATAACATTAACAATTCGGTGACCGAGTACGTCTAGCTAAACACACGTGTCAGCCCTTACTAACAGCCATTTCAAACGAACAGAAGTTATTTGTCATTGTCTCGTTCCTCCAACACAAGTGATGGGGTAATCTTAATCGCGTCAGCTAAGATGCGGGATGACATGCCAGTTTTAGATTGGCCCTACAATATTTCTACTTGGATCCCCTAAATCACATACATCACATATACAATTTGGCGACCGAGTACGTCTAGCTAAACACACGTGTCAGCTCTAACCGACAGCCAATTCAAACGAACAGAAGTTGTTTGTCATTGTCACGTTCCTCCAACACAAGTGATGGGGTAATCTTTATCGCGTCAGCTAAGATGCGGGATGACATGCCAGTTTTAGATTTGCCCTACAATATTTCCACTTGGATCCCCTAAATCACATACATCACATATACAATTTGGCGACCGAGTACGTCTAGCTAAACACACGTGTCAGCTCTAACCGACAGCCAATTCAAACGAACAGAAGTTGTTTGTCATTGTCACGTTCCTCCAACACAAGTGATGGGGTAATCTTAATCGCGTCAGCTAAGATGCGGGATGACATGCCAGTTTTAGATTGGCTCTACAATATTTCCACTTGGATCCCCTTAATCACATATATCACATATACAATTTGGCGACCGAGTACTTCTAGCTAAACACACGTGTCAGCTCTAACCGACAGCCAATTCAAACGAACAGAAGTTGTTTGTTATTGTCACGTTCCTCCAACACAAGTGATGGGGTAATCTTAATCGCGTCAGCTAAGATGCGGGATGACATGCCAGTCTTGGATTGGCCCTTAAATATTTCCACTTGGATCCCCTTAATCACATACATAACATTAACAATTCGGTGACCGAGTACGTCTAGCTAAACACACGTGTCAGCCCTTACTAACAGCCATTTCAAACGAACAGAAGTTATTTGTCATTGTCTCGTTCCTCCAACACAAGTGATGGGGTAATCTTAATCGCGTCAGCTAAGATGCGGGATGACATGCCAGTTTTAGATTGGCCCTACAATATTTCCACTTGGATCCCCTTAATCACATATATCACATATACAATTTGGCGACCGAGTACTTCTAGCTAAACACACGTGTCAGCTCTAACCGACAGCCAATTCAAACGAACAGAAGTTGTTTGTTATTGTCACGTTCCTCCAACACAAGTTATGGGGTAATCTTAATCGCGTCAGCTAAGATGCGGGATGACATGCCAGTCTTGGATTGGCCCTACAATATTTCCACTTGGATCCCCTTAATCACACACAAAACATTGACAATTTGGCGACCGAGTACATTGTCGAGCTAAACACATACGTGTCAACCCTAACCAACAGCCAATTCAAACGAACAGAAGTTGTTTGTCATTGTCTCGTTCCTCCAACACAAGTGATGGGGTAATCTTAATCGCGTCAGCTAAGATGCGGGATGACATGCCAGTCTTGGATTGGCCCTTAAATATTTCCACTTGGATCCCCTTAATCACATACATAACATTAACAATTCGGTGACCGAGTACGTCTAGCTAAACACACGTGTCAGCCCTTACTAACAGCCATTTCAAACGAACAGAAGTTGTTTGTCATTGTCTCGTTCCTCCAACACAAGTGATGGGGTAATCTTAATCGCGTCAGCTAAGATGCGGCATGACATGCCAGTTTTAGATTGGCCCTACAATATTTTCACTTGGATCCCCTTAATCACATACATAACATTAACAATTCGGTGACCGAGTACGTCTAGCTAAACACACGTGTCAGCCCTTACTAACAGCCATTTCAAACGAACAGAAGTTGTTTGTCATTGTCTCGTTCCTCCAACACAAGTGATGGGGTAATCTTAATCGCGTCAGCTAAGATGCGGGATGACATGCCAGTTTTAGATTGGCCCTACAATATTTTCACTTGGATCTCTTTATACACTACTCAGAACTATAATATTTCAGATCAAAAAATCTACTTTATCCAAACTATTGAATCGATTTTAGGAGCAACTCAGCACTATTCAAGAATCCTCCATGCTGGTGTGGGAAATAAGAAACAACGTAGAATGTACCACCTGCTTCTCTTCCTGCGCAGATAGTAAAAGCCGATTGAGGAAATTGGCGAAAATCGGAATGCGGCTAGCAACCCATCACTATTTAGATTCGATTTTCCACCTACACCAACATGCTAAGCGTAACTTTAGGCTCTGTCAAAATGCACGGGTAAAAGATGTGATAGTGTATGAATGATGGTCAAGGGTGTCATCCCCAATCGTGTACGAGCGCCCGGCTCCTGAGCTAGTACTACTTGCTTTTCCCCTATTCATCCGAGTGAGTAGTATATCTATCAGTGACGTGCACAGCCATTTATCATAGGGTAGACATAGTTATAAAACTTACCTTACAAACATACCACCTATTTATCTTACCTTACTATACGGCTAGTTATCTACAATTCGTTTAATATTGTGATAGTCTTACGATCTTCGTCTGCAAAAGTATTCAAAACAAGCGAAAGATAAGAAATATGATTACAACCTGCGAGCCACGTACACGTATCATACGGTTTAAGATTAAACTTTAGAATAACTAACCGGTTACTTGATGTGTTCAAAAGCGTGTTCACAAAACAATTTATATTTCGATTTCGGCATGCAAACACTAAGCGACACAACTTTCACATGAAAATATTTTTGTCACAAATGAAATTTAGCTGATAATGCATTTAATTTTAAAATAAAACTTTCCTCTTGGATTGTTTGTAAACACGTAAATCAATGACATTGTTTATGACATTGTCATAAGTATGAATAATAGTATCTATAATGACATTGACAGCTGGTAACGATGACATTAACATCGCGCGCAGCAGCCAATAGAAACCTCGGAGACAGTGTCTCAAATTCACACACACAGCGCCAATTTGCTTCGCATGTGTGAGCCGATGAAAGATGTTTACTTGTACTACTACAAAAGCGATTTCCTATCGGTGTATAATAATTATATGTGTGCGTGAAAAGTCAGACCTTTGAAATTTTGTCTTCGCGGCTTACGCGCACTGCTTAGCGCGGGCACGCGCGGGCTGCGGCCGCAGCGCGGTACTTGATTGAACAAAATGGACTATAAAGTATTTGCTAGCAGAATTTTGCAGGCGCACCGAATACAATTATTTTTTTGTAAGAAAAAAAATTGTATTTATTTAGCGACTGCAGGGTAGACAGTGTCTAACAGTCTATATGGTCTGCACGTCACTGATATCTATACCTTCATACCATTCCAAAATCCAACAAATTCCTACCCTTACCCAACTTAAAAATGCTTCCGATGAAAGTACAAGAAGCCAAAGAAACTGCGCTCGCCAACCCGCCTGCCAAGCGTGGTGAATATGGCAATATACTTCCAAAAGGCCAATGTCAGCAGTAAACTAGTCATGGCTGAAATGATAATGTAATTATGTACGCTACACGAACAAAGTGTGTTAAAATATAGGGATGATGAAATATAGGTCGTGTCAAGATAGTGACCGGCATCTCTCAAAAGTTAATGAGCCGAGCATCGATCGGCTTTTAATGTCCATGCTTACGTAAACTAAATGTCACTTAATTTTATCTCCTTCAATATTTTTTCTTTATCAGTAGGTATGCCCCCATTTCGGAAGGGTATCAAATCGTTTTATTTTATAAGTTTCTTTGAAGTTTGAAGTAGTTTCGACTTCTAGTTTCTTATCTGAGCTTTTGTGGGGGTAATTGACATGTTGTCATTGGCCAAAAGTGATTGGTTTTATTTATGCAATCATAATTCATTTTTTTTTTCAGACATGGGTAAGATACAATTATATAATTATATAAAATATATAATAATACAATTATAACAAGAAGGCTATTAGAGCGACATATAGACTGTCGTTCCACAACACGATTAATAAGATAGTGGTTGGAGACTATAATATGTGGACGGTGACATAATTAGTGAACAAATCTCTTACACCCATTTAGGAAGCGTATAGGAGTTATTGAAGTTAAAAAAGTTCAAAATTTGGTACAAAAAAAATTGTATGTGTGACTGTATTAAAATTCTCTATAAGCACGATTGGCAGTATTGAGGAGCTGAGCTGAGGAATACTAACATTTAATATTAAAAATTGAATAAACACAATAAAACATTGTGTTTATTAGTGTGCGTAATCGAAACTATATGTAAATAAGCACTACCAGATTACTTTAAAATTTTCGAAGGCATAAATAAAACCTCACACTTAGCATATCAATTGGGTATTTAATGAAACATGAGCGATAGTTCCATTGAAATCGGGGCGGTATTACGCACGGAGTACATACAGAGTGGAGACGGCGTTAGCTACTGTGCACTGTGATTCCAACTAGGTCCTGACGTCATCACGTTAACATCGAGAGTAGGCGTGGCCTATTAGTCTGCTGTTGTAGCTGTCAATGTTCGTACGTGGTTCGTTCTGTGCACACAGTGAGATTTTCGGACTTATCTTGTTTTTTACGGAGAAAATCATGAAGTGTTGCATTATATCATGTAAAAACTACTCAGATAAACGTTCAGATGCTATGGAAGGAATCACATTTCATTTGTAAGTATATTTATTCGTAATTTACTTAAATTATTCTAGAAAAATCTTTTGGCGACGTTCCGTGCTACTTATCGTTAGATGGCACCACTTTGCGTAATGGGACGTATGAACTATAAAAATATATTAAAGCTAATTATCGTAATAAATAATAACCATAAGTACTGAAATTTGTTCTAAATTTATACCTAAAGACTTTTACCTTGACAAAAAGATTATGTTTATGTTGTTTCATAATTCTCTTTTCAGCAATGCGCCACCTGTCGTCAACGTTGAATAATAGTGAATGTCAAGATGACGGGACTCCGCCCGGTTTTGCGAATATGATGTGATTAGGATGTAGTACCATATTAGTGCTATTTTATACTTACATAATAAAATTTTATTATGGAGACAGTTTTATTATGGAGGTTAGGCTCTCTCTACCCCGTAAGGAAAATAGACGTGATAATATGTATGTATGTTTTAACATTTTGGTTTTGCACATAATTTTTAGGCAAAGGTAAATTAAAACAAATTCAGTGTAGAATAACCTCCATAATAAAACTGTCAAACAAACGCCTAAGCAAATTGTAAGAGCAGTATAATGCTACTTGGCTTTGAAATTCACTTTTTCCTCAGGAGCTTATTCGTTTATTTATTTGTCAAACATGTGTTACAATGTGTTAAATAATATAAAAGTAGGAATCAACATGCTTACCGTTAGGGTGTACAAATATTGAATCAGATGAGCTACTGTTAGTACCACATAAAATAAACAATAAATAATATTAAATTACAAAATAAGTCAATATATGTACAATAAGCACAAAAAACATATAAATAGAGAGATAAAAAAAAACCACTAAATTTTATCATTAAAAAACGCACTAATATCATAGCAACACTTCTGGTTTAGGAATGATTTCAGTTTTTTCTTAAATAAATTTATATTTAATGTTTTATATTCCTTAGGGATTTTATTATAAATTTTCGGAACAGAGCTGTTTTGATTGATGTAGACAAATTTATCGCCATTTCTTCTGTTTCTTGCACACACATCCGATATACGTTTGAATAAATGGGGATTATTTTGAACAAATACAGCTATCTCAAATATATACAGTGATGGCAGTGTTAGTATTTTATATTGTTTAAAATAAGATTGACAGCTATCAGTGCTTTGTAGACCAAACATACAGCGGATACACCGTTTTTGAATTTTAAAAACCAATTTTTTATCTGTAGAATTTCCCCAGAAAAATCGTTGAAAATATTTTTTATTTTTACAATTGAAGTGTTTTTTAAGAACTGAATTGTGGTCCCGCCATTTTGATATTATAATAGCGGGACCACTTTCTTTGTTGAATATCTTGAAATCATTTGAGTGTACAATTTTATTATAGCACGTATGTAAGTATAAAATAGCACTAATATTACTACGTACGTAATGGTACTACATCATAGTTACATCATATTCACAAAACCGGGCGGGGTCCCGTCATCTTGACGTTCACGAATAATAGCCATACATGGCAAAATGTCTAGGGTTGCCAACCACCTAGTTTTCGCTAGTTAATACTTTTTACTGTTTTATCAAAAGACAGTATACAAAATACTGTTTTCTCAACCGCTGATAAAACTACGATTGGATTTTGAAATTTTATAAAAAGTTACATGGAAGATGAGGGAATAATGATGTTTCTGAGCACACCGAGAGCATTTTTCATCAAAGAAACCTACTTTCAGTGAGTGCTCACCCCATATGCAGACAGCATCGACCACAATTCTTTCATAGGTTTTTTCCAAATCTACGAATACGCAGTACATTTTTTGACCTTTGGCCAAAAATTTCTCCAAAATGAAAAAGACATGGAAAAGACCTGCCAGTCTATTTGCTAACTTAGTGTACAACGTTTTGATGGTCACTTCAAAATACATTTTGATGGTCACATCAAATACATCTTATATAAAAATTAACAATATCATACGAAAGCCGCAATGCATTTTGAACTGTCTATCAAAACGTTGTACACCGAGTTAGCAAATAGGCCGGCTGATCTGTACATCCCATTCCTTTTCTGATCCCGCTTGTTAGTTAAGTTAGTTGTAAATAAAACTTTTGTACATGTTGTATAATTTTTTGACATTCATACAAATCGAATATTGCACTTCGGCGTTACGTGATACTTTTTCAATTGATTGAGATTATGTCTGTTAATGTAGATTTTTCATGGTAAGAAAAAAATTAATGGCTATTCTTAAGCTTATTTACACTCCATGCTATGATTATTAAATCATAATACTTCAAGAAATATATGATCGAAGCATAATAGTATTTTATTTTTACTATGTCCTTTATTATTAATGATGGAAAAATGTCATGCGATCGATGTAATTTCTTGATAAGATCAACGATCAACAAAAGATCAATCCACCAGTTTGTATATTTTTTTGACATGTGGGTCGAGCATGTGGGTCAAAAAAATATACAAACTTGTGGCGGCGTCGAAGGCAGGCTAGTACTACTACTAGCTCAAGTCACCTCTAGTATGGCTAAGTTTTGGGTGGCCCGTGCGTCAACTCGTATGCTGCCTGGATTTTGACTACTCTTTTACATTATATGGTCACTGACACTATGGTTTTATTATGGAATTTGATTAATTATCTATGAAAAAAAACAGAAAGGAAATAATTTACATAAAACATATTGATTCTTTGTTTTTGTGGCTGTGAAGATGTAGTCTCCAAATAAACGATTGCTTTGAACAGGTACATAACTATACTATATACAACAATATTATGTTATTGGAAAATTTTAAATTATATGTTTCTAACCATAGTTTTACCAGCAGTCGTGAAAACAGTGTTTTGCAAACTCTCTTATAATAGAACAGTAAAAAGCATTAACTAGCAAAAACAGTATTATACTGTTTTTAACAGTCTGGTTGGCAACCCTAATTACTCAGCTATCTGACACTAGATGTCAGTAGGTGTTAGGGACATCTAGTGACGGATAGATAAACTAAAAAGAAAGATCAACATCGAACTTATTAAGTAGTTGGGCTATTCGCCGCTAGATGGATATAAAGGAGGGAGTGAGACAGAGCAAGTAGAGTGAGACAGATAATACTCCCCTCACCCCCTGTAAGTGCCACGCATTGTTTCATAGAAAATATTCCTTAGGGCAACTCCTCTCTGTATGTACTCCGTGGTATTACGTACAGTTTTGATATAGTATAGGTAATTACTGCCAAGGCATGATACGGGTCTCAATAAAATACGGCGGCACGAAGACAAAAAACTCTCTAGTATTTGACAGGCATACGACAAGATTTTCTCAATATTACATGAACACAAAATAAAAGAGATATTTAAACATAATTCCTGCTAATTTCAAATTACGCACGGATTTCTTCGTCACAAGAGATTTGAATTCATAACGGCTAGTTACCACAATAGGCTAGTTTCCTGGGTCGTAATAATAACATAAAAATTAGTCCGGCAGTTAGATAATCAAAAAATATTGGACACGTATTTTTTCTTTTGTCAAATAAAACATAAATCATAATAAAGATAAAGCGCGTTAAAGTTCAGGAGTGGGGGCTCGTGACGTCACACGGAACTTCAAAGGGCTATATCTTTATAATTTTTTGTTTAATCGACAAAAGGAAAAATACGTGTCCAATATTTTTTGATTATCTAACTGCCGGACTAATTATTTTTTTTAGGAAACTAGCCTATAGTGTGTACATAAAGATTAAAGACAAATGCAGAATTCTCACGCGCGCCATGCATCATGGTGAGAATCTTAATATGCTAAGTCTTTTTGAGCAAATAACAGTCTATTGATAAATAAAAAGAGAATAGATAGATGATACTTCTTCTATCGAGTCGTAAAATGGCTTTCCGTTTAATTAAATATGTTTTGACCAGTACCACATACAGATATTATAAATTATAATTCTACAATGATATATATGGTGAAATTTTGATCGTTCTGGACATTTAAGGGCCCGTACTACCTCACACTGCTTTGCATGATTGACTGTTATATCAATAATAATTAAATACTCAAGTTGAAATAAAAATGCAGCAAAGTTCAGGACTAACTCTGGTAACTATATGACTCAAAAACACGATTGCGTTAAATTTTCTCGATAGAAAAAAATTGCAAAGTTGCCTCCAAATCACGTCTAATTTACTCGGTATATAGCATTATTCACCAAATACATTAAAATTAACCTTGAAACTTTTGATTATTATTGCATTACAGATAAGGCAGCCATCATATGTTTTTCTTTTTCGAATAACCCTTGAATATTCCTAAAAAACGAAAATATCCAATGTAGCCAACGCGTTTAGACCATCCGCGTGTGTATCGCCACGCCGCCTGGCATATGGTGGGCTCTTAAAGGGAAGATTCAGCCCGTCTATATAAACAACTTTTCCTATGGGACCAATGATGGGAACTCAAATTTTTTTTAACGTTCTTATACAAATTGACCGGGCGGCCGAAATTTTTTGTATGCAACTGCCCATTTTTTTTTGAGTTCCCAGCATTGGTCCCATAGGAAAAGTTGTTCATATCGACGGGCTGAATCACCCCTTTAAGGGTCCAGAACGATCAAATTTTCCCCGTGTATATAGGAGGCAGTACGCGCTCTGGCAAGCGTAGTTCCAAAAGTCACCGTTAGATGGCAGTAGGTCCACTGCTAATTAACTAGACTAATTAGAATGTGTTAAAAAGCGTAAAAATAATATAACGCATTCATTTACAAGATAGAAATGTAATATGAATAAATGTAATGATCGGAAATGCTTTAGTTGAAGTATGAAAAGTAACACGTAACGCCCTCTGTGTGTAGTTCTAGCGCAACTCCAGTTTGTATGAAACGCCGTCGTGGAAGGAAACATCAAATATGACACCTTCATGATAGATATTGTATGGTATCAACAACATCGATATAAGACAAGACAAGACACAAACAGATCATTTACGTACTCACAGATCTGTGCACGTATTTTCGTCGGAAATTCCGAACATCGACCATTTTTAACCGACTTCAAAAAAAGGAGGAGGTTGTTAATTCGGTTGTATTTTTTTATTTGTTACCTTAGAACTTCGTCATTTATGAACCGACTAGCTGTTGCCCGCGACTTCGTCCGCGGCAATTTCTGTTATTATGATTAATTCGTTTTTTTATTAGTTTATATGAATAATTTTCCCCCGTTTTCAAAACATTTTTTATTGATGCTTCGCTCCTATTGGTCGCAGCGTGATGTTTTATAGCCTTAAGCCTTTCTCAATAAATGGACTATCCAACACAAAAATAATTTTCCAATTTGAACCAGTAGTGCCTGAGATTAGCGCGTTCAAACAAACAAACAAACTCTTCAGCTTTATAATATTAGTATAGATTAGTATAGGTAGACAGAAATATTATATAGAATAGATAGAGTCGGTTACCGACTACAATATTTATTGATAACGTTTCGGATCTACGCTGTATTACTATGGTATGGTAAACCGTATTATGTGATTGAATTTTAATGTTTAACGAATGTGTTATAAGAATGCATAGTTATGCATTGCATAACTATGCATTCTTTATAAGATATTCTATTTATGAATGCATAGTTATGCATTGCATAACTATGCATTCTTATAACACAATAGACATATGTCAAATTATAAATATATGTCTACCTTCGACCATGAAAACTAAAGTTTTACGAAACGTGAGGTGTAATAATTCAACTAAATTAACATTAGACCCACACATTATTACAAGTTCCCACTGACCTGTATCTGGAACATGGAGATGGAGTCGTCCAACATCTGCACCCTGACGGCGAGCATCTTGCCGCCTTTCTTCGGGGTGGCTGGGGGTGTCCGAGAGCCCCCGCCCGCGCCGTCCACCCCCGCAGGAGTGCTAGCCGAGTGGTGCATGCGGCCTGTAAAAAATAAATGCATCAGTTTTTGGCAAAACACCACGACACTAATGTAAGGCTGATTTTAGAGTGACGCATTTGAACAGCGCCGTCTAGACGCGCGCTTGCAATAACACTAGATAGTAGTTCTTGATTTTGGCATTGTACCTGCGAGTTTTCGATATTTGGGTCCTATTGGACCCAAATATCGAAAACTCGCACGTATCACATCGTGATCCGACTTCAATGAAACTATTATTATCACTACGGGGCTTACAGCTATTATTTCAATGAAACTGCTGAACCGATTTTGATAAAATTTAAATGTCATGTGTCATTTTGAAAGCATACCCTTTCAAATTAAGAGTTAATATTTAACTCAAATTTTCTTGTCACCACACTCACAGCTAGCTGGTCTGTCTCACTCCTATAGGTATCGTAAACATACCTAAGACCTACGAATCCTAAGACACCTTCGAAGGTGAAAACCTCTATTCTTCGCGATTCACACTACCGGGGCGGATGCCAATCATCTCTGCTATCCGCACCGTTAAAAAACACACACCGGGGCAGATGACACCTGATCCCTGCCATCGGCCCCGTTGACCAAAGGGGCCGTTCTACCGGGGCCGATGAATCAATTTTTCCCAACTGACCCGTCACCGGGGCAGAACCACCAGGCAAATAGGAGTTACTCAAATCCACTCATCCCTTAACTATAGAAGGTTAAAACAGATATTAAATAGTAAGAGCAGTGTGGTTACTCCTGGATAGGGCATGGAATACCGAAAAGATTTTCATACCGGTATTGAAATTTCGAAAACCGGTATACCGGTAATTTCGGTATTTTTTCGGTATTTTTTAAAATACTGGTAATTACTGTTTAAATTATATATATTGGTATATATTATTATATATACCAATAGCGATTGGTAAGTCTTGTTTCCGGAGAGCGATTAAAGTAGTTTCTAGGCTATGTGATAGAAACACTGAAACCTTTTATCAACTCCTCAGAAATCACAAAATGAATAATTGTAATAAAGAATACTAAAGAAAATGCGTTATTTGATCCAAGAATTATTTAAATTGCTTCCTTGGCACAAATATCACAATCAAATATATATAAAAATTAGTTTTACTCTCTAATGATAAGAAAACACTTTGCCCTAAGGGTCTTAATGGAGAAATACAGACGGAAAACACGCCTCTCCACTTCCTGTTTCTGTATGTACAAGGGATGATCTGGTGGGCATTGAAGTATTGACATTATCTGCGACATGTACCGTGACTCCGATTCCAGAGTTAGGATTGCTGTTGGTGAACCGTCACAGTTGGAGTCCACCAAGGCTCGGTTCTCAGCGAAAGGGGAAGACGTGTGCGACGCGTGAATATGTGGAAGGAGTCGCTTGAGAACGGCGGCTTAAAACTAAATGTGGCGAAGACTGAGTACAGGGATTGCAACGTTACAGATTCCGTGCCTTTACGCACAGGCGGAAACGTGGTCGAGCGTACTTACCAGTTTAAATACCTGGAATCTGGCCTTTACGCGTCCAGAGATATCAAAACTTGCATAATGTGACTAGTATCATTTGTGACCCAAAAATGTATTTTAAACTAAAAGGACAGGACATTTTAGACCTGTCCTCTTATATGGAAGTGAAGCACAGGCTACGTGAGCGACTCAAGAGGGAGATGCGTGTCACGGAAATGGATATGCAGCATTGGATGTGTAAAGTTTCGCGAAAGGGCCGCATAAGGAACTCACACATTCGCGGTAGCCTCCATGTCAGTCACATAGCAGGCAACTCTCCTGCAGGGCCGCCTACGCTGGTACATGTTTTGCGAAAACCAGGAAATTATATAGGGAACAATTGTCTGGCCATGTTCACCGAGTCCCGACAGAAGGGAGAAACCCAAGAAGTGCTGGGTTGATGTAATTGGGGAGGATATGCGTGCAATGGCCTCATAACATGCAGTTTCTTGAGTAGTTGATTTTGATGTGATATTTTTATAATCGAGATTATTCATAATTCATGCATATAAAAACTCATCAGCAGTATGAACAACACTATGAACCACCGAAATCGAACGTTCTTCATACCCTTGCAGAAATAAATCAAATTTTTCGAAATACCGAAATACCGGTATTTTATCCTCAAATACCGGTATCAAAATACCGAATTTTTTTACCGGTATACCGGTATTTCGGTATACCGGTATCCATGCCCTACTCCTGGACAGGTAATCATCATTATCATCAGAGCCTTTTCTCCGTCGCAACCTCAGCCGAGCCGGGATCTACTATTAAGACAGCATTCATGCTATAGTATGATTTGGCTAACTTTTTACGACCGACAGCCTGCCTAACGCTACGTGTAGCTCTAGTACCAGTTCAAATATAAAATTTACGCCCCGATACCAAATTCGAATAGATGCCCCATTCAGTTATAGAGGTGGGCATGTTAACAAACAAAATACGGAAGCCCGTCGTTTTTCGATTTTTTACATATCAATACCTAATCTAGCTATGAGTACGTAAGTACTGGTACTTATTCTGTTCTATAATATGAGTAACAAAACTAACAATGTAATAAATTGATAGATGTATTCTGATAGCATTTGATCATATTACCTATACTGAAAATAAGCCAAAAATATTTATAAATATGTTGTTGAATACAGTGAACAATTTACAGAACTCTGTTAACAGTGTTAATATTTGAACAAACTTATAGGTCAGGTACCTACATGATAGGTAGCAAACTGTGCTAAATATCCTAACCAGTTGACAAGCAAGCTCGGTAAAATTTATGATATTATTTAACCTTAATGAATAAGAATAATAAATAATGGTTTCTGATGTTTTCGCGATTGTTACACATTCGCACACATTGTTACACATTGTCGCAGGTAGACCATGAAAACTTTACACTTTTCATGGTCTACCTGTGACCATGAAAACTGTAGTTTTCGAAACGTTAGGTGTAAAAATAATGTAATATACCCGATAGTACCAATACCGTATTAAAGTGATTTTATTTAAAAGAATAATAAATATAGAGGGGCATATAACACAAATTGAGCTGGCTCACATAAGTTGTGAACTTGTGGCAGGATACTAACTCAACAATACTATATTCTATAATAGATACTCATATAAATAAACATCCACAACCACGGTCAATATGAAAAAGATCGGTCAATATGAAAAATATTGTTTTCCATTTTGACCTGGCTGGGGATCGTAATCGATCCATTTACAATAATTAACATTGTAATATATTTACTAAAAGCTGTTATGTTATATAAATAGTAACTTGTAATGATCCATTCCAACAATCTTACCTGGCAGGGTGTGGTATCCAATAGTGGACAGGTGTCCGGTGGAGTTGCAACTACCCGGTGGCAAGTCTGAGTCCATCATATTGCAGTCTCATTGCCTCGCTCTGTGTCCAAGATGCCCATCTGAGGGCCCCATATCACTGTTTTAACTACACTACACATTTACTGCGATTTCACAGACTTCCTGCTATACCTGTGGAAAAGAAAAATTCATTCATCATCATCATCAGGTCTTTTTAGTCTCCACTACAGGAGCATGACCCTCTCTATACTAATAGAGCCATACTTAGCCAGAGCAGCCAAAAATTCATTACTGAAGCTTTATTTTTTAATAATCAATATTTTTTTTTGAGGCTTGGTTTGACTATGCCAGCCACATGGGGGACTTCTTATATGAAATTTATCTTAGATTCTTCTTACTCCATAAGTGGTATACTGATTGTGCTGAATGTGATAATGGACTGCTCAATGCTACATTCAGCAATTCATTCTCTTTAAGTACCCCTGCAAAGAATCTGTTTTTAATTTTGTAGTTGATGTTGGGAGCACATGAAGCCAGAGAAACTGCGCTCACCAACCTGCCTGCCAAGCGTGGTGAGTATGGCAATATCTTTTGCCCATTTCCATTTGAGCTTTTTGATGGTGGATGTGATGGACAATAACTTAATAAGAATACTTTAATTATAAATGAAGAAGAACTGGAAATCTGCAATAGTAACAGTAAGTTTCAACCAAGCATGCAATAAATTTTAATACAAAATAAACAAATATAGGTCTGTGGGGTCAGTGGACATCAGCGCTGATAAGTTTTTTAGCTTCATGGCTAGAAAGCTTAATGATATATCCTGTGACCAAAAGGCTGGAAGCTACCTAGCTCAGCATTGCCATTCAACTCGGGAATGCTGCCAGCCTTTTGGGCATGATGCCCAGGGGCGAGCATCTGAAGGGATTGTATGATTTGTATTTTTTTTTTGTTTATGTCTTTTTTGTTAGATGTTTGTTGAATTAGGTAATTCGTTTTTAATTTAGTCAATATTGTAAAAGAATATAAAATTCCACTAAATCGTTTTACTGTTCAATCAATGTTATGATGACAAATCATGAATCAGTGAATGAATACATGGTACCATTTATAAAGTAAATAGCCAAGTGATGTTTTTATAGCAAACATAATTATGTTTATGTTCATGTGTACAAAGTCTGATAGGAATATTTGAAAATGCTTAGTTTTGTACCAAATGTTTACAAAACAATATTTTAATGTCATAATGAATTTATTATGAAAACTGCAAATATTTATGGTATTAAATTTGTTACACTATAATTCTTATCAGTTTTTATCAATGTACTGAAACACTCCTACCTGTTAAGTGACATTTAAGTACACAACACAACACTAAATTACTTCTGAATAATGAAGTACTGAGTAAATAAACAATTTCCGTCACTAATCCACTAATTATGCACTACTGTCGCGAAATCAAATTATTGCACACTGGATGCAAAACCGGTGGCGCCCTACTTTACACCCTTAGACATAAATAGTTAGCTTCAATGCAATAACCAGAAAATAGGTCAACGGAGGTGTGCCCGGCCACCCCGAGAGAGACAACAGACGCACTGCCTCCGCCGGTCGCGGCGCATCTAATAAGGCACTTGAAAAATGTATTACTCCTACACGGCGACCCACCTACACTTTACAAATCATGAAATAATTTATGAGCCTCATAATTCCTCGGCATGCAAACTTATAACGCTATAAACACATCGCAGCTTACTTTCTAACAAGCGCAGATGAGGGAGAAAACCGACGGCCGACGACGCACTGAAGCCCCGACTCCCGATCTGTCTGTCAACAGGCGCAGTCATTGATCTAATGGGTCATGTAATTTATCACCACTTTTCCACAGAAACAAACACTTATTAGTCACAGTCACATAAATCAATTACACTTTTCTTTTATTTTGATAGTAATTATTTAGTAAATTGCCCACAAACAGTTCACACACCCTACGAGAAATGTCTAACCGCCATATTTATTTACTTACTAAATAAATGTTGCCAATTTATTAAATTCCTAGTACCCACCTACTATTGTCAAAATAACTAAAAAATAGCGTTAATAACGGACTACAGGACGTTATTTTTCGGTTTTGCAAGATTAAATCACTAGCTTTCGAGTCTATGACCGTCCATTTGACATTGACATTTATCATTCGTCGATTGTGGATGGATGGTCTCGTGTCGATGTCAAACAATGAAGTGTTTATAAACTTTTGTTCGTATTTTGATTTGATTACGTGAATGTGAAACTTGTGAATTATTTATACTAAGAAGAAAGAGTCATATTCAATGAAATTACCAGTGTAATTAAACGTGATAGCAAGATGGAGACGACTCCTTTGTTGACGAGGCCAAAAAGGAAATCTTTTTGGTCAAGGTATTAGAAGTTCAATGTTGGATGTCTTCATAATCGTAATAGAATACGTCTAAACGTATTGTTTGTTTACATTTGCATAAAATATTATTTCAGATTTCAATTGTCGGGCTTTCGTGCTAAAGAATTGAGCCACCGAGTTATTTCTGTGGGCCAACACCCTGACGAAGAATTTCCACCAAACAATGTCTGTAATCAAGTGAGTAATTTGTATTGACCTATTTCACATATGATCTTATTATTCGCCTATTCTGTTTATTAAAGGATTCTATTATCAGAACTAATGATGATAACAGCTGCAGATATATTTTAATTACTGAAATTACATTTGATACTAAAACTCAAATAAGACTCAACATTCTTAGATGGATTGAGTTATTTATGTTAGAAACTTTACAAGTAAAAGCTTTATTAAAAATTGAAATTACTCCTATACTGCATCTTTGTAAAAGCAGAAAACAAAACCAACTGCATTTATTAATGTGTTCTTGAGATAAAACCTTACAAATTAGTAAGCCTATTTAACTAATCATCTGTAACATTAAGGAAGCAATAAATGATTGAATTAAATTGAATTGTAATTTTCTAGTAATTACTATTAATATTTTATGCATTACTTAATGCATTTCATAACAATATACCTAGGCATATCATTAGATGCCTGGTTGCAAAAATAAGCTAGTGACTGATTGCTGCACTCCTTTTACCGATATTACACCACCAGCTTTCGCCCGCGGCTCCGCCCGCGTCAATGTCAATCCCTCGGGAACCTATGTTAAAATGTACCCTATGTCCTTCTCTGTAAGCAAGATAACGTGTATGCAAAATTTAATGATGATCAGTTCAGTACTTACAATGTGAAAGCGTAACAAATAAACTCACTTTCGCATTTATAATATTAGGATAGTTAGGATTAACCAAAATAACAATGATTTCCATTTTCAGAAATACAACTTCTTTACATTCCTTCCCCTGGTGCTATATGAGCAGTTCCGGTTCTTCCTCAACCTCTACTTTCTGGTGATGGCATGCAGTCAGTTCATACCCAGCATCCGAGTTGGCTATATTTACACATATTGGGGACCGTTGGGCTTTGTCCTGTCTGTCACACTGTTCAGAGAAGCTATTGACGACTTTAGAAGATATAGGTGAGTTGGATACAAACCATATTCTAGAATATTTTAGTGTTTAGGGCAGCATTCAAAGGTGTAATAGAAATAGTAATAAATAAATAAATAGTATGTTTAACTCATCAATCGCAAGAAACGGAGACACAATTGATTATCTATTCTTATGTTACCCGATTGGGGCGCTTGGTAGTTGACCGGTTGACAGATATCCTATTATGTATCTATCGGTCAGGTCAAGATCGAAAATTACCTTTTTGAATTGACCTGGGCCTTGGAGTTTATATTTGACTAAGTATTCTATAACACAAATCTCGAACTTTGTTTGGGACTAGTTCAATTTGTGTCCATATATATTTATTTATGTCTGAATTGGATTGCTATGCAAAAATCATTGTGTTAGGCTGCCTGTTTCTGTTAGAAATTTCTCTATTGGTGGATTTTTACCTTGCTAACGTTTTCGTCACCTCTGCTCCATCACCGCGCTCCGCACCGGTAAAAACATATGTTGGCGAAAAAGAATACTAAGGCTGCCCTTAGTATTCTTTTTCGCCAACATATGTTTTTACTGAACAGAGTATATTTCCTTTTCTTTCTGCATTTTCTCCTAATTGGGTACTGAGGTTTTATAACATCTAATCCTCCTCCTCATCTGAGTGTTTCCCCCGTTGTATCTTCAGCTATAGTATGTAAAAATTTATTCAACTAAAATATAATGTAGATCTCTCATCTAAAATTTAAATTACTGTATAATGTAAATGAGATACCAGTTTCTGTAAAGTTAGTTTACAGACGATACTTTTATGTGATAATGGTGAAAGAGAGATAGATGCGTCACAAGGCGAACACTTAGGCCGATCGTGCCTCTCCATTGCTTGTTCCGCGCTCTCGCTTGCACATGGAACGTAACTCCGTACGCACTTTTTCGTACGTCCAGGCGGCGTACATCGATTTATAAGACGTAGTTATCACGTAAAATAATTGATATTATTACACAATATATATAATATTGAATAAAATTGAGTACACAGTATACATATAATATGAAACAAGTGTTTTTTATACTCAGCTAACCCTAATTTACATAATCTTCATTTGCATATCTATTTTTGTGAGCCAGACTTGTCTGTTAGTCGTTTTATTTTTTTTCAAGGCTATTGGCGTATGTTATCACAGCACAGCTAATACTTTTTCTCAAATAGGTATGCTCTGTTTTAAAATAAGACACTTCATGAGTTAACTCTAGCAATAGCAATTAGTGTTAACAATTAAATATGATTTACGTATATGCCGATCTATGAATACATGTAAATATGAACCTTAAACTAAGGAGTATAGGGTTGGTATTGTCATTTGATTGATAAATGACATTAGAACTACTTGTGGCGTAAATAAAACAATAGCCAGACTTGTATGTAACTGACTGAGTTATTGATTTTAATGCTACTTTTAGAGATAAACTTGGATAGGTACATAAAATGGTTGCCTTTGTTGATTTACATATTTCTGTTTTGATCATCATTTAATAAATAAATCAATTCGTTTATTTTCAGGCAATGAGTAAATCATTACATAGTCTCATACATACATTCATAGTATCACGTCTTTTCTCTTGCGGGGTAGACAGAGCCTAGGCCTACAAGACCTTATGGCCACATTTAGCATGTTGGAGGGCGCGTAGATTGAAAACGGAATCAAATAGTGATGGTTGCTAGCCGCATCGCCTATTGACATGATTCCGCGGACTTAGCCCAATCCCTCGATCGGCTTGTACGATCTGCGCGGGAAGAGAATCAGCTGGCACATTCTACGTTTTTCCTTTTCTCCCAGGAAGAATAGGATTATAGATTACCATATACCTACATACCTTACAGACTACAATTCATATAAATATCTAACTATTTTCACCGCGAATACGGTTGCCTGCTGATACCATCGAGACAAAGACACAGGAATTATGCTTTTGGGTATTTAGGCATCCGTTTGTTAGTAAGTCGAAATAACTGACCCTACAATCTGCTGCATCCGGAGTTCACCAAGTTCGCGGATGTTGTGAACACATGTGCAAAAAGCTGAAGTCGCGCCACGATGTCAACGTCGCGTCGTTTGTGGCGCGAGTCCGTACAATGCGCTGGTCCTTTGCAGACTTCTCGCCGAAAGTTGTAGTGTTTCGATGATGCCGAGGAAGCCTACACGACACTCCGATAACTTGTGTATTCAAATTTGTATAATTTTCTCTATATAAGCCTACGTAGCCTGAGATCAATTAATTAATAAAAATATATAGGGGCCAATAACACAGATTGAGCTAGCCTTACAGTAACTTGTGTCGCGATACTATATTTTGTAATATAGATACATATATAGATATACATCCAAGACCATCGTGATCCATCTTGACCTGACCGGGGATCGAATCCAGGACCCTGCAATTCAAAGGCACTTGCGGCACCACTGAGCCACCGAGGTCGTCAAAAGTAAATAATTAATATCAAACATGACAAAGTTTTCGAACGACGAAGATAAACATATCACTTACTCCACAATGAGTCACCAACTACTGAAGGAAGTTCCATTGTGTTCTGTTATCAATACTCTAATTACCTACTTCCCCACTGATATGTGAAAAATGTTTTACTGAATGATGTCTTCTCTTCTCACTATAGATGTTCAGAATGCTCTAGATATCGAATAGGCTTGTTTCCTGGGTCAAAATAATAACATTACAATTAGTCGTCGTTCTGCCTATTGGTTTATAACATGTTGTGTTGAAAGTAATTTATATCCTAGGCTAAAAGAGTCACTGAATCATCGATACCCCGCTAGCAGTCGCGTTTCCTCTCTGGATGACGGTTCTGGTGATAGATTAGGTGCTAGAAGGATAGGCTCATAGCAAAGTGCGATTCCATGATGACATATGTAGCTGAACCCTTTGTGATAAATTATAGTAGAGTATGTACATACAGTAGAGACTTACCCCAATAGCCCTGGTTTCCAACGCACTACAGCCGAGGATCTAAACGAAAGTGCGCACATGAGGAGGTCAGTATTATAAACGATCGGTTTTTTATTTTATGGTACAGGACAGCATACGAGCAAGCGAGTCACCTGATGGTAAGTGATTACAGCAGCCCATGGACAACTGCAACACTAGGTTATGACAGGAGCGTTGCCGGCCTTTCAAGGAGCTACGGGGAGGAAATGGAAAAATGAATAAAATTCACGCTAACACAGAACGTGATTTTCTTTTCCAGACGAGACAGAGAAGTAAATAGACAAAGGTACGAGCGCATAGTTCTAACAGCCAACGACGAGGGGTACCGGCCGTTCATAACGGAACATGTTCCCGCCTCAGCTCTAAGGGTTGGCGATATTGTGATGCTGCATAAAGGGCAGAGGGTTCCTGCTGATATGATTCTATTAAGGACAAACGAGACAATGGGAACTGTGTTTATAAGGACGGATCAGTTGGATGGAGAGATTGACTGGAAGTTACGGTAAGCTACCTTTCTATATGTCTCCAGTATCAGTGAATTCATGTCGCTTCAGCTCTGATGGTTGGAGACATGGTAACGCTGCATAAAGGACACAGGTTTCCAGCTTATATGATACTGTTGAAGACGAATGAGCCGATGCGAACAGTATATAAAGACGGATCAGTTGTTTGCAGTGCGGACTTTAGCTTTGCCGCAACCAGGGCGACTTTTCTTTGGGCGCCCCTAAGACCATTGTGGGTGAGGGGTCCAAATCCAGTCAAACTGCCCTGCGCCCTCTGTTTGATTTGTATGCTTTATCACTGTTGTCGCCCCCTACACTCAGCGCGCGTCGCCCCTTTATATTCGGCGCCCGCGGTGGTCGCCCAACCGCACCCTATAGTAACGACGCTAATGGCGGGATGGAGAGATTGAGTAGAAGTTACCGTAAAATTTTTGAGTATCTTACTATTGGTGAAGTCGTTTCGCTTCAGGTGCTACAGTTGGCGGTTGTCTGGGGTGCGGAGAAGGACATAGCGTACATATAATCCCAAGAAAAGTATTGTTCCTGAGGGATCGTCATTGACGTGGCGGAGTCGTGGGGGAAAGCTAGTTTTTAATAAATCTAACTAGCCTTTGAAACTACCTATAAAATATAATTTGACATTTGATCAAATGATTACGAAAATTTTCGGGACAAAGTGTTCACAATTTAAAAAATTTTTAGGCCCTTGGAAATGATAACGTTTTGTTGACCCTGTTTTCGGGAAACCGTTCTTTGTTTTTGAATAGATGATATGAAAAATGCATTAGATAATAATACATTACGTTCGTACACCCATTATCATAAAAAGCAATGAGGAAGCGTTTATCGTTTTGTAGTAATTAATACTACATTAATATTATGTTTATATTACAGTATTTGTTTACTTAGTTTAATTTACCTAAATGTATGTTTTATCAGTCTGTTATTGGACTAAATTGATAAACTTACTTATCTAAGGAAGTCAATAAACTGTTCTAAAGTAGAATATATAGTTACAGATACGTCAAAGGAGTTTAAAACCTGTAAATGTAATTTAAAACGACGTTGATTTTGCTGGTAGCGTTTTTGTCTGTTACCCATTTGCCATATTTTAACTCTTTCACTGACACTGAATCAGTCAATAAAATTTACGTTTACAGGTGGGATGTCCCGGAGAGTGTTAAGAGACGACAACGCTACCAAAAAATGAACCTCGTTCTATAGTATATCGTCTTTTTTCCTTGCGGGGTAGACAAAGCCTACCATGAACCTGAAGGTCATGTTCCATATGTCGGTGGGCATTAGGTGGAAAACAGAATCAGTGATGGGTTGCTAGCCCCATCGCCTTACATTCAGATTAACTTTTAACTTTCAGAAGACAAAAATAATATAACAATAATATGTATAATGTAATATAATATATTATATATATGTTATAATTATATTGTTTTACACATTATACTCGTACAGAGCACTTGCGTACATATTTATACACAACTAGACAGGGCTGCTGACTGTCGACTCGTGTGTCGCGAGACCAAATCATGCAGTGAGTTTTGGTAACGCAAATGTTTCGGCCGATTTTTTTCTTGAACTTTCGGTCGGTCTCTATACCTATAATATAAACAACAAAAGACATTTGAACACATCAATGTATGAGTGAAGCTTAAGTTCTTTTTCAAAATCCGCCAGTGTCGTTATGAGCGGCGTGGGGTATGAGTTTCCATTATGTTTGTAGTTCTTGGTTTCAAACCACAGTCTCGTATCAAAAACCGCTCAACGCACCAACCTTTTTATTTAAAATATATATTTTCGTTCCAGAATACCTCTGCCTTCTACACAAAAGCTGCCAACGGATGCCCACCTCCTGGACATTAACGCCGAAATCTTCGTCGAGAAGCCACAGAAGGATATACACACGTTTGTAGGAACTTGTACGAGACTTGACGAAGAAGAGATTGACTCGTTGGATATAGAGAACACGCTGTGGAGTGGATCCGTTGTGGCTTCGGGACAGGCTTCCGGACTTGTTATTTATACAGGTAAAGAACTAAAGGGGAAACATGTTAATAAAATAGGTTTGGCGAGATTTGGGATGAATGAGATCCAGTGGTAGTGCGTATTCGTATATTCCTTAGTGCCGAAGTCGGAAAAAGAGACCTCCTTTGGAGGGAACATTGATTTTATACTAATAGGAAGCGCCATCTGTTCGTGCGTGACGGAACTACCAAAGATGATGGTAGCGCTGTTCTAATATATGTTCTCTATATGGAGATTAGGAATTAGTGTGCCATGTCACGAACAGATGTCGCCATTTACAATCTTAACAAGGTTCTATATATTTTAAGGCAGTACCACGAATGCTGCACTTAGCATTGGTATTTTTACGTGGTGCGGGATTTGGAGTAACTCTTTAGAGGGATTTATTCAATACGGAATCCCAACAATGACACCTGACTGGTCTTCCAATACGTCGAATATCCAAAACGCAATGCACACGCAGTTCTGGTCCGTTGCTGTGGTCGTAGAAATGATCACTGTTATTAATCGCACTCAAATCACTCGTATTAGTATCGTTCGCTTCGAACAGTCGCGGTCAACTAATTCTGGATGGCAACGTCCGCTCCCTTATATACTGACTTATGGGTCTCTAGAAAGTTCCATATACTTCCGGTCTTGACAACCGACAACCGAAACACTCCAGAATATTCGAGTATACGTATGAGCGGGATATAATACATATATGTGAGTAGGATGAAAGATGTATTAGCGTGACAGACGATGTTCGGAAAAGTTCTAGACTATTCTATTCTGTGAGCTTCGCGGCAGTATCATCCGAAATCGGTAGTTGTGCTAGGCTCGTAATGCAACGTGTTATCGCAGTAGTATGTATTGAGGTAGTACGTATATATAGGTACCTGATTCTGTGGCGGTATTTGAAAAATGCCACAGAATTAATAAAAGTACTAACGTACAGAACGGAAACTCGCAACGTTCCTCGTAATATGGCGGCCCCGCACCTCCCTCGTACTCGGGTGATTTTGTTTGCTTTGAAAAACAGAGATAGCTGCGACTGTTGTTAGTCGTACGGTACGCGTCGTCACTTATTCGTGCAGCGGCGACCCTGAATGTTAGGTCACACATTGACGTGTGATATAAAGATTCCTTTGTAGTTGTATTAAGCATAAATCTTACTCCACTTGTATGAAGGGCTATACCTGTGGTAATGGCTAAGACTCACTATCTAAGACTAGTCCGTGTGGCGGTAAGCCAATGTGGTCTAGAGAGATTAATAGACAATGGAGGAAATCATAGGTTGCACTCACTCACAAATGCGTGCGAGACGCGCCATTTCAATTTAGATAATTACTATTACGTTTCGATTGTGTGCTCTGCTTATGAAATGAAATAGAATTTTATTCAAATATGTATCTCTTTCTGAACGTCATATTATTATTTTGAATATTTGCAAAATCGATAACCTACTAGCGTTTCGAAACGACCACTGCTGAGAAGAATACGCCGAAAGAAACTCAGTCTCAGTCCTTATATGCGATATACCGCGTGATTTTGGATCTCTGAACTATACTGAAATCCTGGAATCAGAATCCCTAATGGAATACAGAGTTGCAAGAAAAAAAGGTAAAAATCGTTAAAAAACGTTTAGGCTTCCCATACAAAGTCGCCGATCAGCTGGGCGAATTTCTATGGGAGGTCAAAATTCTTTTTTCGTTTTTCACCTTTTTTCTTGCAATTCTGTATTCCATTAGGGATTCTGATTTCAGGATTCCAGTTTAGTTCAGAGGTTCAAAATGCCGGGGTTTTTCATGATATTTATTTTCATTACAGGTAGTGAGACTCGTAGCGTGATGAACAATGCAATGCCGCGGTCCAAAGTGGGCAGGCTGGATCTCCAAGTGAATGACTTCACCAAGCTTTTGTTTGTGGCGACCCTACTAGTTTCGTTCCTGTTGATAGTTTTAAAAGGATTCACAGGCCCGTGGTACGGGTTCTTCTTTAGATTCGTGCTGTTGTTTTCCTACATTGTTCCAATTAGGTAAGTTATTCAGCAATTTTTGTTTATATTTTATTCTAAACAATTGCACAAAACTTTCATTCACAATTTACTGCTGGTCACAATCGATACTATCCATATCCATACTAATATTATAAAAGCGAAAGTAACTCTGGCTGTCTATCACCTTTACACGCTTCAACCATTGAACCAATTTGAATAAAATTTGGTATGGAGGTAGTTTGAGGCACGTGGAAGGACATAGGGTACCTGAAATTCCACTGTTCCCGAGGGATCGACATTAACGCGGAGCCACGGGCAAAAACTAGTATACTATAGTTAACTTTCAGGCTAGCAATTAAGAATAATGATTTTGAAAAAACAAGTATTATTGGCTAGATCCGTAGAATATGATAAGGTGTCTTTCCCAACAACAGTGAACCAACTTTGTGACATTTTAAATTTTTTCTCGACTTTGAGTGCATGCAGAGCTTTCAATAATTACCTAGGATTTTGTTGGCAAGCGCTTTTTGACGTGAACGAACGTCTTATAAATCGATGAACGCCAGCTGCACGCACGAAAAAGTGTCACGTACCGTGTGCAGGCGAGAGCTTGGAGAGGCACGATCGGCCTAAGCGTTCGGCTTGTGACGCATCTATCTCTCTCGCACCGTTATCACGGAAAAATTATCGTCCGTAAACCGAATTTACACACAACCAATTTTTTTCTCGACTTTTGTGTGCACGCAGAGGTTTTAAACATTATCTCTGTACATTTATTGAAATATAGCCGTGTGGTACCCGGCAGAGTAGAATAGGACCACTCCAAGTCTTCCCGTGGATGTCGTAGAAGGCGACTTAGGAAATACAAGCTAAACAAAGCTTATAAATATCTGAGAGACCTCTCCAACCCGTCTGGCCAGCGTGGAGAGTGTAGGCCAAGTCCTCTGGCTGGTCTGGCCAAGTAAGGCTCTAATGGTACAGAGAGGGTCGTGCTCCTGTAGTGGAGACTTAAAAGACCTGTTGACGATGACGATTTATTGGCAAGCGCTTTTTTTTATTACAGTTTAAGAGTCAATCTTGAAATGGGCAAAGCTTTCTACTCATGGACCATCCAAAGGGACAAGAAAATCGAGGGTACAGTCATGCGTTCCACCACTATCCCCGAGGAATTGGGCCGGATACAGTACCTGCTAGCTGATAAAACAGGCACGCTCACCAAGAACGAGATGGTCTTCCAGAAGCTTCACCTCGGGAACGCACTGTTTGATAGCTCGCATTTTCATGAGGTACTGTGGCAGTTGTTATGTATAAAACGCGCATTTTCTCTATTCTTCTAAATAAAAATAAATATATACAGACAAATCACACAGATTGAGCTAGTCCCAATGTAAGTTCGAAGTTTGTGTTATGGGATACTAACTAACTTCATTCATTAATTCATTCATTCAATGGGAAGGGTAAAAAAAAAGAAATGTCACTTACTAATATGCTCTCAGTATTTCAGTCTTGGAATACATTGGATTACTGGGTGCATAGAAGGAAAATATACTCGTTTTGCAACACACGTCCTATATTAATATGTGGTTGCGTTGTTGGTTGCACATGTATTATATTTATATCTGTTAAAAGCTATGTTAAGATGTATGTGTAATCGTTTGTAAACACAAATAAATAAAATTAAATAACTCAACGATACTATATATACACTAACAAAACAATACTTACAATCTAAAGTGTTAATCTCTAGAGCAAATCCTCTACAACTAAAACACTGTGAACACCTATGTCTAAAGCAGGGCTTGTTACCGGTACCAAATTCCCATTATAAGTACCGGTAAGTACCGGTATTACTATTCTGTTAAAATTTTAACGGTAATATGAGGTACCGGTAATCTAGTATTTAACGGTAATAATATTGTTAACAGTTAACGGTAATTTTACCGCTACTTGTTACCGGTACCAAATTCACATTATAAGTACCGGTAAGTACCGGTACCTCTATTCTGTCAAATTTTAACGGTATTAAAATTGCGTTAATTTTACCGGTACCTACGCATTGTTGCCGTCTACCGCATGGGACTCGCTCGACTGTAAAAGTGCCGCCCTATTGTGGGCCCCCGCCTCACGCCGCACATGCACAACACGGCAACGACACACATTAACGAAATGATAATTCCCAATACGAGTACCGGTACTAAGTACCGGTACTGTTTACCGGTATTTGGTACAGGTACTTCTTTCAATTACCGGTACCGTCGTTTTATTGAGGTACCGGTATCAATCCAATTACCGGTACCGTTGTATTATAGAGGTACCGGTACTTGATTTTTACCGTTACCAAATGTACCGGTACCAAACCAATTACCGGTACTGTCGTTTCATAGAGGTACCGGTAATGGATTTTTACCGGTATTCCAACCCCTGGTCTAAAGCACATTAAAATATACTGTATGAGTTGTTAATTTAATAAGTAGATGATAAGGATAAAATACCTAGTTTGTCTTGTTTCATACTTTTCAGGCGTTTTAGTAGTCGGGTTTTAGTTTTTGAACTTATTTTTTGTGTTCAATAATAAAGAGTAAAGAAACGAGCATCTTTTGATCAAAACTTTATCTCTTACTTTATTTTCAGGTGGAGGCCCTTCTAACGCAATACATAACCAATGACGCGCCATCGCTCCCCACCTCCCCTCTTGGCGATGGAGAGGTTTTGTCTCCTACTCCACGTCAAGTGTGGCAAGCGGTGCTGGCCCTCGCTCTTTGTCATAATGTCACTCCGGTGTACGAAGCTGACGAGCGAGCGAATGAAGCTGCATCAGGTAAATGTACCTTAAGACTTATATTTGATCATCATCATCAGGTCTTTTTAGTCTCCACTGCAGGAACATGACCCTCTCTGTACTACCGGAGCCATACTTGGCTAGAGCAGATAGAGTATTTGATCTACACTCTCCTCGCTGGCCAGACGGGTTGGAGATGTCTCATTGATGTTTATGAGCTTTGTTTAGTTTGTATTTCCTAGTCGCCTCTTACAACCTCCATAGGAAGACTTGGAGTGGTCCTATTCTACTCTGCTGGAAACCACAAGGCGATATCTATGATGGAATAAAGGCTTACATGCAAAAATCTTAAAAACATTGCATTATTTACTTGGCAGTCCCACGGCTAAGATTTAATAGGCAGGCATTAACTGGCACTATCTGCTTCCTTAGCGCTTTCTTGATCGCACACGTTTCGTACCATAATCAGTTCGTATCACGTCACTTAGAGAAAAATATCGATATGATAAGTTTGCTCATAATAGCAAAATTAGAATAGGCTAGTTTCCTGGGTCGTAATAATAACATAACAATTAGTCCGTCAGTTAGATAATTAAAAAATATAGGACATGTATTTTTTCTTTTGACAAATAAACAATAAATAATAAAGATAAAGCGCGTCAAAGTTCAGGAGTGGGGGCTTGTGACGTCAAAGTTTGCTAAAAATTGTAGCAAACTATGACGTCACACGGAACTTCAAAGGGCTATATCTTTATCATTTTTTGTTTAATCGACAAAAGAAAAAATAGATGTCCAATGTTTTTTGAATATCTAACTGACGGACTAATTACATTTTTTTAGGAAACTAGCCTATTGTTGCATTTAAGTAATTGTGCAGGTCATATGGCCAGGGGTGTTATCCTCGACTGCCTGTCCGGTGGTTGAAGGTACGGTATCGGGAACGCGCGCCCGGCCCGAGCCGCTATTTGCTTTTTCTCCATTATCCGAGTGAGTAGTATCCGAAGCTATTCGGATACTATTCCCTTCCCAGATCCAACAAATTTCTATCCTTCCCCCGCTTACAATGCTTCCGATGGCTTCCCATCGGAAGCACGAGAAACCAAAGAAACTGCTCGCCAACCCGCCTGCCAAGCATGGTGTGCATGGCAGTGTCTTCCCATGGAAAAAGGATTCCTTAGAAGGTTTTGTGCAGTAGTGGATTTTCTTACGGCTCTACTAGTCACAAGCTAATAAAGGCTGCGCTTTTAAGAAATTTAACAAGTTATAATACGATACAAATGATTTCTTTACAGATATGGGCAGTTCCGTGATGTCAGAAAGCTGCGGGGGCGCAGTACCACAGCAACAACTGTGTGACTACCAGGCCTCCAGCCCGGACGAAGTCGCGCTAGTCAAATGGACCGACATGGTAAACATTTTGTTTAAATTCCCACTGTCTATTCATTCACGCTGATTTCCTGTTTTGACTGGTCAAAAACCTTAAATAACAATCTTCTTTTGCTTCACTTTTCTAACTTTAGTTAGGGTTGGTTCTCCTAATTCTATTGCGCAAACTTGTTTTATCTTAAAGGCGGAGTGAAAAATATATCTACTTTGTGGAAAAAATAGGTACTGATCATCATCTCAGCTGCAAGAAATCCACTGGTGGACATACGTCTCCCCCAAAGTTGGGGAGGGGGGGGCTGTTGCCATCACTCCTCTTTTGGCTTATCTTAGTTCCGACGCTGTTGTTTTTAAGCGTGGGAAGGGTAAGAGTTTATTAGGATAGGGAAACGGGAAAATCTATTGGGCATGCTACTTGCTCGTAAAGATTAAAGATAAGTAAGTAGCAACTCGGGAGGTCGGGTGCACGTACCCGATGCCAGACCTTCAACTACCGGTTCGTTTTCACGAATATGCAGTAGGCAGAACTTATTTTCTGTTGTATATTAGTCGCGTTACTATTGACACTGAAGCAATATATTTGTCTGCAGATGGGCGTATCCCTATACCGTCGAGATTTACACAACATCTCTTTAAAACTGCGAGCGGCTAATGAAGTCATGCAGTTCAGTATCCTCCAGATCTTTCCCTTCACCAGCGAGAGCAAGATGATGGGCATTGTTGTACAGGTAAATATTATTTTGTTAAAATCAAGCAGTCATAGGGACTGCCTATAGAAGTGTAAACAACACAAACAAAAAATGAAGTTTATCTCCTACGAAATCGCTAAACACGCCTAAAGAATTTAAAAAAAATAATAATAAACCAATAATTAATTACTTTGCCATATCAAGGCTCAAAAATATTCCGATTGTCTGGGTATAGAACAATTGCGCCAGTTTGTGTTTTTAATATAATTCAGATTTAGGATTTATCGCTTTCTGAATATCATATTTTTCTGATATAATTACACTAGAGACAACACTGTCGTGCAGATTTAGTCTCTTGATTCCACCGCTTGTGACCCTTATTTTTTTTTTATAAATTACTATTGTTTTTCATCTACAGGAAGAAAACAGCGAGAAGATAACGTACTACGTGAAAGGCGCTGACGTAGCTCTTGAGCCATTGCTGCAATCGTCGTGGCTTACCCAAGAGTGCCGTCGACTTGCAGCCGATGGATTACGTACTTTGGTGGTGGCCAAACGAACTCTCACTAAAGCGGAATACACCGAGTTTGAGGTAAATATCGATTGCATTCTGGAACTAGCTATGATGTTCTGGGAGTGACATACATTCTTGTATTCTATACTAGCTTTCGCCCGCGGCTCCCTCGGGAATAGTACTTTTTCCCGGGATAAAAGGTAGCCTATGTCCTTCTCCGTAGTCCAGAAAACTTGTATGCAAAATTTCATGATGATCGGTTCAGTAGTTACGGCGTGAAAGCGTAACAAACAAACAAACAAACAAACTCACTTTCGCATTTATAATATTAGTTAGGATTCGTGAAGAAGACTGAGTGGTAAGCCATGTGTTTTGAAGAGATAATTAAATTAATGTATTGAATGAAAATCAATTCACAGGTTGCACTAACAGTGGGCCTTCCTTTACCATAATAAATATAGTATATTTTTTGTTATACGGTTTTAAATAATAACACAAGTCTCGAACTTACTTTGGGGCTAGCTCAATATGTGTGACTTCTAAAAAAAAATGGACGTATTGGACAGGTGACCTTTGCTTTTTTAATAACTATGCATTCTAAAATATAATATTTTTTAGCTGTATTAACCCGTCAATCGCGGAAACGCAGACACAATGGAGTTTTTATTGTTATGCGGCCAGATCTGGCCTCTTGGGGGCTGAAGGATTAAAATTTGTTTAGTTATTCATAATTAGGTAGGTAATTATTTGAGTATGAGCCGAAGTTACATTGGACTGGATTATTATTAAAGACCGAGTACAAGGAAGCTCGCCTCAGCGTCACGAACCGCAGTGAACGTACTGCCACCGCCATTGCCAAGTTACAACGGGGTTTGACTCTGCTAGGGCTGACGGGCGTCGAAGACAGGCTTGCTGATGATGTACCAGCCACGTTGGGTATGCTGCGAACAGCTGGCGTCAAGGTAATTGAATTAAATCATTCTATAATCTTACATATACATACTATTACGTCATATTCCCATTCGGGGTAGACAGAGCCCGTCTATAAGATTAAGAGACCACGTTTAGTATATTGGTGGGCGATGTGAAGGTTCAATCTATGACTAGCTCCGTGGCGCAGTGGTCAACACGCCAGCCTGCGACACGGAGTGAACGGGTTCGATCCCCGGTCAGGCTAAGATGGAAAATGATCTTTTCAGATTGGCCTGGGTCTTGGATGTTTATCTATATATGTATTTGTTATAAAATATAGTATCGTTGAGTTAGTATCCCATAACACAAGTCTCGAACTTACTTTGGGGCTAACTCAATCTGTGTGATTTGTCGGTATATATTTATTTATTAATCTTTCATATAAAAAACTCCACGCAGTAGAAAGAGAGGGGGATATTACTTCCCCTCCTACGCCGGGGGTCGTGGGTTCGATTCCCACCGGAAGCATACTTTGTTTAGTTGTTTCCAGTTTGGTTAGGACATTGCAGGCTTGAGTCACCTGATTATCTGATAATAAAGATGATTCCGTTCTTCGGAAGGCACGTTAAGCCGGTGGTCCCGGCTGCCATCCGGTAGTCGTTAAAGGAAGCACGTCAGAGGCCGAGAGGCGGTTCCGAAGAACTCTGACACCAGGGTGTGCATGGTCGATTGACCGTGACACCTACTCGAAATGATGATGATGCCGCGCTGGGGGTCTCAGGTTAATTTTCGATCAGGTCACGTGTCCTGACACGAATTTAACATTTTTTACTCATCTCAAAAAGTGTACAACGCTGCTAAAGAAGTTTTCACTTCAGAATAACTATAAACCGATTTTGATTCAAGATTCAAAGATTTATTCAGAAAATAGGCCTTTCAGGCACTTTTTTACGTCAAATTTACGACGTGATGAAATTTAAATGGGTCCCAATCTAAATAAAAAGTATTTAGTATTTAATTTATAAAAAGAATTTTAGAAATCCCTTCATAAAATAAGGGACTATGAGGGATCAAACATGATAAAAAAACATACAACCGAATTTATAATCTCCTTTTTTTAAGGCGTTTAAAACCACACACTTTCCCAGCCAAAAATTATAGGCAGTGTCATTCGAGATGATTCTAAATAAAGACACATGTTTTAATATTCTAGCTTTATCTAATTAGCTCTGCTCTTCAATATATTATTGGCTTATTGGCGCAGTCTATAAAATGTAAAACATCATAGTAACGTTAGTCAGTCGATTTCATTGATGAACTATTCTACAAATGTCTCTTTCTGGCGGGAAACTGCGTGGGTTAGAGGTCAATCATAATTTACGTCACACGTTAGGGGGAGGGGAGGGGTTAACAAAGTGTGACAGCGCGTGACAACGGGTGGGAGAGGTCATAAGCTTACGTTGCAACTAAGAAGTGGCTTAGCTTAGTCTTAGCTTAAAAATCAATCTTTACCTTTTATACATCTGCCAAGGCCATCCTGCGCTCTGCTCGTGATCCTTATTTACATGAAAAACGAAAAATATTACGCAGCCACTACATAACTACTAAGTTTTGATAGTATGTTTTAATGCATTAGTTTTGAAATCAATGTCTTCTTTCTTTGTAATGTTGTAGTTTTAATATAAAATTTAAATATGCGACGACATACTAGGGTTAACCCAAATGTGACCATGTGTGACAAGGACCAAACACATTTGGGCGCAGGGGCCTAAAATTTTAGAAATTGGTATAACTTGTCATGCATGGTCCTTTAGAGGCATAATAGCCACAGTGGAAATCGCGGGTCGATCCAATAGGCATGAGGTAGGCCGGAGCCCGTATTTGACTAAAATATCTACGTTTTTCAGATTTGGATGTTAACGGGCGACAAACTAGAAACTGCGCTGTGCATAGCTCACTCGTTGCAACTGGGCGGCGGGAATGGCTGGCACACGGCCGACAAGTGTACTACCAGGCGGGACGCGTATGAATTGTTACAGGATCTGTCTGGAAGGGAGGATACTGATCTCATTATTGAAGGAGAGACGCTAGAGGTATGTTATTTAGCTCAATACTAGAGCTTTATACTTGAATTTGTGAAGTAACCCACAAAAACGTATGATTTTAAAAGTAGAAAAAAAAGTTTAATGATATCGCCAATTACAGGAATTTACCTCTAAATAATCTACTAGTGGGATCAAACACCAAGTCAAAATATTATATACATCATAAAATATTTTGAAACGAAATGAAAAAAATAATTATTGTAGAAACACAAACAAAAATACAATTACTAAAACAAAAATTTTTGGCTGATAAAATTTGTGTGCTACAATAGGTGATGGCTCTGCGTTTACTACATCTTCAACTACATTTTGTGAACTTTAAGTTTTTCTCATCTTGTTGACGACAATTATTTACGTACAGCCAAATTTAATTCCCATTTTAATACGCAAGACTATGTCATACTTAAGATTTACATATGACAGATGTCTTTAGGCAGCTTGAAAAATCTGACACCAGTGGTGGCCACTTACACACACGAAAATCAAAACGACAACCGATGCGAAACAAGAAAATCAAGAGCTGGCCATAAGGATCGCACATACGTTAAAATCTAGACGAAATTGTTTCAGCTTTGCCTTCAGTCATACCAAGAAGAATTCGTAGGAGTGCTACAACGGTGTAGCGGCGTGGTGGTAGCGCGCTGCTCGCCTACGCAGAAGGCGGGCGTAGCAAGACTGCTACGGGCTCGGGGGCATGTCGTAGCCGCGGTGGGGGACGGCGGGAACGACGTCGCTATGATACAGGAGGCCGATGTCGGTGAGTGTCGTAGAGATGCTACGGCGTGTAGCGCCGTGCTCGTAGCACTGCTTGCTTACGTAGAAGGCCGGCGTAGCAAGACTGCTACGGGCTCGGGGGCATGTCGTAGCCGCGGTGGGGGACGGCGGAAACGACGTCGCTATGATACATGAGGCCGATGTCGCTGAGTGTCATAGAGGTGCTACGGCGTGTAGCGCCGTGTTCGTAGCACTGCTCGCTTACGTAGAAGGCCGGCGTAGCAAGACTGCTTCGGGCTCGGGGGCATGTCGTTGCCGCGGTGGGGGATGGGGAACGACGTCGCTATGATACAGGAGGCCGATGTCCGTGAGTGTCGTAGAGGTGCTACGGCGTGAAGCGCCGTGCTCGTAGCACTACTCGCTTACGTAGAAGGTCGGCGTAGCAAGACTGCTGCGAGCCCGGGGGCATGTCGTAGCCGCGGTTGGGGACGGGGGAACGACGTCGCTATGATACAGGAGGCCGATATTGGTGAGTGTTGTAGACGTGCATGAATGGGCGGCTCGTCCGGGGAAGTATTACTCTTACGGAAAATCGACGTTTGAGTAGAAGCTTTACCGCTTCTATGCTGTTCGGTGAATGATAGAGCCGGAGGCCCATCCATTCCCCATTTCCTCCCCTAACTTCTTGAAAGGCCGGCAACGCTCCTGTCACCCCTGGTGTTGCAATTATCCATGGGCAGTGGTGATCGCTTAGCATCAGGTGACTCGCTTCCACGTTCGCCGTCCTATATCATTAAAAAAAATTTTTTTTTGGTAACAGGTGTGGGCATCGAAGGTGCGGAAGGTCGAGCTGCATCGTTAGCTGGTGACGTCAGCATACGACAGTTCTCAGGCTTAGCAAGATTACTACTAGTGCATGGACGAAGAGCGGTTATGAGGTCCGCTGCGTTATGTCTGTTCATCGTGCATCGGGGTCTTATAGTGTCAACTATGCAGGTATGAACATTTTAAGATTTAGAGTTTTTTCTTTTTTAGGGTTCCGTACCTAAAGAAAAAGGACCCTTTTTAATATGGCTCCGCTGTTCGTCTGTCTGTCTGTCCGTCTGTCACCAGGCTGTATCTCATGAACCATGAGAGCTAGACAGTTGAAATTTTATTGACGAAGTATTTAAGGGGGCTCCCACACAACAAACGGGATCTTTTTTCCACGTTTTTGCTCAATATTGATAACCGCAACAGGTAGACGAGTACTTTTTGCGTTAGACTGTTTCACGCTTGTCTATTTTTTTTCAGGCTGTGTTCTCTGTGGTGTTCTACTTCTCATCCGTATCCTTATACCCCGGCTTCCTGATGGTGGGCTACGGAACCATCTATACGATGTTACCAGTATTCTCCTTGGTGAGTTGTTTTTCGTGTTGTATGAACCAAAATTGTCGACGCATAAATGGCCGTAAGCAGAATATTAGCTATTTTAAGCAAAAACTCCCCCCCCTCCCCACTCCCTCTGTCAGCAAAAGTAAGAAAAGCTTTCCATAAACATGGGTATAATTTACATACATACATATTATCACGTCTTCATCCCTTGCGGGGTAGACAGGGCCTAAAATCATAAGACCGAAAGGCCACGTTTAGCGTGTCAGTAGGCGTAAAGGTGGAAAACAGAATCAAATAGTTTAGAACTATTGTCATGATTCTATAGATTTTCGCCCATTCCCTTGACCGGCTTCTACGGTCTGCGCGGGAAGAGAAGCAGCTGGCATATTCTACGTGTTTTCTTTTCTCCTAGACCAGCATGGTATATAATTTACACAAACAATATTAGTTTATTTTAAGAAATGTTGCTGACGTAATCACCACGCATACCCCACATCACATCATCTGCGAGAAGACCACTGCTGGACACAGGGTTCCCAAGGATTTCCGCATCCAATCTGCGTCCAACGTTTACCTGCGACCTTGGTCAGGTCGTCCGACCACCTGGTGGGTGGGTGTTCGCCATTCCAGAACCTTACTGCTCCTTCAACCATTGGTTCTACGTGATAATAATGATCAGTTTAATTATATTTATTTCGTTCTTGTTTCTACAGGTGCTCGATAGGGATATACCCAGTACAACAGCTCTAAGGTATCCACAGCTGTACAAACAAATGACCAAAGGCAGGCAGCTGTCGTACAAAACGTTCTATATTTGGACAGGAATATCTATATACCAAGGTAATTTGTAATAAACACATTAATGTTGTGTAAGTACTTAGATTTATTTTAGAATGCCACTTTTTAGAAAAATTTCATGAATTTTTCTGTGTTAAAATTGAAAAAAAATTATTTTAACTACTCTTTATTTTTTTTTCTATTTTAGGCAATAGATATACACATTGAAAATTTAAAGTCTCGATTTATACTAATCTTCCTATGTCCATCCGTCTGACACAAGGCTGTATCTAGAACCGTAATAGGTAGACTTCAGAATGCGAATGTAAGATTGAATGAAGTCGAAACATGTCGTCCAGTAGCTGACATCATACGTGAATAGCCCGAATTTTATATAATATTGGTAACTTAAAAAAAAACGACATTTCCATAAAAACCGCCCGGGCGGCGGAACTCTTTTTTTTTTTTGAATTCCCAGCATTGTTCCCATAGGAAAAGTTTTTCATATTGATGGTCTGAGTCACCCCTTTAAGGGTCCGAAACGATCAAAATTTCACCATGAATATATAATACTTTTAAGGTTAAATAAAAAAAAAATGTGTTTAACTAAAAATCATAGTCATTAGGAACGAAATGGGAGTGGGAAAAAGCGCCAATTTCATAGGTAAACCCCTATTATTAATGGTAGTATCTCACGTTACTATCAATCATACATTTTTAAGTATCCAAAACATACTCTTTTTTTTTTCTTAGGTGCAGTAATAATGTACGGAGCTCTAGTTCTATTTGAAGACCAGCTCATCCACATAGTGGAGATAAGCTACACGGCCCTCATCCTTACTGAGCTCATCATGGTGGCGCTGACCGTGGTCACCTGGCACCGGCTGATGGCCGCCGCAGAGCTGGCCAGTCTGCTCATGTACACAGCTACTTTGTTGATCTTCACCTCCTATTTTGGTGAGTATCATTCTCTCAGGTGCAGTAATAATGTACGAGACTTTAGTTCTATTCGAAGACCAGCTCATATACATAGTCACAGTGGTGACACTCCCTGTACGTGAGAGTTCAGGCACCGGTGACCTTAAGCCGAGGTGTGTAAGCGCTAAGGTTGATACCACTTACTGTGTGTCTTCTACCATGTTTGCATTCCCCCTACACCATTCCACCATGGGACGACGCGGCGTACACAGGGATTCCATCCATATGTGCTTGATATTAGATTCACCTCCTCCTTCACTATGTGAACCTCTAAGGAATTGAACACACTAACCGCGTCGCTGCTTCCGGACATATACAATTTAAGTAGGATTTTTTTAAGAAAAGAGAAAATAGGAATTATTTACGTTTGTGTTTACCTCCCTAGACCTCATCATCCTTCCCAACAGTCAAGATAGGGGTCAAACGCAGCGTGGTGTAAAACCCCTATTTTTTTTAGCAGCTTCTTTAGGCCCTTTCTTATGTTCTTTTTTATTTAACAGACGCCGATTTCATCCGACACTGGGACTTCTGGTGGAAAGTAACCACCATCACACTTATATCCTGCCTCCCGCTGTACATAGTCAAACACATGCACAGGAAGTGGAGCGCTCGCCAGTACAAAAACATACGACAATAGTCTTTACCACCTTGTCTTTAGGTCCATATTCCAATGTGATTCACAATTTAATCTCTTTGTGTCTTATGCACACGCCTTAGCACTTTAAGAGTATTTCTGTTATGGTATTCTAAGATATAAGTATGTATTGATGACGTATGTATTGTTAAGTTTATGTTCGGTAATATGTCTCGACCGAATTCGAAAGTCCCATGAATACTCGCATTATGCGCCTGAATATGGTTTCTAATAGTAGGAGAGCTAGAACTAATTTTTGAGTAGGAATTTGAGGCAAGATGAAAACTTGTCACATGACACTCACTTGTCGCAAACCTGGCTGGTGAATAGCGGGGCTAAATCAACCCCTATCTTTTTTCATATTATTTTTTTATTTCCAGAAATATAGATATTTGAGGCAATATGAATTTTTTATATGTTGTAGTTTAATGTTTAAAGAATAAAAAAAAATATATATATAAGCAAGATGACTTATTCGGGGTTTTATACCTTCTATGTAACATTGCCAGACGTGTGCAAAAATATTTAGCAAAGTAATATAAAAAATGTATTTGCGGCAACTTGAAGTTTTAATAGGGTATTTATAATTTACTAAATGTAGCTTTGACTACCGCAAAGTAACACCTGAATCAATTCTTTTTCTTTAGCCATTTGTGTCCCACTGCTGGGCAAAGGCCTACCCTCGTTGTTTCCACAAATTCCTTTCTTTTGCTATACTTTTCTATTAACTACCTACTATGTATAACTATAAGTAAGATTCTCAAAAAGTACTTTCAGCCTGCCAGGCTGCCAAAAATTTTGATTTAGCCTCGCTATACACCAGCCAGGTCTGCAGTTCCGTATTAAGGTATAATAGAAGAGGTATCTGACAAGTTTTTAGCTTATCTTAAATACCTACCCAAAAATTGGTGTCAGCTCTCGGACTATAATCAATATTTAACATTGAACGCGCTGGGTCGGCGCATACAATTACAATGCAACAAAGGAAATTGTTTTTTCTATACAGTAGTTCAATTCTATAGGTATTTTGTAGGAATAAAAAACAAAACATTCTCAGCGGCGGTCGCCTATCATTCTAATATGAAATTTATCTGGTATGCATTAGGTCGAATTTACATTGTTGCATTGTAAATCCAATATGACCTATGTATATATACAGAAAATAAACATAGGCGGATAAGAATGTGTTCTTTTATCGGTTTATACATTAAAAAGACCTAAGCACCAGTCAAGCAGGTTCATGTAATACTCTTTTAAAATTAAGAAATAAAATATGGTGAAAAAATTTCACACGGGCGGGGTTTGACGCCATGATTTGAAGAGCGGTAGCTCAATTGGCCTAAATCACTGGTTAAACCCCGCCCGCGTGGAATTTTTTCACCATTTTTTATTTCTAAATTTAATAAGAGTATATCAAAATAGAATTGTGAATGCAAAATATAACATATTATGTAACTCTAACTTATAAAAATAGGTTCATAAAATCTTAAATTTATTTTTTCCTAAAACGCATACACATATTGCACTCCGCCTTGGTGCATTCTGGGTCATGTTTTCGAAAGTATTAGATGAAATTTAAAAGTAGGTATATATTTTGGATTGATGAAGTATGCTCTTTAATTCGTCCATTTAGTAATGGATTCTTTCCATATTTACAAAATGTAAAGGAATTGATCAGGGAAATACTTTTTCCGATTTTGTATGTGTGGTATTATATTGATATAAATACGAGTGATATATTGTATTAGTTGCTGTTGAGTTCAAGATCCCTGGACCACTCCATCTTCATAATAAGGGCTACCGTGTTTTTCGCTTACTAATTGGCGCCACTGTTGTGTAAGGTTCCGAAAACTTTTATTACACAGTTGAAGAAACAGTTGACGTGGAAAAGTTTACATTTAAATCGTATTTAATGCCTCATTAAGTCATTACTTTTAACGAACGATTCTTGTCTAAGTAACATTTAGTATATACCGGGTTTTGGGGGCGAATAATCGATATAGCTGGGTCTTATATATGGGAAAATACGTTTTTCCGCCTAAGGGTGCCTGTCCACTGGAGCGAAACGAGGTGGCTGAGCGGTGAGCGAGGTAAAAAGGCACCAATAGAAAAATTTCATAATTTTCGCTGGCTTTTGGTGGATTTTTCGCTCCGCTCCAGTGGACAGTCACCCTAAGGTTGCCGGTCCACCAAAGCGGAGCGAGGCTGCGGAGCGGAGAAGCGGAGAAATATTAACCAATAGGATTGCACGAAATCTCCGCTCCGCAACCCTATTGGTTAATATTCCTCCGCTCCGTGGCCTCGCTCCGCTTCGGTGGACCAGCACCCTAAATCTCGGTTTCCCTGGTATTAGGCCTGTTAAATATTATTTCGGATACCTCATGCTACACTAGCGCCACTAGCCGAAAATTCACACACGATAGCCCTCATTGTATACAGGGTTATATGTCAATAAATTAATCAATCAAGGGTTATTTACTAGATAGCTAATATCATAAACAACAAAGTTAGTTACTACGAGTTCTGATATAACCTAATAAATAAAAGTAAAAAATATTTTTCATATGTTTAATGAACTGTCGTGACTGTAAGTCAGTGTAAACGAAAGGTCGGAGCGACGCTCGCGTGTAGTCTTTCTTTGTGATGCGTGTAGAATTATTAACTCATCAAGCGCGAGAAACGCAGACACAATGGATTTTCTATTGTCATGCGGACCGATCGGCCCGCTTGGGGGTTGAGAGTACAACATTTAACCGGAAAAATAAATTATAAACAACGTCCCGTGTGTATTTTCTATTGTGGATGTGTATCTATATATGTATTTGTTATAAAATATAGTATCGTTGAGTTAGTATCCCATAACACAAGTCTCGAACTTACTTTGGGGCTAGCTCAATCTGTGTGATTTGTCCGTATATATTTATTTATTGTGTCCGTAAATGAGACACAATAGAAAACAATTGATATGTTCATATATGGCTCATGGGATAGGGAAGTTGTTATTTTCTTTTTTTGTATGAAAGTAAAATGTTGTAAATTATCAAAAGTCGTAGAACAAACGTTGTTTATGATGTTGGCAGTCTAGCCCTGCGAGTTTATAAGTGTTTTTCAAGTAACCCTGTATAACTTAGCTTTTCTTGCGCCAGTATTTCACTCCAGCGTTTTGCGGATAAAACCGGATCAACAGTAGTTTTTATATTTACTTAGACGAATCAATAAATAAGATTAAATCTTTTTTATTTAATTTTTTGTTCCTATTTATAGATCCGGGTGTTGTCTTTGCAATATGAAATTAAGATATTGTGATATTATAACTCCTTTGTGATTTTTGTTTACCTCTTAAATGCCTCCAGATTTTGTTTTAACGATATTTACGTCTAGTTTCATATGATGGAACTTATTTTTTTGGATGGTGATGGTGATGATGGAACTTTATTTAATTTTCTTTAACGTATTTTTGTATACAAGTTAATTGATATAGCTTTGCATAATTTATTTTTGAATTATATAAGTTTTTTAAATTATTTACATATCATACTTTTAAAGCATTAAAACTGCCCCCGTATCATGGCACGCGCCACATCGCTTATCGCCTATCTCCATCTTGTTTTCCGTAATATCAAAGAGCGAGATGTAGATAGCTTATCGCGCGATATAAACGGCGTCGCGGGCGCGATGGAATGGAGCCCGCGACTCCGTTTATATCGCGGGATAAATGATCCGCATCTCGCTCTTTGATATTAAGGAAAACAATATGGCGATAGTCGATAAGCGGCGTCGCGCGTTCCATACTACGGGGGGTACTATTTTTGAAAGTGTGACACTCGTCTCGTTTACTACCGGCGTCATTTCAAAAATAGCACTCCGGGGGCCGGAGGAAAATTAAATTGAAATGTATTAGTTATGTATGATCATAAGGGTATTGTAGTACTAACAGATCTCGGTCTAACTTTATTTTATCTTACTTCCTTATAGATTTCTTTTATTTTTATTGCTTTCTATGTCTATATAATTTAGAACTGAGCATCTATTCCATTGATAAGGACATTTTTCCAGTTACGTTTAAACATGGTACAAAATGTGTTGCATTGCATGTGATATGAATATTTATTTGAAAACCCGTATTTAATTTAGAGATGTATTATTGTTTAATTTTAAGAAATATCGTTTTGATTGTATGTCAAAATATATATTTTTACGTGTATTGCCAGATCACAATGTAAATAAATAATTTAAAGTTGAAAAGTGGTTTATTTCGTAGAAAAAAAACATTTAAGTATAGGTACTAATAAATAACAGCTATAAGTAATCCTAAAAAATCTAAAATTGTCATCTTAAACCGTATCAATAACTAGAAGCGACCTACAAAGTAAAACGACCTATGAAATTGTTATCTTCGCGAAGGTGGAGTCGTGAATGAGTTTAAGTCGAAATCAGTGCCTGTAGTTGACTTAGATTGCGTTTGGGTTTGTCCAGAATGTTTTGAGACTATACGTCGAGCCCATGCCAAGTCGCGTGTACTGGTCGATTGAAAACTCTTAGACTTCATACTCGCGGAACTACCGGAATGGTCTGTAGAGGAGTCGGACCAACTGGAGTCGCTGCCTTGTTCGTTCGAGCAGTATCGCATAGTCACGTCGGATCGTGTCGCTGTACTCGTCGAGTACATTGGGCGACGAAGTTTTTTCTTCTCCGTCCGCTGCGGACTATCCAATTTCAACTGTGATATCGGAGTTTCCAACTTCGGCGGACTCTTCGATCGCCCTGTGGACTGAACTGATCGCTTCGCCACGACAGATACACGAGACCCGTCGCTCTCTTGTCTCGATCTGTTGCTGGCTGGAGTCGACTGACTACCAACATCGCTGTCTTCATTCCCACTCATAATCACAGCCATCATCTTCTCCGTATTGTCATTCAGATCATATACCTTATGTGTTTTTATTGACCCTAAAGAACTACTCTTCGTTTTCGAAGAAGCTTTCCTCGAGCGATTTCTATCGGTGTAGTAAATAGTGTTTTGTTTTTCACTAAGCATTGCGGGTATGTTAGAGTCTACTTGCGTGTAAGTAAGATCATTAGTTTCCCAAGGCTGTTTCACACCTCCTTTACACATGCAGCCTCTCTTGGAAAACATAAAGAAGTACATAGTCTGGAAGCAGCAAATGGCAGTGGCTGCGGCGAATACTGCGAAAATATACAAGCTTGGAGTCCAGTCCATGTCTAACTGGATATATGAATTTGTTAGTTTTCGCCACGGTGTCCACTTTGAGGTGACGTCGTCCTCAAATAGGTTTCGCCGTGCGAGACCTTTTCCATAGCTCTGTACAGCAGCGGCTATCCTCAGCACCCCACCGTAAGCACAATACAAATTTTCATCAACTAAATGCGGCGCTACATCTCGTTTCATCCAGTGCCACATTTCGTTGTTGAAAGTAACAAAGTCCGCGTGCCGACATTTTTCTGGCGAATTTCCCAAGATGCAACGCGAAGCAGTCGTGTAATACTTCAATAGTATATTATCAGCATTAGGTGAAGATAAGCTGATAAACCCCCCCTTTTTGAAAGGCAGAGCGATTGCAGCTGGCTTCTTACTGTCATCCAGCTTCGGCGGTGGTAAGTGTATGCAAGATTTAGTATCGCGTTTCATGATCAAACTAACACACGAGTCGGAGAACTTCCCAGTACCTATGAAGATTTTAACAACTGACAAGTTAGAATGATTAGGTACTTTAGGCTCGGCCCAGCCCAGGCCCTGAGTGTTTAAATCAGTTTTCAGCTCTTCGAAATAGTCCTGGGCATATTTCGCGCTTCTACAAGGGATAAAACCAGCATAGTAAGCTAACCTTATCGTAGGGAGCAACCGAGTCTTCATAAATCCTCCAATTGTATCCCTAAGAGCCTCTTTAAGTATGTCGCCTGTGTGCTGGTCGAGATCTTTGTCAACTTCGTGCAATGCTTGGCGGAAAAAGCGAATGGTTTCTTTAACGTACTTCTTGTCTACTTTGTCAGTGGGAGCTAGAGCCGGCATCGCGTCTTCGAACATCTTCCTGGCCCTCAGCTTGGCGAGATCGTCAAGAGTCCAGCAATCAGACCTGAACCTTCTGTTGTAGAAGATAGTGGTGCCCACATTGGCGCTTCTCACGCATGTCGTTAGAATAAAAATAATGAGCACCTTTACACAATACATCAAGACTTATTAAAGCTAATGGTGACTGAGATTTTATTTGTTACTGTTTAATATTGAAATAAATTACATAGTAAAGCATTATTGAAAACTTGTTTACTAAAGTTGTGATAGATGTTATAATGACATCAGACATTATTTGATGACATCAATAAGGTCTATCAGTGGAGGTTTATATCTAGTCTACCCTCTCACCCTCAGCGCTTCCGCGACAAGACTTTTTGTTGAATGATGTGCCCTTGAACAGGTCTTGGCTGGAGGAGGAACTATTGCATATTATAAGAGAAATAACTGAGTTATGGGATTGTAATTTGGCTCGACTTGTACTGGGTTATTGCAAGAAGTCGTACAACTGCCATAATCATGAGAACTGACTAAAATTAGCAAGTGGTGGCTTGCCGTCCGCTATATAGATGGGCCCCTCATTTACCTAAGTCGCGTGGAGACGCGGTGCACAATTCACACTAAGGCAGAAGACACCATAAGCCGTGTGGTTTCCGGCAGAGTAGAATAGGACCACTCCAAGTCTTCCCGTGGATGTCGTAAAAGGCGACTTAGGAAATACAAGCTAAACAACGCTTATAACATCTATGAGACCTCTCCAACCCGTCTGGCCAGCGTGGAAAGTGTAGGCCAAAACCTCTGGCTGCTCTGGCCAAGTATGGAGTAGTACAGAGAGGGTCGTGCTCCTGTAGTGGAGACTAAAAAGACCTGATGATGATGATGATGATGAAATGCACACCTGATTTTGTCATCTGATAGGATCGATTCGAGCGTTATTTCATGTTGCCTTATAAAGTAGGTAGGTACGTACCTACGTTTTCCGATAGATCAGACGATCGGATCGTAGGCAGAATCGGTCTGTTGCGAATGTAGGTTAGTAGATGTACTGGAGTCACGTAGAGCCGTAGGTACTCTGAAGTGACAGTCACATAGTATATATAGATATATAGTCCTAGCATGTGACTATCAGATCAAAGATACCTACTTCAGAGCATCAATATCAGTAAAAGTCCCTTTGCAGGTTAGACTTTGTACGTTTAGTGTGTATCTACACTACAGGGCTTAAGCTGTTAAGGGTAGGTACCCAAGGGTAAAATGGGACACTATTACTAAGCCTCTTCTGGCCGTACGTCCGTCCATACGTTCGCCCGTCTGTCTACTGTCACGGGGTTGTATTCATAACATGTATGTAGAGACTTGAAATCACAGAATGTGTATTTACCTATATAGCCGCTATAATAAAATTAATGGGTGGCCGGTCACCTAGAAGAAACGTATTTTTGACCGTCTTCTGTAGTTAGTTAAATAACTATTTAAGTTTTGTACGGAACCCCAACCCTCGTGCGATTCTGACTCGCACATGGCCGGTTTATTATTTCTTAATTCACACTGTTGCCACCGGTTTATACCTACATATTTGTAAAACTGTGTTTTTGCTATGCCATTCCCATTCCTTTGTAAAATATCATAGGAAGGGGTACATAACTACGAATAAATAGACTAATTGTAGGTACTTTAGTAGACTTTATTACGACACGTTTAGTTTCTCGCTCAGGTTTCTCGTTCTTACGTTAATTTTCAAAGTATGAATTTAAGGCGCGTGCATGAACCACGTGAACATGACCCCTTCGAAGAATAAATGGCCCTTTCAAATCTGTGAACATGGGTGCTTTTTTTTTTTTGAGAGTATGACATTCGTTTTCGAGCGATTATTGTGTGGAAATATCGCTCGTTTACGAATGGCCTAATTCCAAAAATAGCACTCCATGGCTCCTTCAATTTGTCTACGGTTTTTAATATACTTTATGGTCAACGGCGCATTGATGGCGCCAAATAATCGATTGCAAATCGATTAACCAGACTATTGTTTTAATTAAACGACTAATCGTAGTTGCGTTGTTTACAATGAGGGCTATCGCGTGAAAAAACTTGTTAGTGCTAGTGTAGCGTGAGGTCTCCAAAATGACATTTAATAGAACTAATACCTTGGCAACCGAAATTACGATGGGAAAACGTGTTTAATGTATGAGACGAGACCTAGCTAACTGCATCAAAACATATTTTGACGAGCTAACGTCTTTTAGATCGATGAACGCCGACTGCACGCACGAAAAAGTATCACGTTCCGTGAGCAAGTGAGAGCGTGGAACAAGCGATAGAGAGACACGGTCGGTCGGCCTAAGCTTTCGACGTTTGTTGTGTGTGACGCATATATCTCTCTTCCACCGGTATTACGTAAAATTATCGTCTGTAAACCGACTTTACCATTATCAATATAGTATTTGCATAAACATACGATTGATTGAAATAATTACTTGCATGAAAGGAAAAAAATAAAAATAAGTAACTATTCATATTTTTGATAGGTACAATCGTAATCGTAACTATGTAGCGAATAGTTTGCTTTGCCGCCCCTAAAATCATTGTTTTCAAAATCAGTGACTATTCACATTTAGAGACGTTTATGTCATCAATCATCATACATGCATATTTTCACGTCTTTATCCCTTATGGGGTAGATAATGGTAATGCAAATCCAAGACACAATAGCCTCGTTTAGCGTGTTGGTGGGCGTAAAGGTGGAAAACGGATTCAAAATAGTGATGAGTTGCTAGCCGCATCGCATCACCTATTGCCATGATTCTTTTGATGTTCGCTCAATTCACTCGGCTTCGGCTTCTACGGTCTGCGTGGAAAGAGAGAGAAACAGCTGGTAGTTTACGTAACTACGTCATTTAATCTACGCAAAGAGATTTATTACACATCCAAATGAATTAAATAGGTGCATAAGTTAATAAATCATTTTGTGTACATATATTTATACCCTATAAAAACTATAACTTCATGATTTTTTAATCTACGTAAGATTATGAATACGTTCATCTTTTCAAATTATGGAATCGATACGTCAGTAGCTGCTCGTATACACGATTATCGAAACTCGAGTAACCGATGAATTTGACACTGACAGTTCATTGCGGTTTTGTTTTTTGAGGGATTTTTGCTCGAAAATAGAGCGAAATTGCATCGCAATTCGTCAAATTGTAAACAAAAGTGCACTCAAATTAAACCGTTATATTTGAAAAATCATGTATATTGTGAAGGCCTAATTATTATCTACTCAAAATGTCTGCAGTAAGTCCTACAACGAGTAATAAAACCAGTAGTGTAGCGTCTTATAAAAATATAATATATTATCTTTATAATACAGCGAAAACATATGCTGTATTTTTAAGTCTAACATATTTATCGCGAATGTTATCTTCACCGTTGCATTATCTATATCGGTATGTCTGTAACTGCGTGTTATCTACCTACCTACTTACTACAGATTATATATCCATATGATTTATGCACAAGTTCACAACAAATACCTACTTGTTTGTCTATAAACTCAAAGATATAGCTTGATATGAGGTTTTAAAATAATTTAATCGAGATACACATACATTTACTACAAAAAAGCTTTATGTGTGAACTGTAATGCGTAAGTAAGGATGCATTAAACCTCTTTCATGCAACCTCGTGTTAGAAAGAAACTCTTGCATGGATACTATTGTTCATAATAATAGTGGCAAAATTCTGTAAAAAAATCAAGTCTACCTATTACGGTTCAATAGATAACAGCCCAGACAGATGGACATTAAACGCATAGTAATAGGGTCCCGTTTTTACCCTTTGGTCATAGAGCCCAAAATTACTAAGTATCATATGCATTCATGAATTCATGTCACCAAGTAGGTAGGTATTGCAATTCTGCCATTACTGAAACTGGAGTAGGAATATTTATTCTGTTCCTATTTGTTTCATCTTGTTTATTGTGTAGTGGTATTATCAGTATGGATTTAATGCCATAATTTAAACTTAAATTATTGTAACCAGGATATAAGGTCATTTTTCCAAGTAAAAAAAGTCCAGAAAAAGGTTGTTCAAGAGGATGACGATATTATTCCTGAATCACCCGATGTACAAATCAAAGATAAGGTGAGTCAATTAATGAGTTATTGTTTTTTATACATTAGTATGTTACTGTCATTGTTGTGCATTTCTCACTGAATCATGAGCAGAGATTGGATTCCAGTGCATATTTTCCTAAAGTAGATTTTTGGCTCACATATTATGGCAGCTGCTTCTTTAAATATTTTTATCATAAATAAAACACCAGTATTTAGGTATAATTTGCCGTTTCATTTGTGCACTTACAAAATACTTATATTCCATTAGTTTTATTAGGCCCGATTGCACACTATTAGAACCTAAGTGTTTCAGTTTCGTCAAAAATCACTGATAGTAAAACCAGCGAAAACCATCCCCATTACTTTGGAGCAGGGCAATAAATGTATGGAATGAGTTGTACTCACTACTTACACTAATTTGGTGACCCTTCAAGCGCGAGAAACTCAAACACAATGGATTTTCTATTGTTATGCGTCCTCATTGGACGCTTCGCGGTTGAGAGGTCATTCATAAAACAGGATTTTTTTCAATAAAAAAGTCATCATCATCATTTTTTCAATAAAAAAGTGCTTTCCATAATTACCAACTTCTGAACTGTAGGTAAATATGCACTATAATATTTGGATATTGTATTGGAGAGATTGGTCTCTGATCATGACTCACTCAAAGACTTAATTATACTTGTTTAGATGTTATTATATCAATGAAACTGATACTTATTGAAACCCATACCTACAGACGGGAAGGTTATGTGCTGGGTGCTCCGATTTGTAATGTTGCATATACATTTCAATTTAAAAAGATATTATTTTTGCATTCACAATGCTATTTTAATATACTCTTATTAAATTGAGAAATAAAATATGGTGAAATTGTCATATTTGATTTCTCAACAAGTTTAATTCCGCTTCCAAAGCGGAGTGCAGTGGAAACAAAAGATCCATCACAAACATGAATTATATCTACTCTTATTATAAAATACTAGCTTTCGCCCGCGTCAATGTCGATCCCTCGGGAATAGTACTTTTTCCCAAGATAAAAGGTAGCCTATGTCCTTCTCCGTACTCCAGAGGACTTGTATGCAAAATTTCATGATGATCGGCTCAGAAGTTACGACGTGAAAGCGTAACAAACAAACAAACTCACTTTTACATTTATAATATTAGTAAGGATAAGGATGGTGAAAACATTTCATGCAGGCGGGTCTTGAACCATAGACCTTAGGTCTGTATGACATACATATACTAACAATATTTTATAAATAAGAGTAGATATAATTCTTGTTTGTGATGGATAGTTTGTTGTCAAACTTGGCCATAGGTAGATTTTTGATGCCAACAATTGTTGAGAAGTCAAATATGATATATATGTGTTCAAAAAACCAATATTAAATAATTGTTTTGAATTTGAACCATGTTTACTGATTATTCCAGAAGAAAAAGCCAAAAAAGAGACTAGTCATTTGTGATGATTCAGATGAAGAGATATTTTCAACTAAAAAGAATGCTAAAAAGCCTCATTTAACGCCTGAAAAGTCTAAGAAAAAGACCCCACCGAAACCTGCTCTCAAGGAAGTTAGATCAGTTGCTGATTTGTTCGGAAATGGGCCCATCAAACGAACAGAGCCACTAGTGAAGAAGCAAAAGAAAAATACTGAAGTTGGGATTCATTCTGATGATGATTTTGACCAAAGCCTCCTGGAACTTGATGTAATTGAAAGTTTAGAAACTAAAGAAAAACTTCCCAATGGCAAATCTGAAAATAGTTATGACAAAAATCATGTTGATAAAGAAAAATCTCCAGTCAAGAATAAAGGAACAAATAAAGAGTTGCAAAGTGATAGAAATAAATTAAGTGAAAAAATAAGTAATGTTAATTCAGAGTCCAATTCAAAAGAAAAGACATATAGTGAGAAGAAAGAAGTAAAAAAAGAGTCAAAATCTCCCACAAAAAATAAGTTGGATGAAAAGCCTAATAATAAAGAATCAAAGTCAAATGATAAGTCTTATATTGAATTGAAAAATGAGAAAAAAAGGAAATTTGCAAAGTTTATTGATGGTAATGACGAAAAAGATGATCATGATAAAATTAAGAAAGAAAAAGACAGTACTGAAGAATTTACAAACTCATCAGGATTTTTTGAAGAAGACGAGGAACAAGGCCATAGAAATAAAAAGAAGAAATTGGACAAGAGTCTCAATGAGTCTGGTATGTAGAAACGTATAGTTATTTAAATCTTATAATAACTAGTTCAAACTCTCAGTTTCCTGCAACAAGACACATGATTGTAGATTTCCCATACACTTATATTTCTTTTAAGTTCAATAGTCAAGAGTTGGAGAGCATACACATTTTTTTCTTCACTGATATTAACTAGTTGCTCTTGTTTTCAGCATTATCTGATGCTGAGAGGCATGAGAGAAGACGACAATCGGCAGCCCTGTACCAAAACTATCTCAACAGAACTGGACCTAAGAATCTGGGGGCTAAAGATATACCCGAGGTAAGATAAGATAAAAAATATTTGCATGAAATACATTACAGTATTTATCTATTCTAGTTTTAGTTGGTTAAATGTTATTTTTTTTCTTATGGTTAACCCCTTTGTATTGTTACATGTTTATTTTCTGATATTCGAAAATTTTTAAGCTTATTTTTTGAAACATGCGATCTGTCCCTGCTTCGCACATCATCATCATTATCATCATATAAGCTGCAAAAAGTCCACTGCTGGACATAGGCCTCCCCCAAGGATTTCCAATACAACCGGTTGGAAGCAGCCTGCATCCATATAGATAGATATAGCATATATTATATATATAGCATATCTTCATCAGGGAATTTCTCAAATCGCTCCAGTAGTTGTGGAACCTATTCAATGCAAACAAACAAACAATAAAGTATTTCCTCTTTATATTATTAAGGTATAGATGTGCTTGGGTAGAATTTCTGGTCAAATTATTTCCAAGTTCAAATGTACTTACACTCGATTTTACTTTATATTTATAATATTTTGATTATTTTGTTTTAGGGTCCAGCAAACTGCTTGAAAGACTGTGCATTCCTTTTGACTGGTGTACTTGACTCCTTTGAGCGGGAGGACATTGTAGCAGCCATCACCAAATATGGAGGGTGTGTGAAGAGCGGCATTAGCAAAAAAGTATGATACATTTACCATCCTTATAAAGTAGGAATAATTCTCTCTCCAAATTAACTGGAAAGAAAAGTGGCATTTTTATACAAAAGTGTGCAAGCACTTTTGTATATGGGAATGCCAAACTTATTTTTAGTTTTTTTTTATTTATTACGCTTTTTTTTTCTTTGGCAAGTCTTGATTTTCTTCAATCTGCTGTTTTCTGATAGTTATTTTTTTGTACAATTATATTGTGATAGTTATATAATCATACAACTTAATTTTCAGTATAACTGTGAAAACCTGTTTTAGCTGTATAACTGACTATAATTATTGTATAATTATCAATGTAAAAGCTGTTGGTTTTCCTAAATAAATAGTTATAAACCACTGTAATTTTACCACTGAATATTTTCAGATAACACACGTCCTTGCGGGCGAGGACGCCGGCCCCGCGAAGATGACCAAAGCGCAGGAACTGGGCATCAAAATCATCAACGAGAACCAGTTCCTGCAGATGATAGCCTACCCCTCGCCAGACAAAGGTAAATCCGACGGAAAGAAAGAGGACAAAGCTGCAAAAGAAAAAACGCCACACAAAAAACTAAATTGTGTCAAAAAAGAAATTGATGAAGGAAAATTAGGCGTCAACGATTATAAAAAACCTAAAAAAGACGATAAATCTAAAATTAAGGAAGAAGAAAAATTAAGTGTAGACTATAAAATACCTAAAAAAGAAAGTAATGATAAAGCAAAAATCAAGGAAGAAGAGTGTAAAGATGATGTTTCTAAATTAAAAGTTTCAAAATCATGTGAAGTGCCAAAGAGCGAGGTATCAAAGTTAAGAGAAGTGTCGAAATCAAGTGATGATGTAGGAAAGACTGCAACTGTGCTGAAAAGTTACATTATGCCATCACTGATGTGGGTCGACAAGTATAAGCCGCGGAACGTTAAGCAGATCATTGGACAGCACGGCGACGCTAGTAACGTTAAGAAGTTAGTATTATTGTAAAAACTATTATAATCGCAAACTGCAACTAACTGCAAAAAAATATATAACATTTGAAAAGTGGTATTGTGTAGAACAAAATGCTTTTTACTTCAACCGACTTAAAAAAAGGAGGTAAATTCAGTTGTATGTTTTTTTTTATGTTTGTTAGACTCCTTTATGTGCCACAGAACTCCGTCATTTATGAACCGATTTCAAAAATTCTTTTTTTGTTTGATATGGTATACTTTCAAGTTGGTCCTATTGAAAAAAAAAAAAACCTTAGTTTCTCAGGCAACTAGAACCACACTAGAACCTATGGGGTAGTTGTTGTAGCATTTTCTATCATTCTGTCCACCGCATTCTCCAACTAGTCCCATTTAAATTTTATCACAATCAGTACAGTAGTTTGATTGAAGTCTTTTTTATATGAAAGATTATTTATTAATTTTTTTTTTAATTAATATCGTGAAAGGGTTGAAGTCGAGGCTTAGCATGAATAGGCTAGTTTCCTGGGTCGTAATAATAACATAACAATTAGTCCGTCAGTTAGATAATCAAAAAAATATTGGACACATATTTTTTCTCTTATCAAATAAACAATAAATAATAAAGATAAAGCGCGTCAAAGTTCAGGAGTGGGGGCTCGTGACGTCAAAGTTTGCAAAAAATTGTAGCAAACTTTGACGTCACATGGAACTTCAAAGGGCTATATCTTTATCATTTTTTGTTTAATCGACAAAAGAAAAAATACGTATTCAATATTTTTTGAATATCTAACTGACGGACTAATTATATTTTTTTAGGAAACTAGCCTATCCTTTGTATAGATGTTTGAGTCCCATCTGTATTTTGGTTCTGTTTTCCATGTAATGCTCACCAACATGGTAAACGTGGCTTGTAGGTCTTAAAGACCTGCAGAAAAGACGTGATATATGTATAAATTGATAAATGTATGTATACATTTTGAGTTTTCCGAGGTGATGGGTCATATTAACTTAGATTGTACAACCAACATAGCATTGCACGCGCGACAACGCCATATTGTTTTCCTTAATATCAAATAAACGGACAAATCACACAGATTGAGCTAGCCCCAAAGTAAGTTCGAGACTTGTGTTATGGGATAATAACTCAATAATACTATATTTTATAACAAATACATATATAGATCCAAGACCCAGGCCAATCTGAAAAATATTATTTTCCATCCTGACCTGACCGGGGATCGAACCCGGGGCCCTAGTGTCGCAGGCTGGCGTGTTAACCACTGAGCCACGGAGCTCGCCGCAAAGAGCGAGATGTGGATAGTTTATCGCGCGGTATAAACTTCGTCGCGGGCGCCATGCTACAGGCTCAGGTTTCTTTGTCCAAGTGTGTTCCCCTACACTTTTGATTATAATAAAACACTTGTGTTACAGATTGACAAATTGGCTGACTAAGTGGTACGTGAACAGAAAGGCTAAGTTGCCCAAGCCCAGTCCGTGGGCAAAGAATGATGACGGAGGCTACTATAAGGCCGCATTGCTTTCAGGACCACCGGGAGTTGGTAAGGAAGCACAAAGATCTACACAGAATCTACAAATTATTTATCTGTCCTATTCACAATGGATAAAAAAAAAAAAATCTATACTTATACAAAAGGATATTGTTTCCAGGAAAAACTACAACTGTGGCCCTGGTATGCAAGGAGTTGGGCTTTGACATGGTGGAGTTCAATGCTTCCGACACCAGGAGCAAGACGCTCATCAAGGAGCAGATTGGAGAACTGCTCACTACTAACTCCCTTTCTGGATATGCCAAAGGTAATATGCTCATTCGTGGGTATCATCTTCATCATCAGGTCCTTTTTAGTCTCCACTACAGGAGCACAACCCTCTCTGTACTACTAGGGCCATATTTGGCCAGAGCAGCTAGAGGACTTGGCCTACACTCTCCATGCTGGCTAGACGGGTTGGAGAGGTCTCTTAGATGTTTATAAGCTTTGTTTAGCTTTTATTTCCTAATTCGCCTTCTACGACATCCACGGGAAGACTGGGAGTGGTCTTATTCTACTCTGCCGGAAACCACACGGCTAATATTCGTGGGCATTCATCATCATTTCGTGTAGGTGACATGGTCAATTGACCATGCAGACCCTGGAGTCAGTGCTTCGGAACCGCCTCTCGGCCTCTGACGTGGTTCCTTTAACGTCTAACAGATGGCAGCCGGGACCAACGGCTAAACGTGCCCTCCGAAGCACGGAATCATCTTCATTATCAGACAATCGGGTGATTCAAGCCTGCAATGTCCTAACCAAACTGGAAACAACTAAACAAATTATGCTTCCCGTGGGAATCGAACCCTCGATCCCCGGGTATACAGGCAAACTCCGTAACCACTGGACCACGGAGGCATTTACAGTCCTTATATTACAGTTCTGTTTGGTTGATCATAGTGTTTTTATCGCTGCCTGTCTCTGAATGTGGAGACTAGAAACGGCAAAGAGTGAAGAGAGACCTCATCATTACTAATGAGCATTTTCTTAAAAAAACGATAGCACTGAGGCCTTGGGTCTGGTAAGCTGTTATTGGGCAACAGTTTTTTTATGGTATTGGACGGCAAACAAGCGAGTCAACTGATGGTAAGTGATCACCGCTGCTCATAGACAACTGCAACACCACGGTGTGACAAGACCCTTGCCAGCCTTGAATGTGTCAGTTGCTGATGCTGGTCGTAAATTATCCAATTACAGCCGCTCATCAGACTACGATAATGGTAGATACGCGATTCGCGCTCGAAAGTAGCACCGGCAAAACAGCGCTTTAATCGAGCTTCGGAGCTGTTTAGTCCAGTTTCAATAAACCGCGCTAGCACGCACTGACTTACACGTCTCGTGATGACGAAGGTACAGTGAAAAGATGCAAAAACTACGCATCAAAAGCTGCGCCACGGAGCTAGCCATACTATAGCTAACTATACTTACGTTGTCTGTGTGATTCCTCGCGTGTAATCCTAGTTGTGTGATTGGAAATAGACCGACATTACCGAATTCAGTGACTTTAATTGGCTATCCAATTACTTTATCTCTACACTCATACCCCTAATTAGTATGGATTGTTTGCAGGTGAAACAGGAAAGCAAGCGGTCTCAAAGAAGCACGTGTTAGTAATGGACGAAGTCGACGGCATGGCTGGAAACGAGGACAGAGGTGAGAAACTCTTTACTCAGTCATAAATATAGTTTTCAGACTACCTCAATGGATATTGAGCAATTGTCACATTTATTCAGGTAGAGTATAACATAATAATAAAAACTGCCTCCGTGGTCCAGTGGTTAAGGCGTTTGCCTGTAGACCCGGGGGTCGTGGGTTCGATTCCCACGGGAAGCATACTCTGTTTAGTTGTTTCCAGTTTGATTAGGACATTGCAGGCTTGAATCACCTGATTGTCTGATAATTAAGATGATTCCGTGTTTCGGAAGGCACGTTAAGCCGTAGGTCCCGGCTGCCATGTGGTAGTCGTTAAAGGAACCAAGTCAAAGGCCGAGAGATGGTTCCGAAGAACTCTGACACCAGAGTGTGCATGGTCGATTGACTGTGACACCTACTCGAAATGATGTGGTAGAGTATGGTAGTGTGAAAAACTGGGGAGGGGCGGGATAGTAAAACGAAAGCATTATTTTTTACAGGAGGCCTCCAAGAACTGATTAACTTGATCAAAGCGGCTTCAGTGCCCATTATTTGTATGTGCAACGATAGGAACAGTCAGAAAATGCGCTCGCTCGTCAACTACTGCTACGACCTTAGATTCAGCAAGCCGAGAGTTGAGCAGATAAAGGTGGGCATATTGTCTCTCCCTCTTTTACGTTATATTTATTTATATTAGTTCACCAACAGTCGATATAATATTATACAATATATCATATAATTTCGTTCAGTTGGAAGGCGACCTTGTATAGGACCTGGAATAGGAAACCCATTTTTTTTTTCAAAATCCCTTTGTATACATACATTACCTCTAGATTATACTTCATTTTAGGTAGTCGTATAAACATCAGACGTACAGTGATTTATTGTAAGTGTGCAAGCCACGAATTTTTTCACAGTACAATACACATTATTTACAGTATAGTGGAATAATTCACGTGTAGAAATGTTTGTGTATTATGTAATGAACAATAACTATAGTAATTAGAATTACAGTATGATTTCACAATGCCTTACAAGCTATGTCAGTAACAAATGTAGAAATACGAGTCTTTATGAAAATGTTTACATAAAACTAAATATTTTTTTCAATCGTTTCCAGTCTGCAATGATGTCAATATGCTGCAAAGAGGGCATCAAAGTCCCACCCGATGTGTTAACTCAGCTGATAGTGGCCGCTAACCAGGACGTCCGACAGACAATCAATCTACTGTCCATGTGGGCCGCAGACCCTGAATTGCTTGACGGAGATAAACTACGACAAGATGCCAAGACTATCAAAAGGGATATGAAATTGGTGAGTAGTAATACTATAGATCGTAGCTGGTAACCAAGACATCCAACAGACACTCAATTTACTGGCCATGTGGGCCGCAGACCCTGAATTGCTTGACGGAGATAAACTACGACAAGATGCCAAGACTATCAGAAGGGATATGAAATTGGTGAGTAGTAATACTATAGATCGTAGCTGGTAACCAAGACATCCAACAGACACTCAATTTACTGGCCATGTGGGCCGCAGACCCTGAATTGCTTGACGGAGATAAACTACGACAAGATGCCAAGACTATCAGAAGGGATATGAAATTGGTGAGTAGTTATACTTTGGATCGTAGCTGGTAACCAAGACGTCCGACAAGCCACTCAATTTACTGTCCATGTGGGCGCAGACCCCGAATTGCTTAACAGAGATAAACTACGACAAGATGCCAAAACTATCAAAATGGATATGAAATTGGTGAGTAGTAATACTTAAAATTGTAGCTGGTAACCAAGACGTCCGACAGACACTCAATTTACTGTCCATGTGGGCCGCAGACCCTGAATTGATTGACGGAGATAAACTACGATAAGATGCCAAGACTATCAAAAGGGATATGAAATTGGTGAGTAGTAATACATTAGATCGTAGCTGGTAACCAAGACGTCCGACAGACACTCAATTTACTGTCCATGTGGGCCGCAGACCCCGAATTGCTTAACAGAGATAAACTACGACAAGATGCCAAAACTATCAAAATGGATATAAAATTGGTGAGTAGTAATACATTAGATCGTAGCTGGTAACCAAGACGTCCGACAGACACTGAATTTACTGGCCAAGTGGGCCTCAGACCCTGAATTGCTTGACGAAAAGAAACTACGACAAGATGCCTACACTAATAAAAGGATTGGTGAGTACACGTTGGATCGTAGCCGGGAGGAAAAGGGATATGAATGTAGTACTTTGAACCGTAGCTGGCAGCTAGGACGTCCGACAGACACTGTCCATGTGGGCTGCAGTCCTTGCTTGGTTACTTATAAAAAGCTTTAGTATCAGCCGGTAACATACGCTGTTTTGATGTATAAGCTATAATGTTGTAGTTTTATCAAAATCCGGGATTAGAAGGAGCAACAAACACACATCATTCATTCATTCGTTTATTCATTAATTCATTCAACAAACACACATCAAAAACTTTCATGTTTTTGATGTGTGTTTGCACCTGAATATCTGGTGTTGCAGTTGTTCATGGGCAGCGTTGATCGCTTACCATCAGGTGACTCGCTTGCTCGTTTGCCGCCCTACAACATAATAAAAAATGTTTATCATATTAGAGCCTACCATAGCGTGGCACAGGTTAAAACATACTTTTACCTTGCAGGGTCCATGGGAAGCAGTAAGGAAAGTATTCTCAGCGGAAGAGCACAAAACCATGTCTATACACGACAAGAGTGATCTGTTCTTCTACGACTATAGCTTAGCGCCGCTCTTCGTGCAAGAGAATTATTTGCAAGTCGTGCCGCATTGCCCTAAGTAAGTTAACTGGAATAATCAGTCTGAGGGCTTACCTTTTGTCGTCGTTAAGAACCAGTAAGGTAAGTATTCTCAGCAGTAGACCTCAAAACCATTTCAATCCATGATAAAAAGTGACCTGTTCTTTTATGAAACTACAGCCTTTCGTCACGCTGCTCTTCGTGCAATAGAATTATTTGCAAATCGCGCCGCATTGTCCTAAGTAAGTTAACTTGAATAATCAGTCTTAGGGGTGTAGGCCTATAATCCTAGTCACTCGGGTATTTACTATAACGGCTATTCACTTCACTACTTGTGGCCTTACATTCGAAGTATCAGAAGGTCTTGATAAATCAAAGATAAGTTCCAGGACGATGAGTATATTTCATTGTTCACAAACACACAGTCAATATACAGTTTACACACAGTTACGACCGTCACTATATATTAGGAGGAAACAGGTTGCTAGAGAGACGGGCGGGTAGTGACTGACGGCCAAGTGCCTGCCACCCTCCGCGGTACAAATCGCTGACATGACAATGTGTCCCTACAGGGGCTTACCTTCAACCGTCGTTAAGAACTAGTAAGGAAAGTATTCTCAGCAGTAGACCTCAAAACCATGTCAATCGGCGATAAAAGTGACCTGTTTTTCTATTAAAATACAGCCTTTCGTTTCGCTGCTCTTCGTGCAATAGAATTATTTGCAAGTCGCGCCGCATTGTCCTAAATAAGTTATCTGGGATAATCTGACTATTCACTATAGCTCGGTCAGTAAGGAAAGTATTCTCGTCAGCAGACCTCGAAACCGTCTCGGTCAGATTAAAGCGGTATTTTTATTATACAAAATGTTTGTCGTCATAAAAACTTAAATTTTGTATTAAAAAACTTCAATTGTAAGTTTTTATTTAATTCTTAATTAACTTATTTTAAGAATAAATAAGTTTAGATCTGGAAGTCTTATTAAAATCCTGGAATCGGAATCCCTAATTAAATGCAGAATTGTAAGAAAATAAGGTAAAAAAAAAAAAACAAAAATAAAATGGACTTCCTATACAAAATTGCCAAACAGCCGGGCGAATTTTTATGGGAAGTAATTTTTTTTTACCTTTTTACCCAGAGATAATGATTTATTAAACAATTTAGTCATTATACATAATAACAAGGATAACTAACGAAGAAGTTTTTAATAGAACAGGTCTATTTTAACTGCGATAGAAAATCGAAGAGGTAATATGATAGGACACTTGTTGCGACACGATCAGTTTATGAAAACTATTATAGAAGGCAAAATAGAGGGAAGGAGAGGGAGAGGAAAGCCCAGGCACAGTTATTTTAAACAGATAAAGGAAAAAGAGGAAAGGGTTTCATACCAGGATGTGAAAAGACTGGCAGAGAATAGACCAAGATGGAGGGAGCTGCACCGACAAGAGCGTTGCTCTTAAAATTTCACGATGACATAATAACAATTCATTATGTACCTAGCCATTTAATCACTATGACTGTAACACAAATATTTTATTCTTGTTTTAGACATGAAGTTCTAGACCGCGTTAGCCGAGCAGCGGATAGCATCAGTATGGGCGACTTGGTGGATGCCAGGATACGCGGCTCACAAGCGTGGTCACTCCTACCTCTTCAAGTACATACTTACATATCATCACGTCTTTTCCCTTGCGGGGTAGACAGAGCCCAGGTTTTCAAGACCTAAAAGCCACTTTAGAATGTTGGTGGGCGTTAGACGCAAAACGGAATCATAATAGTGATGGGTTGCTAGCATCGCATCGCCTACTAACATCATGCCTCTGACCTTTGCACATTCCCTCGATAAGCAGAAGCTTATACGATCTGCACGGGAAGTGAAGCAGTTGGTACATTCTACGTCTTTTCTCCCAAACCAGCATGGCGAGCTCCTTGGCGCAGTGGTTAACATGCCAGCCTGCGACACGAAGGTAGATTTGATCCCCGATAAGGTCAAGATGAGAAATTATCTTTTTCAGATTGGCTTGGATATTGGATGTTTATCTATATGTTTTTGTTATCTTAATATATATAAATCTCGTGTCACAATGTTTGTCCTCAATGGACTCCTAAACCACTTAACCGATTATAATAAAATTCGCACACCATGTGCAGTTCGATCCAACTTGAGAGATAGGATAGTTTTTAACTTATGGCGAAACGAAGTTCGCCGGGGCAGCTAGTAATATATAATGTCGTTGAGTTAGTATCCCATAACACAAGTCTCGAACTTACTTTGGTTGGGCTCTTTGTGATTTGTCCGTATATATTTATTAGCATGGAAGAGGAATGCTACATACACGTCATATTTGAGTTTCGTCTGATATTTATGCAAGGTCGCAGCATTAAAACACAAAGAAAGAGGGTAAACGATTCATGTATTATCATCGTCCATGTATATGTCAGTTCTGAGTTTGCCGATTGGATCAAGCTTTCTAATCTTATTTGATAAAATACATTGTATATTCCTTAGGCTATGTACGCGTCCGTGATCCCCGGACACGAGATGTCCGGCCACGTGGCAGGCCAAATAAACTTCCCGTCGTGGCTCGGCAAACATTCCCGCGGCAACAAAATGCATAGACTGTGCCAGGAGATCCACGCCCACACGAGGTTGAGGTACGTCGAAATTTATTATGCGTTTCAACTTTGAATAGGGACTTATAGAAAATCGACATTTGAGTAGAAGCATCACCGCTTCTATGCTTCGTTCGGTGGAGCCGAAGCCTGTGACTAGTTCTTTTTTATTTTTACATACCCTTAACCCACCAACACGCTCAACGTGACCTTTTGGTCTTATGACCTTAGGTTCTGTCTACCCCGTAAGGGAAATACTTTATAATATGTATGTTATCACGTCTTTTTCCCTTGCGGGGTAGACAGAGCCTATGTCTATAAGACCTTATGGCCACATTAAGCATGTTGGAGGGCGTGTAGATGGAAAACGGAGTCAAATAGTGATGGGTTGTTAGCCGCATCGCCTATTGACATGATTCCGCAGATTTCAGGCGAGGCCTCAAATGTTTGGTACCTTCGTCGGCAAAGGACTGATCAAGTGCGCGCAAGGGATAGCGCTTGGCGGTTTAGCCCGTGAATGATGAGATAGGAGATAGTCTCGAGTCGCTCAAAGAAAAAAACGTAAGCGCCAAATTCGTTATTTCTATTTTATATAAAATCAGACCGGTTAATTGTATTTTCATATTTACATTTCGATGAATTACTAATAACCTATCTTTTAGTCTAAAAAACATTATTTCATTCGTCGCATTTGAGCTACAATAACAAAAACTCTGCGAATGAAGACCATTTTTCAAAAAATATTTCTATCGAGAAAATTTTATCAAAACGTGTTTTCATCTTCAATTTTTGGAGATGAAATAGTCAAAAATCATATTACTTAGATTTGAAACTCCTAATTTAAGTATTTTGCGAGATAAATAAGGTTCAGAACAACCTTATTTACAGTGGTATCACCTTCAGAGCCCAATCTCTCGATAGGCTTTTACGATCTGCGCGGGAAGAGAAGCAGCACACATTCTACGTTTTTTCTTTTCTCCCAGACCAGCGTGGAAGAGCAGCATTTCAAAATCTCTAAATATATATAACTCGAAGGTGACTGACTGACATAGTGCTCTATCAACGCACAGCCCAAACTACTGGATGGATCGGACTGAAATTTGGCATGCAGGTAGATGTTATGACGTAGGCATCCGCTAAGAAAGGATCTTGATCAATTCTACCCCCAAGGGGATAAAATAGGGGATGAAAGTTTGTATGAAACTTTGTCAAATTTAAACCGATCGGGCTGAGACTTTGCATGCATAAAGCTACTATGACTACTTACTAACAACCTACGTTGTCCAGTGGTTAAGGTTAAGGCGTTTGCCTGTTGACCCGGGGGTCGTGGGTTCGATTCCCACCGGAAGCATACTTTGTTTAGTTGTTTCCAGTTTGGTTAGGACTGATTGTCTGATAATAAAGATGATTCCGTGCTTCGGAAGGCACGTTAAGCTGGTGGTCCCGGCTGCCATCTGGTAGTCGTTAAAGGAACCACGTCAGAGGCCGAGAGGCGGTTCCGAAGAACTCTGACACCAGGGTGTGCATGGTCGATTGACCGTGACACCTACTCGAAATGATGATGATGACTATGACTACTTCTAAACGCGAGCGAGCCGCGGGCAAAAGCTAGTTAATAATATACCGAGCATTTCGTTACATAAAATTGTATTCACAGCACGTCTGGTTCCAAATCATCAATTTTCCTGGACTACTGCACGCATCTCCGCGACGCGATCGTCACTCCCCTCATCAAGGACAGGGCGGATGGTGTGGACAGCGCGCTGGCAACCTTGGAGGCTTATCATCTGCTGAGAGACGACTTGGACTCGCTCACTGAGCTGTCACTGTGGCCGGGACAGAGGAACCCCATGGTGTTGATAGATTCTAAGGTCAGCTTAATCAATTTTCGATTATTACATTACAGAGAGTTCCGTACCCAAAGGGTAAAAACGGGACCCTATTCATATGAATTAGAAAATATGGCTCCGCTGTTCGCCTGTCTGTCCGTCTGTCTATAGTGTACTTAATTACTTACTATACGTATTAACACTGGCTCTTTATCACACCTAGTGCGGGACACGTCTTCACCCAGTGCCGATACCCGAAAGACTGACTACTGTCATATTGACATTTGTGTTCCCCACCAGTGTGCGTGAGACAGCGTATGTATCTATTTCATAGATACAAGCACTACACTGTCTGTCTGTCTATTACATTATAGAGAGTTCCGTACCCAAAGGGTAAAAACGGGACCCTATTCATATGAATATGAAAATATGGCTCCGCTGTTCACTTGTCTGTCTGTCTGTCTATTACATTACAGAGAGTTCCGTACCCAAAGGGTAAAAACGGGACCCTATTCATATGAATATGAAAATATGGCTCCGCTGTTCACTTGTCTGTCTGTCTGTCTATTACATTACAGAGAGTTCCGTACCCAAAGGGTAAAAACGGGACCCTATTCATATGAATATGAAAATATGGCTCCGCTGTTCACTTGTCTGTCTGTCTGTCTATTACATTACAGAGAGTTCCGTACCCAAAGGGTAAAAACGGGACCCTATTCATATGAATATGAAAATATGGCTCCGCTGTTCACTTGTCTGTCTGTCTGTCTATTACATTATAGAGAGTTCCGTACCCAAAGGGTAAAAACGGGACCCTATTCATATGAATATGAAAATATGGCTCCGCTGTTCGCCTGTCTGTCTGTCTGCCACCAGGCTGTATATCATGAACCGTTTTAGTATTCATATGGATCCGCTGTTCGCCTGTCTGTCTGTCCATCTGTTACCAGGCTGTACCCACGGAGTAAGGAGTTGCCTTAATACTTACTGCCTTAGAAACGTCTTGTCTCCGAAATGCGGGGAAGCGGGAGGCTTCACGCATGCGCAGAATCGCAGTGCGCGGCCTAAACCATCTAGTGACAAGTAGACGAACTAATTAAAAGATGCTGAATTGAGTATATTATTTCTACCAAAAAAGTTCGGCTATTCAGTGATAGATGGCGGGGCTACGTCATTATATCAGGCGTGGAAGTATTAAGGGAATTTAGAAAATATCTAATTAGAAAAATCTATTTCTTTTTCTGTAATACTGTATTTAAAGTTTCCGTAGATTATCTCATTCATGAACGTTAACTTGCTGATAACCACTCTATATCATGTCTATATATATAATAATTCTATTCACCACTAGATGGCGCTTTGTACAAATTTCTTTACGTGAAGCGTAATAATGATAACATCGAGAATATTATCGACATCATAATATTTATTAATTAAATAACGGCCTGTTTTCTTGCGAAGTATCTTTTTTACTATTTTAAATTTTGTGTATATAAGATATTTCATGATATAAGGTATTGGGGAAAAATTAGAAACGTATTTACAACCAAGCAGCGATCGTTCGACTTCAAAGTGAACGCTCGCAAACTGATGACATCGCCTCTGGCGTTGAGTAACTGGAATTAATGTGGTGACGTCACAGGGCTACAACGTAATTCCGGTTCTATATTGGTTAAGGCATCTCCTTCTTACTCCGTGGCTGTACCTCATGAACCGTGTTAGTTACAGTTGAAAAGGAGCGGCCTTAGACCAGTAGTGGATTTCAACGGCTGGAATGATGATTAAAATACAAGTTCCATGTAAATTAAGCTCAAATAATTTATGGGCTGGGTCCCATAGGTCAAAGAAATGCCTTAGTAGCAAATCTTAAGAAATTGACACGCGAGTTTTTTTTTTTCATACAATTTTTTTTTTAATAAAATCGTTAAATCGGCTGTTTTGATCGTCGAAGTCAGTGACCTAGTATCCATATAAATGTTCAGGTCCAGATATCTCAAAAAATAGCGTGGCGATTTTTTTTTATTTTGCTATAAAGCATTTTTCTAGCTTATGGGAGTCAGCCTTTAAAATATTTACGCATAATTTAAATTGGCCTTATATATTCAACTAGGTACGAAAAATCCTAAGTATTCTATGACTGATTTGCGAGCTATTTGATGTGGCTAAATATTCATATCAATTCCTCATGGCTGATGGACATTATTACCTCTACTCTTTTTTTTTAACAGCCTCCGTGGTCCAGTGGCTAAGACGTTTGCCTGTTGACCCGGGGGTCGTGGGTTCGATTCCCACCGGAAGCATACTTTGTTTAGTTGTTTCCAGTTTGGTTAGGACATTGCAGGCTTGAATCACCTGATTGTCTGATAATAAAGATGATTCCGTGCTTCGGAAGGCACGTTAAGCCGGTGGTCCCGGCTGCCATTACTGCTGGTAGTCGTTAAAGGAACCACGTCAGAGGCCGAGAGGCGGTTCCGAAGAACTCTGACACCAGGGTGTGCATGGTCGATTGACCGTGACACCTACTCGAAATGATGACCTCTACTCTAAGGTTTTAAATTTATGATTTAATAATCTCTTTCTTCAGGTGAAAGCTGCGATGACGCGCACATACAACAAGAAGGCGACAGCTCTACCATACGCGCCGGGTAACATCAAGCGTGTCAAAACCAAGGATGATGACGAATATGAAGATGATCAACCTGATGATGAACCCGAAGACAGCGATCCCGAGAATGACGCGCTTATAAAGGTAAACTTTATAAAGGGGTTTAAAAAATACTCCCATACAGATGACTGGCCAATTTAACACTTTGTATGGGAGTGTCGGAATAAAGGTTAATTTTATTACGGGCTCAAAAAACTTGACATTGCCATACAATTTGACCGGCCTGCTTAACTATTATGTATGAGTGTCGAAATCACAGTCTACTGTTACTTCTAGATGCATCTAGTATGAACCAAAATGTATCAATCCGGGATAAAGTTCGATAATTAACTTGTCTGGTTTCTTGTGAACATTGTGTGTGTATAAGGCCTAATGCAGGCAGACGACGGACAGTGGCGGACAAAAAGTTCGCGGCGTTCGCGGTGCGCTCTTATCGGGGGGCACGGCAGTGCCCGCGCCAAGTCGAGCGCGAAGCAAACACTGCCGTACCATCCTTTACTGGAACCATTTCGCCGCATTTTCAGGCCCCTATTTGAGAACCTTTGGATAAGACCAGAACGCAGAAATTTTAGCCATCTAGTAAGCTACAGTCACATACTTCAAATCCAAAATTTCAAGTCTGTAGGTCATTTAGTTCCGGAGTTAAGTGAAAGCAAAGTTACGCATTTACGACACTCACTCACTCACTCACCTACTCACTCATGATCATCAAAATAGAACTAGTACTTCCCATAAACTCAAAGAGCTGAAATTTGGTACAGAGTTAGGATTTAATGGCCACATAAAGGGAAAACTATAAAAAGTAGGATAATCGAAGATCTGGAGTAGTGGTGACCCTGATCAGAAAACACAAGAGCCCAACCAAACTATTAGAGATCGACATACCGCCTTTACAAAAAATATTCAAATTGGTGGGCCGCTTCATTTGATGTCAAAAATCGAAGGTCTGAAGTATCTGATGAAGAACCCTCAGCTGTATTAGAGATATGGTAATGCCCCTTTCTACTATTGGTCATTGCAGAAATCCAGCGTAGTAGGACACATATAATTTAATCTAGCACTCGACACCGGAATAGAGTCGTAGAGCAGGATTAGCTCCGATTACTGGTGACCGCCCGGCGGTCCCGGGTGACTTGCACCCAGGATAGGCAAGGGCCTATTCTGGGTGCAAGTCATCCAGCTTGGCAGCTTGGCAGCAGCAGCATGGCAACGTAGCTTTCGGCCCATAAGGCAATCGATGAGAGTTGCTGCTCTCCAAAGGGTTTTGCCATTGATTCTCAGATTGGCCCTTCAGGCTTGCATGTACGCATACGCGGCCTATCAGGCAATATGAGAGTTTGCTGTGTCTCCAAGCCTTGCGCACATAGGCAACGCCCAAAGCCGAGGTCCGTCTCTCCTGGGGGCCCTTTGGTGATGTTGTCTAAAAGGTTGAGGACATTTTGCCCGTGCCTCAAACGCCCGGTTAAGTAGCGATTGTTTCTAGTGGACTTTATAATGTGAAATCGGTCATCATCATTTCGAGTAGGTGACACGCGCGGTCAATCGACCATGCACACCCTGGTGTCAGAGTTCTTCGGAACCGCCTCTCGGCCTCTGACGTGGTTCCTTTAACTACTACCAGATGGCAGCCGGGACCACCGGCTTAACGTGCCTACCGAAGCACGGAACCATCTTTATTATCAGACAATCAGGTGATTCAAGCCTGCAATGTCCTATCCAAACTGGAAACAACTAAACAAAGTATGCTTCCGGTGGGAATCGAACCCACGACCCGCGGGTCATCAGGCAAACGCCTTAACCACTGGACCACGGAGGCTATTATGTGAAATCGGTGTAATTTGGTGTTATAAATGCCCATGTTTATGAACAATGTGTGGAATAACTGAAATAAACTGTCACAGTGCGGCTGTAATGAGATATACTTAGCGGGGTGGTGGACCACCTCGTCTTGTTGCGTCGTCTGTGATCAAGCTAGTGGATTCGTGGGAATTGTGAGCTAGGGGCTCCATAGAATCAATAAAATGAACTACACCACCGTTTCATTGATAATAAGACTTAAAAAAGCGCAGGAAAACTCATTTATGCTGGCTAAATACGTAACGCGTGAAAGCCATAAACAAAAGAAAAAAAAATGCTAAGATGTCACTTAGAAATAAGTTGACACCTTGTTGACACTCTATAAGCTTTGCGTCCGCCCTATCATGACCTACGCCGGCCTTTTCTTTTCCCATATCGCGCCCTCCCACATCCTACGACTGCAACGTTTGCAGAATCGTTTCGTCCGACGTGCCACGGGCAATTATCGGTACTTGTGCATGACAGACTTACACCGTGAGTTAGATCTCCCGTCCATCCGCGGCCATCTCAGAAACGCCTCTAAGCGTTTCTTTGAGAATGCCGCACGCTACCCCAACCCGTACTAACGGGCTTGGACCACTAGGTCCAAGCCGCTAACTACTCCCCCAACTTACACGATACGACCTTACGTCGTAGACGTCCTAGGAACGTACTTGACGATCCCGATGATCGTATTGACGTCGCACAAGCCCGCCCCGACCCCTATTCGGCTCCGAATAGCCAGAGGAATCCCACTATCCGACCCCCTCGCACTCGCCACCGGAACAGAGTGCGTAGAGTAGGATTAGCTCCGATTACTGGTGACCGCCCGGCGATCCCGGGTTACTTCTGGCAACGTAGCTTTCGGCCCATAAGGCCTATATAGGCTGAGGGTAGGTATTCTGCTCTCGCCGCCGGTGAAGTAGCGAAAGCTCACTTTGAGCCAGCTACATAGTCATTTAAAAAAAAGCGGCCGCGTTGCAGTCGTTTACGACATTCTTCTACTGCGCCTGAAAATGTTTGCTAGGGATTAGGAGGGATTATTTGCATTTCGTTGATTTCGCTTATTATTTCGTGAGGTTAATAAGCAGGTTGTTATTAAAACAATTCGAAGAGTTGAATAGGTTAGGTTAGGTTAGAGTTGAATAGGAACTTTATGATTAGTGACGGATTACTGATTATTACTTAATTATTAGATTTAAAAGAAGTTTTAATTGAATACTTTATTTAATTGTTAGTTATTTAGTACTCTATAATATAAATACATTAAAACTGTTGCTACTGTACAAGAATCAGAACCGGAGAAAAAGGCTCTATATTTTCAGGGCTTTATACTAGGGCCTCTGTTATTCCTCATTTACATCAATGACCTATCTTACTGTATCAATACATGTAAGGCTGTAGGTACTATTTGCCGATGATACTTCTATTGTCTTCAAAATTAATAGACAAACTGATTCTTTTGACGTGGTTAATAGTACTTTAGCTCAGGTGTTGGATTGGGTCACAGCGAACAATCTATTGTAAAACTCTAAGAAAACGAAATATATTAAATTTTGCTTACCAAATGTAAAAAAAACAAAAATCCTACACGAATAATAATGGATAATAAACCTCTAGATTTAACAGATAAAACAACATTTCTTGGAATAACTCTTGATGCCGGGCTTCAATGGGGTGCCCATGTTACTACGTTAGCGGGTAAACTTAGTTCTGCAGCTTATGCTGTTAGGAGAATTAGACAACTGACCGATGTTGATACTGCGCGTTTAGTATATTTCAGTTACTTTTATAGTGTTATGTCTTACGGAATTTTACTATGGAGTAACGCTGCAGAAGTAAACACCATATTTGTACTGCAGAAACGCGCTATCAGATCTATATATAACCTTGGTGCTAGAGAATATCTTAGAGAATTGTTTAAAGATATAAATATTTTAACATTACCTTCTCAGTATATATTGGCGAATATTATGTTCTTGCGCCATAATCTTGATTTATAGAAAAATAGTAATATTCATGATCGAAACACGAGAAATAAAAATAAATTAGCTTCACCAGTTTTGCGATTGCAGAAAACTATGGATTCATTTCTGGGTCTAGGAGTACGCTTCTATAGTAAAATTCCTGCAGAAATATTAGGTCTGCCAATACTTAAGTTTAAAGCGACTGTAAAAAACCAGTTAGTAAAAAGGGCTTATTACTGCATTGCTGATTATATAATTGATAAAAATGCTTGGCAATAATTAAAATTTATTTAATAATATAATACATGTAAACAATGTAATCGGAGCCCTTCAGGCACATAGGGACCAAGTCTGGATTGAGTTTCTTTCGGCGTATTCTTCTCACCAGTGGTCGTTCCGAAACACTAGTAGTATTTCGATTTCGCATAAAAAAATATAACAAATAAAATAATATGACGGTCAAAAAGATATACATGTATCCAATTTTGAATAAAAATCTTTGACTTTTAAAAAAAAACTACACATTTAGAGAAAAAACTTGACTTGACAGCCTCCGTGGTCCAGAGGTTAAGGCGTTTGCCTGTTGACCCGGGGGTCGTGGGTTCGATTCCCACCGGAAGCATACTTTGTTTAGGTATTTCCAGTCTGGTTAGGACATTGCAGGCTTGAATCACCTGACTGTCTGATAATAAAGATGATTCCGTGCTTCGGAAGGCACGTTAAGCCGGTTATTCCGGCTGCCATCTGGTAGTCGTTAAAGAAACCACGTCAGAGGCCAAGAAGTGGTTCCGAAGAACTCTGACACCAGGTTGTACATGGTCGATTGACCACCTACTCGAAATAATGATGATGATGAAGAAAAAACTGTGTCAAATAAGAAAATCTAATAAAATAAATCAATATTTCTACAAAAAGAAGTGAAATCCCACCAAAAACATTCTGTAAAAGACTAGCCAAGTCTCGATGGAGCTGCTTGTTTTTCTCTAAAAAGTAATGAAATCTAGACATAGTCGTGCCAAGCCTAAGGTTCCTTACTGCGATTTCTTTATTATTATAGTTAATGTTTTGTGACTTGGCCGTTGAAGGGTACACAAGAGTACAAACCAGGTGCTCCATGACACCATTGCACCAATCTGTCGCCAGAACCGCTACCCATTGACGATGGAAAATTGCCACTTGGACATTGATCGATGCTGAATGCATGTGTTGCACAATCAACAACAGCCTAAAATGAGACACTAGCGTCCAATTACCAATACCAGTATGGGCTATTATATCGCTTAACAAACATAGGTACCTAGTTACAACAGATATAACATTACGTGTAAACAAATTTGACTTGTACCTACTAACGTATAAAGAATGTTCAACGGCCAAGTTACACAACATTAACTATAATAATAATGAAATCGCAGTAAGGAACCTTAGGCTTGGCACGACTATGTCTAGATTTCATTACTTTTTAGAGAAAAACAAGCAGCTCCATCGAGACTTGGCTAGTCTTTTACAGAATGTTTTTGGTGGGATTACTATTACAATAAGGTTGCACTTTTTTTTCATATTTGTTTTACGGCATTTGGCTTTCTATGCCTTTTAGCCCTTCATATTTTTCTACGTTTTATCAACGAAATGGTGGTGTAATTCATTTCGTTGATTTCCCTCCAATCCAATGGTTTGATCATAGACGCAGTTGCAGTAAGGCGAGCGACCACCAACCCGCTATGTAAATCTCACTACAGCCGCACCATGACACTTAATTTTAGTTATTCCACACATAGTTCATAAACATGGGCATTTATAACACCAAATTACACCGATTTCACATTATAAAGTTTACGTAATTTGCGAAACAATCCAAAACAAAAACCGTGCAGTCCGCCGAAATTCCCGCCAAGAACGCCCGGTTGCACTTATCCGCCAAGCGACATGTAATATTGCGCGGACAAAGTACAACCTCATTGTAATTCATCTGCATTGGGCCTAAAGCGCCTATTATACTATCCGGAATTCAGTCAGTGATGAGAGTGACGCCGCTATACGTGAAACACGAATGGAAATATCTCCAATCTTATCGCACGTATTGCGGCGTCCCTCTCATTACTGACTGAATTCCGGATAGTATAATATCCCCTTTTTTTAGTGAACAATCTGCCTAAATCCATCTCCCCTTGTATGCGGCAATACCAGACACAATAGTTAAACAATGCATTTTTGCGCAAATCTGCGCCCCCTGCATACAAGCGATTAATGGATACTCTATTACTACTACTGCTATCTCATTACTACAGACAAGACGTGCACTACAGCTTTGCCATGCCAACATGTCTTCTGACGTCCGAGTCAGTGTTGCTTCCCCCAGACTACAAAGTGAGCATATTTGGCAACACTGAAATTTTCTGTGTTTTATACCATAAGCCTAATTTTGGTGAAAATCGCACTAACACATGAAATATAGTTTCCAAGATAAAGACAGACATGCAGACGCATATTTATTATGAATTTACTTAATTAAAGTTAAACCTGATGTCATTGATAATTCTCAACTTTTTTACAGAAGAAGAAAGGCAAGGAATCTGAAAAGCCCAGCAAGGAGAAAGCTGGTACTAGTAAGGAAAAACCCACTTCGAGTAAAGAAAAATCAAGTTCAAAAGATAAGGCAAGTTCCAGTAAAAAAGCCAGTTCAAGTAAAGCTAAAAAGTGATTTATTGATAAGTGTGCTGATTATTGTTACTTTTTACTAATAAAAAATGATAATTATTTCATGTTTTTTTTTTATGAATCCCTATTTTCATAACATTTTATAGCCATGTTAAATGAGGGTCCCCCAGTTCCAACCTTTGATAAATTAATAATAATACTACATAAACATTTTTTCGGTTTTGACTTTTTTTTGCAAATGTTTTATCTGAGAACATATCTTATGTCATAGTTCGTAAAATACGTTTGTATACTAACTCTAGCTCATCAACATCTTTATTCAAATTAAGCTCATCCTTACCAAACTAATATTATAAATGCGAAAGTGAGTTTGTTTGTTACGCTTTCACGCCGTAAGTACTGAACCGATCATCATGAAATTTTGCATACAAGTTCTCTGGAGTACGGAGAAGGACATAGGCTACCTTTAATCCCGGAAAAAAGTACTATTCCCGAGGGATCGACATTGACGCGGGCGGAGCCGCGGGCGAAAGCTAGTAAACGATAAATTAAACTCATAACAAACAAACGCCATTTACCGCCTCAAGTTCTCAATGTGACAGTATACATTTTTTGTCAAGTACTTGAGCGGCGGTGGCGTGGCGACACGTAGGTGTTTTCATTGTAATTGCTTAAAAAAATTGTATTAGATATTAAACTAATAGTTTGTTCATTTCAGAGTAAAATTAACCGAATCTGTCAAGGTATGCGCAATGAATTCTAAAACTAACAGTTGGCAGTCGCCAATCTTGTCTGACAAGTAACGCTGCGCGCTCACTCACTTTATTTTTAAAATCTAGCATCTTTAATCGTTGGCACCTCCTATTTGCGGCCAGTTTTTCAAAGGCAGCCTTATAACATCACACCCAGAACAAAATAAGCTTCAATTTGATATAAAAAAGATCGATATACGTCATGAACGAATAATTATAACAAAATGATACCTGTTTACTCCTGGCTGCGAAGAGGTTGCGGCCGAACGGACAACAGCACCCATAGTTTTTCAAAGTCTTTACGTATACTGCCTGTCTAATGGATAATATTTTATTGAACAAATAATTGAATGAAACTATGTCAGTAATAAATTTTTATTATTTTAATTAAAACTTGCGGGCACTTTTTGGATTTGTTTGAACACACCTTGTTGAAAGTGTTAGTGTAGAAAATACATTATATTCGCAATATATCATGTAAAGGTGTCCCAATAAGAGTGCGCTATTAAAATTTGTATTGTATTCTTTTGGGTTGTGGCAACTGAAATTTAATAGCTGTCACCTATTATTGTTCCGATTTATACAAATGGAGCATAACACAAAAGAAGAATGTGTAATCATTGTGAAAACTTATTACAAAAATAGAGAAAGTTACGCTGAGTCCGCTCGCAAACTATGCGGAAATTTTGGTTAATATAATAAGGAGTTCTGGCCTCAACTGAATGATATGGATCTGGACAGCATGAGATAACAGCAGAATGGCATCACCTGCCACACCGCCCATTAAACAATCCAATTCAATCAAGTCAAGACCAAATTATCACAAAATTTAGAATTCAGATATCAACTGGCCACCAAGATCTATGTAACACCGTGCGATTTCTTTGGGGCACTTACTGTTTTGATTTGTTTGAAAAAAATGAATTGTGAAAAATATAATTGAGTATTCCATTTTGACCCCGCTCCTGCTAGAGGTGCCAGGGTACTGGTTACACACGGGCGCAACAAGGGCTAGAGCCACCTCTGTTTACATGTCTCAGTGTGGTGGTTATAATATGGTAACTGACAAGATAAATTATATTCTCTAAATATTTATTTTCACAGTACATACCTATATGGCAAAATGCATATTATTATAATCAATACTTTATCTAGAAAATCGCCATAACCTTGATCCAAATATCCCAACTGACTATATACACTTCAAAATACAGAGGTAAATAACAACAAACGCAAATTTGAACCTATACATTTATTACATAATTTCACCTACATGAACTATTCACAAAAGAGATTTACACATTAATCTTTCCTTATGAGCTTGACTCGTGGGTCATCTGGCCTCATTACAACGTAGGTTTGCTTGTATCTTCTGTTATCTCCATCTTCTTTATCGTATTTATGTAAGGCGTAGAATCCCAGGGCAACGCCAACTAAAGCTATTCCCGTCGAACCTATGACTTCAGGAATTTCGTTCCAACCCTGTTGGAGTAGCTGGCCAAGGGTACGTCTTGATGCATTGGCGGCAGCCATTTCGTTAGAATCCTAATTCCCAGCCCAAGATTATGCTATCGGCGCAGCAGAATTGTAAAAATTATTTCTTTTTACTTTTACGAACAACTTGTGCTGCAAAATATTTTGCGTTGACAGCTGAAAGCTGACATTGACATTGTTTTTTTTTTATAGCAATGAAGTAGAAATGGTCATACTATTTCTCTGCCCGGTTTTAACCAAATTAAAAAAAAGAGGTCCGTGTGATATACGGAGAGACGTTGTGGAAAATCCTGTTTTTTATTAGATACCTACAAACTACCTACAAAAGTTACAGAGCCTGAAAGTAGAACACCAGCCAAATCACTTTACGAACGAATGTGTTGAAAAATAAAGGTAAGTAGGTTCCTATTATATGTATAATCATTCATCATCATCATACATAGTTAAAGCCGTGCAAAACCCCCGGTTGGATAGGACCCTCAGAACTGGACCATTCCCAAAGTTTTTTTGAAGGTAGGCACCAAACTATACTTTTATATAGGATGTGTTTTGTGTGTGTTTAACATATGTTTTCAAAAAATACCCAAGTACGAACAGTTAATAATTTTAATTAACATTTATATAGTTAAATAAAATCTGACAATAAGTAAAGATAACGGAAATCGCTGCACTAACAGTTGTATTGAGTCACAGATGGGTTTTTGAACCTGCACGCTCGAGGATCGCCATTACGTACTATAGTATACATACTTTTATACTCAGCGTTTTCGCCGTCTTCGCGTCGCAATCTATCCAATGCTATAAAACCCAAAGTTATTCCAACAAGCGCTGCACCGGTAGCACCCATAACTTCAGGAATTTCCCAACAACCTCTTTGGAACAGGCCGAATAACGTCTTCGGAAACTTAGGCACATGGCCGATTTCTTGTGGTTCAGGCACCATTATTCGTTTCAATTTATTTCTTTCTTTCAGGAAAAAATTGAGTATCTATAGAAGATATCAAGAGCCAAATTTTACTAGATGAAAATCGAAACAAAAACCTGATGTGATGGAAGCCAGTTGACTGACACTGCTGATTATCACATATGAAGCTAGAACACCAAGGCGGATGGTAATGCCGTAAGAAAAAATAAATACCGGCTGGAGATATTTGACAAGTAGCAGTTGACCAGATTTTATTCCTTTTTAAAACCAATTTTCTTATGATTTTTTTGGAAAAATCCCTAAACTATTTGGTTGCTGCGACCCTCAATGACATCATCCCCAATAACGAAGTCCGACAAGCAGGTATAGCGTGCAGCCGCACATGCATCAGAGAAATTTTGAAACGCGTAGGTTGCTCGGCGCCTCACGCGTTGTGGCCGCACTGGGGTACTGTATTTTTGAAAGTATGACCACTCGTCTTTGAGCGGTTTTTGTATGGAAAAATTGCTATTTTTAAACGGCGTTTCAAAAATAGCACTCCTGTTGTCCTACAAAGACGCACTGTCTTTGTAGGACAACAGGAGTGCTTAGAGTAGGAAGTGTTAGACTAGGGAGTGCTAGACTAGGAAGTGCAACTAGTACTTTTGTAATAACAAACTATCGTGTTCTTAAACTTAAACAATTGTGCTCTACGAATCTTCGTCTACCGCGGTTCTTAACCAAGGTATCGTAAACAGGTTTTTTTTTCTTTAAGACATTCAGCTTGAGCTTGGGAAGGTACATGAAAGCACAGTTTTTCTGGTCTCATTATAACCATATTTCGGCAGTTTTGGAAGTAACATGCAATAATAGTATCAAGTCTATTTTCTGCTCCACAATGTCATTACATTACTGTGAACTTTGTAAGTCCAGCCGGCCTTTTTGCTAACTCAGTGTACAACGTTTTGATAGTCATTTCAAAGTACATTCAATTCAATTCAAATATAATTTATTCATCATAAGATACTTTACATTACATACCATTTGGTGAACGTTAACATTTATTTTACAACAAAGAATTGTTGACGTTAATTTACTTAAAGCTAAGTTTAGAGCCGCTTGCAAAGCGAAGTGCAGAAGAAGCGGCAACAAACTGCACAGCGCATTTTCTCCAGACGTCAACTTACAATTTATAGTATATTACTTAAAACTACATATATTTATATGTGGACTGAGATTACATTGTCATTTCATTACGTTTTATACCTCTTTAATAAAAATAGTCAATCATAGGAAATCCGCAATCTATTTTGATCTGACTATCAAAACGTTGATCACTAAGTTAGCAAATAGGCCGGCAGGCCTATCTCACTCCCCGTGCAGTATCAAAAACACATCTACGCGTGGTGACCATGTCGAAGCGGTAAAACCGGGCAAATTCGCTGCGGCAGACTTTTAAATGGGAGCTTGATCCTTTGTAGGTACCCTACAAACTTACAAAGGCAATGACATTAACATTGTCATGTGATGAAGCATGGGAATATTGCTTATAAATCCTACATTTGGCCTTTTTTTCAACAATTCATAAAAAATGAATTTTGGATAAAAAGAATTGAAAAAATTCTGGAAGTATTTACATTTAAGGTATTTTCGATTGCGTAAATAAAAACCATCACTTCCGTTCTGTAGTATGTTGTCAACCCGAAAATGGTAAGCACTGGGACAGGCTAAAAATATCTCCTTTCTATATTTTGAATTCGTAGATTTTGAATTAACGTTATATAATCAACTAAACTTATTTTCAACAACGGCTGTTGATTAAATACTAGTTTAACATATTTAAATCTAATTTGAGAAATTTAAAAAAATGTATCTATTTTTATGAATTTACAATACAACTTCAAAAACGTGGGACAGAGTGAGGGGGGCACTTTTTAGTGAAAATGCCCATAAATAACAAAGAATTTATTTAACCTACATGTAAATTATTTGATAATTAACTTTTGTGTAAAAGCAAAACGCAATGGCCATGATAATGATCTTTGACACTTGTGACATTGAAACGTCACTTCGAGGTCACTGAAGTCAACTTATGTTGTGTGAAGTTTACAGCAAATTGCTATTTCAGCTGATTACCGATAGCCGATAGCTAATCAATCATTGTTTAAAATTCATTCCATTGAGGAAATCTACTCGCGGCGGCATTGCGCTACTGCTTTCATTGTAAGCGGACGTACGTACAATAAATAAATATGTCGCGTTTCCAATCGGTCGAGCAGGGGCCGCCTATCGAAGTTTTTCAGCTTATGAAGCTGTTTGCTGAGGACACGTTTCAGAATAAAGTTAATTTGAGTGTTGGCGGTGAGTTAGATATCCTTTTAATTTCCAATGACATTGTATCCAAAGATATTTTACGTTATATAGTATACATAACCTATTGTACTATTATGTAACTTGTTTATTTATATTTAACTTTGTTGTTGGAAGTCTACTCAATTTAAAAATAGATTTTCTATTTCAATATGTATTATAAATAAGGAGGTGCGCTGTTTTTGTCATACAGCATGTAGTAATGAATGTAGGCTACTGTTTTTATTAAACAGTGACCCCCAGTAATTTGAAAATTCATCTTGCAGGGTAGTGTGGGACAATCGAGTTATGGAGTACTGTCCTATCGCCCAGTTTCTTTTTAAAAGTACCATTTAAATCAACAACTTTTAGTTTGTCAAAACGTTATATCTCTATCTGAACTAAAGTGGATACTATCTTTATATTGGTATACAGAATTTACATAAGTCATATTCAATTGCCAAATGACTGATTCATTAAAATTCAAGCAGACAAAAATATCACTTTCTTGCATTACTAATACCTCATTTATTCATAACAATTTTATTATTTTTTATTTATGGCTTTCATGCTTTATGTGCGTATTTAGCCAGTGTCAAGTATAAATGAGTTTTCCCGCGCTTTTTCTAAGTCTTGTTATCAATGAAACAATGGTGTAGTTCATTTCATTGATTCTATGGAGCCCTTGGCGACAATTCCCATGAATCCACGACGACCCAACGAGGCGAGGCGGTCCACCAGCTCGCTAAGTAAATCTCACTACAGCCACACTATGACAGTTTATTTCAGTTATTCCACACATTGTTCATAAACATGGGCATTTATAACACCAAATTACACTGATTTTACATTCTAGAAACAATATACAAAACAATCCAAAACACAAGCCGTGCTCTACGCCGAAATTCCGGCCAAGAACTCCCATTCATAACAATATTAATATGTCATTACATTTTTTAAAATAAATTGATTACCAGTAGCAGAGGAAGTATACTATAAGATTCAATCAAATTATCAGTGTTTTATGCTTGGCTGAAGATTTTACTACATATCTTTCTTTATATGATACAAGATTAATAAACATGTTAAATTATCAAACATACATATTGATAATGTAGATGATTAAGGGATAAAGGAGGAGATTTTAAATAATGTTTGTTAAAAAGGGATAAAAATTTAATTTAATTAAATATACTTAGTGGTAAATTATGTTAATATATTTACAGTTAATTTAGATGTAGGACTCACTTTTTAGCAACATATCATCATCATCATCATCAGGTCCCTTCCAGTCTCCACCACAAGAGCACGACCCTCTCTGTACTACTAGAGTCATACTTGGCCAGAGCAGTCAGAGGGATTGGCCTTCACTCTCCACAACATAGCAACATATTTATTAAAAATATTTTATACTTACTAGAATATAGGTGTAACAATAAAAAATTAATGATAAAAAGCACAGTAGTTATAGATTTTGTCCTACAGTTCATTAGCACATTTCGAAAGCTGTTATAAAATTTCAGAGATTTATTACACTAAATAAATAGTTACAAATCAAAAATTGGATTTTTACCCATTTGTGTAAATAGTGTATGTCTTACAAAAATCAAACTCTTAGAATTTTGATAAATGAGATCAAAATTCTCAATGGATTGCTACCAGTACCTTACATATAAATGCAAAAGTGAGATTGTTTGTTATGCTATAACACCTATATTTTGCACAATCATTGCCCGGGGTATGGATATAGGTTATGTTTCATCCCAGTAAAACCTACTGATCACTATAAATGCGAGAGGAACAATTGGTAGCTTTCTTTTTGTTTAATAGCCTGTTTGCATGTCCCACTGCTGGGCAAAGGCCTCCCCTTATTATTTCCAGTCATCCCTATCGCGGGCAATAATTTGCCAGCCACTTATATTTATGCATCCAAGTCATCGCGCCGTCTTCTAGTTCTGCCACGTTTTCGGCGGCCATCCGGTTTCCACATGGTGGCCACCTTGGCCCACCTTTCCTCTTGCATGCGGCAGACGTGTCCCGCCCAGTTTCACTTAAGCTGTGCTGATTTCAGACCTATTCCATTATTTGAGTTTTGGAGCGCATAGTGGTGTTTATACCACGGGTAGTATTAAAAAAAAAAATTATCTTCTAGGGGGTATTATACCATCCTGAATTCAGTAACTGATGAGAGGGACGCCGATATACGTTAGACACGATACGAGATATCACCAATCGCATCGCACGTATAGAGGCGTCCCTCTCGTCATTACTGAATTTAGGATAGATTAATAGGCGCATAAGAATGATTCGTCAAATAAATAAATAAATATATACGGACAAATCGCACAGATTGAGCTAGCCCCAAAGTAAGTTCGAGACTTGTATTATGGGATACTAACTCAACGATACTATATTTTATAACAAATACATATATAGATACACATCCAAGACCCAGGCCAATCTGAAAAAGATCATTTTCCATCTTGACCTGGCCGGGGATCGAACCCGGTCACTCCGTGTCGCAGGCAGGCGTGTTGACCGCTGCGCCACGGAGCTAATCATCAAATAGTATTGAAAACAATTTTCTTAACAACTTTATCATTCCACAGCATACAGAGATGAGACTGGCAAACCGTGGGTGTTGCCCGTCGTGCGGAAGATGGAGAAACAAATGGCAGAGGACAACACTCTGCTCCACGAGTACCTGCCTGTACTTGGTGAGTAGTCAGGATTATTGGATGTTTATTTTTATGGTTCCGTATCTCAAAAGGAAAAAACACGGAACACTTGGTTGTCCATCTGTCTGTCTGTACGTCCGACTGTCACCAGTCTTTATTTCAATAACCGTGATAGTTAGTCAGTTTAAATTTTCACTGATGATGTGTTTCTGTTGCTGCTATAACAACAAATACTAAAAATACAGAATTAATATTTAAGGCAGTCCCATACAACAAATGTTTTTGCTCGTTATTGATAATGGCAACAGGTAGACGGTTGAAATATTCACAGAATATTTAGTTATACATTCAGTTTAGGTTATATATTCAAATCAAATTAAAAATAAATAATTAAATTAAAATAAAATAAAACAAATATTTTAGGGGGCACCCATAAGAAAAGTCATTTTTTTGCCGTTTTTATAAACTATGGTACGAAACCCTTCGTGCGCGAGTCTGACTCGCGCTTGGCAGGTTTTAATACATGATAGATATCTTGAAAGAATTAACAGACAGACATAACAGCTGTGTTGTTGTTGCACGCTCGATCGCTAACATAACGTGTTCCACAAAAATATGTAAATTGAAATTGTATATATAACATGACAGTAGAAAAAAAAAGAAAAGATAAAGATATTAAATATCATACAAAGCCCTTCAGGCAAGTAGGCGACCAATACTGTTGAAAAGAGTTTCTTTCGGCGTCTTCTTCTCTGCAGTGGTCGGTTCCGAAACGCTAAAAGTACAAATAAACCAGATGAGTAAAAAAGATATTCCTGATTCAGCAAAAAATATCAGTTCCTCGCCAAAACTATCACCAATATCAAAAACTAATAAAAAATCGAATATATTGATAAAGTCGAGTAGTATTGACGTACATACAATAAATAATAGTTGTAAATCGACACAGAAAGAATCACACAATGAAGAAAGGACTATTCAAACGACAGAAATTAAACAAAAAGTTAATAATAGGAAAATTTGCTTAATAAGCAGCAATAACAAAAATAATATTCTACGTATTGCCGAGAATAAAGTTGAAAACACAGAAATATGTCATTATATATATCCTAGAAATAATATAGCACAATTTTTAGATAAATTAGAACCTAAGTTAAAAATGTTTAATTTAAATGATTTTTGTATATTATTTATTGGAGATGATGATTTCTACCACACGAATAATTATTTTGACATTGTTAAATCTATAAGAAACAAATTATTGACATTACAACACACAAATGTAATTATATGCTTACCCACCTTCAAATGTTATTTGTATGCAAACATATTCAACAAAAGAATCGAAACTTTTAATAACTTGCTATATTCTGATAATTTGGTTCATAAATATGCTTATATTTTAGATTGTAACAAGAACTTAGATTACTCTTATAAGATGTTTAATACTAAAACAGGATTCGTTAATAATGTTGGATACAAAACTATATTTTCAGACATAAATAACCTAATAATTGAACTTTCGGAATATATCCAATCAAGGATTTTCAATCAATCAGATGATCCCCAATTGATCAGTCCGTCAAAACAACAACCAACTTTTTTTCGTGCCTAATAAGCGACCCAATTGCATAAAACTCTTTCACCAAAATATTGAAGGTTTTAACTCAAAACATGATGTGTTAGAAGTAACAATGGCAGATTTATTCAAACTGGGAGAAAAACCAGAGATTTTATGCTTATCCGAAACATTCATTAAAAAAGGTAGTGAATGCTGTCTGCATATTTCTGGTTACAAATTAGCAGCTACTTATTGTAGAAAGATAATAAAAAAGCACGGTAGAGGTGGTGTCTGCATATTCTTAAATAAAGGACTTAAGTTTGAGGAATTATCGGATCTAAAAAATTACACTCAGGACAAGGTATTTGAATGCTGTGGTATACGACTGCTTGACTTAAACATAATTGTTATTTGTATATATAGAACTCCTGATTCAAATGGCCAGTTGTTTTTATCAATTTTAAATGACTTATTGCACAAATTCACAAAAAAATCAAAGTCACGCATAATACTAGCAGGGGATATAAATATTAATACTCTTAAACGTTCGCTTGAACAAAGAATTCTATTTGACATTTTAAATAATTATAAACTGAATATTCATATAAAAGAACCGACAAGACAAAACAGTTGCATTGACCACATTATTAGCAATATTGAGGAAGCTACCGCCAAATTACTTGACTTGCAACTATCAGATCACAACACAGCACAAATGATAGAATTTCCTATTGAAAAAAATGTTAACGAACCAATTAAGTTTTATAAGTTTATAAGAAATGACTGCAAAAAAAATTTAAATAAATTCAAAAATATTTTGAAATCGATGTCTTTTGTAGAAACATTAGCGGAATCAAATGTTAATAAAGCTATGCAATCATTTCATTCTTTGTTCGTCTGTTTCTATGATTTATGTTTTCCAATTAAGAAAATACAATTATCTAATAAATATAGGAAACCCAAATGGATTTCGAAAGGTATTTTAAAAAGTTGTCAAACAAAAAGGAAATTGCGATATCAGTACTACACACAAAGAAAATGTACACAAAAAAAGACTGAGTACAGATATTATTCTAAACTCTTACGCAGATGTTTACAGACATCACAAAGAATACACAATGACAAATTAATAATAAATGCAAAAAACAAAGGCAAGGCGGCATGGGACATCATAAAAAATAAAAGTAATAGATTTGACTGTGACGATTTGATTAATGAAATAATATTTAATAATAAAAAAATTAGTGATCCAAATAAAATAGTTGAAGAATTTAACAAGTATCTAATAAATTTGACAAATAGAAAGAATAATAATTGTGCCAATACAAACAAAAAATGTATACTAAATTCTATATTCATTGAACCATTTACTCAAAATGAAATAAAGACCATTATAAGAGCATTAAAAAATACGAACTCTACAGGTTATGATAATATAAGTACTAAAGTCATTAAATATTGCATGGATGAAATAACTGCACCACTCACTTACCTTGTAAATCTTTCGTTTGAAACTGGGACATTTCCCGAGTTACTTAAATCGTCGATTGTTAAGCCATTGCTTAAAAAAGGCCCAAAGTCCGATATTTCCAATTATCGTCCTATTACATTACCACCAGTATTTTCAAAAATTTTTGAAAATGCTATGAAAATACGTTTATTGAAATTTTGCTCCAAATTTTACATTTTAAAAAATGAACAATTCGGGTTTCAGAGTAAAAAATCTACGTCATTAGCAATATTTCATCTTGTACGGGACGTAGTTGATAATATAAATGGCAAAATTCCCACTACAGTTGTATATTTTGACATGAAGTGTGCATTTGATTTTGTGTCTCACGACATATTACTTAATAAATTACATAATTTAGGTATTAGAGGTTTAGCGTATGATTGGATAGAAACTTACTTAAGTAATAGAAAACAAGCAGTAGAAATTAAAAGCATAGATGATAAAAATAATTTGGTATCGTATAAATCAACATTTAAAGTCAACGCATTTGGTGTGCCACAAGGAAGTGTTCTAGGGCCACTACTGTTTTTACTATATATAAATGACCTTCCTGATGCTATAAAACATAAGTGTATAATGTTCGCAGATGACATTTCAGTGATTGTACCTTATAAAAATAATGTTACGGAATATGAATCTGAAATAAATATGACTATTTCTACTATCATTAATTGGCTCAAGAATAACAATCTGACAGTAAACTTAAATAAGACAAAATATATGCAATTCGGAACTTATAGACAAAATAAATATAATTTGAATATAGTTTATAATGGTATAAATATAGACGAAGCAATATCAACAAAATTTCTTGGTATAATAATTGACGAAAATTGCGGCTGGAAAGAACATATTAATAGTGTATGTGATAAATTAAACCGCTATGTGTACGTTTTGAGAAGATTACGTAACACATCAGCAAAAACAACTGTCATAGCAGCTTACCACGGCTATGTGGCATCCATACTTAACTATGGACTTTTTGTTTGGGGGAAATCTGTTGATGCTAATAAGGTTTTTATAGCACAAAAAAAAATGTATTCGTGCCATATGTGGCAAGGCACCCCGTGAATCGTGTAAGCCTCTATATAAAAACTTAGGTATATTACCTTTGCCATGTATGTATATACTTGAAGTTGCCTGTTTTGTGAATTTTAACATTAACTTGTTTGAAAAGCCAGTAGGCACAAGAAGCAGGAGAGACCCATACAGACTTGTATACAACAAAAACCCTAAATTAACTCTGTATTCAAGACAATGTAATTATATGTGCGTTAAAATCTTTAATGCCATACCACGTGAAATCAAATCTTTACCAAAACGATTATTTAAACGTAGATTAAGTAGCTGGCTTAAAGAAAAAAATTTTTACTCCATAAATGAATTTCTTAGTAGATAAGTAGATATATTGACAACATGAACTTGACGAATGTGAATAACTGAATTTGAATTTAATCCTTAATAAATTTTGAAAACTTTCATGAACATAAATATCATAATTATTGTGAAATATGACATACTTAAATATTAATTCTGTGTATTTGCATGCCACAAATTGGTAAAATATGTGCGCTTTTTTTTTTTTATTTTATAACATCTTTATGTACCATATTTTTTGCAAATAAATTATTCTTATTCTTATTCTTATTCTTATTCTAGTACTTAGTTTGTAGCTTTTGAACAATAATTAATAATTTGAATATAATATATGAGTTAAAATGTGAATTGACGTGAAAAAGTGCCTGAATAGGCCTATTTTCTGAATAAATCTTTGAATCTTTGTGCTGTAAAGAGTTTTATTCCTTTCTCATTAGCAAATGTGCCATCTCTGTGAATTTGAATTTCACAACCAACACGTAATGAGGATCAGTAAAGTTGTAGCAAATTCAATAGGACTAATATCCACATTATTCTTCATGCCATTACAATGATATATCTTTTTGAATTATCCAAATCGGACCATTACTTACGAAGATATTAATAATAAACATAATGCCGTTCCTGCCGCGAAAAGGCATTTGACGCCGATGCGTGTGACGTCACTGTGACGGACCGAGCGCGGTCGGCAGTCGGCACTCATAGAGCGATCATTCGACTGAGCGACGACGACGCGGTTCGTCGCTATATTTAACAATTTATTGAAATAAAGTCTTGTTAGATTGCAATTTTTATAATATTTACGTATAAAACGTACTTATTATGGGGACTAATAAAGAAAACAAAGCAAAGAAAGAATTTCTATATAGCAATCAAGAGTAAAAATAAACTCTTGATTGCTATATAGACAATCTTGTAAATTAACTAAATCACATGCTTTTATTACAATATTATAAAAAAAAAAAGTATGAATTATGGACATATGCGTGAGGTCCGATCATTTTATAGTCTTTCAACTTCCTTATGCTTCTTTCAACGAGAACTCTTATCGCTTATATCAGCGATCGTTTTTGTTTGCAAAACTTCTTCTGCTGTAGGTTTTGGGTTGGAACTGTCCGTACTTAAAACTCATTAAAACTGTTCTATTTCTTATCTTTTTCTTAAAATCAGGTCTATAATTTTTAGGGTTCCGTACCTCAAAAGGGAAAAACAGAACCCTATAAGGGTTCCATTTCATCACTTGGTTATCCGTCTGTCTGTCTGTCAAGACCCTTTTTTTCAGGAGCATAGAGGTATCAAGCTGAAATTCATATCAAATATTCAGTTTATGCCGCAAATTTTCGAAGCCAACGCAATCTAAAGATACAGCTGGTTGTGCCGTAAATTTTCGTGTTTTTTCGATTTCGCAAGGGAATCAATACCTACCAGGGAACTTCCTATAAACTCAGAATCTTAAAATTTGTTACGAAGCAATGTCTTTTAGCACAGATAATGGAAAAATTGCAACAAACATACATTTTAAGCTACATCATATAAGAAAAATATTTTAATAATCTTTCGACATTCGCAAGGGAATCAAAACTTCAGGGTACTTCCCGTGAAATCAGAATCTTAGACTTTGGTACGAAGCAACGTCTTATAACGCAGATAATGAAAAAATTGGGAAATGCATACATTTTTAGTTACATCATATAATAAAGATATTTATAATGACTTCAAACTTATACGTGCGCAAGGCTAACTCGCACTTCGCCGGTTTTTTTGAAAGCTTTTGACATTCAATCTAATGAGGCAAAACTCCCTTCTTCAGTTAAACTTAACGTAATTTTCCATGTCTTTTTCCACCTGAAATATATAAATATAAAATAATACCATATTTTAATCGGCCTCACATTTTTGTATGAAAATGTCGATATTGTTTTCTAGTCCAATCCTGGGTCTCATACGTTGTTCATTTAGACGGGTTGATTTAATGGTTTTAGGTACAACGGTGTTAACCCTTACATCCTGTATTAAGTTATTTGCTTACAACTATCAGGCATAGGTGGGGCAGATACATATTATATCATTCACTATTTGCTTTTTACTCCAGTACGTCCCTGTGTCATTGTTTTGACCTTGGAATATTACATAGAAATGGAAGCGGAAGTATTGGAAGGTAAGTGGGTTTGTCCACCAAAGTAGAAAGAAATAAGTAGGTATGTTTTTATTAATACATCCGCCTTATAAAAAGAGAATATATAGGTACTAACTATTTTCCATATCAACTTAATAAAAGGTAAGAATAATTATGTAGGTACTTACATCGAAATGATATTCACAACATTGTCTACTAGCCGGGGTAGAGGGTGGAGTCTTATAATCATCCCTTTTTACAACGGAATATAGTTGTAAAAAGAGATGATATAAAATTCACACAAAACTTCGTGAAAAATTATTATTTTTTCCAAAAATTTTGTGTCTTTCGGCACGTTAAATGATAGTTTTTCTGGCGTTTTAAAAGAAGTGTTTGTATAGTTCGGCACTATACAATATTTGTACATAGTTAAAAAGATAAATTAGACATAAATAATTTGTTTTAAAGTCGCAATTACCACGAAAACACTGCGCGCCTTGTCACTGCCAACGGGCAACTAGCGGCGTCCGTCACAGTGACGTCACAGCCACCGCGCCGGCCGGCCAGTGAATTTTACTAGTAATTTGATCATAACTTCGTCAATTTTTACACTGTATGTTATGGATTTCTTAGCTCTATAATCCTGCATTCTCAGCTAAAAACTTTACGGATCCTCATTGAAAACATTGAATAACACAACATATTTGCTTAAAACACCGCCATTTTACATCCCGTTAAGTCACAACATTCGTTTCTATAATTAAGAACGTCAATTAAAACAATTAACACTAGAGTGTATATTCCAGCCTAATGCACATATTATGATTAGCACTTTTGTAGCGATAGTAAAAATATTGTAATCCGCGCGTGAATTACAGTTTTTACCCTTTGGGTACAGAACCCTAAAGAGACCGACTGCAATCAAGTCTGTTCATAAATGACGGAGTTAAATGCTAACAAACATAAAAAAAACATACAACTGAATTGAGAACTTCCTCCTTTTTATGAAGTCGCTCTGAAGCGAAGTTGTAAGTACTTATATAAATTGTGTGGCGAAGTTCCAAGTGGTACATTTCTTTTTCCAAACCCCGAACCTAACATGTAACAATTTTCCAAAGTGAAAATATATTAAGACTAGCGGCCCGCTCCGGCTTCGCACTGGTAGATATAGGTATTTAATTCTATAGCCTATTTTCATCAGGGATAATGTAAGATCCTATTGGTGAAAGAATTTTTCAAATCTGTCCAGTACCAGTAGTTTCGGAGCCTATTCTATGAAAACCAACAATCCAATCCTTCCTCTTTATAATATGATTAGTAAGATATATCTTATATGTTGTCATGAACATATTTTATAGTGAAGTTTATTCGTCAATATATTCAATTCTAAGTTGTTACATTATCAACCGCTTATCACTTAAGTTTAACGTCACATATGACATGTTTATAAACATCACATATTTAAATGAGTATATGTTCAGAGTCATGCATCTTAACTATTAGCTCGTTACAAATTGAAATACATTAAAGAAAATTACCATTTCAGTATCCTGACTAATATTGCTAAAGTAAGTTTGTTTGTTACTCTTTTACGCCTCGACTGGATGGAGGCTAGTTTCCTAGGTCAAAATAATAACATTTCAATTAGTCCGCCAGTTAGATAATCAAAAAATATTGGACACGTATTTTTCTTTTGCGAATCAAAATAAAGATAAAGCGCGTCAAAGTTCATCGAGACGCTCGTGACGTCAAAGTTTACTAAAAAGTGTAGCAAACTAGGACTATAAAAATAAAATTAACTTTGAATAATATACTCCAGGAACTTATGTGTGCTACAGTGTTTCAAAAGGCTGTATTTGGAGCAAAACGCTGATTTTCAGCTACCACCAGTTCGGGTGCGCGTGCGCCGTCGAAGTTAAAGACTGCATCAATTATGAACATAAAAAAAAAGTAAATGAAAAAAGAATATAATATAACAATAACTTATAAAGCCACTAAGTGTCCCGTGCTTATGGTATAGTTATTAGCTAAATATACAATGGTAATTATGAGAGTACATGGGTATCTTTTATCCCGGAAAAACGTAATGTTCCCGAAAGACCAACATTAGCGCGAACAGAGCCGCGAAAAGAACCTAACGTCCTATAAATTGAAAAGTGATATTCGATTAAAGATAATGTTTTAAATATCACAATTTATGACTTTTTTATCATGTTAACGTCTATATGTTTATGTAGCTATAACTTCTGTTGCATAAAAGCATGGCGTGACAGATTAAAAGTTATACTAGCTAGTTTTCAATATAAGTATTTTATGTACTTATAAATGATTAGCTTGCTAGATTTGATGGTTCTTTTTAATGCAAAACATAACTTAGTTGACCGAGCGAGCAAGGTCTTCGAGTCGAGTTGGGGCGAAAACATATTAATTTTTATATATTATGATTTGATTGCGTGTGACTGTGCGTGGATGTGTGTCTTGTCTAATGAGAAGCAACGATGAGGCCTCGGGTGATACACGCAAACTCAAATAATGCCTATTCTCTAGGCTCTTAGATAGATTATAACATTTATAACCGAGATATAACATGTAAAATTATAAACTAAGGATGTTTACAATCTCGAACTTACTTTGGGGCTAGCTCAATCTGTGTTTTTTTTTTTATCCTAAATAACACGTGTTATTTCGTCAGGATTGCCGACTATAGTTTCGGACTCATCAGGAACACTTTTCAAGGCTCCATGGGTCCCGAATTCACAGGACCCTCCGCGCGTCCCGGACTTGAAATGTCACAAAGGGGCGTCAGATAATAAACAAAAAAAAAATGGAAAGAAAAATTGAAACTGTCTAGCAATATCTTATCGCCAGCGATGCAAACGCTTATCGCGAAATTATCGAATGGATCATAGATACGTAACTATTCTTGACATTATGTAATTATACAGAAATTATGCTCAAAGCATGCGAAGTGCGATTTGCAAGGACGTTTCTGTTTTATCTAAGTTTCTATCTATATATCTATCCAAGTTTATATTCTTTTTTACACGACTATTAAAAAATGGAGTGTAATGGAGGGCGGAGGCTGCCCTTCGATCGGTGTGCTCAAAAGTGGCATAAAATAATCGGGAAGTTGGCCCGCTTTAAGGCTCAATTCTCAAATTCAGAACTAAAAGTATCAAACGCGATCCACGTATTACCGGGTTTGGGGTTCTGCCGTGTTTCATCAGACCTGAAAACAATCTTTGAAGAAAAATAAATAAATAAATAATAAAAAAAAGGGACATATCACACAAATTAGTCAAAAAAGCATTGAGAAATTTTCAAAAAATAGATAATATTATAATATAAATATATAGTCTTATAGACTTCAAAATGTATATCAACTTTTATTATGAGATACGACTATTTCCATAAACGCAATAATGAACATAACTGCCAAACAAAGTTCCCACATCACGCGTACAAAGTGCTAAAGTTGTGACGTCACGCACGACTCTAGGATTTGTTTAGATGGAAACAAAAGAATGTGACTTTGAAACCTTTACATCTTAAAGAGATCTTGGATAGCAAGGATTTTTTACACTGATCGGCCTTTTTTGGGAGGTCTTTCCACAACACAAGAAAAAATGTGTGCATGTTCCTATTATGATTACTTTAATATATATGATTCGAATTCGAATGAAAAGGTCTTGTAAAATTCCAGAATCATTCATCATCGAATATTGGCGAATACAACATTTGTCTGTAGTTATGTTATGTTATATCGTACCCTGGATATGTTAAATCGTAATTCAACCAGGTATTCTTGCAAATATTTTTATGAAGCGAGCTGACAGCATAAAAAATAAAGGTTACAAAAAAGTATTAAAAAAACAGTATCGCTATTAACAAATGTCCTAAGGACTCACGGCAATGGACATTATCGCAGACTAACAAATAAGTAAGGTCTTCTTTAAGAAATTGCCTAACACAAAACGTCCTTCCAGTGCGTTTAGGATTAGGCAATTCTACGTCAGTTCACAGCTGTACCTACCGGATTTATATATTCCCGTAAATAGGCCACCAGTTCGAGCTGTTCTGTTGTATCTATCATTTACCGCTTAAAATAATGTCAGTTTTACGGTTGATTGATAAATATATATCCTTCCTTCATTTCAGCCGTAAAAGTCCACTGCTGGACAAAGCCTCTCCCAAGGATTCTAAGTTCTATACAGGATATATCGATACGATCATTGAATTAGAAAAAACTATGGAAGCGTAACTCTCATACAACTAACGATTCATTATCAGTCCCATTTACGCAAACAAACTTAACTCAAATCACAACGAAAAACTTACGCACTCATAGACGAAGATAGTTTGCGATTGGCCGCGTCAAGGTCACGAGGCGGTGCCAACATTTCTAATGAACGCTATGGTGTCAACATAGCGGAGGTAGGTAGATATCGCTCGCGACAGCAGCTCGCCTCGCTCGCTATGATAAATAACTCCAGTGTCACTTTTCCGTCTTTCCTTGCGTTTGCTGCACCACTTTACTACATAAGAAGTCATTTTGGCGAGCGGGTTGGCGAGCGTTTTCGTTTTTCGTAATTTCTTTGGCTTATTGTGCTTCCGACGCTGCTGCTGATCTGATGCATTTTTAAGCTGGGGAAGCATAGGAATTAGTTAGTAGGTCACTATGTCTGATCACTGATTATCTGATAAATGTCTACGCACTCCACTAGCTTGACCTAACGTTAAGAAGTTCAGAAGGTCCTTGTAAATTAAAGACAAGTTCCAGGACGATGAGTATATTTTTATGTCTACAATTACAATTGTCAAAATCACAGTTATGCAGAAATACGAAAGTCACTATAACAAATATGTATGTGAGGAGGTACACAAGTTACCCGAGGGACGAGCGGGTAGCGACTGGCGGCCAAAAGCACACTAGCCCGCCGCTATACAAAACGCTGACATAACAATGTGTCCCTACAAGTTGGATTTGGGAAGGGAATAAAGGTATTGGGATACTACTCACTCGAATGAATGGGGAAAAAGCAAGTTGCAGCTGGAGAGGCCGGGCGCGCGTGACCGATGCCTTACCTGCAATTGGACAGACAGTTTAGGATGACATCCAAACTTCTATTGCCACCTTTCTCATTAGGCAATCTGGAAGAGAATGTCGATTGCTCTGGATCCTTTCGTCATATAAGGTCTCATCCTTTTGTACGTGCGACTTGGGCTGTGACATATTGAAATGTGTTTCTTTCTTGGCAGGTATGGAACAATTCTCAAATGCGTCAGTTGCTATGCTCCTAGGACAAGACCATCCTGCCATCGCCGCTGGTCGCGTAAGTGTACAAGATTAATAATATTAACTACTTTTACTTTTTCTTTTCGAGTCATTATATATATTTTAAAATAAATGTTATATCAAGTTAGACCAAAATTTGGCCACTTCGATGATGTGATGATCGTCACGATCAATCATCATTATCAACAGCCTCCGTGGTCCAGTGGTTAAGGCGTTTGCCTGTTGACCCGGGGGTCGTGGGTTCGATTCCCACCGGAAGCATACTTTGTTTAGTTGTTTCCAGTTTGGTTAGGACATTGCAGGCTTGAATCACCTGATTGTCTGATAGGAAAGATGATTCCGTGCTTCGGAAGGCACGTTAAGTCGGTGGTCCCGGCTGCCATCTTGTAGTCGTTAAAGCAACCACGTCAGAGGCCGAGAGGCGGTTCCGAAGAACTCTGACACCAGGGTGTGCATGGTCAATTGACCGTGACACCTACTCGAAATGATGATGTCACGATCAATTGCCTTAAACAAGGTCTCTACAGTACCTACAGGAAGTAGGGCAGCTGGGGCAGTTCATTAGATGGGTTATCGTCTAAACAGCGCCGCAGCTGCACAGGCTGCTAGAGAAACCACACCTAAGCCGGTTATCTCGACATCTTCCAACACCGATTTGGGAGGTTGAATTTCTGAAATTAAAATGTGACGTCACCGTAGGGGGTGGGGGTCACACAAATGTGACCAAGAACGGGGGAGTCGTGAAATTGGTGTGATGTAATTTATGGACGGCTTCTTATTGTACGGATTGTTAGGAAGATGAATGTCAAGCAATTTATCACTGTTTTACCACTAATGGCGTAGATAAAAGCCTACATCTCAATCATGTAATGAATTGGCGTCAGAAAAGAGTATAATTTCTCATTTTTGATGGTTTGTTTCAGGCATTCGGAGTTCAAACTCTATCCGGCACTGGTGGCTTAAGAGTCGGTGCTGAGTTCCTCAATAAGCATCTGGGATACACCACTTTCTACTATTCCAACCCTACGTGGGGTGAGTTTCTTAAGTTTTTAGTCGAAAGTGTGTTCTAAACACACACAAGTGATAATATTACGACAAGTTTAAATATTCCGTCTCCGTTTTTAAAAGAAGAGTCAAGGAACACTACCTTTCCGAATTATAAATTATTGCATTATATGTATTAGTATATTTATTATGATATTTTTTTTTTTCATAGAATTTTTTTTTATATTGTTCGGTTTAAACCAGTAAACATTAAAATAATTTATTTATTATTAGATATAAATTAATTAGATATTTATTTATTTAAGTATATAAGTAAAGGTTTGTTTAAGTATGTTTATTATAGGTGTAGGTTAATAATTTATCGTCTTTTTCTCTTTTAATATTAGTTATAATTTTTTTTTGTTTTTCATTTATGAACACGCCAGTCTGCCTTTCGTAACATTTTCTCCTCTCACAGGCCTACTGGAAGAGATCTTAAGAAATAAGTAGTGCCTTTGTACTCATTTATAATGCAAATGTTTTTTTCATGTGACCGTGTTGTGTACATACATTTTTAAATAAATAAATAAATAAATATTCTATTCTGTTGCCTTTCATATGTTGAAATAATTATTGTTCGTGCTATGATGTCTCCCATTTCATATGAGGAAAAATTGGTTGTCTGAAAAGGTGGTTTACGAACGATAATTTTGCATCATCGTGCCTCTAACGCTTGCACACGGAACGTGACACTTTTTCGTGCGTGCAGCCGGCGTTCATTGATTTATAAGACGTTTTCACGTCATCCGTACTAATATTATAAATGCGAAAGTGAGTTTGTTTGTTTGTTTTTACGCTTTCGCGCCCTAACTACTGAACCGATCATCATGAAATGTTGTATACAAATTCTCTTGAGTACGGAGAAGGACATAGGCTACCTTTTATCCCGGGAAAAGGTACTGTTCTCGAGGGATCGACATAAACGCGGGCGGAGCCGCGGGCAAAAGCTAGTAAATAAATAAATTAATCAGAGCTTCCTATTTTTAATCATAAATTTGTCATTTTCCCGTTTCGAGGACTATAGATATGCACTTGACGACAAGTGTTTGTGTTTATCTTGAGTTTCACTCACGCGATGAGTTGCGTATTGTTTTCAGTTTTAATTAAAACTAGACTTAAAAAGTGGGGATTAAGATAACTGATAACAAGAATAATTTAAAAAATAAACCGACTTCAAAACATTGTATCTCTAAAACGACTTAACCGATTTTAATGAAACTTGCACTATTCCCTAAGTTACACTATACCTACATATTTTTATTTTATTTTTATTTAAGCCTTAATTTCAGACTTCCTTTGTTATCATAGTTCCATTATTTGTGTCTTGCTTTTTGTCTGTAAGTCGGATTGCCCTTCGGCAAAGGCCTCCTTCAGCCTCTTTCACTCGTTCCTGTCGCAAGCGATTCTGTGCCAAGTCTCCTCCCACCTGGCTTACGGCGTCATCCCATCTAAGCAGTGGTCTTCCTCTTTTTCTCTGAGCTACGTATACTTTGACCTACGTTTAGTCTCTCTTAGAGACTATACGTACGTAGGTCAACTAAAAAGAATGTTTGCAATCCGACTAAAGATGGCAACGCTCCTGTCACACCCTGGTGTTGCAGTTGTCCATGGGCAGCGCTGATCGCTTACCATCAGGTCAACTTGCTCGTTTGCTGTCATATATCACAAAAAACTCCACCTTCGAGGCGCGTGGCAAACTCATTACATTGGGCTTTCTGTTATAGCGACTCGTGGCATTTTGCCCACTCTGCCGCCCTGTAGCCACTGCCCCACCATAAAAAGACGCACAACTTAAGGCTTTGTTTAGCAATATATAAGACCTATGGAGGATAGATAGGTTATTTATTTCTTAGAATATGGAGACACAATGGTGTTACAAGGTACAAAAGGTAGAAATATGAAGTTTTAAATCAAACAGGAACGAAACATAATGACAGGGACTTATCGGGTGCTAAAAAGCGTCCTAATAGATAGGCGTTGAGCTAACAACTCCTCATTTATTAAGAAGGGATACCTCTTATAATAATTTATATTTAATACAATCTGCGGTTGCCAATCAGCTGGTGTTATGTTTTAAAACGGAGTTTAGGAGATAGACATATGCTTAATAGATAATATGTTAAGAGTATTCAGAGGTGGTGTGGTAACTACCCTTTGCATAGCAATGGTCTGTAGTTTAGTAGGTTATGATTACGATCAAATTAAATATTAAAATAATCCTTCCAGAAAACCATCACTTGGTATTCGTGAACTCCGGTTTCACGTCACCGCGCACTTACCGGTACTGGGACGCGAAGGCTCGCGCCATCGACTTTGACGGACTCATGGAAGACCTGCGTGCTGCACCGGAGAACTCGGTCATCTTGCTGCATGCTTGTGCGCATAACCCCACTGGCATCGACCCCTCGCGTGAACAATGGGAGAAGATCGCTGATATTATGCAGGTTAGTTAAGGGAGGAAGCAAGATGTGTGATTGGTGCGAGCAATAGGAGGCAAATAGTACAAAGTGGCCGTGTGGTTTCCGGCACAGCAGAATAGAACCACTCCAAGTCTTCCCATGGATATCGTGAGAGGCGACTTAGGAAATACAAGCTAAACAAAGCTCATAAACATCAATGAGACCTCTCCAACCCGTCTGGCCTGCGAGGAGGCCAAATCTTCTGTCTGTAGTACAGAGAGGGTCATGCTCCTCCAGTGGAGACTAAAAAGACCTGATGATGAGTACAAAGCGGGGTTGGGAATAGAGTGAGCGAAGCGAACAAGTAAGTATAAATTTATACCCAGTAGGGTATAAATTTATCCAAGACATTCTCTATGAACAACTTTTCATATGGAACCAATGCTAGGAACTCATTCTTTTTGCCACTCCCCTACAAAAGTTTTGAGTGTACCCATAACCCCCCCACCCCACTCGTGAACAATGGAAGGTAATCGCTAATGTTATGCAGGTTAGTCAAGAGAGGAAGCAAGATGTGTGATTGGTACGAGCAATAGGAGGCAACTAGTACAAAAGGAGCTTTGCGAATAAAGTGAGGGAAGCGAGAAAGACTACTCTGGGTGCAAATTTATCCAACACGTTCCCTTGAAAGGATGAAAATGATTCAGCCCAGCAATTTGAACAACTTTTCATATGGAACCAATGCTAGGAACTCATTATTTTGACACTCCCCTACAAAAGTTTTGAGTGCGCGCATAACCTCACTGATATCGACCCCACGCGTGAACAATGGGAAAACATCACTGTTGTTATGCAGGTTAGTCAAAGGAGGAAGCAAGCGTGGTTGGAACGAGCAATAAGAGGAAACTAGTACAAAGGGGGGTTGCGAATAGAGTGAGAGAAGCGAGCAAGAATACTGAGTGAAAATTTATCCAAGACATTCCCTTGAATTTGTGATCATTCCTTGTGACTTAGTCCATCAATATGAACAACTTTTTTTAAGGAACCAATGCTAGGAACTCGTTTTTTTACACCGCCCTACAAAAGTTCAAGAACCAATAAAAAAAATATTTTGTATGCTTTCCAGTATAGTTTAATTGAAGTGGGGCTTTTATATGAAGGTATATAAGTTTGTCCTGTTTGTTGTGTTAGGAGCGCAAGTTGTTCCCGTTCTTCGACAGCGCGTACCAGGGCTTCGCGTCGGGCGACCTGGACCGCGACGCGTGGGCCGTGCGGTATTTCCTGCAGCGCGGGTTCGAGCTCGTCTGCGCGCAGTCCTACGCCAAAAACTTCGGACTCTACAGTAAGTACTTGACCAGACTGAAAGAAACATTAAGTCTGCCATTAGTTAAGTTTAAAACGGCTGTAAAAAATAATTTACTAAAAAAGGCTAAGTATTGTATAAAATATTATTTATTTGATAAAAATGCTTGGAAATAATTGAATGTATATTCCAATGTCTATCTATAATTTAAGAACTGTGTTCTTGTCGGTGGAGTACTCTCCATGTCTCTCGGTTCTCAGCCATTAAATATTTATATATTTTAATGTAAGTAATTTGATTTAATTATTGTAAAATATATTGTTAATATATCCGAGTCCTTCAGGCACATAGAGACCAAGGTTGGCTGAGTATGGTTTTTTGGTCTGTTTTTCTAAATGTTCAGGTCCAGATAACTCGAAAACTAGTTTATTGTCAAGAAGGTTGTTGTTCTTGACATTATTTTTCCTCCTGTGTGTATGTTAAGGCCATACCTACCCCATCTAAATATATATAACTCAAAGGTGACTGACTGACTGACATAATGATCTAACAACGCACAGCCCAAACCACTGGACGGATCGGGCAAAATAATGCATGCATATAGTTATGACGCAGGCATCCGCTAATAAAGGATTTTGATCAATTCTACCCCCTAGGGGATAAAATAGGGGATAAAAGTTTGTATAAAACTATACTTCTTAACGCAAGCGAAGCCGCGGGCAAAAGCTAGTTTAAAATAAATTTAAAAAGCGGCGATGTTATTTTTTGTCATGTGGAGCCTTAGTTAATTCTTCAAATTATTTTATAAAGTACTGTTTGCAGTTCAAAGTGAGAACGTGAAGGTTTACTCTGTGTGTTTTCCAAATTCGCCACTTTTAGCGAAACACCTAGTTATGCTAGTCGGCTATCCATAAACTTTGAATTATATTTTCTACACTAATATTACAAAAATATTTGATTGTTTGTTTGTTTAGTTACATTGAATAGGCTCCGAAACTACTGGACCGATTTGAAAAATCTTCAAATATTCGAATCCTATATCATCCCTGATGATCAAAGGCTACAGAATTAAATACCTATACCTATCTACCCGTGCGAAGCCGGGGCAAGTCAATCGGAGGTAATCCAAGAGGCTCCTTGGATTAAAGTAATATAAGGATTTATCAAACATTTAAAATAAAATCTCCGTTTTTCATTAAATTATTTAAAAGTGGACAGCATATTGGACCTCACAAAATACAGGTATACATTTGATTATAAGGTCCTGACTACCTTGCTAAAAGTCAAGTAAGTACGTTCTCAACTCTTGCTGTTGCGTAAAATTAAGATAATCAAGCATGAACAGTTGTGATTGAAGAGAACTGCTCGACTGACCTTCACGATTACGCGCGCGTTTATCAGCTCACTGACGCGCAGATGTCAGTTAGTTAAAGACCATAGTATATCTTTATCATTCATAGTATATCTTTATGAATACATTGTTCAATTTGCCATTATCCACGAAAGGTTTAAAAATTATGAGCCAGGAGCACTAGTAGGAGAAACAAGAATTTTATTTTTCGATGGTATGGTGGTTTTATTTTATTTTAAATTAATTAAATGGAATAAAATTTTAATGTAGGTACCAGTACTAAGTTTTTGACTTGACTTACTTACTGACTTAAGGTCCCAAGGCCCCCAGGTGGGGCAGAGGGCTTCCACAGTATTTCGCCATTGCGATCTATCCTTGGCTACGCGCTTTACTACGGGCCAGGTTAGCCCGATTGACTTCATCTCCGCCGCCACAGTGCGCCGCCAGGTCTTCTTTGGACGGCCCACCTTCCGCTTTCCCTGGGGGGTCCACTCCAGGGCCTGCCTCAGGATGTGTTTGGGCTCTCTTCTGAGCGTATGGCCTATCAAATGACCGGCTTGCCAATTGGCATTTCCCAGCACGCCTCCCACAGGCGTTCGTTGGAGATCTTCTCAGGCCAGAAAATGCCAAGTATTTGCCGCAAGCAGCGGTTGATGAAGACCTGTTTTAGAAAAAATCCTCTATTGTTCCTCCTGTGTCCACCTGTCCCATTTAAAATAAATTTAAAAAGCGGAGATTTTAGTTGTGGATTTTTAAGCCTTCTGAGGAAACTGGCTAATTTATCAGTACCAAAGACCTTTTTTTATTTAAACAGACGAGCGTGTGGGCAACCTGGTGATAGTGGTGAATGACGCCAAGCTGGTGGCGCCCATCAAGTCGCAGGTGACGTGGATCGTGCGAGGAATGTACTCCAACCCCCCCGCGCACGGCGCCAGGGTGGTCGCCAGCGTGCTTGCTGACAAACAGCTGTTTGACGAGTGGTCAGTACTTATTCTTCTTCCTCATACATACATAATCCTTATCCTTACTTATATAATATAATATATAATTATATAAAAATAATAATACAATAATTAATTTAATAATAATATAATATATAATGTTTGTTTATTTGTTTGTTTGTTTGTTACGCTTTCACGCCGTAACTACTGAACCGATCATCATGAAATTTTGCATACAAGTTCTCTGGAGTACGGAGAAGGACATAGGCTACCTTTTATCCCGGGAAAAAATACTATTCCCGAGGGATCGACATTGACGCGGGCGGAGCCGCGGGCGAAAGCTAGTAAATAAATAAATAAAACATATATACGGGGTAGACAGAGCCTGAGGTCATAAGACCGAAAGGCCACGTTTAGCGTTTTGGTGGGCGTAAAGGTGGAAAACGGAATCAAAATAGTGATGGGTTGCTAGTCGCATCGCCTATTGTCATGATTCTTTAGATTTTCGCCCATTCCCTTGACCGGCTTCTACGGTCTGCGCGGGAAGAGAACAGCTGGCGCATTCTACGTTTTTTCTCTTCTCCCCGACCATCAAAGAAGATTCTTCATCCTCGTCACCACCGGACAGGCAGTCTGAGGATGACATCCCTGATGTAGCAGTGGGTGACCTTGTGTGTCTATAACACAAATATTGATATCTTTATATTTTGTCAACAGGAGACAACACATCAAGTTGATGTCGTCTAGAGTCATGGAAATGAGAGAAGCTCTGCGGGCAGAGCTCATCAAGTAAGTTCCGTTCATTTTTAATTTTTAGGTTTCCGTATACAAAGGGAAAAAACGGGACATTACTAAGCCTCCATAGTCCGTCTTTCCGTCCGTCCGTCTGTCACAGGGCTGTGTCTATTGAACCGTAATAGGTAGACTAGAAATTTCAAAGATTGAGTATTTTTGAGTGAAATAGTTGGAATGATGAAAGGGGGACCTTTGCCCTGCTGTGGGATAAGCTAGAAATAGAATAGTTATAAGTTCGTTATTTCACTGATATTGTCAATTTTATGAAGTAGCTATAAGGCCCAACCCAAAAAGAGATGGGAAGACGAGCTTCAATTCTATCAGAAAGAATGGACTTCAGTAGCCTTCGATCGAAACTGTTGGAATGATGAAAGGGAGACCTTTGCCCTGCTGTGGGATAAGCTAGAATAGTTATAAGTTCATTATTTCACTGATATTTTGACTCGGTTTTATTCGATGGTAGGTTTTGTAATAGGAGTAAGGAATAGCGGGGCCGCCGGGGACAGGGGGCCTTGGTGCGTTATCCATCTTCATGGAGGGGTTTTTCCATACTCATTGGCAATCGGGTTGGTGAGCGCAGTTAATTTGGCTTATCTCGGTTCCGATGCTGATGCCCATCGAAACCACTTTTAAGCGTGGGAAGGGTAGGATTTTATTGGGATAGGGGAACGGGAGAAGGTTGATGGGATACTACTCACTCGGATAATTGGGGATGAGCAAGCAGCAGCTCGGGGAGACGTGCGCGCGTACCCGAAGTCGTATCTACTACCAGTTGCACATGCAGTTGAGAATGACACCCCCTGGCCACTGCCGGAATACTGCGCCGCCGAAAAAAGCGACTTATAGTACACAAAGTACAAGTGTAGTTCTTTTCGGCCCATAAGGCAAAAGATGAGAGTTGCTGCTCTCCAAAGGCTTTTGCCATTGATTCTCGGATTGGCCTTTCAGTCTTGCATGCACGCATACGCGGCCCATCAGGCAATATGAGAGTTTGCTGTCTCTCCAAGCCTTGCGCACACAGGCAACGCCCAAAGCCGAGGTCCGTCCCTCCTGGGGGCCCTTTGGTGATGTTGCCTATAAAGGTTGAGGGCACTCTGACTCTGCCCTCGCCTCAAACGCCCGGTGAAGTAGCGAAAGCTCACTTGGAGCTAGCTACATAGTCATTTAAAAAAAAAAACAATAAAAGTGTAGTACTGTACTGTAATCTGAAAATACAGGATTATGTATATGACCGGCATTCAACAGATTAAACACGCCAGGCAACTGGGACCACATCGTGAAACAGATCGGTCTGTTCTCGTACACCGGCCTTAACCAGCGGCAGGTTGAGCACCTGGTCCAAGAGTACCACATCTACCTGCTGAAGTCGGGTCGCATCAACATCTGCGGCCTCAACCCTGGCAACGTGGCGTACGTCGCCAACGCTATCAACGATGCTGTCAACAAGTTCCCCGCGGAACAGTAAATATGTTTGTGTCTATGTAGATATAAGGCATTACCAATTTACATATTTTTAAAGTGATTATCTAGTTACCGATACGGTAATTGTTACTTTTAATTACTAAGAGACATGTGCCCTTTTGGCATAATGAGAGAGGCGCGCCTAAGAACTGTATAGTTCAGTCATTACGTCAGAAAAAAGCTAAACTTTGGATATTATGTGGGGGATCTAGCGATCAGAGTTACCTTGTGCATTTTCCGCCATCTTGAAACAAGGATTAAATTCTGTTTTTTCGTCATAACTCGGTTCTTCTTCGAGATACGAAAAATGTTATATATATGTTATACTATAATTAAGTTCACGACATCGAAACATCGACTTTTATTATATTAATTGATTTTTATTGAATTAATCTTTTAACTCGAATATCAGTTCTATACTGTGAGTGTTAAAGTCGATTTTCGGATGTCGATAGTAAAATAACTTTGTACTGAGAGAAAAATATTTAAATTGGTAACATGGGTGGTAATGGTAATTTTCAAAGTGAAGAGAAAAGGAACTTTCTTACTGACCAACGTATAATTCATGTTTTCTTTGTCTAATGAGCTCACATTAGGCGATTAATACGCTCATTTTAGCTAATGCACATTTTAGGAACTAAGAGTATTCTAACTAAACTCGCGTTAGGTTAGTACGAGGATCTGCTTAACGTTAAATGTGTACGCGCCCTAAAAGGAATTCCTTTTCTTTCATTTTGGATTAAGCTCAAATCAACTAGATATATAATTTATGCCTCAAAATTGTGTAGTCTCTCTCATCTGAACGTGTTCCCGGTTGCATCCTCGGCTATGATGATTTGGAGCCCAGGGCTCGAACGAAATTGTTTAGTATGCAATTGGAATTTAGACCTAATTTTAAGGCTGATTTCCTAGTGACGCCAGCGACCGGCAGCGATTTTTGGTATCGCGCATTTCGTTGCAATGTACAGCTGTGAATAATAGTCGTCATCATTGGGACAAAAATATAATAACAGGATACCCTGTTTATTTTCTATGGAAAAGAGTGCAACAGCGTCGTAAAACATTGAAAATTGATTAATAAGCGCGCGCCTAAGTACTGGCCGACGGCGCGCGTCTCACGAACGGCGCGTGACTATGAAACGCGACTACTACTCGTATTTAGTGTAATTGCAAGCGCGCGCGCATAATTTCGGCCCTGATCAAATGCGTGACACTGAAATCAGCCTTAAGCTCATTACTACTATGCGACCACAGAAATAGATGTGCATAGATGACATAAGTATCACGATTTGACTTTTTAACACCTACTGTGACGTCACAGGCCTATTCCAGTTAGTTAATACGCAACGAGGCATTTTTAGTTTTCGCTGCCTTCCGGCTGCAACAACAGTCGCGCGCGGACTGTCAGTAGCCGCGGCGAACCTTGACGCTTGGTCGGGGTTCGGACACGCGAAGTAGGTCCATTTACGTCATCTATGTACTTATATCTATATCTGTGTAGGCGACCTGCTATGGTTTTGGTTTTATCTCGTATTTAGGCGCTATTTTGGTTTAATTTGTTTCTTGGCAACTAATTTTAAAAAGTTTTTTCTCCGTTTTTTAAACATATGAGGCATTCTACAGCCAATATTTTTTGAGATTATTTTGCTTTAAATCATTAATAATTAACATTATGATCATTGTTGTCGTTTTTTTATTATAAAAGCAATATTCAAAATGTTATTTTCATTTTAAAAATGACCAATGAAGTTTTTAAAATTATTTTTTACACTTATTAACTGATCTAAAAGCAATATGTAGATTATAGCTAAGTTAATTATATTTATAGCATTGTTTGTTACACATCTAGAGAAAAATAAAGGAATTTCAAAGTTAGGCTGTGACGTTTTTCTAAATTTATGAATATCATATTATATGTGTATGCATTTTATATGAAAACGGTCACAAAAACTGCCCATGAACAAATGTGTTCAATATATATTATATGTAGTTATATTTACGTATGTTATATGCGCATGTATGTCTTCAAATAAAAGTATACGTAAAGGTATAATTCAAGGTTTTTAGGCCCGACCGCACTACGTGACAATTGCTTGACGATCCACTACTTGCTGTAGCCGTACCGTATACGTATTTTATTATTATACGCAGATTAAGTTAGAACTAGCTTGTACGCGTATTAGTCCTAGCTTAAACCAGGTTTACCTAAAACTCAGTATCTGTATTATTATAAAACAAGCACTAACTTTAGTCCCTGGTTTAAACCATTATCGGATCAATAAAAATTAACAATGACAGCAACAAAATATCAAAGTAATAAGTGTCGACTTATTTTGGTCGATAATGGTTTAAATAAGACCTCTTTTTATAATAAGACAGATGTTTTGTCAGTTGACATGGTGGGTTTGCTTTTCCAAAGGCGCGACTTCCGTTCAGTGCGAATGGGATTTATGTAGAAGCTTTTGCTTAATCATGTCGTTATTTAGCTATTACCAAATCAAAAAAGTTATAAGGGATGGAGATAATGATAAGTGTATTAAATTAGGAGACAAGTCGGCTTTTCGGTTAGTTTCGGCTTCGAGAGATCGTCACCAGTGGTCTAAACGCGTGGAGTATACTAAGATCTATAGTTTTGAACCTTACTTTGAGGAAGCAGATTGTTTGCGTTTAGATTTTTGTTTATCGAAGCAAACGGAGAGTGACGCGAGTCGCGACCCGCCATGACAGTTACCGCTACCGCCGACCGCCAAACTTCAAACTCGTTCGATACTAATCCATAGTAACTAGTATTGCCGCCGGCCTCTATGACATATCGCGCGAACTTTGCCACTGCCGCCGAAGGTCAAAATCAACCACAGTTGAGACTAGCCGTTATGATTATTTTTCTCTGAGGCTCCAATACACATTATTTATCACCGCCCTCTGAAGCTGCCGCTATCCTATATCTCATTTTATTAACGTTATGAAGTACGTAATAAAACGCAATGTTAGCAGTATTAAAAGCGTTTAGCAGCAATAAAATGCAATTGTGTACTCCTAGCAAATATTTTAACGTATCGTTAGTAATGTAATATTTTGAAAATATATATGTCATTTGTTAATTATGCAGTTTTATTTTACATAAACGTGTATTTATGTATATTTTATTTTATGCTTTTGTGATGTCGTCTGATGATGTCATGAGAACGGTTTAATCGCTGATGGTCGGGCTTTACTCTCTGAGGGCTTTAAATATCGACCGCCATCCGCACTCGCCATGAGACTAGGCGAACGCGGGTAGCGGTGGCAGGAGGGGAAGTCATCAGAAAAACATGCGAGTAGTATCATATTTTGTTTATTTATTTTTATGTTTTTTTATCTTTCAGTGCAAATCAAGCAAAATTATGATCAGACCACACATCGACACTTCAACTCGTGCATGTATATTATTATTATTAAAGCAATCATAATTATTATATTTATGGCATAAACATTTTACAAATAAAAATCATTATATGAAATGTGGTGCATCATTCATCTGAATGGAAATTAATAACCTGTCTTCGCAAGAGAGAAGACAAAATTTATCTGCAATTCTACATGGATACCTCGTTCCTTATTAACTGCCAAGCGTTTTGGTTAGAAGTGGAGGATGAGATAATACATCGCATTGATGAGGTAGCTCAGCCCGGCAATATGAATAGCTTTTCTATAGGACCAAAGTAGGGAACTTGAAAAAAATCAGTATGGTGGTCCCATGGGAAAAGTTATACAACGTGGAAGGGACATACCCGTAATAAATCGAACTTTGCTTTATACTAGATCATTATAGTATAACGAAATAAAAATAACAGCCAAAAACAAAATAGAAATTCTTCATTTCGATACAAAAGTGTGCAGCCGCCCGGGCAATTTGTATGGGAATATCGAATTTTATTTTGGTTTTATGACTGTTATTTTTATTTCATTATAATTTAGTGATCTAGTATAGCCCGTGGTTCAATTTATTACGGGCATGTCCATTCCACGTTGTATGTCCAGAGCATAGACACCCAGTAAAATATAGGTAGATTATAAGTCCATGGAATTGGTGTGTTTTGCCTTGCATCAAATGAGGTAGAGAAACTATATAATTTGGTGCAAGGGTGCAGAAATCGCATTTGTCTGACAAATAGTATTTTTGTTTAGTAACATCACAAACATGGTTGGTTTGGCTTTGGAGAGGACAATCTGTCAGCCTCAGCAGTACCAGCGATGATGTGAATGAAAAGACGAAGTGATGGAAGTAAAGAGATATATGATCAGAGGCGGCTCTTGTGGCGATCGTGTGCAACCAGTACCTTGGCATCCTCTAGTAGGAGCGATGTCAAAATGGAATAATTAGTTATATTTTCCACAATTCGGCGTATTTTCAAACAGGCGCCGGCACGCGCTTTTGGTAGCGACGCGACACTACGCCAATATAATCTTTAATTATCTGTTTTAAGGCTGATTTCACATTGAAACAAAAGTCATTGTGTAGAGCAGGTAAAGACGCAGCTTGTGGTGGCGCGTCTTGCTTTGCTTACCAGGCATCGGCCGTAACACGGGCGCAGGGTCTGAGAGCGCGAGCGTCTTTGGAGGTGTACCATTAGAGGGCGATCGGCGCCCGTGTGCGCCGTACACCCTGCACTATAGGTAAAGTCGCCTCTGTATATGATATATAGCTATAAGTAAGCAAATAGAACATGTGAGGTCTATGGCTTATCAGAATCTCAAACTCCGATGTCAGACTTGTAATGCACACACACCACACCACACTATTTCAGTTACCGATGAAATGATATTCCCGCCTTTTTCCTGGGAAACGAGCTGCTGCAGCTGGAGCTCATTATGATCCTATTTTCAAAATCATTTGTCTTTTACTATCGACAGCTAAAATAATACTATATCTACTTACTTGAAATATTTATTATTATGGAATGTGTTTAAATGAACAGTAACAAAAGAATTATATTGTCTGTGCAAGAGATAAACTTTTTCATCGCGAAAGTTAGTTCGTTTGTTACCCTTTACACCGTAACTACTGAACCGATCATCATGAAATTTTGCTTACAAGTTCTAGAGTTAAGGACATAAGGCTACCTTTCATCCCGGAAAAAAGTTCTGTTTCACGAGGGAACGACGTTGAAGCGAGAGAAGCTGCGGGCGAAATCTAGTTATGTATGAAAATGATTATGTTGAGTCTGTTAGAAGCAAAAAAATAAACCTCATGTGTGAAAAAAGTGTTTCCGAATAAAAAGTTCGAGCAACGTGTGAAGCCTTCTATTCTATGCCTTTAGATGCACTGACAGCATCCGAGGTTTCCTTATTTTTGTTTTATAATGTGAATAGCTGCCCACCTCGGCTTCGTACGGGGTAATATTGTACACATAGACCTTCCTGTAGAGCATATGCTCTACATACACTTAGTAAAAACTGCATTTAAATCCAATGGCGTAGTCTAAAGATTTAAGCGTACCCAAAAATGGATGCCGTACGCCGTCCGGAAAGCCGTGTGGTTTCTGGTAGAGTAGAAGCTGTGTGGCTTTCGGCAGAGTAGAATAGGACCACTCCAAGTCTTCCCATGGATGTCGTAAATGGCGACTTGGGAAATAAAAGCTAAACAAAGCTCATAAACATCAATGAGACCTCTCCAACTCGTCTGGCCAGCGACGAGAGTGTAGGCCAAACCCTCTGTCTGCTTTGGCCAAGTATTGCTGCAGTATTACAGAGAGGGTCATGCTCTCAGACTAAGAAGACCTGATGATGATGATGATGAAAAACGGACGGACGGTGGGAAGCGAGATTGTTTTATATTATGTAGAGAAGAATCTAGTCATGATTAAAAAAACTGTCTAGTTCAGACATATGTAGGTATATAATAGTTTTTATGTAAAAAAAAAAGTCTGTAACAAGTTAGAATGAATATTCATATTAATTTTTTGTTATGTCTTAAAAACTTGAGTTATTTGACCTTTTCAATGTTACTAATGCTCAAGTTCACCTTGAGCTACTAATTAAACATTTTGTGGGCGATGATGAATAGACCGACTTTTTTCAGGAATTTACATGGCCTAGGTTTCCCGCTGTCGAAAGTCTTATAAATTACATTTAACATCAGTGATTATATAGAGACTGATGACGCAAGGCAACGTACTCGGTCCAATCAACCCACGGGATCGACAAAGCGAGCGGAGCTGCGGGCGCCATATAGTATTAACATAAGTATATTATAAACTAGCTGGTGCCCGCGGTTCCGCTCACGTTAATGACGATCCCGCGGGAACAGTACAGAGAACAGTTTCGAGATAAAAGGTAGCCTAATGTGTTAATCCAAGTAATAACTTATCTATGTAAAAATCCGTTTAGTCATTTTAACGTGATTGAGTAACAAACATCCATTTATCCATACATACTCACTAATTTTCGCGTTTGTAATACCTATTAGTAAAGATACGGATGACGAAATAAACTCTGTCTGCCTGTCTGTAGTTACAGAATTAAATGAATTTAAATATGGAGATAGTGCAACGCCCGGAAAAGTTCCTGGAAGATCGCACCCAAGGACATTTAGCTCCCAAAACCTTCTGATCCGTAAAGCATACATTCACGCGAACAGTCCGCCTATTTGCTAACTTAGCACAACGTTTTGATAGTCACTTCAATATACATTGCGGCTTTCATATAATAAATATAAATAAATACCTATATACGGACAAATCACACAGATTGAGCTAGCCCCAAGGTAAGTTCGAGACTTGTGTTATGGGATACTAACTCAACGATACTATATTTTATAACAAATACATATTTAAATAAACATCCAAGACCCAGGCCAATCTGAAATAGATCATTTTCCATCTTGACCTGGCCGGGGATCGAACCCGGTCACTCCGTGTCGCAGGCTGGCGTGTTGACCGCTGCGCCACGGTACATATAATTTCCTATTTTTATTAATTATGACATATAAAACGCGAAAACGTGAAGAAAATAGGCAGGCTGAGCGGCAGGCAACAACTAGTGTTTTATAAAAGTAACAGGTAACAGTGTTTAAAATAAACTAGTTTCCTAAAATATATATATTCACTAGCTTTCGCCCGCGGCTCCGCCCGCGTTAATGTCGATCCCTCGGGAATAGTACTTTTTCCCGGGATAAAAGGTAGCCTATGTCCTTCTCCGTACTCCAGAGAACTTGTATGCAAAATTTTATGATTATCGGTTCAGTAGTTACCTACGGCGTGAAAGCGTAACAAACAAACGCACAAACAAACAAACTCACTTTCGCATTTATAATATTAGTAAGGATAAGGATTAGTACCTACGTCAGTTAGATAACAAAAAAATATTAGACACGATTTTTTCTTGTGTCTATTAAACAAAATAAAAATAAAGTAAAGATGTAGTCCATTAGAATTCCGTGTACGAGTCGGCACAGTTTAGTGAACTGTGACTGACGTCACGAATTTGGACGATATCTTTATCAATACGTTTTAGTGTTTGTTTGACAAAAGATATAACAGAAAAATACGTGTTCGATATTTTTCATAATCTAACTGACGGACTAAATAATAATATGTATTATTATTTTGACCCAGGCACTAGTAAAACAAGTAAATAAACATAATTTGTAACTTAAAATAAAATAAGCATTTAACTATAATTATGTGGATAATTACCGACAGCTGTCTTTTTGTTTTATACACATTTAAAAGATTCAATTAAATACTTACCATATAATGCATTTTTACTCGTAGTTCTCCAGTCTTGACTAAGTAGTTAGAAAGAGACAATGTGTTCTCGATTTGAAGGTTTGGAAGTAAAGGGCCCGATCGAGCCTTTTGAAGTCAACCAAAGATGTATAGAAGATACTCACCATAAGAAAGTAAATTTAAGCCTTGGCAGTAAGTATAGCCATTTTCATACATGTTTTATAACGAGAAAAACGTGAGAAACTAATGTATCGTCTGTGAGACACTAATGTATCCTCTGTGAGAAACTAATGTGTCCTTGTGAGAAACGAATGTACTTCGTCTGTTTTTCGCATTCAACAGTGAATTGTAAGCCTCTCATATCATGTCATATTTTAAAGATTTACAGTAGGCAATCTGTTGATGTTGTATTTGAGGCCTGAGTCCAGTGGCGGCTCAAGCCTGGTTACAAGGCGGGTGGTAGGTCGCAGAGGGGTGGGCCGCGAGTCATGTTCCGCGACGCCAAGCCTACATGATGGGAGGAAAAGTCCATCCTTTCGCCCTCTGACATTTCCTGGGCAACCTCAAAATAAAACTCTTGTACTACTTGTACACCAAGCGCGTCGAATCAATCAAAGGTGAATAGAAGATACTTACTCGAAAAAGTAAATTTGGGCCTCGTTAGGAAGTAAACCTCTATTTTCTTAATGTTTTATAACGAGAAAATATTAGAAACGATCGGTATCTCGGGTGCAGTTGAATTGCGTGACACTACTACATAGATTTAAGTGCGTTGTCCAAAAATTGATCTAACTAGCGTTAAGGCATTCACTGCTTGTTGGCCACTATAATTTTTATATACACAGTCACTATAATTTTTAAGTTACGATAAGTGATGTGCCGTTCCCAAATTCCCATTCCCAGGGAACGTTCCCCGTTCCCGTTTACGGGAATGTTTCCGGATACATTCCCAATTTCGGGGGAACGTTCCCATCTAAATTAGGAAAGTCTTGTATACTTAATAAATAAAAACTTTTGAGATTTGGTCTCATTCCCAGCAACAAGGGAACGTTCCCGGCAACAAGGGAACGTTCCCCGGGAATTTGGGAACATTCCCTGGGAACGTTTCCGTTTATTTCGGAAATTTTGTCGATTATTGAAAATATTTATATAGGTATTACATATACTAAGTAATGCATATACATCAGTTCAATATATTTGCATTGACAAAAAAGTTGTATGACAAATAAAATTACAACTTTCCCTGACATTTCCATTTATTGGGAACGTTCCCAGGAACGATTTTGGAAATCTGGGGAATGTAGGAACGTTCCTGGGAACGGCACATCACTAGTTACGATAGGCATTCATTGTCGATGTAGTATTTGAGGCCTGAGGCCAGTGGCGACGCAAGGCCTTACTTTGGTGTACACAAGACACCTTCCGTAAGGCCCTGCCGAGGTGTCATTTTTAGGACAACTCTAAAAAGCTCGTCTTCACCAAGCACGTGACCGTCAGGGTTCGCCGACGTCGCCGTCACTATGCTGCCTGACGCTTTTTATATGGGTTTGTTTCTGTATTCTATGCCTAAGATCTGAGTCAGTAGTAACACGAGAGGAAAAATATACTACTTACAAACATTTATTGGCAATGAATTGTTTGTGAGTGATTCAAGTTTTTTATCAACCAGTAGCAAATAGATGCTGTAACTACCTATGTACCGTGCTTCCGCTTTAGGCTAAAGATGGTGGATGATGGTAGCCGATTTAGGCTGTCGCTAGCGGGGATGGTTGCCGGTGCTGCCACTGGTATGGGACTGGGAAAATTACAGATTACATTATTTATTGTATTATACAAAGTGATTTTGAACCTCCTAGCTATTTTGGAATCTCGGAATCAAATTCCCTAATGGAATACAGATTTGCAAGAATAAAAGCTTACAGCAAAAAATAAATTCGGTTTCCCATACAAATTCGCCGATCAGATGGACGAATTTCTTTGGAAGGTCAAATGTAGGGAGAAAAGTCGGACTTTTTTTAATTTTTAAAATTATACTTCTTATTTTTAATCAGTTTTTTTATATTACTTATTTTGGGTACCATCAATTTAGTAGCACATAATTCTGTAAAACCCATTTTATCCTCAAAACCTTCACAAATAGTGTATAAGAACGACAGCGGAAGCCCGTGGGTGCTGCCAGTGGTACGGAAGGTAGAACAGCTCCTGGCGACAGACGACACGCTGGTGCATGACTATCTGCCTGTGCTAGGTAAGATATTTAAGGTGCTTTACAATAAGTGACCATTTTGGTACCGAATTTTATTATTAGGTACATGTTGTCAATTGTATTGTTTTTATACTGTACCAAATAAACCATTTTCTTTCTTTTCTTTCTTTCAAGTGTATCTATTACAAACTAACATAATAAACTTTCCTTATTTATTAGCTTAAAATACTTAATTCTTCTCTTAGATCTGCTTCCTACAAGAATATATCTAGTGGTTGATTGCTACTATGTCTTTCAGGTTTAGATCAGTTTAGTGCCGCGTCAGTGCGATTTTTGCTCGGTGAGGATAACCCTGCAATCGCTGAAGGACGTGTGAGTCAAATTTGTATTAAAATATTAAAAAATCCACGCGGTTTTTTATTTAAAATGTGACTTTGTTTGCCCTAGGCAATTACCTAGCGTCTAAAGATATCAAGGGTAGCACTCCGATGGGTTTTTGCAATACAAGCAATGCTACACAGACAATTTGGGCCAATTTGCCGTCGGTCGCAGCCCTTATGGCATTTGAAAATAGGTTTCAACTAGAAACTGAATGGCGTCCAAAGACAAGGTCTGTTCCCAGTCATCATCATTTGATGATGTTCCCAGTGGAGACCTATTTAGTTTTGAGTTTTTACCAATTTTGGGTGTGTCACAGACAGGACCGGATTTGGGAGCCCTAAGGCACTTTAATTTGAGGATACGGTGCGGGATACATAGGCCATTAGGCAGTGCCTACTCGGCTGAGTAGGCACTTAGCGCTGTTCACAGAATTTGTCCTCGCCACGTGAGCCCTGTATAGGTAGTATAGATACTATAAATCCATCTGTCCGAGATTGTGTGATGGCGCTGCCCGAAAAGAAAGCAATATTACTGACAGGATAGACTGTCAGGATGAAGAATATCTTGGTCCTCTAATATAAGAATAAAATCATTGTTTCCTGAACAGGCATTTGGGGTCCAAACGCTGTCAGGATCGGGCGGCATCCGAGTTGGCGCTGAGTTACTATTTAAAACCCTTCACTGCGACACTGTCTATTATTCGGACCCTACATTTTGTAAGTTTCAAAACATTCATTATACAAGTATATTAAGTAGACTAAATTTATTTAATTAAGGTATTTTTTGTATTTTTATTTAGTTGGAAGATGCAATAACAATTCTTTAAGGATCTTTAAGGATTTAAAGTTGGTTTGTAGAAGATTTTATAGTCGTGTGCCTAACTAGCAAAAAAATATATGAGGTCCACGGAGTACTTATTATATGAGGGCTAATGAAGTTTTCTACGTAGCATTAATTATTAACGACAAATTGTGTTAGTAATAATACCTACAATAAAACTCTAATTATTCTTAAATCTTTGATGTGTTATGTAAGATAACACATAATATTTACACGTTATATAAGATCTAGACACGAATTAAAAATACTATGGTAAAGCCCAAGGCCCAAACCTAAAGGTGTTCTCAGTATCTAGTGTACTTACCACAAAAATGCATAGATTGTTAGGGTTCGCTTTGCTCGCTCTGTGTATACCTAACTACTGAATCGTTTCTATAATTTCTTTTACTAAGAAGGTATTCAAAATGCATTTGATATATATAATCGTACACTATGTGTGGTCATGTCAGTAGTAAGTATTACCATTCATCACAGAGGCAAAAATACTACTTTCCTTTCTACAAGTACAAGGACCATGTAAAATGGTTCTAGCGGTAACAGGAAAACCTTCAGTAACAGTAAGTTTAGGTCCTAAAATCTTTCAGTAGGTAAGTACCACAAACAGCCGGCTTACCCTCTAAATTTTGACATCTATTGTGTACAACGTTTTGATGGTTATTAAGCGACTGTTAAACCAGCCTATATTTAGGATCCGATGGGAGGGACGCCGCTACACTATAGACACGATACGAGATATCTCGTATCGTGTTTAACGTGTAGCGCCATCGGATCCGATATTCAGGATGGTATAATACCCCCTTTAAACATCTATTACGTTTATATACCTATTTATATATCTTAAATGCGTCTCAGTTTCGACTGGCCGAAAATTCTTTTGTCCGTCTGGTTGTCTGTCTTTTCTCGCCTACAGGTCGCATTTCTCAACCGATTCTCATGAAATTTTGTGAGCAGGTTCGGTAATTATATATATTTTTTTTGTCGAGCCAGTTTTTCGATAAATAGTCAATTATACGAAAGCCGTAATGTATTTTGAAGTGACGATCAAAACGTTGTATACCTTGTGGTCAAAAGTGCACCAGCAGCAGAACTGAATAACAATTTTTGTTTTATTTTAGGCAATCATCCTAGAATTTTCAAAGATGTGGGTTTTACACGCTTGCGTGAATACCGCTATTGGGATGGCAAAGCCTTCGACCTTGACTTCGATGGTCTTGTCGAGGACTTGCGGCTGGCACCAGCAAACTCGGTGATCCTGTTGCACGCGTGTGCTCATAATCCCACAGGGAACGACCCCACACCGGAGCAGTGGAAGACCATCGCTGATATCATGGAGGTAAGCACTAAGCATCGTAAGTGGGAGGAAAAGTATAGTATGTTTTTTACTTAGATTGAGTTAGCAAAGCGTAGGTATCTAAAAGTAACGAGCGTGGTAAAATTATTCTTAGATCCATGGGTAAAACTTATAATAAAATCACAAAGTAGAAAGTATAAATCCCGGGTCTTTCCGGCCTAGTCGGACGGACCCTGGAGCGGAAGCGGAAGAAATGCGTTATTGTAGGTAGGTATTATGTGAATTTTTCGACTGTAGATACATCATGCAGGATGCGAATAATTAATTCTTCCACCGTGGCTTCTGGGGACGATGGATAGATCAAGAGTGATTTTGTATAACCCTCAAACACAGAATAAGTACTAACGTACCTAACGTACGTAACTAATAGTACCTAAAACGTAACTCAAATCATAAAATTAATCATACATAGGGCGTGGCGAGCCCCTACCTAGCCACCTCTATCAATCAAAAAATGTTATGAATATAACTAGAATTAAAAAAAAAATGGTGGAATTGAAAGTAAATGTTATAAAAATGCGCAAATTCTGCCGTTGTTTTTCAACGCAATTACTCGCAAGTAAAGTATAGGTAAAGTATAATATGTCTTCGGGTTTGTTGTGCTAGGAGCGCAAGTTGTTCCCGTTCTTCGACAGCGCGTACCAGGGCTTCGCGTCGGGCGACCTGGACCGCGACGCGTGGGCCGTGCGGTATTTCTTGCAGCGCGGGTTCGAGCTCGTCTGCGCGCAGTCCTACGCCAAGAACTTCAGCCTCTACAGTCAGTACTAACTACAAAGTTATTGTCAAAATGTTTATAAAAGTACACGAATAGGTCCTATGGTTAGGTAACGATGCTTTACAATCATACCTAATATCGTAGGTTGTTTACACGTAACGTAACACGAAAGTTGTTTTTAAAAGATTTGTTTGTTACCTAACTTGAGTACTGAACCCCAGTCATCATAATGCTATGGCTATCAAAAAAGGTTGTGGTCTCGGTATTCAATACCAGCTTGCTCCGTAGGACCTATAAACGTAAACACGATTCAATTTGTCAAATCAACAGGCCTACTCGGCGTGAGTACTTCCTCATCATCATCAGGTCCTTTTTAGTCTCCACTACAGAAGCACGAACCTCTCTGTACTACTAGAGCCATACTTGGCCAGAGCAGCCAGAGGACTTGGCCTACACTCTCCAGTATTTACTCGCTAACTTTTTTTTATTTGAATAGGCTTACTCTTGACCTTAGACTAACCCAGAGGGTAAAGACAAGATCTACGATGGAGCGAGCTTGCTCGAGTAGTGCTCGCTAACTTTTGACAAACACAATGTACAACGTTTTGATGGTCATTTCAACATCCATTACGGTTTATGGCTTAAATAAAATAGTCAACCATACGAAAGCCGCATTGTATTTTAAAATGACGCTGTTCAGCGTAGTTGTCAAAAGCAAGCGAGTAGGGAGGCAGGTGGGACCACGGAGCTAGGGTAGGACAGAACTATATATAGGTATACTCGTACATAAAAGAAATATTGTAAGGTTCACTCCGTCTTTATCAGTTCATCCCGCTCTGTTGAATAATAAATTGAATTGTATGTAAGTAGGCGTTGTAGTGTACTTTCCTTAAGATTACGGAACCCTAATATCAACAATATCAATCAAACTAATGTTTTAGTTTGTTTTCGCGATTGGTACATAACCCGCGAACATGACGTTCGGGTAATAGGTAATAATGTTGTAGGTAATCGCGATAAATGCGTATTAACTATACCTACTAATATTATAATACCTACTATTATTGAAAAGAGCTTATTATGGCATTAATGATTATTTCGTTGATAAGAATGCTTGGAGTCGAGACCTCGAGTGATATGCAGGACTTCTCTAAACGCTTTTATTTTAATTTTACTTATAATTGTTTTCTTTTTTTTGTTGCTGCTATTTTATTTTGTATAATTGTCTAAAATAAACTCTCAATTGTAAAACATGTATATGTTTGCGGTCAACGAGTGTCGACAATTAGTTTTCGAGTTTTGTGCTTGAGATCGAGTAAGTCATGCTCACTAAAATGTTCAAACTGGTGGCGGCGTTGTGTGTCGGGTCGTCGAGTTCCCTCTAATATGGTTGAGCTCAGCGATGGCTGATCCATGCGTCAACTCGTGAACGGGTGCTGCCAGGGGGGACAGGTCTGCTCGGCCTCTTTGAGACTTTTATCATATCTGTTGTTGTTGCACGCTCGATCGCTAACATAACGTGTTCCACAAAAATATGTAAATTAAAATTGTATATAACATGACATCAAAAAAAAAGAAAAGAAAAATATTAAATATCATACAAAGCCCTTCAGGCAAGTAGGATACCAATACTGTTGAAGAGTTTCTTTCGGCGTCTTCTTCTCTGCAGTGGTCGGTTCCGAAACGCTAGTAGTTTGTAGCTTTTAAACAAGAATTAATAATTTGAATATAATATAATAAGTATTATTTAATTTTAAAGGTGAATTGACGTGAAAAAGTGCCTGAAAAGGCCTATTTTCTGAATAAATCTTTGAATCTTTTGAATCTTTTGAATCTTTTGAAAGCTGAAGAGTTTGTTTGTTTGTTTGAACGCGCTAATCTCAGGAACTACTGGTTCTAATTGGAAAATTATTTTTGTGTTGGATAGTGCATTTATTAAGGAAGGCTTTAGGCTATAAAACATCACGCTGCGGCCAATAGGAGCGAAGCATCAGTCTATACTAATATTATAAAGCTGAAGAGTTTGTTTGATCGCGCTAATCTCAGGAACTACTGGTTCAAATTGGAAAATTCTGTTTGTGTTGGATAGTCCATTTATTGAGGAAGACTTTAGGCTATAAAACATCACGCTGCGGCCAATAGCTAGTTTAAATATAAAAATATTTATGTTTTTAAGTACAATAATTTCTTATCATGCATTCAAAATGCTATTTTGATATATGCGAATTAAATTCAGAAATATAATTAGGTGTATGTACATACAGGCCATGGCTTGTACATAGAAGGTCGCAGGTTTAAACCGCCCGCTTGGAATTTTTTCACCATACCTATTTTATTTCTTAATTTAATAAGAGTAAACTATTTATTATAATATTATTAGCCGTGTGGTTTCCGGCAGAGTAGAATAGGACCACTCCAAGTCTTCCCGTGGATGTCGTAGAAGGCGACTTAGGAAATACAAGCTAAACAAAACTTATAAACATCTAAGAGACCTCTCCAACCCGTCTGGCCAGCGTGGAGAGTGTAGGCTAAGTCCTCTGGCTGCTCTGGCCAAGTATGGCCCTAGTAGTACAGAGAGGGTTGCTCCTGTAGTGGAGACTAAAAAGACCTGATGATGATGAAACTATTTATAGCACAAGTAAGTTCATATTTGAGATCAGACACACTCGTGATGACTGGTGACGTGACGGTAGCGCCTGTACTTTTTGAAGCAGCAATGTTTCATAAAAGACTTTGTTTAATACCTAGCAAATTGAATAGAGTGTTATTTCATAGATGAACGCGTCGGTAACCTTACACTGGTGGTCAAGAACCCAGCGGTGGTACCGGCAGTCAAGTCTCAGCTGACGTGGATCATCAACGACCTTTACTTCAACCCTCCGGCACACGGTGCAAGAATAGTAGAGTGGATACTCACTGATAAACAACTTTTTGATGAATGGTTAGTTATAGTCATGGACAATACAAGTATGTCAATCTCAAATGTACCTCATACGAAAATAAATACCGAACTTACTTCTTCATTCTTTTTGTTATAGGTACGATAATCTGTGGTATTATCATCTATGTTTGTGGCGTGTTATTTACTTAGAAAACAATTGAAAGTAATATAGGTATATACGCGGCGGTATTATAATTATTTTGTCTCCATTTTTATGTAGGTAGGTAGGTACCGTGGGTAAATAGCACATTATATCTGCATGTCACGTAAACACTACGTAAACAGATGAATCAAGTATCTATATAAAATTGCTATACAACCAGTTTAATAATTTCGCCGTCATGATCAAGTCTTCGGTAGTATAGTGGTCAGTATCCCCGCCTGTCACGCGGGAGACCGGGGTTCGATTCCCCGCCGGAGAGAACAACTTTTTTATTTTTTTTTCATCATGGTACGATCGACTATGTGAAAATTGGATTTTTAACCGAATTTAAAAAAGGAGGAGTTTATAGATTCGGTTTTTTGTTACCTCGTTACTCTGTCAATTGTTAAGATAAAAATTTTTTTTATTTTAAAGGATACTTTTGTTAATGCTTCTGCAGTGGAGACTAAAAAGACCTGATGATGATGATGATGATGAAGTACTTTTGTACTTTCATTTGATATTTTTTACTAAGGTATAGATTTAATTAGATTACACATTAATTAGTTTTATATGAAATGTTATTATAGTCAGTTCAGTACAGTAGGTTGGTTAAAGTCGGATTTTTTATGATTAAATCTCACTTCTGAGATCTGTGCTGATATATTCAATGTGACTAAACACAATTCTCAGAATTGGATTTAATCATAAAAAATATCAGAAGCTTGTCATCTATTCGTTTAATTTATTTTCATTTTACTTTACAGGAAGAAAGAAATTAAAGAGATGTCGTCAAGACTAGTAAACATAAGGAGAGTCTTAAAAGCAGAATTAATCAAGTGAGGATGTATTTTCTTTTAATTTAAATGTCAATCTTTTAGATAACTGAAATATAACCTCAATATATTTTTTTTCGTAGAAAGTGTAAGAAGCTTACCCACAAGTTATCATCATCAGTTCAGTAGCGTATATATTCTTTGGTGATGGCTCGTTCACCGCCACGCGCGCCTCTCGATGCCCCCGCGCACATCCAGACACCCACACATAACCGCATTTCTTTTCGCGTAGTGATATATTCTTTGGTTCAGTCGTAAATAGTCCACAGCCGGACAAAAGCCTCAGAGGATATTGCCATGCCATGCTCTGCACGCTTGGAGGCGGGTTGCCTACCGATGGTTCTTTGGCTTCTTGTGTTTCCGACGCTCACCGTTGCCCATCGGAAGCATTTTCAAGTTAGGGAAGGATAGGAATTTGTAGGATTTGGGGAGGGAACGAAAGTATTGGGATACTACTCACTCACGGATGAACTAAGTGGAGTAGCGTGCCTTGGAGGGCCCTGTATCAAAATAAGTTGGGGGCCCAAATGAAGGGTATAGTTTTCTTACAAAAGAAACAGAAATGCTTGCTTTAAATTGTTATTGATTCTGTAGTGGAGACTAAAAAGGACCTGATAATGATGATGATAAGTACATCGGTTATTGCGGAATGTAGGATGTTGCCAACTTTGGGGCCTACGCTTAACCCGAGAAAAAAAGAGATTGCTTTTTTCCCGTGCAGATCGTAAAGCCGATCGAGGGACAGGGCGAAAATCTGCGGAATCATGTCAATAGGCGATGCGACTAGATGAAGAGATATTTTCAACTAAAAAGAATGCTAAAAAGCCTCATTTAACGCCTGAAAAGTCTAAGAAAAAGACCCCACCGAAACCTGCTCTCAAGGAAGTTAGATCAGTTGCTGATTTGTTCGGAAATGGGCCCATCAAACGAACAGAGCCACTAGTGAAGAAGCAAAAGAAAAATACTGAAGTTGGGATTCATTCTGATGATGATTTTGACCAAAGCCTCCTGGAACTTGATGTAATTGAAAGTTTAGAAACTAAAGAAAAACTTCCCAATGGCAAATCTGAAAATAGTTATGACAAAAATCATGTTGATAAAGAAAAATCTCCAGTCAAGAATAAAGGAACAAATAAAGAGTTGCAAAGTGATAGAAATAAATTAAGTGAAAAAATAAGTAATGTTAATTCAGAGTCCAATTCAAAAGAAAAGACATATAGTGAGAAGAAAGAAGTAAAAAAAGAGTCAAAATCTCCCACAAAAAATAAGTTGGATGAAAAGCCTAATAATAAAGAATCAAAGTCAAATGATAAGTCTTATATTGAATTGAAAAATGAGAAAAAAAGGAAATTTGCAAAGTTTATTGATGGTAATGACGAAAAAGATGATCATGATAAAATTAAGAAAGAAAAAGACAGTACTGAAGAATTTACAAACTCATCAGGATTTTTTGAAGAAGACGAGGAACAAGGCCATAGAAATAAAAAGAAGAAATTGGACAAGAGTCTCAATGAGTCTGGTATGTAGAAACGTATAGTTATTTAAATCTTATAATAACTAGTTCAAACTCTCAGTTTCCTGCAACAAGACACATGATTGTAGATTTCCCATACACTTATATTTCTTTTAAGTTCAATAGTCAAGAGTTGGAGAGCATACACATTTTTTTCTTCACTGATATTAACTAGTTGCTCTTGTTTTCAGCATTATCTGATGCTGAGAGGCATGAGAGAAGACGACAATCGGCAGCCCTGTACCAAAACTATCTCAACAGAACTGGACCTAAGAATCTGGGGGCTAAAGATATACCCGAGGTAAGATAAGATAAAAAATATTTGCATGAAATACATTACAGTATTTATCTATTCTAGTTTTAGTTGGTTAAATGTTATTTTTTTTCTTATGGTTAACCCCTTTGTATTGTTACATGTTTATTTTCTGATATTCGAAAATTTTTAAGCTTATTTTTTGAAACATGCGATCTGTCCCTGCTTCGCACATCATCATCATTATCATCATATAAGCTGCAAAAAGTCCACTGCTGGACATAGGCCTCCCCCAAGGATTTCCAATACAACCGGTTGGAAGCAGCCTGCATCCATATAGATAGATATAGCATATATTATATATATAGCATATCTTCATCAGGGAATTTCTCAAATCGCTCCAGTAGTTGTGGAACCTATTCAATGCAAACAAACAAACAATAAAGTATTTCCTCTTTATATTATTAAGGTATAGATGTGCTTGGGTAGAATTTCTGGTCAAATTATTTCCAAGTTCAAATGTACTTACACTCGATTTTACTTTATATTTATAATATTTTGATTATTTTGTTTTAGGGTCCAGCAAACTGCTTGAAAGACTGTGCATTCCTTTTGACTGGTGTACTTGACTCCTTTGAGCGGGAGGACATTGTAGCAGCCATCACCAAATATGGAGGGTGTGTGAAGAGCGGCATTAGCAAAAAAGTATGATACATTTACCATCCTTATAAAGTAGGAATAATTCTCTCTCCAAATTAACTGGAAAGAAAAGTGGCATTTTTATACAAAAGTGTGCAAGCACTTTTGTATATGGGAATGCCAAACTTATTTTTAGTTTTTTTTTATTTATTACGCTTTTTTTTTCTTTGGCAAGTCTTGATTTTCTTCAATCTGCTGTTTTCTGATAGTTATTTTTTTGTACAATTATATTGTGATAGTTATATAATCATACAACTTAATTTTCAGTATAACTGTGAAAACCTGTTTTAGCTGTATAACTGACTATAATTATTGTATAATTATCAATGTAAAAGCTGTTGGTTTTCCTAAATAAATAGTTATAAACCACTGTAATTTTACCACTGAATATTTTCAGATAACACACGTCCTTGCGGGCGAGGACGCCGGCCCCGCGAAGATGACCAAAGCGCAGGAACTGGGCATCAAAATCATCAACGAGAACCAGTTCCTGCAGATGATAGCCTACCCCTCGCCAGACAAAGGTAAATCCGACGGAAAGAAAGAGGACAAAGCTGCAAAAGAAAAAACGCCACACAAAAAACTAAATTGTGTCAAAAAAGAAATTGATGAAGGAAAATTAGGCGTCAACGATTATAAAAAACCTAAAAAAGACGATAAATCTAAAATTAAGGAAGAAGAAAAATTAAGTGTAGACTATAAAATACCTAAAAAAGAAAGTAATGATAAAGCAAAAATCAAGGAAGAAGAGTGTAAAGATGATGTTTCTAAATTAAAAGTTTCAAAATCATGTGAAGTGCCAAAGAGCGAGGTATCAAAGTTAAGAGAAGTGTCGAAATCAAGTGATGATGTAGGAAAGACTGCAACTGTGCTGAAAAGTTACATTATGCCATCACTGATGTGGGTCGACAAGTATAAGCCGCGGAACGTTAAGCAGATCATTGGACAGCACGGCGACGCTAGTAACGTTAAGAAGTTAGTATTATTGTAAAAACTATTATAATCGCAAACTGCAACTAACTGCAAAAAAATATATAACATTTGAAAAGTGGTATTGTGTAGAACAAAATGCTTTTTACTTCAACCGACTTAAAAAAAGGAGGTAAATTCAGTTGTATGTTTTTTTTTATGTTTGTTAGACTCCTTTATGTGCCACAGAACTCCGTCATTTATGAACCGATTTCAAAAATTCTTTTTTTGTTTGATATGGTATACTTTCAAGTTGGTCCTATTGAAAAAAAAAAAAACCTTAGTTTCTCAGGCAACTAGAACCACACTAGAACCTATGGGGTAGTTGTTGTAGCATTTTCTATCATTCTGTCCACCGCATTCTCCAACTAGTCCCATTTAAATTTTATCACAATCAGTACAGTAGTTTGATTGAAGTCTTTTTTATATGAAAGATTATTTATTAATTTTTTTTTTAATTAATATCGTGAAAGGGTTGAAGTCGAGGCTTAGCATGAATAGGCTAGTTTCCTGGGTCGTAATAATAACATAACAATTAGTCCGTCAGTTAGATAATCAAAAAAATATTGGACACATATTTTTTCTCTTATCAAATAAACAATAAATAATAAAGATAAAGCGCGTCAAAGTTCAGGAGTGGGGGCTCGTGACGTCAAAGTTTGCAAAAAATTGTAGCAAACTTTGACGTCACATGGAACTTCAAAGGGCTATATCTTTATCATTTTTTGTTTAATCGACAAAAGAAAAAATACGTATTCAATATTTTTTGAATATCTAACTGACGGACTAATTATATTTTTTTAGGAAACTAGCCTATCCTTTGTATAGATGTTTGAGTCCCATCTGTATTTTGGTTCTGTTTTCCATGTAATGCTCACCAACATGGTAAACGTGGCTTGTAGGTCTTAAAGACCTGCAGAAAAGACGTGATATATGTATAAATTGATAAATGTATGTATACATTTTGAGTTTTCCGAGGTGATGGGTCATATTAACTTAGATTGTACAACCAACATAGCATTGCACGCGCGACAACGCCATATTGTTTTCCTTAATATCAAATAAACGGACAAATCACACAGATTGAGCTAGCCCCAAAGTAAGTTCGAGACTTGTGTTATGGGATAATAACTCAATAATACTATATTTTATAACAAATACATATATAGATCCAAGACCCAGGCCAATCTGAAAAATATTATTTTCCATCCTGACCTGACCGGGGATCGAACCCGGGGCCCTAGTGTCGCAGGCTGGCGTGTTAACCACTGAGCCACGGAGCTCGCCGCAAAGAGCGAGATGTGGATAGTTTATCGCGCGGTATAAACTTCGTCGCGGGCGCCATGCTACAGGCTCAGGTTTCTTTGTCCAAGTGTGTTCCCCTACACTTTTGATTATAATAAAACACTTGTGTTACAGATTGACAAATTGGCTGACTAAGTGGTACGTGAACAGAAAGGCTAAGTTGCCCAAGCCCAGTCCGTGGGCAAAGAATGATGACGGAGGCTACTATAAGGCCGCATTGCTTTCAGGACCACCGGGAGTTGGTAAGGAAGCACAAAGATCTACACAGAATCTACAAATTATTTATCTGTCCTATTCACCATGGATAAAAAAAAAAAAATCTATACTTATACAAAAGGATATTGTTTCCAGGAAAAACTACAACTGTGGCCCTGGTATGCAAGGAGTTGGGCTTTGACATGGTGGAGTTCAATGCTTCCGACACCAGGAGCAAGACGCTCATCAAGGAGCAGATTGGAGAACTGCTCACTACTAACTCCCTTTCTGGATATGCCAAAGGTAATATGCTCATTCGTGGGTATCATCTTCATCATCAGGTCCTTTTTAGTCTCCACTACAGGAGCACAACCCTCTCTGTACTACTAGGGCCATATTTGGCCAGAGCAGCTAGAGGACTTGGCCTACACTCTCCATGCTGGCTAGACGGGTTGGAGAGGTCTCTTAGATGTTTATAAGCTTTGTTTAGCTTTTATTTCCTAATTCGCCTTCTACGACATCCACGGGAAGACTGGGAGTGGTCTTATTCTACTCTGCCGGAAACCACACGGCTAATATTCGTGGGCATTCATCATCATTTCGTGTAGGTGACATGGTCAATTGACCATGCAGACCCTGGAGTCAGTGCTTCGGAACCGCCTCTCGGCCTCTGACGTGGTTCCTTTAACGTCTAACAGATGGCAGCCGGGACCAACGGCTAAACGTGCCCTCCGAAGCACGGAATCATCTTCATTATCAGACAATCGGGTGATTCAAGCCTGCAATGTCCTAACCAAACTGGAAACAACTAAACAAATTATGCTTCCCGTGGGAATCGAACCCTCGATCCCCGGGTATACAGGCAAACTCCGTAACCACTGGACCACGGAGGCATTTACAGTCCTTATATTACAGTTCTGTTTGGTTGATCATAGTGTTTTTATCGCTGCCTGTCTCTGAATGTGGAGACTAGAAACGGCAAAGAGTGAAGAGAGACCTCATCATTACTAATGAGCATTTTCTTAAAAAAACGATAGCACTGAGGCCTTGGGTCTGGTAAGCTGTTATTGGGCAACAGTTTTTTTATGGTATTGGACGGCAAACAAGCGAGTCAACTGATGGTAAGTGATCACCGCTGCTCATAGACAACTGCAACACCACGGTGTGACAAGACCCTTGCCAGCCTTGAATGTGTCAGTTGCTGATGCTGGTCGTAAATTATCCAATTACAGCCGCTCATCAGACTACGATAATGGTAGATACGCGATTCGCGCTCGAAAGTAGCACCGGCAAAACAGCGCTTTAATCGAGCTTCGGAGCTGTTTAGTCCAGTTTCAATAAACCGCGCTAGCACGCACTGACTTACACGTCTCGTGATGACGAAGGTACAGTGAAAAGATGCAAAAACTACGCATCAAAAGCTGCGCCACGGAGCTAGCCATACTATAGCTAACTATACTTACGTTGTCTGTGTGATTCCTCGCGTGTAATCCTAGTTGTGTGATTGGAAATAGACCGACATTACCGAATTCAGTGACTTTAATTGGCTATCCAATTACTTTATCTCTACACTCATACCCCTAATTAGTATGGATTGTTTGCAGGTGAAACAGGAAAGCAAGCGGTCTCAAAGAAGCACGTGTTAGTAATGGACGAAGTCGACGGCATGGCTGGAAACGAGGACAGAGGTGAGAAACTCTTTACTCAGTCATAAATATAGTTTTCAGACTACCTCAATGGATATTGAGCAATTGTCACATTTATTCAGGTAGAGTATAACATAATAATAAAAACTGCCTCCGTGGTCCAGTGGTTAAGGCGTTTGCCTGTAGACCCGGGGGTCGTGGGTTCGATTCCCACGGGAAGCATACTCTGTTTAGTTGTTTCCAGTTTGATTAGGACATTGCAGGCTTGAATCACCTGATTGTCTGATAATTAAGATGATTCCGTGTTTCGGAAGGCACGTTAAGCCGTAGGTCCCGGCTGCCATGTGGTAGTCGTTAAAGGAACCAAGTCAAAGGCCGAGAGATGGTTCCGAAGAACTCTGACACCAGAGTGTGCATGGTCGATTGACTGTGACACCTACTCGAAATGATGTGGTAGAGTATGGTAGTGTGAAAAACTGGGGAGGGGCGGGATAGTAAAACGAAAGCATTATTTTTTACAGGAGGCCTCCAAGAACTGATTAACTTGATCAAAGCGGCTTCAGTGCCCATTATTTGTATGTGCAACGATAGGAACAGTCAGAAAATGCGCTCGCTCGTCAACTACTGCTACGACCTTAGATTCAGCAAGCCGAGAGTTGAGCAGATAAAGGTGGGCATATTGTCTCTCCCTCTTTTACGTTATATTTATTTATATTAGTTCACCAACAGTCGATATAATATTATACAATATATCATATAATTTCGTTCAGTTGGAAGGCGACCTTGTATAGGACCTGGAATAGGAAACCCATTTTTTTTTTCAAAATCCCTTTGTATACATACATTACCTCTAGATTATACTTCATTTTAGGTAGTCGTATAAACATCAGACGTACAGTGATTTATTGTAAGTGTGCAAGCCACGAATTTTTTCACAGTACAATACACATTATTTACAGTATAGTGGAATAATTCACGTGTAGAAATGTTTGTGTATTATGTAATGAACAATAACTATAGTAATTAGAATTACAGTATGATTTCACAATGCCTTACAAGCTATGTCAGTAACAAATGTAGAAATACGAGTCTTTATGAAAATGTTTACATAAAACTAAATATTTTTTTCAATCGTTTCCAGTCTGCAATGATGTCAATATGCTGCAAAGAGGGCATCAAAGTCCCACCCGATGTGTTAACTCAGCTGATAGTGGCCGCTAACCAGGACGTCCGACAGACAATCAATCTACTGTCCATGTGGGCCGCAGACCCTGAATTGCTTGACGGAGATAAACTACGACAAGATGCCAAGACTATCAAAAGGGATATGAAATTGGTGAGTAGTAATACTATAGATCGTAGCTGGTAACCAAGACATCCAACAGACACTCAATTTACTGGCCATGTGGGCCGCAGACCCTGAATTGCTTGACGGAGATAAACTACGACAAGATGCCAAGACTATCAGAAGGGATATGAAATTGGTGAGTAGTAATACTATAGATCGTAGCTGGTAACCAAGACATCCAACAGACACTCAATTTACTGGCCATGTGGGCCGCAGACCCTGAATTGCTTGACGGAGATAAACTACGACAAGATGCCAAGACTATCAGAAGGGATATGAAATTGGTGAGTAGTTATACTTTGGATCGTAGCTGGTAACCAAGACGTCCGACAAGCCACTCAATTTACTGTCCATGTGGGCGCAGACCCCGAATTGCTTAACAGAGATAAACTACGACAAGATGCCAAAACTATCAAAATGGATATGAAATTGGTGAGTAGTAATACTTAAAATTGTAGCTGGTAACCAAGACGTCCGACAGACACTCAATTTACTGTCCATGTGGGCCGCAGACCCTGAATTGATTGACGGAGATAAACTACGATAAGATGCCAAGACTATCAAAAGGGATATGAAATTGGTGAGTAGTAATACATTAGATCGTAGCTGGTAACCAAGACGTCCGACAGACACTCAATTTACTGTCCATGTGGGCCGCAGACCCCGAATTGCTTAACAGAGATAAACTACGACAAGATGCCAAAACTATCAAAATGGATATAAAATTGGTGAGTAGTAATACATTAGATCGTAGCTGGTAACCAAGACGTCCGACAGACACTGAATTTACTGGCCAAGTGGGCCTCAGACCCTGAATTGCTTGACGAAAAGAAACTACGACAAGATGCCTACACTAATAAAAGGATTGGTGAGTACACGTTGGATCGTAGCCGGGAGGAAAAGGGATATGAATGTAGTACTTTGAACCGTAGCTGGCAGCTAGGACGTCCGACAGACACTGTCCATGTGGGCTGCAGTCCTTGCTTGGTTACTTATAAAAAGCTTTAGTATCAGCCGGTAACATACGCTGTTTTGATGTATAAGCTATAATGTTGTAGTTTTATCAAAATCCGGGATTAGAAGGAGCAACAAACACACATCATTCATTCATTCGTTTATTCATTAATTCATTCAACAAACACACATCAAAAACTTTCATGTTTTTGATGTGTGTTTGCACCTGAATATCTGGTGTTGCAGTTGTTCATGGGCAGCGTTGATCGCTTACCATCAGGTGACTCGCTTGCTCGTTTGCCGCCCTACAACATAATAAAAAATGTTTATCATATTAGAGCCTACCATAGCGTGGCACAGGTTAAAACATACTTTTACCTTGCAGGGTCCATGGGAAGCAGTAAGGAAAGTATTCTCAGCGGAAGAGCACAAAACCATGTCTATACACGACAAGAGTGATCTGTTCTTCTACGACTATAGCTTAGCGCCGCTCTTCGTGCAAGAGAATTATTTGCAAGTCGTGCCGCATTGCCCTAAGTAAGTTAACTGGAATAATCAGTCTGAGGGCTTACCTTTTGTCGTCGTTAAGAACCAGTAAGGTAAGTATTCTCAGCAGTAGACCTCAAAACCATTTCAATCCATGATAAAAAGTGACCTGTTCTTTTATGAAACTACAGCCTTTCGTCACGCTGCTCTTCGTGCAATAGAATTATTTGCAAATCGCGCCGCATTGTCCTAAGTAAGTTAACTTGAATAATCAGTCTTAGGGGTGTAGGCCTATAATCCTAGTCACTCGGGTATTTACTATAACGGCTATTCACTTCACTACTTGTGGCCTTACATTCGAAGTATCAGAAGGTCTTGATAAATCAAAGATAAGTTCCAGGACGATGAGTATATTTCATTGTTCACAAACACACAGTCAATATACAGTTTACACACAGTTACGACCGTCACTATATATTAGGAGGAAACAGGTTGCTAGAGAGACGGGCGGGTAGTGACTGACGGCCAAGTGCCTGCCACCCTCCGCGGTACAAATCGCTGACATGACAATGTGTCCCTACAGGGGCTTACCTTCAACCGTCGTTAAGAACTAGTAAGGAAAGTATTCTCAGCAGTAGACCTCAAAACCATGTCAATCGGCGATAAAAGTGACCTGTTTTTCTATTAAAATACAGCCTTTCGTTTCGCTGCTCTTCGTGCAATAGAATTATTTGCAAGTCGCGCCGCATTGTCCTAAATAAGTTATCTGGGATAATCTGACTATTCACTATAGCTCGGTCAGTAAGGAAAGTATTCTCGTCAGCAGACCTCGAAACCGTCTCGGTCAGATTAAAGCGGTATTTTTATTATACAAAATGTTTGTCGTCATAAAAACTTAAATTTTGTATTAAAAAACTTCAATTGTAAGTTTTTATTTAATTCTTAATTAACTTATTTTAAGAATAAATAAGTTTAGATCTGGAAGTCTTATTAAAATCCTGGAATCGGAATCCCTAATTAAATGCAGAATTGTAAGAAAATAAGGTAAAAAAAAAAAAACAAAAATAAAATGGACTTCCTATACAAAATTGCCAAACAGCCGGGCGAATTTTTATGGGAAGTAATTTTTTTTTACCTTTTTACCCAGAGATAATGATTTATTAAACAATTTAGTCATTATACATAATAACAAGGATAACTAACGAAGAAGTTTTTAATAGAACAGGTCTATTTTAACTGCGATAGAAAATCGAAGAGGTAATATGATAGGACACTTGTTGCGACACGATCAGTTTATGAAAACTATTATAGAAGGCAAAATAGAGGGAAGGAGAGGGAGAGGAAAGCCCAGGCACAGTTATTTTAAACAGATAAAGGAAAAAGAGGAAAGGGTTTCATACCAGGATGTGAAAAGACTGGCAGAGAATAGACCAAGATGGAGGGAGCTGCACCGACAAGAGCGTTGCTCTTAAAATTTCACGATGACATAATAACAATTCATTATGTACCTAGCCATTTAATCACTATGACTGTAACACAAATATTTTATTCTTGTTTTAGACATGAAGTTCTAGACCGCGTTAGCCGAGCAGCGGATAGCATCAGTATGGGCGACTTGGTGGATGCCAGGATACGCGGCTCACAAGCGTGGTCACTCCTACCTCTTCAAGTACATACTTACATATCATCACGTCTTTTCCCTTGCGGGGTAGACAGAGCCCAGGTTTTCAAGACCTAAAAGCCACTTTAGAATGTTGGTGGGCGTTAGACGCAAAACGGAATCATAATAGTGATGGGTTGCTAGCATCGCATCGCCTACTAACATCATGCCTCTGACCTTTGCACATTCCCTCGATAAGCAGAAGCTTATACGATCTGCACGGGAAGTGAAGCAGTTGGTACATTCTACGTCTTTTCTCCCAAACCAGCATGGCGAGCTCCTTGGCGCAGTGGTTAACATGCCAGCCTGCGACACGAAGGTAGATTTGATCCCCGATAAGGTCAAGATGAGAAATTATCTTTTTCAGATTGGCTTGGATATTGGATGTTTATCTATATGTTTTTGTTATCTTAATATATATAAATCTCGTGTCACAATGTTTGTCCTCAATGGACTCCTAAACCACTTAACCGATTATAATAAAATTCGCACACCATGTGCAGTTCGATCCAACTTGAGAGATAGGATAGTTTTTAACTTATGGCGAAACGAAGTTCGCCGGGGCAGCTAGTAATATATAATGTCGTTGAGTTAGTATCCCATAACACAAGTCTCGAACTTACTTTGGTTGGGCTCTTTGTGATTTGTCCGTATATATTTATTAGCATGGAAGAGGAATGCTACATACACGTCATATTTGAGTTTCGTCTGATATTTATGCAAGGTCGCAGCATTAAAACACAAAGAAAGAGGGTAAACGATTCATGTATTATCATCGTCCATGTATATGTCAGTTCTGAGTTTGCCGATTGGATCAAGCTTTCTAATCTTATTTGATAAAATACATTGTATATTCCTTAGGCTATGTACGCGTCCGTGATCCCCGGACACGAGATGTCCGGCCACGTGGCAGGCCAAATAAACTTCCCGTCGTGGCTCGGCAAACATTCCCGCGGCAACAAAATGCATAGACTGTGCCAGGAGATCCACGCCCACACGAGGTTGAGGTACGTCGAAATTTATTATGCGTTTCAACTTTGAATAGGGACTTATAGAAAATCGACATTTGAGTAGAAGCATCACCGCTTCTATGCTTCGTTCGGTGGAGCCGAAGCCTGTGACTAGTTCTTTTTTATTTTTACATACCCTTAACCCACCAACACGCTCAACGTGACCTTTTGGTCTTATGACCTTAGGTTCTGTCTACCCCGTAAGGGAAATACTTTATAATATGTATGTTATCACGTCTTTTTCCCTTGCGGGGTAGACAGAGCCTATGTCTATAAGACCTTATGGCCACATTAAGCATGTTGGAGGGCGTGTAGATGGAAAACGGAGTCAAATAGTGATGGGTTGTTAGCCGCATCGCCTATTGACATGATTCCGCAGATTTCAGGCGAGGCCTCAAATGTTTGGTACCTTCGTCGGCAAAGGACTGATCAAGTGCGCGCAAGGGATAGCGCTTGGCGGTTTAGCCCGTGAATGATGAGATAGGAGATAGTCTCGAGTCGCTCAAAGAAAAAAACGTAAGCGCCAAATTCGTTATTTCTATTTTATATAAAATCAGACCGGTTAATTGTATTTTCATATTTACATTTCGATGAATTACTAATAACCTATCTTTTAGTCTAAAAAACATTATTTCATTCGTCGCATTTGAGCTACAATAACAAAAACTCTGCGAATGAAGACCATTTTTCAAAAAATATTTCTATCGAGAAAATTTTATCAAAACGTGTTTTCATCTTCAATTTTTGGAGATGAAATAGTCAAAAATCATATTACTTAGATTTGAAACTCCTAATTTAAGTATTTTGCGAGATAAATAAGGTTCAGAACAACCTTATTTACAGTGGTATCACCTTCAGAGCCCAATCTCTCGATAGGCTTTTACGATCTGCGCGGGAAGAGAAGCAGCACACATTCTACGTTTTTTCTTTTCTCCCAGACCAGCGTGGAAGAGCAGCATTTCAAAATCTCTAAATATATATAACTCGAAGGTGACTGACTGACATAGTGCTCTATCAACGCACAGCCCAAACTACTGGATGGATCGGACTGAAATTTGGCATGCAGGTAGATGTTATGACGTAGGCATCCGCTAAGAAAGGATCTTGATCAATTCTACCCCCAAGGGGATAAAATAGGGGATGAAAGTTTGTATGAAACTTTGTCAAATTTAAACCGATCGGGCTGAGACTTTGCATGCATAAAGCTACTATGACTACTTACTAACAACCTACGTTGTCCAGTGGTTAAGGTTAAGGCGTTTGCCTGTTGACCCGGGGGTCGTGGGTTCGATTCCCACCGGAAGCATACTTTGTTTAGTTGTTTCCAGTTTGGTTAGGACTGATTGTCTGATAATAAAGATGATTCCGTGCTTCGGAAGGCACGTTAAGCTGGTGGTCCCGGCTGCCATCTGGTAGTCGTTAAAGGAACCACGTCAGAGGCCGAGAGGCGGTTCCGAAGAACTCTGACACCAGGGTGTGCATGGTCGATTGACCGTGACACCTACTCGAAATGATGATGATGACTATGACTACTTCTAAACGCGAGCGAGCCGCGGGCAAAAGCTAGTTAATAATATACCGAGCATTTCGTTACATAAAATTGTATTCACAGCACGTCTGGTTCCAAATCATCAATTTTCCTGGACTACTGCACGCATCTCCGCGACGCGATCGTCACTCCCCTCATCAAGGACAGGGCGGATGGTGTGGACAGCGCGCTGGCAACCTTGGAGGCTTATCATCTGCTGAGAGACGACTTGGACTCGCTCACTGAGCTGTCACTGTGGCCGGGACAGAGGAACCCCATGGTGTTGATAGATTCTAAGGTCAGCTTAATCAATTTTCGATTATTACATTACAGAGAGTTCCGTACCCAAAGGGTAAAAACGGGACCCTATTCATATGAATTAGAAAATATGGCTCCGCTGTTCGCCTGTCTGTCCGTCTGTCTATAGTGTACTTAATTACTTACTATACGTATTAACACTGGCTCTTTATCACACCTAGTGCGGGACACGTCTTCACCCAGTGCCGATACCCGAAAGACTGACTACTGTCATATTGACATTTGTGTTCCCCACCAGTGTGCGTGAGACAGCGTATGTATCTATTTCATAGATACAAGCACTACACTGTCTGTCTGTCTATTACATTATAGAGAGTTCCGTACCCAAAGGGTAAAAACGGGACCCTATTCATATGAATATGAAAATATGGCTCCGCTGTTCACTTGTCTGTCTGTCTGTCTATTACATTACAGAGAGTTCCGTACCCAAAGGGTAAAAACGGGACCCTATTCATATGAATATGAAAATATGGCTCCGCTGTTCACTTGTCTGTCTGTCTGTCTATTACATTACAGAGAGTTCCGTACCCAAAGGGTAAAAACGGGACCCTATTCATATGAATATGAAAATATGGCTCCGCTGTTCACTTGTCTGTCTGTCTGTCTATTACATTACAGAGAGTTCCGTACCCAAAGGGTAAAAACGGGACCCTATTCATATGAATATGAAAATATGGCTCCGCTGTTCACTTGTCTGTCTGTCTGTCTATTACATTATAGAGAGTTCCGTACCCAAAGGGTAAAAACGGGACCCTATTCATATGAATATGAAAATATGGCTCCGCTGTTCGCCTGTCTGTCTGTCTGCCACCAGGCTGTATATCATGAACCGTTTTAGTATTCATATGGATCCGCTGTTCGCCTGTCTGTCTGTCCATCTGTTACCAGGCTGTACCCACGGAGTAAGGAGTTGCCTTAATACTTACTGCCTTAGAAACGTCTTGTCTCCGAAATGCGGGGAAGCGGGAGGCTTCACGCATGCGCAGAATCGCAGTGCGCGGCCTAAACCATCTAGTGACAAGTAGACGAACTAATTAAAAGATGCTGAATTGAGTATATTATTTCTACCAAAAAAGTTCGGCTATTCAGTGATAGATGGCGGGGCTACGTCATTATATCAGGCGTGGAAGTATTAAGGGAATTTAGAAAATATCTAATTAGAAAAATCTATTTCTTTTTCTGTAATACTGTATTTAAAGTTTCCGTAGATTATCTCATTCATGAACGTTAACTTGCTGATAACCACTCTATATCATGTCTATATATATAATAATTCTATTCACCACTAGATGGCGCTTTGTACAAATTTCTTTACGTGAAGCGTAATAATGATAACATCGAGAATATTATCGACATCATAATATTTATTAATTAAATAACGGCCTGTTTTCTTGCGAAGTATCTTTTTTACTTTTTTAAATTTTGTGTATATAAGATATTTCATGATATAAGGTATTGGGGAAAAATTAGAAACGTATTTACAACCAAGCAGCGATCGTTCGACTTCAAAGTGAACGCTCGCAAACTGATGACATCGCCTCTGGCGTTGAGTAACTGGAATTAATGTGGTGACGTCACAGGGCTACAACGTAATTCCGGTTCTATATTGGTTAAGGCATCTCCTTCTTACTCCGTGGCTGTACCTCATGAACCGTGTTAGTTACAGTTGAAAAGGAGCGGCCTTAGACCAGTAGTGGATTTCAACGGCTGGAATGATGATTAAAATACAAGTTCCATGTAAATTAAGCTCAAATAATTTATGGGCTGGGTCCCATAGGTCAAAGAAATGCCTTAGTAGCAAATCTTAAGAAATTGACACGCGAGTTTTTTTTTTTCATACAATTTTTTTTTTAATAAAATCGTTAAATCGGCTGTTTTGATCGTCGAAGTCAGTGACCTAGTATCCATATAAATGTTCAGGTCCAGATATCTCAAAAAATAGCGTGGCGATTTTTTTTTATTTTGCTATAAAGCATTTTTCTAGCTTATGGGAGTCAGCCTTTAAAATATTTACGCATAATTTAAATTGGCCTTATATATTCAACTAGGTACGAAAAATCCTAAGTATTCTATGACTGATTTGCGAGCTATTTGATGTGGCTAAATATTCATATCAATTCCTCATGGCTGATGGACATTATTACCTCTACTCTTTTTTTTTAACAGCCTCCGTGGTCCAGTGGCTAAGACGTTTGCCTGTTGACCCGGGGGTCGTGGGTTCGATTCCCACCGGAAGCATACTTTGTTTAGTTGTTTCCAGTTTGGTTAGGACATTGCAGGCTTGAATCACCTGATTGTCTGATAATAAAGATGATTCCGTGCTTCGGAAGGCACGTTAAGCCGGTGGTCCCGGCTGCCATTACTGCTGGTAGTCGTTAAAGGAACCACGTCAGAGGCCGAGAGGCGGTTCCGAAGAACTCTGACACCAGGGTGTGCATGGTCGATTGACCGTGACACCTACTCGAAATGATGACCTCTACTCTAAGGTTTTAAATTTATGATTTAATAATCTCTTTCTTCAGGTGAAAGCTGCGATGACGCGCACATACAACAAGAAGGCGACAGCTCTACCATACGCGCCGGGTAACATCAAGCGTGTCAAAACCAAGGATGATGACGAATATGAAGATGATCAACCTGATGATGAACCCGAAGACAGCGATCCCGAGAATGACGCGCTTATAAAGGTAAACTTTATAAAGGGGTTTAAAAAATACTCCCATACAGATGACTGGCCAATTTAACACTTTGTATGGGAGTGTCGGAATAAAGGTTAATTTTATTACGGGCTCAAAAAACTTGACATTGCCATACAATTTGACCGGCCTGCTTAACTATTATGTATGAGTGTCGAAATCACAGTCTACTGTTACTTCTAGATGCATCTAGTATGAACCAAAATGTATCAATCCGGGATAAAGTTCGATAATTAACTTGTCTGGTTTCTTGTGAACATTGTGTGTGTATAAGGCCTAATGCAGGCAGACGACGGACAGTGGCGGACAAAAAGTTCGCGGCGTTCGCGGTGCGCTCTTATCGGGGGGCACGGCAGTGCCCGCGCCAAGTCGAGCGCGAAGCAAACACTGCCGTACCATCCTTTACTGGAACCATTTCGCCGCATTTTCAGGCCCCTATTTGAGAACCTTTGGATAAGACCAGAACGCAGAAATTTTAGCCATCTAGTAAGCTACAGTCACATACTTCAAATCCAAAATTTCAAGTCTGTAGGTCATTTAGTTCCGGAGTTAAGTGAAAGCAAAGTTACGCATTTACGACACTCACTCACTCACTCACCTACTCACTCATGATCATCAAAATAGAACTAGTACTTCCCATAAACTCAAAGAGCTGAAATTTGGTACAGAGTTAGGATTTAATGGCCACATAAAGGGAAAACTATAAAAAGTAGGATAATCGAAGATCTGGAGTAGTGGTGACCCTGATCAGAAAACACAAGAGCCCAACCAAACTATTAGAGATCGACATACCGCCTTTACAAAAAATATTCAAATTGGTGGGCCGCTTCATTTGATGTCAAAAATCGAAGGTCTGAAGTATCTGATGAAGAACCCTCAGCTGTATTAGAGATATGGTAATGCCCCTTTCTACTATTGGTCATTGCAGAAATCCAGCGTAGTAGGACACATATAATTTAATCTAGCACTCGACACCGGAATAGAGTCGTAGAGCAGGATTAGCTCCGATTACTGGTGACCGCCCGGCGGTCCCGGGTGACTTGCACCCAGGATAGGCAAGGGCCTATTCTGGGTGCAAGTCATCCAGCTTGGCAGCTTGGCAGCAGCAGCATGGCAACGTAGCTTTCGGCCCATAAGGCAATCGATGAGAGTTGCTGCTCTCCAAAGGGTTTTGCCATTGATTCTCAGATTGGCCCTTCAGGCTTGCATGTACGCATACGCGGCCTATCAGGCAATATGAGAGTTTGCTGTGTCTCCAAGCCTTGCGCACATAGGCAACGCCCAAAGCCGAGGTCCGTCTCTCCTGGGGGCCCTTTGGTGATGTTGTCTAAAAGGTTGAGGACATTTTGCCCGTGCCTCAAACGCCCGGTTAAGTAGCGATTGTTTCTAGTGGACTTTATAATGTGAAATCGGTCATCATCATTTCGAGTAGGTGACACGCGCGGTCAATCGACCATGCACACCCTGGTGTCAGAGTTCTTCGGAACCGCCTCTCGGCCTCTGACGTGGTTCCTTTAACTACTACCAGATGGCAGCCGGGACCACCGGCTTAACGTGCCTACCGAAGCACGGAACCATCTTTATTATCAGACAATCAGGTGATTCAAGCCTGCAATGTCCTATCCAAACTGGAAACAACTAAACAAAGTATGCTTCCGGTGGGAATCGAACCCACGACCCGCGGGTCATCAGGCAAACGCCTTAACCACTGGACCACGGAGGCTATTATGTGAAATCGGTGTAATTTGGTGTTATAAATGCCCATGTTTATGAACAATGTGTGGAATAACTGAAATAAACTGTCACAGTGCGGCTGTAATGAGATATACTTAGCGGGGTGGTGGACCACCTCGTCTTGTTGCGTCGTCTGTGATCAAGCTAGTGGATTCGTGGGAATTGTGAGCTAGGGGCTCCATAGAATCAATAAAATGAACTACACCACCGTTTCATTGATAATAAGACTTAAAAAAGCGCAGGAAAACTCATTTATGCTGGCTAAATACGTAACGCGTGAAAGCCATAAACAAAAGAAAAAAAAATGCTAAGATGTCACTTAGAAATAAGTTGACACCTTGTTGACACTCTATAAGCTTTGCGTCCGCCCTATCATGACCTACGCCGGCCTTTTCTTTTCCCATATCGCGCCCTCCCACATCCTACGACTGCAACGTTTGCAGAATCGTTTCGTCCGACGTGCCACGGGCAATTATCGGTACTTGTGCATGACAGACTTACACCGTGAGTTAGATCTCCCGTCCATCCGCGGCCATCTCAGAAACGCCTCTAAGCGTTTCTTTGAGAATGCCGCACGCTACCCCAACCCGTACTAACGGGCTTGGACCACTAGGTCCAAGCCGCTAACTACTCCCCCAACTTACACGATACGACCTTACGTCGTAGACGTCCTAGGAACGTACTTGACGATCCCGATGATCGTATTGACGTCGCACAAGCCCGCCCCGACCCCTATTCGGCTCCGAATAGCCAGAGGAATCCCACTATCCGACCCCCTCGCACTCGCCACCGGAACAGAGTGCGTAGAGTAGGATTAGCTCCGATTACTGGTGACCGCCCGGCGATCCCGGGTTACTTCTGGCAACGTAGCTTTCGGCCCATAAGGCCTATATAGGCTGAGGGTAGGTATTCTGCTCTCGCCGCCGGTGAAGTAGCGAAAGCTCACTTTGAGCCAGCTACATAGTCATTTAAAAAAAAGCGGCCGCGTTGCAGTCGTTTACGACATTCTTCTACTGCGCCTGAAAATGTTTGCTAGGGATTAGGAGGGATTATTTGCATTTCGTTGATTTCGCTTATTATTTCGTGAGGTTAATAAGCAGGTTGTTATTAAAACAATTCGAAGAGTTGAATAGGTTAGGTTAGGTTAGAGTTGAATAGGAACTTTATGATTAGTGACGGATTACTGATTATTACTTAATTATTAGATTTAAAAGAAGTTTTAATTGAATACTTTATTTAATTGTTAGTTATTTAGTACTCTATAATATAAATACATTAAAACTGTTGCTACTGTACAAGAATCAGAACCGGAGAAAAAGGCTCTATATTTTCAGGGCTTTATACTAGGGCCTCTGTTATTCCTCATTTACATCAATGACCTATCTTACTGTATCAATACATGTAAGGCTGTAGGTACTATTTGCCGATGATACTTCTATTGTCTTCAAAATTAATAGACAAACTGATTCTTTTGACGTGGTTAATAGTACTTTAGCTCAGGTGTTGGATTGGGTCACAGCGAACAATCTATTGTAAAACTCTAAGAAAACGAAATATATTAAATTTTGCTTACCAAATGTAAAAAAAACAAAAATCCTACACGAATAATAATGGATAATAAACCTCTAGATTTAACAGATAAAACAACATTTCTTGGAATAACTCTTGATGCCGGGCTTCAATGGGGTGCCCATGTTACTACGTTAGCGGGTAAACTTAGTTCTGCAGCTTATGCTGTTAGGAGAATTAGACAACTGACCGATGTTGATACTGCGCGTTTAGTATATTTCAGTTACTTTTATAGTGTTATGTCTTACGGAATTTTACTATGGAGTAACGCTGCAGAAGTAAACACCATATTTGTACTGCAGAAACGCGCTATCAGATCTATATATAACCTTGGTGCTAGAGAATATCTTAGAGAATTGTTTAAAGATATAAATATTTTAACATTACCTTCTCAGTATATATTGGCGAATATTATGTTCTTGCGCCATAATCTTGATTTATAGAAAAATAGTAATATTCATGATCGAAACACGAGAAATAAAAATAAATTAGCTTCACCAGTTTTGCGATTGCAGAAAACTATGGATTCATTTCTGGGTCTAGGAGTACGCTTCTATAGTAAAATTCCTGCAGAAATATTAGGTCTGCCAATACTTAAGTTTAAAGCGACTGTAAAAAACCAGTTAGTAAAAAGGGCTTATTACTGCATTGCTGATTATATAATTGATAAAAATGCTTGGCAATAATTAAAATTTATTTAATAATATAATACATGTAAACAATGTAATCGGAGCCCTTCAGGCACATAGGGACCAAGTCTGGATTGAGTTTCTTTCGGCGTATTCTTCTCACCAGTGGTCGTTCCGAAACACTAGTAGTATTTCGATTTCGCATAAAAAAATATAACAAATAAAATAATATGACGGTCAAAAAGATATACATGTATCCAATTTTGAATAAAAATCTTTGACTTTTAAAAAAAAACTACACATTTAGAGAAAAAACTTGACTTGACAGCCTCCGTGGTCCAGAGGTTAAGGCGTTTGCCTGTTGACCCGGGGGTCGTGGGTTCGATTCCCACCGGAAGCATACTTTGTTTAGGTATTTCCAGTCTGGTTAGGACATTGCAGGCTTGAATCACCTGACTGTCTGATAATAAAGATGATTCCGTGCTTCGGAAGGCACGTTAAGCCGGTTATTCCGGCTGCCATCTGGTAGTCGTTAAAGAAACCACGTCAGAGGCCAAGAAGTGGTTCCGAAGAACTCTGACACCAGGTTGTACATGGTCGATTGACCACCTACTCGAAATAATGATGATGATGAAGAAAAAACTGTGTCAAATAAGAAAATCTAATAAAATAAATCAATATTTCTACAAAAAGAAGTGAAATCCCACCAAAAACATTCTGTAAAAGACTAGCCAAGTCTCGATGGAGCTGCTTGTTTTTCTCTAAAAAGTAATGAAATCTAGACATAGTCGTGCCAAGCCTAAGGTTCCTTACTGCGATTTCTTTATTATTATAGTTAATGTTTTGTGACTTGGCCGTTGAAGGGTACACAAGAGTACAAACCAGGTGCTCCATGACACCATTGCACCAATCTGTCGCCAGAACCGCTACCCATTGACGATGGAAAATTGCCACTTGGACATTGATCGATGCTGAATGCATGTGTTGCACAATCAACAACAGCCTAAAATGAGACACTAGCGTCCAATTACCAATACCAGTATGGGCTATTATATCGCTTAACAAACATAGGTACCTAGTTACAACAGATATAACATTACGTGTAAACAAATTTGACTTGTACCTACTAACGTATAAAGAATGTTCAACGGCCAAGTTACACAACATTAACTATAATAATAATGAAATCGCAGTAAGGAACCTTAGGCTTGGCACGACTATGTCTAGATTTCATTACTTTTTAGAGAAAAACAAGCAGCTCCATCGAGACTTGGCTAGTCTTTTACAGAATGTTTTTGGTGGGATTACTATTACAATAAGGTTGCACTTTTTTTTCATATTTGTTTTACGGCATTTGGCTTTCTATGCCTTTTAGCCCTTCATATTTTTCTACGTTTTATCAACGAAATGGTGGTGTAATTCATTTCGTTGATTTCCCTCCAATCCAATGGTTTGATCATAGACGCAGTTGCAGTAAGGCGAGCGACCACCAACCCGCTATGTAAATCTCACTACAGCCGCACCATGACACTTAATTTTAGTTATTCCACACATAGTTCATAAACATGGGCATTTATAACACCAAATTACACCGATTTCACATTATAAAGTTTACGTAATTTGCGAAACAATCCAAAACAAAAACCGTGCAGTCCGCCGAAATTCCCGCCAAGAACGCCCGGTTGCACTTATCCGCCAAGCGACATGTAATATTGCGCGGACAAAGTACAACCTCATTGTAATTCATCTGCATTGGGCCTAAAGCGCCTATTATACTATCCGGAATTCAGTCAGTGATGAGAGTGACGCCGCTATACGTGAAACACGAATGGAAATATCTCCAATCTTATCGCACGTATTGCGGCGTCCCTCTCATTACTGACTGAATTCCGGATAGTATAATATCCCCTTTTTTTAGTGAACAATCTGCCTAAATCCATCTCCCCTTGTATGCGGCAATACCAGACACAATAGTTAAACAATGCATTTTTGCGCAAATCTGCGCCCCCTGCATACAAGCGATTAATGGATACTCTATTACTACTACTGCTATCTCATTACTACAGACAAGACGTGCACTACAGCTTTGCCATGCCAACATGTCTTCTGACGTCCGAGTCAGTGTTGCTTCCCCCAGACTACAAAGTGAGCATATTTGGCAACACTGAAATTTTCTGTGTTTTATACCATAAGCCTAATTTTGGTGAAAATCGCACTAACACATGAAATATAGTTTCCAAGATAAAGACAGACATGCAGACGCATATTTATTATGAATTTACTTAATTAAAGTTAAACCTGATGTCATTGATAATTCTCAACTTTTTTACAGAAGAAGAAAGGCAAGGAATCTGAAAAGCCCAGCAAGGAGAAAGCTGGTACTAGTAAGGAAAAACCCACTTCGAGTAAAGAAAAATCAAGTTCAAAAGATAAGGCAAGTTCCAGTAAAAAAGCCAGTTCAAGTAAAGCTAAAAAGTGATTTATTGATAAGTGTGCTGATTATTGTTACTTTTTACTAATAAAAAATGATAATTATTTCATGTTTTTTTTTTATGAATCCCTATTTTCATAACATTTTATAGCCATGTTAAATGAGGGTCCCCCAGTTCCAACCTTTGATAAATTAATAATAATACTACATAAACATTTTTTCGGTTTTGACTTTTTTTTGCAAATGTTTTATCTGAGAACATATCTTATGTCATAGTTCGTAAAATACGTTTGTATACTAACTCTAGCTCATCAACATCTTTATTCAAATTAAGCTCATCCTTACCAAACTAATATTATAAATGCGAAAGTGAGTTTGTTTGTTACGCTTTCACGCCGTAAGTACTGAACCGATCATCATGAAATTTTGCATACAAGTTCTCTGGAGTACGGAGAAGGACATAGGCTACCTTTAATCCCGGAAAAAAGTACTATTCCCGAGGGATCGACATTGACGCGGGCGGAGCCGCGGGCGAAAGCTAGTAAACGATAAATTAAACTCATAACAAACAAACGCCATTTACCGCCTCAAGTTCTCAATGTGACAGTATACATTTTTTGTCAAGTACTTGAGCGGCGGTGGCGTGGCGACACGTAGGTGTTTTCATTGTAATTGCTTAAAAAAATTGTATTAGATATTAAACTAATAGTTTGTTCATTTCAGAGTAAAATTAACCGAATCTGTCAAGGTATGCGCAATGAATTCTAAAACTAACAGTTGGCAGTCGCCAATCTTGTCTGACAAGTAACGCTGCGCGCTCACTCACTTTATTTTTAAAATCTAGCATCTTTAATCGTTGGCACCTCCTATTTGCGGCCAGTTTTTCAAAGGCAGCCTTATAACATCACACCCAGAACAAAATAAGCTTCAATTTGATATAAAAAAGATCGATATACGTCATGAACGAATAATTATAACAAAATGATACCTGTTTACTCCTGGCTGCGAAGAGGTTGCGGCCGAACGGACAACAGCACCCATAGTTTTTCAAAGTCTTTACGTATACTGCCTGTCTAATGGATAATATTTTATTGAACAAATAATTGAATGAAACTATGTCAGTAATAAATTTTTATTATTTTAATTAAAACTTGCGGGCACTTTTTGGATTTGTTTGAACACACCTTGTTGAAAGTGTTAGTGTAGAAAATACATTATATTCGCAATATATCATGTAAAGGTGTCCCAATAAGAGTGCGCTATTAAAATTTGTATTGTATTCTTTTGGGTTGTGGCAACTGAAATTTAATAGCTGTCACCTATTATTGTTCCGATTTATACAAATGGAGCATAACACAAAAGAAGAATGTGTAATCATTGTGAAAACTTATTACAAAAATAGAGAAAGTTACGCTGAGTCCGCTCGCAAACTATGCGGAAATTTTGGTTAATATAATAAGGAGTTCTGGCCTCAACTGAATGATATGGATCTGGACAGCATGAGATAACAGCAGAATGGCATCACCTGCCACACCGCCCATTAAACAATCCAATTCAATCAAGTCAAGACCAAATTATCACAAAATTTAGAATTCAGATATCAACTGGCCACCAAGATCTATGTAACACCGTGCGATTTCTTTGGGGCACTTACTGTTTTGATTTGTTTGAAAAAAATGAATTGTGAAAAATATAATTGAGTATTCCATTTTGACCCCGCTCCTGCTAGAGGTGCCAGGGTACTGGTTACACACGGGCGCAACAAGGGCTAGAGCCACCTCTGTTTACATGTCTCAGTGTGGTGGTTATAATATGGTAACTGACAAGATAAATTATATTCTCTAAATATTTATTTTCACAGTACATACCTATATGGCAAAATGCATATTATTATAATCAATACTTTATCTAGAAAATCGCCATAACCTTGATCCAAATATCCCAACTGACTATATACACTTCAAAATACAGAGGTAAATAACAACAAACGCAAATTTGAACCTATACATTTATTACATAATTTCACCTACATGAACTATTCACAAAAGAGATTTACACATTAATCTTTCCTTATGAGCTTGACTCGTGGGTCATCTGGCCTCATTACAACGTAGGTTTGCTTGTATCTTCTGTTATCTCCATCTTCTTTATCGTATTTATGTAAGGCGTAGAATCCCAGGGCAACGCCAACTAAAGCTATTCCCGTCGAACCTATGACTTCAGGAATTTCGTTCCAACCCTGTTGGAGTAGCTGGCCAAGGGTACGTCTTGATGCATTGGCGGCAGCCATTTCGTTAGAATCCTAATTCCCAGCCCAAGATTATGCTATCGGCGCAGCAGAATTGTAAAAATTATTTCTTTTTACTTTTACGAACAACTTGTGCTGCAAAATATTTTGCGTTGACAGCTGAAAGCTGACATTGACATTGTTTTTTTTTTATAGCAATGAAGTAGAAATGGTCATACTATTTCTCTGCCCGGTTTTAACCAAATTAAAAAAAAGAGGTCCGTGTGATATACGGAGAGACGTTGTGGAAAATCCTGTTTTTTATTAGATACCTACAAACTACCTACAAAAGTTACAGAGCCTGAAAGTAGAACACCAGCCAAATCACTTTACGAACGAATGTGTTGAAAAATAAAGGTAAGTAGGTTCCTATTATATGTATAATCATTCATCATCATCATACATAGTTAAAGCCGTGCAAAACCCCCGGTTGGATAGGACCCTCAGAACTGGACCATTCCCAAAGTTTTTTTGAAGGTAGGCACCAAACTATACTTTTATATAGGATGTGTTTTGTGTGTGTTTAACATATGTTTTCAAAAAATACCCAAGTACGAACAGTTAATAATTTTAATTAACATTTATATAGTTAAATAAAATCTGACAATAAGTAAAGATAACGGAAATCGCTGCACTAACAGTTGTATTGAGTCACAGATGGGTTTTTGAACCTGCACGCTCGAGGATCGCCATTACGTACTATAGTATACATACTTTTATACTCAGCGTTTTCGCCGTCTTCGCGTCGCAATCTATCCAATGCTATAAAACCCAAAGTTATTCCAACAAGCGCTGCACCGGTAGCACCCATAACTTCAGGAATTTCCCAACAACCTCTTTGGAACAGGCCGAATAACGTCTTCGGAAACTTAGGCACATGGCCGATTTCTTGTGGTTCAGGCACCATTATTCGTTTCAATTTATTTCTTTCTTTCAGGAAAAAATTGAGTATCTATAGAAGATATCAAGAGCCAAATTTTACTAGATGAAAATCGAAACAAAAACCTGATGTGATGGAAGCCAGTTGACTGACACTGCTGATTATCACATATGAAGCTAGAACACCAAGGCGGATGGTAATGCCGTAAGAAAAAATAAATACCGGCTGGAGATATTTGACAAGTAGCAGTTGACCAGATTTTATTCCTTTTTAAAACCAATTTTCTTATGATTTTTTTGGAAAAATCCCTAAACTATTTGGTTGCTGCGACCCTCAATGACATCATCCCCAATAACGAAGTCCGACAAGCAGGTATAGCGTGCAGCCGCACATGCATCAGAGAAATTTTGAAACGCGTAGGTTGCTCGGCGCCTCACGCGTTGTGGCCGCACTGGGGTACTGTATTTTTGAAAGTATGACCACTCGTCTTTGAGCGGTTTTTGTATGGAAAAATTGCTATTTTTAAACGGCGTTTCAAAAATAGCACTCCTGTTGTCCTACAAAGACGCACTGTCTTTGTAGGACAACAGGAGTGCTTAGAGTAGGAAGTGTTAGACTAGGGAGTGCTAGACTAGGAAGTGCAACTAGTACTTTTGTAATAACAAACTATCGTGTTCTTAAACTTAAACAATTGTGCTCTACGAATCTTCGTCTACCGCGGTTCTTAACCAAGGTATCGTAAACAGGTTTTTTTTTCTTTAAGACATTCAGCTTGAGCTTGGGAAGGTACATGAAAGCACAGTTTTTCTGGTCTCATTATAACCATATTTCGGCAGTTTTGGAAGTAACATGCAATAATAGTATCAAGTCTATTTTCTGCTCCACAATGTCATTACATTACTGTGAACTTTGTAAGTCCAGCCGGCCTTTTTGCTAACTCAGTGTACAACGTTTTGATAGTCATTTCAAAGTACATTCAATTCAATTCAAATATAATTTATTCATCATAAGATACTTTACATTACATACCATTTGGTGAACGTTAACATTTATTTTACAACAAAGAATTGTTGACGTTAATTTACTTAAAGCTAAGTTTAGAGCCGCTTGCAAAGCGAAGTGCAGAAGAAGCGGCAACAAACTGCACAGCGCATTTTCTCCAGACGTCAACTTACAATTTATAGTATATTACTTAAAACTACATATATTTATATGTGGACTGAGATTACATTGTCATTTCATTACGTTTTATACCTCTTTAATAAAAATAGTCAATCATAGGAAATCCGCAATCTATTTTGATCTGACTATCAAAACGTTGATCACTAAGTTAGCAAATAGGCCGGCAGGCCTATCTCACTCCCCGTGCAGTATCAAAAACACATCTACGCGTGGTGACCATGTCGAAGCGGTAAAACCGGGCAAATTCGCTGCGGCAGACTTTTAAATGGGAGCTTGATCCTTTGTAGGTACCCTACAAACTTACAAAGGCAATGACATTAACATTGTCATGTGATGAAGCATGGGAATATTGCTTATAAATCCTACATTTGGCCTTTTTTTCAACAATTCATAAAAAATGAATTTTGGATAAAAAGAATTGAAAAAATTCTGGAAGTATTTACATTTAAGGTATTTTCGATTGCGTAAATAAAAACCATCACTTCCGTTCTGTAGTATGTTGTCAACCCGAAAATGGTAAGCACTGGGACAGGCTAAAAATATCTCCTTTCTATATTTTGAATTCGTAGATTTTGAATTAACGTTATATAATCAACTAAACTTATTTTCAACAACGGCTGTTGATTAAATACTAGTTTAACATATTTAAATCTAATTTGAGAAATTTAAAAAAATGTATCTATTTTTATGAATTTACAATACAACTTCAAAAACGTGGGACAGAGTGAGGGGGGCACTTTTTAGTGAAAATGCCCATAAATAACAAAGAATTTATTTAACCTACATGTAAATTATTTGATAATTAACTTTTGTGTAAAAGCAAAACGCAATGGCCATGATAATGATCTTTGACACTTGTGACATTGAAACGTCACTTCGAGGTCACTGAAGTCAACTTATGTTGTGTGAAGTTTACAGCAAATTGCTATTTCAGCTGATTACCGATAGCCGATAGCTAATCAATCATTGTTTAAAATTCATTCCATTGAGGAAATCTACTCGCGGCGGCATTGCGCTACTGCTTTCATTGTAAGCGGACGTACGTACAATAAATAAATATGTCGCGTTTCCAATCGGTCGAGCAGGGGCCGCCTATCGAAGTTTTTCAGCTTATGAAGCTGTTTGCTGAGGACACGTTTCAGAATAAAGTTAATTTGAGTGTTGGCGGTGAGTTAGATATCCTTTTAATTTCCAATGACATTGTATCCAAAGATATTTTACGTTATATAGTATACATAACCTATTGTACTATTATGTAACTTGTTTATTTATATTTAACTTTGTTGTTGGAAGTCTACTCAATTTAAAAATAGATTTTCTATTTCAATATGTATTATAAATAAGGAGGTGCGCTGTTTTTGTCATACAGCATGTAGTAATGAATGTAGGCTACTGTTTTTATTAAACAGTGACCCCCAGTAATTTGAAAATTCATCTTGCAGGGTAGTGTGGGACAATCGAGTTATGGAGTACTGTCCTATCGCCCAGTTTCTTTTTAAAAGTACCATTTAAATCAACAACTTTTAGTTTGTCAAAACGTTATATCTCTATCTGAACTAAAGTGGATACTATCTTTATATTGGTATACAGAATTTACATAAGTCATATTCAATTGCCAAATGACTGATTCATTAAAATTCAAGCAGACAAAAATATCACTTTCTTGCATTACTAATACCTCATTTATTCATAACAATTTTATTATTTTTTATTTATGGCTTTCATGCTTTATGTGCGTATTTAGCCAGTGTCAAGTATAAATGAGTTTTCCCGCGCTTTTTCTAAGTCTTGTTATCAATGAAACAATGGTGTAGTTCATTTCATTGATTCTATGGAGCCCTTGGCGACAATTCCCATGAATCCACGACGACCCAACGAGGCGAGGCGGTCCACCAGCTCGCTAAGTAAATCTCACTACAGCCACACTATGACAGTTTATTTCAGTTATTCCACACATTGTTCATAAACATGGGCATTTATAACACCAAATTACACTGATTTTACATTCTAGAAACAATATACAAAACAATCCAAAACACAAGCCGTGCTCTACGCCGAAATTCCGGCCAAGAACTCCCATTCATAACAATATTAATATGTCATTACATTTTTTAAAATAAATTGATTACCAGTAGCAGAGGAAGTATACTATAAGATTCAATCAAATTATCAGTGTTTTATGCTTGGCTGAAGATTTTACTACATATCTTTCTTTATATGATACAAGATTAATAAACATGTTAAATTATCAAACATACATATTGATAATGTAGATGATTAAGGGATAAAGGAGGAGATTTTAAATAATGTTTGTTAAAAAGGGATAAAAATTTAATTTAATTAAATATACTTAGTGGTAAATTATGTTAATATATTTACAGTTAATTTAGATGTAGGACTCACTTTTTAGCAACATATCATCATCATCATCATCAGGTCCCTTCCAGTCTCCACCACAAGAGCACGACCCTCTCTGTACTACTAGAGTCATACTTGGCCAGAGCAGTCAGAGGGATTGGCCTTCACTCTCCACAACATAGCAACATATTTATTAAAAATATTTTATACTTACTAGAATATAGGTGTAACAATAAAAAATTAATGATAAAAAGCACAGTAGTTATAGATTTTGTCCTACAGTTCATTAGCACATTTCGAAAGCTGTTATAAAATTTCAGAGATTTATTACACTAAATAAATAGTTACAAATCAAAAATTGGATTTTTACCCATTTGTGTAAATAGTGTATGTCTTACAAAAATCAAACTCTTAGAATTTTGATAAATGAGATCAAAATTCTCAATGGATTGCTACCAGTACCTTACATATAAATGCAAAAGTGAGATTGTTTGTTATGCTATAACACCTATATTTTGCACAATCATTGCCCGGGGTATGGATATAGGTTATGTTTCATCCCAGTAAAACCTACTGATCACTATAAATGCGAGAGGAACAATTGGTAGCTTTCTTTTTGTTTAATAGCCTGTTTGCATGTCCCACTGCTGGGCAAAGGCCTCCCCTTATTATTTCCAGTCATCCCTATCGCGGGCAATAATTTGCCAGCCACTTATATTTATGCATCCAAGTCATCGCGCCGTCTTCTAGTTCTGCCACGTTTTCGGCGGCCATCCGGTTTCCACATGGTGGCCACCTTGGCCCACCTTTCCTCTTGCATGCGGCAGACGTGTCCCGCCCAGTTTCACTTAAGCTGTGCTGATTTCAGACCTATTCCATTATTTGAGTTTTGGAGCGCATAGTGGTGTTTATACCACGGGTAGTATTAAAAAAAAAAATTATCTTCTAGGGGGTATTATACCATCCTGAATTCAGTAACTGATGAGAGGGACGCCGATATACGTTAGACACGATACGAGATATCACCAATCGCATCGCACGTATAGAGGCGTCCCTCTCGTCATTACTGAATTTAGGATAAATTAATAGGCGCATAAGAATGATTCGTCAAATAAATAAATAAATATATACGGACAAATCGCACAGATTGAGCTAGCCCCAAAGTAAGTTCGAGACTTGTATTATGGGATACTAACTCAACGATACTATATTTTATAACAAATACATATATAGATACACATCCAAGACCCAGGCCAATCTGAAAAAGATCATTTTCCATCTTGACCTGGCCGGGGATCGAACCCGGTCACTCCGTGTCGCAGGCAGGCGTGTTGACCGCTGCGCCACGGAGCTAATCATCAAATAGTATTGAAAACAATTTTCTTAACAACTTTATCATTCCACAGCATACAGAGATGAGACTGGCAAACCGTGGGTGTTGCCCGTCGTGCGGAAGATGGAGAAACAAATGGCAGAGGACAACACTCTGCTCCACGAGTACCTGCCTGTACTTGGTGAGTAGTCAGGATTATTGGATGTTTATTTTTATGGTTCCGTATCTCAAAAGGAAAAAACACGGAACACTTGGTTGTCCATCTGTCTGTCTGTACGTCCGACTGTCACCAGTCTTTATTTCAATAACCGTGATAGTTAGTCAGTTTAAATTTTCACTGATGATGTGTTTCTGTTGCTGCTATAACAACAAATACTAAAAATACAGAATTAATATTTAAGGCAGTCCCATAAAACAAATGTTTTTGCTCGTTATTGATAACGGCAACAGGTAGACGGTTGAAATATTCACAGAATATTTAGTTATACATTCAGTTTAGGTTATATATTCAAATTAAAATTAAAAATAAATAATTAAATTAAAATAAAATAAAACAAATATTTTAGGGGGCACCCATAAGAAAAGTCATTTTTTTGCCGTTTTTATAAACTATGGTACGAAACCCTTCGTGCGCGAGTCTGACTCGCGCTTGGCAGGTTTTAATACATGATAGATATCTTGAAAGAATTAACAGACAGACATAACAGCTGTGTTGTTGTTGCACGCTCGATCGCTAACATAACGTGTTCCACAAAAATATGTAAATTGAAATTGTATATATAACATGACATCAGAAAAAAAAAAGAAAAGATAAAAATATTAAATATCATACAAAGCCCTTCAGGCAAGTAGGCGACCAATACTGTTGAAAAGAGTTTCTTTCGGCGTCTTCTTCTCTGCAGTGGTCGGTTCCGAAACGCTAGTAGTTTGTAGCTTTTGAACAATAATTAATAATTTGAATATAATATATGAGTATTAAAATGTGAATTGACGTGAAAAAGTGCCTGAATAGGCCTATTTTCTGAATAAATCTTTGAATCTTTGTGCTGTAAAGAGTTTTATTCTTTTCTCATTAACAAATGTGCCATCTCTGTGAATTTGAATTTCGCAACCAACACGTAATTGAAAACATTGAATAACACAACATATTTGCTTAAAACACCGCCATTTTACATCCCGTTAAGTCACAACATTCGTTTCTATAATTAAGAACGTCAATTAAAACAATTAACACTAGAGTGTATATTCCAGCCTAATGCACATATTATGATTAGCACTTTTGTAGCGATAGTAAAAATATTGTAATCCGCGCGTGAATTACAGTTTTTACCCTTTGGGTACAGAACCCTAAAGAGACCGACTGCAATCAAGTCTGTTCATAAATGACGGAGTTAAATGCTAACAAACATAAAAAAAACATACAACTGAATTGAGAACTTCCTCCTTTTTATGAAGTCGCTCTGAAGCGAAGTTGTAAGTACTTATATAAATTGTGTGGCGAAGTTCCAAGTGGTACATTTCTTTTTCCAAACCCCGAACCTAACATGTAACAATTTTCCAAAGTGAAAATATATTAAGACTAGCGGCCCGCTCCGGCTTCGCACTGGTAGATATAGGTATTTAATTCTATAGCCTATTTTCATCAGGGATAATGTAAGATCCTATTGGTGAAAGAATTTTTCAAATCTGTCCAGTACCAGTAGTTTCGGAGCCTATTCTATGAAAACCAACAATCCAATCCTTCCTCTTTATAATATGATTAGTAAGATATATCTTATATGTTGTCATGAACATATTTTATAGTGAAGTTTATTCGTCAATATATTCAATTCTAAGTTGTTACATTATCAACCGCTTATCACTTAAGTTTAACGTCACATATGACATGTTTATAAACATCACATTTAAATGAGTATATGTTCAGAGTCATGCATCTTAACTATTAGCTCGTTACAAATTGAAATACATTAAAGAAAATTACCATTTCAGTATCCTGACTAATATTGCTAAAGTAAGTTTGTTTGTTACTCTTTTACGCCTCGACTGGATGGAGGCTAGTTTCCTGGGTCAAAATAATAACATTTCAATTAGTCCGCCAGTTAGATAATCAAAAAATATTGAACACGTATTTTTCTTTTGCGAATCAAAATAAAGATAAAGCGCGTCAAAGTTCATCGAGACGCTCGTTACGTCAAAGTTTACTAAAAAGTGTAGCAAACTAGGACTATAAAAATAAAATTAACTTTGAATAATATACTCCAGGAACTTATGTGTGCTACAGTGTTTCAAAAGGCTGTATTTGGAGCAAAACGCTGATTTTCAGCTACCACCAGTTCGGGTGCGCGTGCGCCGTCGAAATTAAAGACTGCATCAATTATGAACATAAAAAAAAAGTAAATGAAAAAAGAATATAATATAACAATAACTTATAAAGCCACTAAGTGTCCCGTGCTTATGGTATAGTTATTAGCTAAATATACAATGGTAATTATGAGAGTACATGGGTATCTTTTATCCCGGAAAAACGTAATGTTCCCGAAAGACCAACATTAGCGCGAACAGAGCCGCGAAAAGAACCTAACGTCCTATAAATTGAAAAGTGATATTCGATTAAAGATAATGTTTTAAATATCACAATTTATGACTTTTTTATCATGTTAACGTCTATATGTTTATGTAGCTATAACTTCTGTTGCATAAAAGCATGGCGTGACAGATTAAAAGTTATACTAGCTAGTTTTCAATATAAGTATTTTATGTACTTATAAATGATTAGCTTGCTAGATTTGATGGTTCTTTTTAATGCAAAACATAACTTAGTTGACCGAGCGAGCAAGGTCTTCGAGTCGAGTTGGGGCGAAAACATATTAATTTTTATATATTATGATTTGATTGCGTGTGACTGTGCGTGGATGTGTGTCTTGTCTAATGAGAAGCAACGATGAGGCCTCGGGTGATACACGCAAACTCAAATAATGCCTATTCTCTAGGCTCTTAGATAGATTATAACATTTATAACCGAGATATAACATGTAAAATTATAAACTAAGGATGTTTACAATCTCGAACTTACTTTGGGGCTAGCTCAATCTGTGTTTTTTTTTTTATCCTAAATAACACGTGTTATTTCGTCAGGATTGCCGACTATAGTTTCGGACTCATCAGGAACACTTTTCAAGGCTCCATGGGTCCCGAATTCACAGGACCCTCCGCGCGTCCCGGACTTGAAATGTCACAAAGGGGCGTCAGATAATAAACAAAAAAAAAATGGAAAGAAAAATTGAAACTGTCTAGCAATATCTTATCGCCAGCGATGCAAACGCTTATCGCGAAATTATCGAATGGATCATAGATACGTAACTATTCTTGACATTATGTAATTATACAGAAATTATGCTCAAAGCATGCGAAGTGCGATTTGCAAGGACGTTTCTGTTTTATCTAAGTTTCTATCTATATATCTATCCAAGTTTATATTCTTTTTTACACGACTATTAAAAAATGGAGTGTAATGGAGGGCGGAGGCTGCCCTTCGATCGGTGTGCTCAAAAGTGGCATAAAATAATCGGGAAGTTGGCCCGCTTTAAGGCTCAATTCTCAAATTCAGAACTAAAAGTATCAAACGCGATCCACGTATTACCGGGTTTGGGGTTCTGCCGTGTTTCATCAGACCTGAAAACAATCTTTGAAGAAAAATAAATAAATAAATAATAAAAAAAAGGGACATATCACACAAATTAGTCAAAAAAGCATTGAGAAATTTTCAAAAAATAGATAATATTATAATATAAATATATAGTCTTATAGACTTCAAAATGTATATCAACTTTTATTATGAGATACGACTATTTCCATAAACGCAATAATGAACATAACTGCCAAACAAAGTTCCCACATCACGCGTACAAAGTGCTAAAGTTGTGACGTCACGCACGACTCTAGGATTTGTTTAGATGGAAACAAAAGAATGTGACTTTGAAACCTTTACATCTTAAAGAGATCTTGGATAGCAAGGATTTTTTACACTGATCGGCCTTTTTTGGGAGGTCTTTCCACAACACAAGAAAAAATGTGTGCATGTTCCTATTATGATTACTTTAATATATATGATTCGAATTCGAATGAAAAGGTCTTGTAAAATTCCAGAATCATTCATCATCGAATATTGGCGAATACAACATTTGTCTGTAGTTATGTTATGTTATATCGTACCCTGGATATGTTAAATCGTAATTCAACCAGGTATTCTTGCAAATATTTTTATGAAGCGAGCTGACAGCATAAAAAATAAAGGTTACAAAAAAGTATTAAAAAAACAGTATCGCTATTAACAAATGTCCTAAGGACTCACGGCAATGGACATTATCGCAGACTAACAAATAAGTAAGGTCTTCTTTAAGAAATTGCCTAACACAAAACGTCCTTCCAGTGCGTTTAGGATTAGGCAATTCTACGTCAGTTCACAGCTGTACCTACCGGATTTATATATTCCCGTAAATAGGCCACCAGTTCGAGCTGTTCTGTTGTATCTATCATTTACCGCTTAAAATAATGTCAGTTTTACGGTTGATTGATAAATATATATCCTTCCTTCATTTCAGCCGTAAAAGTCCACTGCTGGACAAAGCCTCTCCCAAGGATTCTAAGTTCTATACAGGATATATCGATACGATCATTGAATTAGAAAAAACTATGGAAGCGTAACTCTCATACAACTAACGATTCATTATCAGTCCCATTTACGCAAACAAACTTAACTCAAATCACAACGAAAAACTTACGCACTCATAGACGAAGATAGTTTGCGATTGGCCGCGTCAAGGTCACGAGGCGGTGCCAACATTTCTAATGAACGCTATGGTGTCAACATAGCGGAGGTAGGTAGATATCGCTCGCGACAGCAGCTCGCCTCGCTCGCTATGATAAATAACTCCAGTGTCACTTTTCCGTCTTTCCTTGCGTTTGCTGCACCACTTTACTACATAAGAAGTCATTTTGGCGAGCGGGTTGGCGAGCGTTTTCGTTTTTCGTAATTTCTTTGGCTTATTGTGCTTCCGACGCTGCTGCTGATCTGATGCATTTTTAAGCTGGGGAAGCATAGGAATTAGTTAGTAGGTCACTATGTCTGATCACTGATTATCTGATAAATGTCTACGCACTCCACTAGCTTGACCTAACGTTAAGAAGTTCAGAAGGTCCTTGTAAATTAAAGACAAGTTCCAGGACGATGAGTATATTTTTATGTCTACAATTACAATTGTCAAAATCACAGTTATGCAGAAATACGAAAGTCACTATAACAAATATGTATGTGAGGAGGTACACAAGTTACACGAGGGACGAGCGGGTAGCGACTGGCGGCCAAAAGCACACTAGCCCGCCGCTATACAAAACGCTGACATAACAATGTGTCCCTACAAGTTGGATTTGGGAAGGGAATAAAGGTATTGGGATACTACTCACTCGAATGAATGGGGAAAAAGCAAGTTGCAGCTGGAGAGGCCGGGCGCGCGTGACCGATGCCTTACCTGCAATTGGACAGACAGTTTAGGATGACATCCAAACTTCTATTGCCACCTTTCTCATTAGGCAATCTGGAAGAGAATGTCGATTGCTCTGGATCCTTTCGTCATATAAGGTCTCATCCTTTTGTACGTGCGACTTGGGCTGTGACATATTGAAATGTGTTTCTTTCTTGGCAGGTATGGAACAATTCTCAAATGCGTCAGTTGCTATGCTCCTAGGACAAGACCATCCTGCCATCGCCGCTGGTCGCGTAAGTGTACAAGATTAATAATATTAACTACTTTTACTTTTTCTTTTCGAGTCATTATATATATTTTAAAATAAATGTTATATCAAGTTAGACCAAAATTTGGCCACTTCGATGATGTGATGATCGTCACGATCAATCATCATTATCAACAGCCTCCGTGGTCCAGTGGTTAAGGCGTTTGCCTGTTGACCCGGGGGTCGTGGGTTCGATTCCCACCGGAAGCATACTTTGTTTAGTTGTTTCCAGTTTGGTTAGGACATTGCAGGCTTGAATCACCTGATTGTCTGATAGGAAAGATGATTCCGTGCTTCGGAAGGCACGTTAAGTCGGTGGTCCCGGCTGCCATCTTGTAGTCGTTAAAGCAACCACGTCAGAGGCCGAGAGGCGGTTCCGAAGAACTCTGACACCAGGGTGTGCATGGTCAATTGACCGTGACACCTACTCGAAATGATGATGTCACGATCAATTGCCTTAAACAAGGTCTCTACAGTACCTACAGGAAGTAGGGCAGCTGGGGCAGTTCATTAGATGGGTTATCGTCTAAACAGCGCCGCAGCTGCACAGGCTGCTAGAGAAACCACACCTAAGCCGGTTATCTCGACATCTTCCAACACCGATTTGGGAGGTTGAATTTCTGAAATTAAAATGTGACGTCACCGTAGGGGGTGGGGGTCACACAAATGTGACCAAGAACGGGGGAGTCGTGAAATTGGTGTGATGTAATTTATGGACGGCTTCTTATTGTACGGATTGTTAGGAAGATGAATGTCAAGCAATTTATCACTGTTTTACCACTAATGGCGTAGATAAAAGCCTACATCTCAATCATGTAATGAATTGGCGTCAGAAAAGAGTATAATTTCTCATTTTTGATGGTTTGTTTCAGGCATTCGGAGTTCAAACTCTATCCGGCACTGGTGGCTTAAGAGTCGGTGCTGAGTTCCTCAATAAGCATCTGGGATACACCACTTTCTACTATTCCAACCCTACGTGGGGTGAGTTTCTTAAGTTTTTAGTCGAAAGTGTGTTCTAAACACACACAAGTGATAATATTACGACAAGTTTAAATATTCCGTCTCCGTTTTTAAAAGAAGAGTCAAGGAACACTACCTTTCCGAATTATAAATTATTGCATTATATGTATTAGTATATTTATTATGATATTTTTTTTTTTCATAGAATTTTTTTTTATATTGTTCGGTTTAAACCAGTAAACATTAAAATAATTTATTTATTATTAGATATAAATTAATTAGATATTTATTTATTTAAGTATATAAGTAAAGGTTTGTTTAAGTATGTTTATTATAGGTGTAGGTTAATAATTTATCGTCTTTTTCTCTTTTAATATTAGTTATAATTTTTTTTTGTTTTTCATTTATGAACACGCCAGTCTGCCTTTCGTAACATTTTCTCCTCTCACAGGCCTACTGGAAGAGATCTTAAGAAATAAGTAGTGCCTTTGTACTCATTTATAATGCAAATGTTTTTTTCATGTGACCGTGTTGTGTACATACATTTTTAAATAAATAAATAAATAAATATTCTATTCTGTTGCCTTTCATATGTTGAAATAATTATTGTTCGTGCTATGATGTCTCCCATTTCATATGAGGAAAAATTGGTTGTCTGAAAAGGTGGTTTACGAACGATAATTTTGCATCATCGTGCCTCTAACGCTTGCACACGGAAAGTGACACTTTTTCGTGCGTGCAGCCGGCGTTCATTGATTTATAAGACGTTTTCACGTCATCCGTACTAATATTATAAATGCGAAAGTGAGTTTGTTTGTTTGTTTTTACGCTTTCGCGCCCTAACTACTGAACCGATCATCATGAAATGTTGTATACAAATTCTCTTGAGTACGGAGAAGGACATAGGCTACCTTTTATCCCGGGAAAAGGTACTGTTCTCGAGGGATCGACATAAACGCGGGCGGAGCCGCGGGCAAAAGCTAGTAAATAAATAAATTAATCAGAGCTTCCTATTTTTAATCATAAATTTGTCATTTTCCCGTTTCGAGGACTATAGATATGCACTTGACGACAAGTGTTTGTGTTTATCTTGAGTTTCACTCACGCGATGAGTTGCGTATTGTTTTCAGTTTTAATTAAAACTAGACTTAAAAAGTGGGGATTAAGATAACTGATAACAAGAATAATTTAAAAAATAAACCGACTTCAAAACATTGTATCTCTAAAACGACTTAACCGATTTTAATGAAACTTGCACTATTCCCTAAGTTACACTATACCTACATATTTTTATTTTATTTTTATTTAAGCCTTAATTTCAGACTTCCTTTGTTATCATAGTTCCATTATTTGTGTCTTGCTTTTTGTCTGTAAGTCGGATTGCCCTTCGGCAAAGGCCTCCTTCAGCCTCTTTCACTCGTTCCTGTCGCAAGCGATTCTGTGCCAAGTCTCCTCCCACCTGGCTTACGGCGTCATCCCATCTAAGCAGTGGTCTTCCTCTTTTTCTCTGAGCTACGTATACTTTGACCTACGTTTAGTCTCTCTTAGAGACTATACGTACGTAGGTCAACTAAAAAGAATGTTTGCAATCCGACTAAAGATGGCAACGCTCCTGTCACACCCTGGTGTTGCAGTTGTCCATGGGCAGCGCTGATCGCTTACCATCAGGTCAACTTGCTCGTTTGCTGTCATATATCACAAAAAACTCCACCTTCGAGGCGCGTGGCAAACTCATTACATTGGGCTTTCTGTTATAGCGACTCGTGGCATTTTGCCCACTCTGCCGCCCTGTAGCCACTGCCCCACCATAAAAAGACGCACAACTTAAGGCTTTGTTTAGCAATATATAAGACCTATGGAGGATAGATAGGTTATTTATTTCTTAGAATATGGAGACACAATGGTGTTACAAGGTACAAAAGGTAGAAATATGAAGTTTTAAATCAAACAGGAACGAAACATAATGACAGGGACTTATCGGGTGCTAAAAAGCGTCCTAATAGATAGGCGTTGAGCTAACAACTCCTCATTTATTAAGAAGGGATACCTCTTATAATAATTTATATTTAATACAATCTGCGGTTGCCAATCAGCTGGTGTTATGTTTTAAAACGGAGTTTAGGAGATAGACATATGCTTAATAGATAATATGTTAAGAGTATTCAGAGGTGGTGTGGTAACTACCCTTTGCATAGCAATGGTCTGTAGTTTAGTAGGTTATGATTACGATCAAATTAAATATTAAAATAATCCTTCCAGAAAACCATCACTTGGTATTCGTGAACTCCGGTTTCACGTCACCGCGCACTTACCGGTACTGGGACGCGAAGGCTCGCGCCATCGACTTTGACGGACTCATGGAAGACCTGCGTGCTGCACCGGAGAACTCGGTCATCTTGCTGCATGCTTGTGCGCATAACCCCACTGGCATCGACCCCTCGCGTGAACAATGGGAGAAGATCGCTGATATTATGCAGGTTAGTTAAGGGAGGAAGCAAGATGTGTGATTGGTGCGAGCAATAGGAGGCAAATAGTACAAAGTGGCCGTGTGGTTTCCGGCACAGCAGAATAGAACCACTCCAAGTCTTCCCATGGATATCGTGAGAGGCGACTTAGGAAATACAAGCTAAACAAAGCTCATAAACATCAATGAGACCTCTCCAACCCGTCTGGCCTGCGAGGAGGCCAAATCTTCTGTCTGTAGTACAGAGAGGGTCATGCTCCTCCAGTGGAGACTAAAAAGACCTGATGATGAGTACAAAGCGGGGTTGGGAATAGAGTGAGCGAAGCGAACAAGTAAGTATAAATTTATACCCAGTAGGGTATAAATTTATCCAAGACATTCTCTATGAACAACTTTTCATATGGAACCAATGCTAGGAACTCATTCTTTTTGCCACTCCCCTACAAAAGTTTTGAGTGTACCCATAACCCCCCCACCCCACTCGTGAACAATGGAAGGTAATCGCTAATGTTATGCAGGTTAGTCAAGAGAGGAAGCAAGATGTGTGATTGGTACGAGCAATAGGAGGCAACTAGTACAAAAGGAGCTTTGCGAATAAAGTGAGGGAAGCGAGAAAGACTACTCTGGGTGCAAATTTATCCAACACGTTCCCTTGAAAGGATGAAAATGATTCAGCCCAGCAATTTGAACAACTTTTCATATGGAACCAATGCTAGGAACTCATTATTTTGACACTCCCCTACAAAAGTTTTGAGTGCGCGCATAACCTCACTGATATCGACCCCACGCGTGAACAATGGGAAAACATCACTGTTGTTATGCAGGTTAGTCAAAGGAGGAAGCAAGCGTGGTTGGAACGAGCAATAAGAGGAAACTAGTACAAAGGGGGGTTGCGAATAGAGTGAGAGAAGCGAGCAAGAATACTGAGTGAAAATTTATCCAAGACATTCCCTTGAATTTGTGATCATTCCTTGTGACTTAGTCCATCAATATGAACAACTTTTTTTAAGGAACCAATGCTAGGAACTCGTTTTTTTACACCGCCCTACAAAAGTTCAAGAACCAATAAAAAAAATATTTTGTATGCTTTCCAGTAGTTTAATTGAAGTGGGGCTTTTATATGAAGGTATATAAGTTTGTCCTGTTTGTTGTGTTAGGAGCGCAAGTTGTTCCCGTTCTTCGACAGCGCGTACCAGGGCTTCGCGTCGGGCGACCTGGACCGCGACGCGTGGGCCGTGCGGTATTTCCTGCAGCGCGGGTTCGAGCTCGTCTGCGCGCAGTCCTACGCCAAAAACTTCGGACTCTACAGTAAGTACTTGACCAGACTGAAAGAAACATTAAGTCTGCCATTAGTTAAGTTTAAAACGGCTGTAAAAAATAATTTACTAAAAAAGGCTAAGTATTGTATAAAATATTATTTATTTGATAAAAATGCTTGGAAATAATTGAATGTATATTCCAATGTCTATCTATAATTTAAGAACTGTGTTCTTGTCGGTGGAGTACTCTCCATGTCTCTCGGTTCTCAGCCATTAAATATTTATATATTTTAATGTAAGTAATTTGATTTAATTATTGTAAAATATATTGTTAATATATCCGAGTCCTTCAGGCACATAGAGACCAAGGTTGGCTGAGTATGGTTTTTTGGTCTGTTTTTCTAAATGTTCAGGTCCAGATAACTCGAAAACTAGTTTATTGTCAAGAAGGTTGTTGTTCTTGACATTATTTTTCCTCCTGTGTGTATGTTAAGGCCATACCTACCCCATCTAAATATATATAACTCAAAGGTGACTGACTGACTGACATAATGATCTAACAACGCACAGCCCAAACCACTGGACGGATCGGGCAAAATAATGCATGCATATAGTTATGACGCAGGCATCCGCTAATAAAGGATTTTGATCAATTCTACCCCCTAGGGGATAAAATAGGGGATAAAAGTTTGTATAAAACTATACTTCTTAACGCAAGCGAAGCCGCGGGCAAAAGCTAGTTTAAAATAAATTTAAAAAGCGGCGATGTTATTTTTTGTCATGTGGAGCCTTAGTTAATTCTTCAAATTATTTTATAAAGTACTGTTTGCAGTTCAAAGTGAGAACGTGAAGGTTTACTCTGTGTGTTTTCCAAATTCGCCACTTTTAGCGAAACACCTAGTTATGCTAGTCGGCTATCCATAAACTTTGAATTATATTTTCTACACTAATATTACAAAAATATTTGATTGTTTGTTTGTTTAGTTACATTGAATAGGCTCCGAAACTACTGGACCGATTTGAAAAATCTTCAAATATTCGAATCCTATATCATCCCTGATGATCAAAGGCTACAGAATTAAATACCTATACCTATCTACCCGTGCGAAGCCGGGGCAAGTCAATCGGAGGTAATCCAAGAGGCTCCTTGGATTAAAGTAATATAAGGATTTATCAAACATTTAAAATAAAATCTCCGTTTTTCATTAAATTATTTAAAAGTGGACAGCATATTGGACCTCACAAAATACAGGTATACATTTGATTATAAGGTCCTGACTACCTTGCTAAAAGTCAAGTAAGTACGTTCTCAACTCTTGCTGTTGCGTAAAATTAAGATAATCAAGCATGAACAGTTGTGATTGAAGAGAACTGCTCGACTGACCTTCACGATTACGCGCGCGTTTATCAGCTCACTGACGCGCAGATGTCAGTTAGTTAAAGACCATAGTATATCTTTATCATTCATAGTATATCTTTATGAATACATTGTTCAATTTGCCATTATCCACGAAAGGTTTAAAAATTATGAGCCAGGAGCACTAGTAGGAGAAACAAGAATTTTATTTTTCGATGGTATGGTGGTTTTATTTTATTTTAAATTAATTAAATGGAATAAAATTTTAATGTAGGTACCAGTACTAAGTTTTTGACTTGACTTACTTACTGACTTAAGGTCCCAAGGCCCCCAGGTGGGGCAGAGGGCTTCCACAGTATTTCGCCATTGCGATCTATCCTTGGCTACGCGCTTTACTACGGGCCAGGTTAGCCCGATTGACTTCATCTCCGCCGCCACAGTGCGCCGCCAGGTCTTCTTTGGACGGCCCACCTTCCGCTTTCCCTGGGGGGTCCACTCCAGGGCCTGCCTCAGGATGTGTTTGGGCTCTCTTCTGAGCGTATGGCCTATCAAATGACCGGCTTGCCAATTGGCATTTCCCAGCACGCCTCCCACAGGCGTTCGTTGGAGATCTTCTCAGGCCAGAAAATGCCAAGTATTTGCCGCAAGCAGCGGTTGATGAAGACCTGTTTTAGAAAAAATCCTCTATTGTTCCTCCTGTGTCCACCTGTCCCATTTAAAATAAATTTAAAAAGCGGAGATTTTAGTTGTGGATTTTTAAGCCTTCTGAGGAAACTGGCTAATTTATCAGTACCAAAGACCTTTTTTTATTTAAACAGACGAGCGTGTGGGCAACCTGGTGATAGTGGTGAATGACGCCAAGCTGGTGGCGCCCATCAAGTCGCAGGTGACGTGGATCGTGCGAGGAATGTACTCCAACCCCCCCGCGCACGGCGCCAGGGTGGTCGCCAGCGTGCTTGCTGACAAACAGCTGTTTGACGAGTGGTCAGTACTTATTCTTCTTCCTCATACATACATAATCCTTATCCTTACTTATATAATATAATATATAATTATATAAAAATAATAATACAATAATTAATTTAATAATAATATAATATATAATGTTTGTTTATTTGTTTGTTTGTTTGTTACGCTTTCACGCCGTAACTACTGAACCGATCATCATGAAATTTTGCATACAAGTTCTCTGGAGTACGGAGAAGGACATAGGCTACCTTTTATCCCGGGAAAAAATACTATTCCCGAGGGATCGACATTGACGCGGGCGGAGCCGCGGGCGAAAGCTAGTAAATAAATAAATAAAACATATATACGGGGTAGACAGAGCCTGAGGTCATAAGACCGAAAGGCCACGTTTAGCGTTTTGGTGGGCGTAAAGGTGGAAAACGGAATCAAAATAGTGATGGGTTGCTAGTCGCATCGCCTATTGTCATGATTCATTAGATTTTCGCCCATTCCCTTGACCGGCTTCTACGGTCTGCGCGGGAAGAAAAGCAGCTAGCGCATTCTACGTTTTTTCTCTTCTCCCCGACCATCAAAGAAGATTCTTCATCCTCGTCACCACCGGACAGGCAGTCTAAGGATGACACCCTGATCTAGCAGTGGGTGACCTTGTGTGTCTATAACACAAATATTGATGTCTTTATATTTTGTCAACAGGAGACAACACATCAAGTTGATGTCGTCTAGAGTCATGGAAATGAGAGAAGCTCTGCGGGCAGAGCTCATCAAGTAAGTTCCGTTAATTTTTAATTTTTAGGTTTCCGTATACAAAGGGAAAAAACGGGACATTACTAAGCCTCCATAGTCCGTCTTTCCGTCCGTCCGTCTGTCACAGGGCTGTGTCTATTGAACCGTAATAGGTAGACTAGAAATTTCACAGATTGAGTATTTTTGAGTGAAATAGTTGGAATGATGAAAGGGGGACCTTTGCCCTGCTGTGGGATAAGCTAGAAATAGAATAGTTATAAGTTCGTTATTTCACTGATATTGTCAATTTTATGAAGTAGCTATAAGGCCCAACCCAAAAAGAGATGGGAAGACGAGCTTCAATTCTATCAGAAAGAATGGACTTCAGTAGCCTTCGATCGAAACTGTTGGAATGATGAAAGGGAGACCTTTGCCCTGCTGTGGGATAAGCTAGAATAGTTATAAGTTCATTATTTCACTGATATTTTGACTCGGTTTTATTCGATGGTAGGTTTTGTAATAGGAGTAAGGAATAGCGGGGCCGCCGGGGACAAGGGGCCTTGGTGCGTTATCCATCTTCATGGAGGGGTTTTTCCATACTCATTGGCAATCGGGTTGGTGAGCGCAGTTAATTTGGCTTATCTCGGTTCCGATGCTGATGCCCATCGAAACCACTTTTAAGCGTGGGAAGGGTAGGATTTTATTGGGATAGGGGAACGGGAGAAGGTTGATGGGATACTACTCACTCGGATAATTGGGGATGAGCAAGCAGCAGCTCGGGGAGACGTGCGCGCGTACCCGAAGTCGTATCTACTACCAGTTGCACATGCAGTTGAGAATGACACCCCCTGGCCACTGCCGGAATACTGCGCCGCCGAAAAAAGCGACTTATAGTACACAAAGTACAAGTGTAGTTCTTTTCGGCCCATAAGGCAAAAGATGAGAGTTGCTGCTCTCCAAAGGCTTTTGCCATTGATTCTCGGATTGGCCTTTCAGTCTTGCATGCACGCATACGCGGCCCATCAGGCAATATGAGAGTTTGCTGTCTCTCCAAGCCTTGCGCACACAGGCAACGCCCAAAGCCGAGGTCCGTCCCTCCTGGGGGCCCTTTGGTGATGTTGCCTATAAAGGTTGAGGGCACTCTGACTCTGCCCTCGCCTCAAACGCCCGGTGAAGTAGCGAAAGCTCACTTGGAGCTAGCTACATAGTCATTTAAAAAAAAAAAAACAATAAAAGTGTAGTACTGTACTGTAATCTGAAAATACAGGATTATGTATATGACCGGCATTCAACAGATTAAACACGCCAGGCAACTGGGACCACATCGTGAAACAGATCGGTCTGTTCTCGTACACCGGCCTTAACCAGCGGCAGGTTGAGCACCTGGTCCAAGAGTACCACATCTACCTGCTGAAGTCGGGTCGCATCAACATCTGCGGCCTCAACCCTGGCAACGTGGCGTACGTCGCCAACGCTATCAACGATGCTGTCAACAAGTTCCCCGCGGAACAGTAAATATGTTTGTGTCTATGTAGATATAAGGCATTACCAATTTACATATTTTTAAAGTGATTATCTAGTTACCGATACGGTAATTGTTACTTTTAATTACTAAGAGACATGCGCCCTTTTGGCATAATGAGAGAGGCGCGCCTAAGAACTGTATAGTTCAGTCATTTCGTCAGAAAAAAGCTAAACTTTGGATATTATGTGGGGGATCTAGCGATCAGAGTTACCTTGTGCATTTTCCGCCATCTTGAAACAAGGATTAAATTCTGTTTTTTCGTCATAACTCGGTTCTTCTTCGAGATACGAAAAATTTTATATATATGTTATACTATAATTAAGTTCACGACATCGAAACATCGACTTTTATTATATTAATTGATTTTTATTGAATTAATCTTTTAACTCGAATATCAGTTCTATACTGTGAGTGTTAAAGTCGATTTTCGGATGTCGATAGTCAAATAACTTTGTACTAAGAGAAAAATATTTAAATTGGTAACATGGGTGGTAATGGTAATTTTCAAAGTGAAGAGAAAAGGAACTTTCTTACTGACCAACGTATAATTCATGTTTTCTTTGTCTAATGAGCTCACATTAGGCGATTAATACGCTCATTTTAGCTAATGCACATTTTAGGAACTAAAAGTATTCTAACTAAACTCGCGTTAGGTTAGTACGAGGATCTGCTTAACGTTAAATGTGTACGCGCCCTAAAAGGAATTCCTTTTCTTTCATTTTGGATTAAGCTCAAATCAACTAGATATATAATTTATGCCTCAAAATTGTATAGTCTCTCTCATCTGAACGTGTTCCCGGTTGCATCCTCGGCTATGATGATTTGGAGCCCAGGGCTCGAACGAAATTGTTTAGTATGCAATTGGAATTTAGACCTAATTTTAAGGCTGATTTCCTAGTGACGCCAGCGACCGGCAGCGATTTTTGGTATCGCGCATTTCGTTGCAATGTACAGCTGTGAATAATAGTCGTCATCATTGGGACAAAAATATAATAACAGAATAACCTGTTTATTTTCTATGGAAAAGAGTGCAACAGCGTCGTAAAACATTGAAAATTGATTAATAAGCGCGCGCCTAAGTACTGGCCGACGGCGCGCGTCTCACGAACGGCGCGTGACTATGAAACGCGACTACTACTCGTATTTAGTGTAATTGAAAGCGCGCGCGCATAATGTCGGCTCTGATCAAATGCGTGACTCTGAAATCAGCCTTAAGCTCATTACTACTATGCGACCACAGAAATAGATGTGCATAGATGACAAAAGTATCACGATTTGACTTTTTAACACCTACTGTGACGTCACAGGCCTATTCCAGTTAGTTATCACGCAACGAGGCATTTTTCAGTTTTCGCTGCCTTCCGGCTGCAACAACAGTCGCGCGCGGACTGTCAGTAGCCGCGGCGAACCTTGACGCTTGGTCGGGGTTCGGACACGCAAAGTAGGTCCATTTACGTCATCTATGTACTTATATCTATATCTGCGTCCTGCTATGGTTTTGGTTTTATCTCGTATTTAGGCGCTATGTTGGTTTAATTTGTTTCTTGGCAACTAATTTTAAAAAGTTTTTTCTCCGTTTTTTAAACATATGAGGCATTCTACAGCCAATATTTTTTGAGATTATTTTGCTTTAAATCATTAATAATTAACATTATGATCATTGTTGTCGTTTTTTTATTATAAAAGCAATATTCAAAATGTTATTTTCATTTTAAAAATGACCAATGAAGTTTTTAAAATTATTTTTTACACTTATTAACTGATCTAAAAGCAATATGTAGATTATAGCTAAGTTAATTATATGTATAGCATTGTTTGTTACACATCTAGAGAAAAATAAAGGATTTTCAAAGTTAGGCTGTGACGTTTTTCTAAATTTATGAATATCATATTATATGTGTATGCATTTTATATGAAAACGGTTACAAAAACTGCCCATGAACAAATGTGTTCAATATATATTATATGTAGTTATATTTACGTATGTTATATGCGCATGTATGTCTTTAAATAAAAGTATACGTAAAGGTATAATTCAAGGTTTTTAGGCCCGACCGCACTACGTGACAATTACTTGACGATCCACTACTTGCTGTAGCCGTACCGTATACGTATTTTATTATTATACGCAGATTAAGTTAGAACTAGCTTGTACGCGTATTAGTCCTAGCTTAAACCAGGTTTACCTAAAACTCAGTATCTGTATTATTATAAAACAAGCACTAACTTTAGTCCCTGGTTTAAACCATTATCGGATCAATAAAAATTAACAATGACAGCAACAAAATATCAAAGTAATAAGTGTCGACTTATTTTGGTCGATAATGGTTTAAATAAGACCTCTTTTTATAATAAGACAGATGTTTTGTCAGTTGACATGGTGGGTTTGCTTTTCCAAAGGCGCGACTTCCGTTCAGTGCGAATGGGATTTATGTAGAAGGTTTTGCTTAATCATGTCGTTATTTAGCTATTACCAAATCAAAAAAGTTATAAGGGATGGAGATAATGATAAGTGTATTAAATTAGGAGACAAGTCGGCTTTTCGGTTAGTTTCGGCTTCGAGAGATCGTCACCAGTGGTCTAAACGCGTGGAGTATACTAAGATCTATAGTTTTGAACCTTACTTTGAGGAAGCAGATTGTTTGCGTTTAGATTTTTGTTTATCGAAGCAAACGGAGAGTGACGCGAGTCGCGACCCGCCATGACAGTTACCGCTACCGCCGACCGCCAAACTTCAAACTCGTTCGATACTAATCCATAGTAACTAGTATTGCCGCCGGCCTCTATGACATATCGCGCGAACTTTGCCACTGCCGCCGAAGGTCAAAATCAACCACAGTTGAGACTAGCCGTTATGATTATTTTTCTCTGAGGCTCCAATACACATTATTTATCACCGCCCTCTGAAGCTGCCGCTATCCTATATCTCATTTTATTAACGTTATGAAGTACGTAATAAAACGCAATGTTAGCAGTATTAAAAGCGTTTAGCAGCAATAAAATGCAATTGTGTACTCCTAGCAAATATTTTAACGTATCGTTAGTAATGTAATATTTTGAAAATATATATGTCATTTGTTAATTATGCAGTTTTATTTTACATAAACGTGTATTTATGTATATTTTATTTTATGCTTTTGTGATGTCGTCTGATGATGTCATGAGAACGGTTTAATCGCTGATGGTCGGGCTTTACTCTCTGAGGGCTTTAAATATCGACCGCCATCCGCACTCGCCATGAGACTAGGCGAACGCGGGTAGCGGTGGCAGGAGGGGAAGTCATCAGAAAAACATGCGAGTAGTATCATATTTTGTTTATTTATTTTTATGTTTTTTTATCTTTCAGTGCAAATCAAGCAAAATTATGATCAGACCACACATCGACACTTCAACTCGTGCATGTATATTATTATTATTAAAGCAATCATAATTATTATATTTATGGCATAAACATTTTACAAATAAAAATCATTATATGAAATGTGGTGCATCATTCATCTGAATGGAAATTAATAACCTGTCTTCGCAAGAGAGAAGACAAAATTTATCTGCAATTCTACATGGATACCTCGTTCCTTATTAACTGCCAAGCGTTTTGGTTAGAAGTGGAGGATGAGATAATACATCGCATTGATGAGGTAGCTCAGCCCGGCAATATGAATAGCTTTTCTATAGGACCAAAGTAGGGAACTTGAAAAAAATCAGTATGGTGGTCCCATGGGAAAAGTTATACAACGTGGAAGGGACATACCCGTAATAAATCGAACTTTGCTTTATACTAGATCATTATAGTATAACGAAATAAAAATAACAGCCAAAAACAAAATAGAAATTCTTCATTTCGATACAAAAGTGTGCAGCCGCCCGGGCAATTTGTATGGGAATATCGAATTTTATTTTGGTTTTATGACTGTTATTTTTATTTCATTATAATTTAGTGATCTAGTATAGCCCGTGGTTCAATTTATTACGGGCATGTCCATTCCACGTTGTATGTCCAGAGCATAGACACCCAGTAAAATATAGGTAGATTATAAGTCCATGGAATTGGTGTGTTTTGCCTTGCATCAAATGAGGTAGAGAAACTATATAATTTGGTGCAAGGGTGCAGAAATCGCATTTGTCTGACAAATAGTATTTTTGTTTAGTAACATCACAAACATGGTTGGTTTGGCTTTGGAGAGGACAATCTGTCAGCCTCAGCAGTACCAGCGATGATGTGAATGAAAAGACGAAGTGATGGAAGTAAAGAGATATATGATCAGAGGCGGCTCTTGTGGCGATCGTGTGCAACCAGTACCTTGGCATCCTCTAGTAGGAGCGATGTCAAAATGGAATAATTAGTTATATTTTCCACAATTCGGCGTATTTTCAAACAGGCGCCGGCACGCGCTTTTGGTAGCGACGCGACACTACGCCAATATAATCTTTAATTATCTGTTTTAAGGCTGATTTCACATTGAAACAAAAGTCATTGTGTAGAGCAGGTAAAGACGCAGCTTGTGGTGGCGCGTCTTGCTTTGCTTACCAGGCATCGGCCGTAACACGGGCGCAGGGTCTGAGAGCGCGAGCGTCTTTGGAGGTGTACCATTAGAGGGCGATCGGCGCCCGTGTGCGCCGTACACCCTGCACTATAGGTAAAGTCGCCTCTGTATATGATATATAGCTATAAGTAAGCAAATAGAACATGTGAGGTCTATGGCTTATCAGAATCTCAAACTCCGATGTCAGACTTGTAATGCACACACACCACACCACACTATTTCAGTTACCGATGAAATGATATTCCCGCCTTTTTCCTGGGAAACGAGCTGCTGCAGCTGGAGCTCATTATGATCCTATTTTCAAAATCATTTGTCTTTTACTATCGACAGCTAAAATAATACTATATCTACTTACTTGAAATATTTATTATTATGGAATGTGTTTAAATGAACAGTAACAAAAGAATTATATTGTCTGTGCAAGAGATAAACTTTTTCATCGCGAAAGTTAGTTCGTTTGTTACCCTTTACACCGTAACTACTGAACCGATCATCATGAAATTTTGCTTACAAGTTCTAGAGTTAAGGACATAAGGCTACCTTTCATCCCGGAAAAAAGTTCTGTTTCACGAGGGAACGACGTTGAAGCGAGAGAAGCTGCGGGCGAAATCTAGTTATGTATGAAAATGATTATGTTGAGTCTGTTAGAAGCAAAAAAATAAACCTCATGTGTGAAAAAAGTGTTTCCGAATAAAAAGTTCGAGCAACGTGTGAAGCCTTCTATTCTATGCCTTTAGATGCACTGACAGCATCCGAGGTTTCCTTATTTTTGTTTTATAATGTGAATAGCTGCCCACCTCGGCTTCGTACGGGGTAATATTGTACACATAGACCTTCCTGTAGAGCATATGCTCTACATACACTTAGTAAAAACTGCATTTAAATCCAATGGCGTAGTCTAAAGATTTAAGCGTACCCAAAAATGGATGCCGTACGCCGTCCGGAAAGCCGTGTGGTTTCTGGTAGAGTAGAAGCTGTGTGGCTTTCGGCAGAGTAGAATAGGACCACTCCAAGTCTTCCCATGGATGTCGTAAATGGCGACTTGGGAAATAAAAGCTAAACAAAGCTCATAAACATCAATGAGACCTCTCCAACTCGTCTGGCCAGCGACGAGAGTGTAGGCCAAACCCTCTGTCTGCTTTGGCCAAGTATTGCTGCAGTATTACAGAGAGGGTCATGCTCTCAGACTAAGAAGACCTGATGATGATGATGATGAAAAACGGACGGACGGTGGGAAGCGAGATTGTTTTATATTATGTAGAGAAGAATCTAGTCATGATTAAAAAAACTGTCTAGTTCAGACATATGTAGGTATATAATAGTTTTTATGTAAAAAAAAAAGTCTGTAACAAGTTAGAATGAATATTCATATTAATTTTTTGTTATGTCTTAAAAACTTGAGTTATTTGACCTTTTCAATGTTACTAATGCTCAAGTTCACCTTGAGCTACTAATTAAACATTTTGTGGGCGATGATGAATAGACCGACTTTTTTCAGGAATTTACATGGCCTAGGTTTCCCGCTGTCGAAAGTCTTATAAATTACATTTAACATCAGTGATTATATAGAGACTGATGACGCAAGGCAACGTACTCGGTCCAATCAACCCACGGGATCGACAAAGCGAGCGGAGCTGCGGGCGCCATATAGTATTAACATAAGTATATTATAAACTAGCTGGTGCCCGCGGTTCCGCTCACGTTAATGACGATCCCGCGGGAACAGTACAGAGAACAGTTTCGAGATAAAAGGTAGCCTAATGTGTTAATCCAAGTAATAACTTATCTATGTAAAAATCCGTTTAGTCATTTTAACGTGATTGAGTAACAAACATCCATTTATCCATACATACTCACTAATTTTCGCGTTTGTAATACCTATTAGTAAAGATACGGATGACGAAATAAACTCTGTCTGCCTGTCTGTAGTTACAGAATTAAATGAATTTAAATATGGAGATAGTGCAACGCCCGGAAAAGTTCCTGGAAGATCGCACCCAAGGACATTTAGCTCCCAAAACCTTCTGATCCGTAAAGCATACATTCACGCGAACAGTCCGCCTATTTGCTAACTTAGCACAACGTTTTGATAGTCACTTCAATATACATTGCGGCTTTCATATAATAAATATAAATAAATACCTATATACGGACAAATCACACAGATTGAGCTAGCCCCAAGGTAAGTTCGAGACTTGTGTTATGGGATACTAACTCAACGATACTATATTTTATAACAAATACATATTTAAATAAACATCCAAGACCCAGGCCAATCTGAAATAGATCATTTTCCATCTTGACCTGGCCGGGGATCGAACCCGGTCACTCCGTGTCGCAGGCTGGCGTGTTGACCGCTGCGCCACGGTACATATAATTTCCTATTTTTATTAATTATGACATATAAAACGCGAAAACGTGAAGAAAATAGGCAGGCTGAGCGGCAGGCAACAACTAGTGTTTTATAAAAGTAACAGGTAACAGTGTTTAAAATAAACTAGTTTCCTAAAATATATATATTCACTAGCTTTCGCCCGCGGCTCCGCCCGCGTTAATGTCGATCCCTCGGGAATAGTACTTTTTCCCGGGATAAAAGGTAGCCTATGTCCTTCTCCGTACTCCAGAGAACTTGTATGCAAAATTTTATGATTATCGGTTCAGTAGTTACCTACGGCGTGAAAGCGTAACAAACAAACGCACAAACAAACAAACTCACTTTCGCATTTATAATATTAGTAAGGATAAGGATTAGTACCTACGTCAGTTAGATAACAAAAAAATATTAGACACGATTTTTTCTTGTGTCTATTAAACAAAATAAAAATAAAGTAAAGATGTAGTCCATTAGAATTCCGTGTACGAGTCGGCACAGTTTAGTGAACTGTGACTGACGTCACGAATTTGGACGATATCTTTATCAATACGTTTTAGTGTTTGTTTGACAAAAGATATAACAGAAAAATACGTGTTCGATATTTTTCATAATCTAACTGACGGACTAAATAATAATATGTATTATTATTTTGACCCAGGCACTAGTAAAACAAGTAAATAAACATAATTTGTAACTTAAAATAAAATAAGCATTTAACTATAATTATGTGGATAATTACCGACAGCTGTCTTTTTGTTTTATACACATTTAAAAGATTCAATTAAATACTTACCATATAATGCATTTTTACTCGTAGTTCTCCAGTCTTGACTAAGTAGTTAGAAAGAGACAATGTGTTCTCGATTTGAAGGTTTGGAAGTAAAGGGCCCGATCGAGCCTTTTGAAGTCAACCAAAGATGTATAGAAGATACTCACCATAAGAAAGTAAATTTAAGCCTTGGCAGTAAGTATAGCCATTTTCATACATGTTTTATAACGAGAAAAACGTGAGAAACTAATGTATCGTCTGTGAGACACTAATGTATCCTCTGTGAGAAACTAATGTGTCCTTGTGAGAAACGAATGTACTTCGTCTGTTTTTCGCATTCAACAGTGAATTGTAAGCCTCTCATATCATGTCATATTTTAAAGATTTACAGTAGGCAATCTGTTGATGTTGTATTTGAGGCCTGAGTCCAGTGGCGGCTCAAGCCTGGTTACAAGGCGGGTGGTAGGTCGCAGAGGGGTGGGCCGCGAGTCATGTTCCGCGACGCCAAGCCTACATGATGGGAGGAAAAGTCCATCCTTTCGCCCTCTGACATTTCCTGGGCAACCTCAAAATAAAACTCTTGTACTACTTGTACACCAAGCGCGTCGAATCAATCAAAGGTGAATAGAAGATACTTACTCGAAAAAGTAAATTTGGGCCTCGTTAGGAAGTAAACCTCTATTTTCTTAATGTTTTATAACGAGAAAATATTAGAAACGATCGGTATCTCGGGTGCAGTTGAATTGCGTGACACTACTACATAGATTTAAGTGCGTTGTCCAAAAATTGATCTAACTAGCGTTAAGGCATTCACTGCTTGTTGGCCACTATAATTTTTATATACACAGTCACTATAATTTTTAAGTTACGATAAGTGATGTGCCGTTCCCAAATTCCCATTCCCAGGGAACGTTCCCCGTTCCCGTTTACGGGAATGTTTCCGGATACATTCCCAATTTCGGGGGAACGTTCCCATCTAAATTAGGAAAGTCTTGTATACTTAATAAATAAAAACTTTTGAGATTTGGTCTCATTCCCAGCAACAAGGGAACGTTCCCGGCAACAAGGGAACGTTCCCCGGGAATTTGGGAACATTCCCTGGGAACGTTTCCGTTTATTTCGGAAATTTTGTCGATTATTGAAAATATTTATATAGGTATTACATATACTAAGTAATGCATATACATCAGTTCAATATATTTGCATTGACAAAAAAGTTGTATGACAAATAAAATTACAACTTTCCCTGACATTTCCATTTATTGGGAACGTTCCCAGGAACGATTTTGGAAATCTGGGGAATGTAGGAACGTTCCTGGGAACGGCACATCACTAGTTACGATAGGCATTCATTGTCGATGTAGTATTTGAGGCCTGAGGCCAGTGGCGACGCAAGGCCTTACTTTGGTGTACACAAGACACCTTCCGTAAGGCCCTGCCGAGGTGTCATTTTTAGGACAACTCTAAAAAGCTCGTCTTCACCAAGCACGTGACCGTCAGGGTTCGCCGACGTCGCCGTCACTATGCTGCCTGACGCTTTTTATATGGGTTTGTTTCTGTATTCTATGCCTAAGATCTGAGTCAGTAGTAACACGAGAGGAAAAATATACTACTTACAAACATTTATTGGCAATGAATTGTTTGTGAGTGATTCAAGTTTTTTATCAACCAGTAGCAAATAGATGCTGTAACTACCTATGTACCGTGCTTCCGCTTTAGGCTAAAGATGGTGGATGATGGTAGCCGATTTAGGCTGTCGCTAGCGGGGATGGTTGCCGGTGCTGCCACTGGTATGGGACTGGGAAAATTACAGATTACATTATTTATTGTATTATACAAAGTGATTTTGAACCTCCTAGCTATTTTGGAATCTCGGAATCAAATTCCCTAATGGAATACAGATTTGCAAGAATAAAAGCTTACAGCAAAAAATAAATTCGGTTTCCCATACAAATTCGCCGATCAGATGGACGAATTTCTTTGGAAGGTCAAATGTAGGGAGAAAAGTCGGACTTTTTTTAATTTTTAAAATTATACTTCTTATTTTTAATCAGTTTTTTTATATTACTTATTTTGGGTACCATCAATTTAGTAGCACATAATTCTGTAAAACCCATTTTATCCTCAAAACCTTCACAAATAGTGTATAAGAACGACAGCGGAAGCCCGTGGGTGCTGCCAGTGGTACGGAAGGTAGAACAGCTCCTGGCGACAGACGACACGCTGGTGCATGACTATCTGCCTGTGCTAGGTAAGATATTTAAGGTGCTTTACAATAAGTGACCATTTTGGTACCGAATTTTATTATTAGGTACATGTTGTCAATTGTATTGTTTTTATACTGTACCAAATAAACCATTTTCTTTCTTTTCTTTCTTTCAAGTGTATCTATTACAAACTAACATAATAAACTTTCCTTATTTATTAGCTTAAAATACTTAATTCTTCTCTTAGATCTGCTTCCTACAAGAATATATCTAGTGGTTGATTGCTACTATGTCTTTCAGGTTTAGATCAGTTTAGTGCCGCGTCAGTGCGATTTTTGCTCGGTGAGGATAACCCTGCAATCGCTGAAGGACGTGTGAGTCAAATTTGTATTAAAATATTAAAAAATCCACGCGGTTTTTTATTTAAAATGTGACTTTGTTTGCCCTAGGCAATTACCTAGCGTCTAAAGATATCAAGGGTAGCACTCCGATGGGTTTTTGCAATACAAGCAATGCTACACAGACAATTTGGGCCAATTTGCCGTCGGTCGCAGCCCTTATGGCATTTGAAAATAGGTTTCAACTAGAAACTGAATGGCGTCCAAAGACAAGGTCTGTTCCCAGTCATCATCATTTGATGATGTTCCCAGTGGAGACCTATTTAGTTTTGAGTTTTTACCAATTTTGGGTGTGTCACAGACAGGACCGGATTTGGGAGCCCTAAGGCACTTTAATTTGAGGATACGGTGCGGGATACATAGGCCATTAGGCAGTGCCTACTCGGCTGAGTAGGCACTTAGCGCTGTTCACAGAATTTGTCCTCGCCACGTGAGCCCTGTATAGGTAGTATAGATACTATAAATCCATCTGTCCGAGATTGTGTGATGGCGCTGCCCGAAAAGAAAGCAATATTACTGACAGGATAGACTGTCAGGATGAAGAATATCTTGGTCCTCTAATATAAGAATAAAATCATTGTTTCCTGAACAGGCATTTGGGGTCCAAACGCTGTCAGGATCGGGCGGCATCCGAGTTGGCGCTGAGTTACTATTTAAAACCCTTCACTGCGACACTGTCTATTATTCGGACCCTACATTTTGTAAGTTTCAAAACATTCATTATACAAGTATATTAAGTAGACTAAATTTATTTAATTAAGGTATTTTTTGTATTTTTATTTAGTTGGAAGATGCAATAACAATTCTTTAAGGATCTTTAAGGATTTAAAGTTGGTTTGTAGAAGATTTTATAGTCGTGTGCCTAACTAGCAAAAAAATATATGAGGTCCACGGAGTAGGTACTTATTATATGAGGGCTAATGAAGTTTTCTACGTAGCATTAATTATTAACGACAAATTGTGTTAGTAATAATACCTACAATAAAACTCTAATTATTCTTAAATCTTTGATGTGTTATGTAAGATAACACATAATATTTACACGTTATATAAGATCTAGACACGAATTAAAAATACTATGGTAAAGCCCAAGGCCCAAACCTAAAGGTGTTCTCAGTATCTAGTGTACTTACCACAAAAATGCATAGATTGTTAGGGTTCGCTTTGCTCGCTCTGTGTATACCTAACTACTGAATCGTTTCTATAATTTCTTTTACTAAGAAGGTATTCAAAATGCATTTGATATATATAATCGTACACTATGTGTGGTCATGTCAGTAGTAAGTATTACCATTCATCACAGAGGCAAAAATACTACTTTCCTTTCTACAAGTACAAGGACCATGTAAAATGGTTCTAGCGGTAACAGGAAAACCTTCAGTAACAGTAAGTTTAGGTCCTAAAATCTTTCAGTAGGTAAGTACCACAAAACAGCCGGCTTACCCTCTAAATTTTGACATCTATTGTGTACAACGTTTTGATGGTTATTAAGCGACTGTTAAACCAGCCTATATTTAGGATCCGATGGGAGGGACGCCGCTACACTATAGACACGATACGAGATATCTCGTATCGTGTTTAACGTGTAGCGCCATCGGATCCGATATTCAGGATGGTATAATACCCCCTTTAAACATCTATTACGTTTATATACCTATTTATATATCTTAAATGCGTCTCAGTTTCGACTGGCCGAAAATTCTTTTGTCCGTCTGGTTGTCTGTCTTTTCTCGCCTACAGGTCGCATTTCTCAACCGATTCTCATGAAATTTTGTGAGCAGGTTCGGTAATTATATATATTTTTTTTGTCGAGCCAGTTTTTCGATAAATAGTCAATTATACGAAAGCCGTAATGTATTTTGAAGTGACGATCAAAACGTTGTATACCTTGTGGTCAAAAGTGCACCAGCAGCAGAACTGAATAAAAATTTTTGTTTTATTTTAGGCAATCATCCTAGAATTTTCAAAGATGTGGGTTTTACACGCTTGCGTGAATACCGCTATTGGGATGGCAAAGCCTTCGACCTTGACTTCGATGGTCTTGTCGAGGACTTGCGGCTGGCACCAGCAAACTCGGTGATCCTGTTGCACGCGTGTGCTCATAATCCCACAGGGAACGACCCCACACCGGAGCAGTGGAAGACCATCGCTGATATCATGGAGGTAAGCACTAAGCATCGTAAGTGGGAGGAAAAGTATAGTATGTTTTTTACTTAGATTGAGTTAGCAAAGCGTAGGTATCTAAAAGTAACGAGCGTGGTAAAATTATTCTTAGATCCATGGGTAAAACTTATAATAAAATCACAAAGTAGAAAGTATAAATCCCGGGTCTTTCCGGCCTAGTCGGACGGACCCTGGAGCGGAAGCGGAAGAAATGCGTTATTGTAGGTAGGTATTATGTGAATTTTTCGACTGTAGATACATCATGCAGGATGCGAATAATTAATTCTTCCACCGTGGCTTCTGGGGACGATGGATAGATCAAGAGTGATTTTGTATAACCCTCAAACACAGAATAAGTACTAACGTACCTAACGTACGTAACTAATAGTACCTAAAACGTAACTCAAATCATAAAATTAATCATACATAGGGCGTGGCGAGCCCCTACCTAGCCACCTCTATCAATCAAAAAATATAACTAGAATTAAAAAAAAAATGGTGGAATTGAAAGTAAATGTTATAAAAATGCGCAAATTCTGCCGTTGTTTTTCAACGCAATTACTCGCAAGTAAAGTATAGGTAAAGTATAATATGTCTTCGGGTTTGTTGTGCTAGGAGCGCAAGTTGTTCCCGTTCTTCGACAGCGCGTACCAGGGCTTCGCGTCGGGCGACCTGGACCGCGACGCGTGGGCCGTGCGGTATTTCTTGCAGCGCGGGTTCGAGCTCGTCTGCGCGCAGTCCTACGCCAAGAACTTCAGCCTCTACAGTCAGTACTAACTACAAAGTTATTGTCAAAATGTTTATAAAAGTACACGAATAGGTCCTATGGTTAGGTAACGATGCTTTACAATCATACCTAATATCGTAGGTTGTTTACACGTAACGTAACACGAAAGTTGTTTTTAAAAGATTTGTTTGTTACCTAACTTGAGTACTGAACCCCAGTCATCATAATGCTATGGCTATCAAAAAAGGTTGTGGTCTCGGTATTCAATACCAGCTTGCTCCGTAGGACCTATAAACGTAAACACGATTCAATTTGTCAAATCAACAGGCCTACTCGGCGTGAGTACTTACTCATCATCATCAGGTCCTTTTTAGTCTCCACTACAGAAGCACGAACCTCTCTGTACTACTAGAGCCATATTTGGCCAGAGCAGCCAGAGGACTTGGCCTACACTCTCCAGTATTTACTCGCTAACTTTTTTTTATTTGAATAGGCTTACTCTTGACCTTAGACTAACCCAGAGGGTAAAGACAAGATCTACGATGGAGCGAGCTTGCTCGAGTAGTGCTCGCTAACTTTTGACAAACACAATGTACAACGTTTTGATGGTCATTTCAACATCCATTACGGTTTATGGCTTAAATAAAATAATCAACCATACGAAAGCCGCATTGTATTTTAAAATGACGCTGTTCAGCGTAGTTGTCAAAAGCAAGCGAGTAGGGAGGCAGGTGGGACCACGGAGCAAGGGTAGGACAGAACTATATATAGGTATACTCGTACATAAAAGAAATATTGTAAGGTTCACTCCGTCTTTATCAGTTCATCCCGCTCTGTTGAATAATAAATTGAATTGTATGTAAGTAGGCGTTGTAGTGTACTTTCCTTAAGATTACGGAACCTTAATATCAACAATATCAATCAAACTAATGTTTTAGTTTGTTTTCGCGATTGGTACATAACCCGCGAACATGACGTTCGGGTAATAGGTAATAATGTTGTAGGTAATCGCGATAAATGCGTATTAACTATACCTACTAATATTATAAAGCTGAAGAGTTTGTTTGTTTGTTTGAACGCGCTAATCTCAGGAACTACTGGTTCTAATTGGAAAATTATTTTTGTGTTGGATAGTGCATTTATTAAGGAAGGCTTTAGGCTATAAAACATCACGCTGCGGCCAATAGGAGCGAAGCATCAGTCTATACTAATATTATAAAGCTGAAGAGTTTGTTTGATCGCGCTAATCTCAGGAACTACTGGTTCAAATTGGAAAATTCTGTTTGTGTTGGATAGTCCATTTATTGAGGAAGACTTTAGGCTATAAAACATCACGCTGCGGCCAATAGCTAGTTTAAATATAAAAATATTTATGTTTTTAAGTACAATAATTTCTTATCATGCATTCAAAATGCTATTTTGATATATGCGAATTAAATTCAGAAATATAATTAGGTGTATGTACATACAGGCCATGGCTTGTACATAGAAGGTCGCAGGTTTAAACCGCCCGCTTGGAATTTTTTCACCATACCTATTTTATTTCTTAATTTAATAAGAGTAAACTATTTATTATAATATTATTAGCCGTGTGGTTTCCGGCAGAGTAGAATAGGACCACTCCAAGTCTTCCCGTGGATGTCGTAGAAGGCGACTTAGGAAATACAAGCTAAACAAAACTTATAAACATCTAAGAGACCTCTCCAACCCGTCTGGCCAGCGTGGAGAGTGTAGGCTAAGTCCTCTGGCTGCTCTGGCCAAGTATGGCCCTAGTAGTACAGAGAGGGTTGCTCCTGTAGTGGAGACTAAAAAGACCTGATGATGATGAAACTATTTATAGCACAAGTAAGTTCATATTTGAGATCAGACACACTCGTGATGACTGGTGACGTGACGGTAGCGCCTGTACTTTTTGAAGCAGCAATGTTTCATAAAAGACTTTGTTTAATACCTAGCAAATTGAATAGAGTGTTATTTCATAGATGAACGCGTCGGTAACCTTACACTGGTGGTCAAGAACCCAGCGGTGGTACCGGCAGTCAAGTCTCAGCTGACGTGGATCATCAACGACCTTTACTTCAACCCTCCGGCACACGGCGCAAGAATAGTAGAGTGGATACTCACTGATAAACAACTTTTTGATGAATGGTTAGTTATAGTCATGGACAATACAAGTATGTCAATCTCAAATGTACCTCATACGAAAATAAATACCGAACTTACTTCTTCATTCTTTTTGTTATAGGTACGATAATCTGTGGTGTTATCATCTATGTTTGTGGCGTGTTATTTACTTAGAAAACAATTGAAAGTAATATAGGTATATACGCGGCGGTATTATAATTATTTTGTCTCCATTTTTATGTAGGTAGGTAGGTACCGTGGGTAAATAGCACATTATATCTGCATGTCACGTAAACACTACGTAAACAGATGAATCAAGTATCTATATAAAATTGCTATACAAGCAGTTTAATAATTTCGCCGTCACGATCAAGTCTTCGGTAGTATAGTGGTCAGTATCCCCGCCTGTCACGCGGGAGACCGGGGTTCGATTCCCCGCCGGAGAGAACAACTTTTTTATTTTTTTTTCATCATGTTACGATCGACTATGTGAAAATTGGATTTTTAACCGAATTTAAAAAAGGAGGAGTTTATAGATTCGGTTTTTTGTTACCTCGTTACTCTGTCAATTGTTAAGATAAAATTTTATTTTAAAGGATACTTTTGTTAATGCTTCTGCAGTGGAGACTAAAAAGACCTGATGATGATGATGATGATGAAGTACTTTTGTACTTTCATTTGATATTTTTTACTAAGGTATAGATTTAATTAGATTACACATTAATTAGTTTTATATGAAATGTTATTATAGTCAGTTCAGTACAGTAGGTTGGTTAAAGTCGGATTTTTTATGATTAAATCTCACTTCTGAGATCTGTGCTGATATATTCAATGTGACTAAACACAATTCTCAGAATTGGATTTAATCATAAAAAATATCAGAAGCTTGTCATCTATTCGTTTAATTTATTTTCATTTTACTTTACAGGAAGAAAGAAATTAAAGAGATGTCGTCAAGACTAGTAAACATAAGGAGAGTCTTAAAAGCAGAATTAATCAAGTGAGGATGTATTTTCTTTTAATTTAAATGTCAATCTTTTAGATAACTGAAATATAACCTCAATATATTTTTTTTCGTAGAAAGTGTAAGAAGCTTACCCACAAGTTATCATCATCAGTTCAGTAGCGTATATATTCTTTGGTGATGGCTCGTTCACCGCCACGCGCGCCTCTCGATGCCCCCGCGCACATCCAGACACCCACACATAACCGCATTTCTTTTCGCGTAGTGATATATTCTTTGGTTCAGTCGTAAATAGTCCACAGCCGGACAAAAGCCTCAGAGGATATTGCCATGCCATGCTCTGCACGCTTGGAGGCGGGTTGCCTACCGATGGTTCTTTGGCTTCTTGTGTTTCCGTCGCTCACCGTTGCCCATCGGAAGCATTTTCAAGTTAGGGAAGGATAGGAATTTGTAGGATTTGGGGAGGGAACGAAAGTATTGGGATACTACTCACTCACGGATGAACTAAGTGGAGTAGCGTGCCTTGGAGGGCCCTGTATCAAAATAAGGGGCCCAAATGAAGGGTATAGTTTTCTTACAAAAGAAACAGAAATGCTTGCTTTAAATTGTTATTGATTCTGTAGTGGAGACTAAAAAGGACCTGATAATGATGATGATAAGTACATAGGTTATTGCGGAATGTAGGATGTTGCCAACTTTGGGGCCTACGCTTAACCCGGGAAAAAAAGAGATTGCTTTGTTCCCGTGCAGATCGTAAAGCCGATCGAGGGACAGGGCGAAAATCTGCGGAATCATGTCAATAGGCGATGCGACTAGCTTCACTGTTTTGATTCCATTTTCCATCTACACGCCCACCAAAATGCTAAATGTGGCCATAAGGTCTTAAAGACCTCAGCTCTGTCTACCCCGCAAGGGAAAAAGACGTGATGTATGTGTGCTTTTTTTTAGTTTTGTCCTTTTTGAAGTAAAAACTCGACAGTTATTTCATGGGAAGCACGAGATTAAGTGACATTGTAAATACCATTTTATACATTTTTGCATACACACGTTAGGGGGCTCTCTAGCCCGGGGCCCGTATCATTGATATGGCTGATACCACGCTGATACGGCGGTAGCTCCGACCCCTGGATGGACTACTGGACAGGCAGATGATGATGATATCCCTGACCACAAAAGTTATATACTTTGTTTACCTATATAACGGATTTATTATACTTAATAGTGTTTTTCAAAGTCAAAGTCAAAGATTTTTATTCAAAATTGGATACATGTATCTCTTTTTGAACGTCATATTTTTATTTCTTATATATTTTATTAATATATGCAAAATTGAAATACTACTAGCGTTTCGGAACGACCACTGGTGAGAAGAATACGCCGAAAGAAACTCAATTCAGACTGGGTCCCTACGTGCCTGAAGGGCTCTGAATACATTGTTAGCATTAAACACAATTTTTCATACTATAGATTAAATTGTTAACATTAAATAAATTAATATAAATTTCCACTTTTGACATGATAACGTCATAAATGTCTTATAAATTGATCAACACTAGCTGAATGCATGAAAAATGTCACGTTTTGGAGCATCAGTAGGAGTAGTATCTATCACGCATCTATACCTCACCTTTATCAAAGAATATGGAGACCGAGGGGAGTTGAAACAATTTTGATATTTTGCTTCGTAAAATAAATACTATGAACTATAATATTTCGAAATGAGTATTTATTGATAGTTCATTTCTTAAACTTTAAAATGAGACATACGCAGAGCATCTTAATGTGAATTCAGCAGAATAAAGTCGACTCATCGGTCATTTTGTTTCAACACCCCTTATACTATGGTGAATTGAAACGGGGCACGAGGTGAATTGAAACAGAATTTTTTTTTGTATATTAAAGGAATTTAGGATAGAAACAACCACATCATTAAAAAGTATTTATTAAAATATAACTTAAAAAAATTAAACACGACATTTACAGCAGTATTTTTAATCTAATCAGGCACTTAGTAGTCAAATATTGAGATAAGCTTGAAAATTTTCACAAAGAAATGTATTCTCACAAATAATAATCATAAACTAATGTAATATGACTTGAGATCATCATTGACCTATAATTTAAACAATGGTAGCTCCATAAAAAAAAACATAATCACATTCTAAATGTTACAATTGAATAATTTTACTGACTTTTAGTCGTTACCATAAACACACAATCAGTCTTATTTGTTTCCTTTAAAACAGCTAGAATCAAACTAGTATTGTTTATTGTTAAGTAATATAGAAGACTTAATAAAATCAAGTTAACTTAAAAAAAAAACATTTATCAGATACACAATTGTGGCAAATGTATGAAAGTTCGCCACCAGTGCAAGCCTCATGAGCCCAACTCTTACAATCCATACATTGGACCCATTTTTTACTTTTTTCTTAGCATTTCTAGCCGCTTCAATTGCAGCTAATTGCAGTCAAGATTGCAGTTTTCATCTTCCGTCTGTTCGTTTCTTTTCCTTTTCTCGGTGGAGCCTTTGGTAATGGTCGGATAGTTTCGGGCGAGAAAGGAGCCACGGCTGAATTATCACGTGAAGTGGATGCTACAGGTTCTAAATCTGACTGAATCACGGACTCGGTGGTCAAAGGCATTGTAGAAATACCAGGTGATATCTCAGAATTCTTATTAGGATATTCGGCACTATTGGAAACATCTTCGTTAGCAAAGGTGATTGCACTAATTCTATGAGCTCTAGGAGGAGTAACAGGTAAGTTAAGAATCGATGGACTTGGTGTACGAGAGTCATTCAATGAACTCCTTGCTTGAGATTCATTAATGGAGCTTTCATCATTAATATGTAATGACGTTGGATTTTCTATATTTCTGACCAAATTAGAGCAAGCTGGTTCAGGATTATTCGCAGCAGAACTCGTGAAAGGCCGATCAGTCAACTGGCTCGGAAGGAAATCGGTATCTTGGAATATTTCGGTGTTTACTGGCCAAAGGCCGGTCGTGCTAAATCCAGAACATATATTGCGTGGTGTGACTGCAATTTCAAATGATGTTTTCACGATCCCGGGAATGTCATAAATACCCATGACTTTTGATGGATTACATCTCATCCAGTTATCGCAAGCAGTGTTCACTGCTTTTTTAACAGGCCCAAAAATAGCTCTATCCATGGGTTGTAATTTGTGGGTGCAGTGAGGAGAAAAAGTAAGTAAAATTATCCCATTTTCTCTGCAAAATTCAATATTTTTAACTGCTGTATGAGAAGCGTGATTGTCTAATAATAATAAGACTTTGTTTTCTTTTGATGACGTAACTTGGTCTCTGAAAAATTCAAGGAAGGTATAAAAGTCAGCTTCTTGCATCCAGCCTGATCCATTAGCAGTACCAATTGATCCCACAGGTCCATCTCGAATAAAATGGTCATGAAATCTTTTTAGTGGAAAAATGAACATCGGAGGTATATGATTACCAAGAGCGTTTCCAGCTAGAGCTATGGTAACTAATTTTCCCCTCTCTGCTGAAGTCATGGTACTTACTTGTTTCTGACCGCGCCTAGCAATCACACGGTCAGGTTTTTGGACTGTAGTAATCCCAGACTCATCAACGTTCCAAATGTCCTTGGCTTGAAGCTTATGCTTGTCAAGCACAGTGGTATAATTTCTAAAAAAAAGCTCAACATTTGTTCGGTTAAAACTTGTAGCTCGAGCTATACTTGTTGGTTGAGGTAGCCTCAAAGAAAGAACAGAATGTCTTTTCATAAAGGACCGCAGTCAAACCTCACCTGCCATTTCTTGTTCAGCCTAGGAAGGAGGACATTTTTTATTATACACTACAGCCAACTTCTAAGCAAAACTTCTGGCTTCTTTGGTGCTTAGGCCAAAGTTAGCCGCGGCACAATTAAGCAAATAATCACAGAGTACCTTTTCCTCTGAAGATGAAAATACAGTCTTTTCTGGATATCCGACTGATGGAGGAGTTGCCTTTTCATTAGATTCATATGCCTCTTTATTTTTAATATATCTGAAGAGGGATGTATGGTTGAGGTTGTAACTTGAGGCCGCATCACGGAGACTTTTATTACGTAATATTACTTTTTCTGCCGCTAGCTCATATATATCGATACTAGCCATACCTCTGTCAGTCTTCCTTTTGTAGTCTGTGGGCATGCTGAAAGAAAATAAGCAAATAAACCTCACCAAATGTGCAAAGCGACCATGCCAAAGTTAAACGAGGTGAGTTGAAACAGTCTGTTTCAAATCTCCTCAGTGACAAAAATCGACCCGATATCTGATTAAGTAAAAATCCCGAAGCTTAACACATAGAAATACGCAGTAAACTTTTGATAGATTAAATCTTTAGTTATTAAGCCATCGAAATGTATTTACGACTCATTCAAATACAAACGCTTTATCTAGAAAAAATCATTTATGAAAAACGTTTAATACTTACGTTTTGCGATTTTGACGGCGTGTAACCTTGAACGACGCAAGCACGCGCTCAGAGTGACGGACGACTACTGAGCGCCTTGCGGGCGGCGGGGAACAGTTGCTACGCTACGCGGCGTTGTCGGCTCGCTAACGTTTTTTGTTTACGAACAACCAGTGTTGTTTCAATTCACCTTTGTTTCAAAACACCTCGGTCTCCCCTACGCTACACGAAACGAAGCGACACTCAAGCATGTGTGCACGTAAAAGCGCTTGCGGCTATGTGTGGGTGTCTGGATGTGCGCGGGGGCATCGAGAGGCGCGCGGGACGGTGAACGATCCGCCACTGAGTGAATTATTCGAGGGATTTAAGCGTGTGTTGTTTGCGTCTCGCTTACACGTTGCCATCCAAGGTCACAGAAACTCGAAGTCACACGTACAGGGAGTGACACCGCTGTGCCTTTATCACGTAAAATTATCGTCACCAATTTTTTCTTCGTAGGGTGCCGCGCGAACGAAAAACCATTAGGCGATTAGGAAAAAAGATGAAGTCTTAATATTTTCATATTTATATTTTTATAAAAAAAAAATAAGACAGGGGGCGACCTCTGAGATGTAAATATAAATATTCTCATGCGAGAGTTATTGTTTTAGACGTAAAAATTAACAAAGTTTTCGAAGAAAAATGTTTTAAGATACCACAACAATATATAATTTTTTAATTTCATATCTGTTTTAAATTCCAACAAGGGGGCGATCTTGTTCAAGGATCGACCTAAATTATACAAATACTTTTGATGTATTTAATTAATTCAGCGCATAGTACTAATGATTTGAAAACACGTCAATTTTCACGATTTCGTGCAGTACAGTCTTAAGTTGTGTTTGTTAGCTTAGCCGTGTGGTTTCCGGCAGAGTAGAATAGGACCACTCCTTGTCTTCCCACGGAGCTCGTAACAGGCGACTTAGGAAATACAAGCTAATTAAAGCTCATAAACATCAATGAGACCTCTCCAACCCGTCTGGCCAGCGAGAAGAGTGTAGGCCAAATCCTCTGTCTTCTCTGGCCAAGTATGGCTCCGGTAGTACAGAGGGTCATGCTCCTGCAGTGGAGATTAAAAAGACCTGATGATCATTGTGTTTGTTTACCCATTTATAGGATTTATATATGTGTTTTTCTATCAGGTTAAATACTCCTGGCAACTGGGAGCACATTGAGCGCCAAATCGGCATGTTCTCCTACACCGGCCTCACGCCGCAGCAAGTAAAATATTTACGAGAAGAATACCACGTCTACATGCTGCGGTGTGGTCGACTCAATGTCTGTGGGCTCAACTCTGGCAATGTGGAGTATGTTGCCAGGGCTATTCGTGTGGCCGTGACGAAATTTCCTTCGGAAGAATAGGATTCCTAAAAAAAAAAAATTAGATAATCAAAAAATATTGGATACGTATTTTTTTTTTTGTCTATTAAAAATAGGTTAGTTTATTTAAAACAATGTAATTAGTCCGTCAGTTAGATAATCAAAAAACATTGGATACTTAATTTTTTCTTTTGAAAATTTATACAAAAAAAATATAGTCCTCTGAAATTCCGTGTGACGTCATAGTTTGCTACTCTTTTTAGCAAACTTTGACGTCTCGAAATGTGACGCGTTTTATCTTTGTCATTTATTGTAAAATTAACAAAAGAAAAAATACATGCCCAATTTTTTTTTAATTAGTTAACTATTTGTACCCCATATAAAATCATATAATATAATATTATGTAGGTTCTAAATAAAAACATTGAAAAACTTTATAGTATTTATTTAAATATAACATGATAAATATATTCTATGTCTCCATAGCTGAATCGCTGGGCTCCGTGCTCACTGCTACCAGCGGGCGGCTGCCGAAGCGGTTTGTAACTGAAATAAAAGTAAAAAATTATGTTAACTTTGAATTTTATGCGCCAAGCGCATTTTGTATGAAGCGCAACAATGGAGACTTATTGGCTTTGAGCAAAGCATGAAATTTTGCATACAAGTTCTCTGGAGTACGGAGAAGGACATAGGCTACCTTTTATCCCGGGAAAAAGGTACTAATCCCGAGGGATCGACATTGACGCGGGCGGAGCCGCGGGCGAAAGCTAGTAATGTTATAAATGCGAAAGTGAGTTAATTTGTTTGTTTGTTACGCTTTCACGCCGTAACTACTGAACCGATCATCATGAAATTTTGCATGCAAGTTCTCTGGAGTACGGAGAAGGACATAGGCTACCTTTTATCCCGGGAAAACGTACTATTCCCGAGGCATCCACATTAACGCGGGCGAAAGCTAGTTGTATATATATTTGAATAAAGACCTTTTACCATGGACCTATTTTACTCAAGATCACATTAACTCACCTTCTTCGCTAATTGTAAGGTCAACGACTTCAATAAAGCACTCTTTGTTGTCGCCGCCGACCGTGAAAGAGAACGGCGCTTCTGGACACACCGCCGCGCACAGCGCAGCGCCCACGCGAGTCGTCCTCTCGCTCACTTGTACTGGCGGGGTGCTGTAGAGACAAGGACAGCTATATTACAACTTATAGTAGAATAAATTAAATTAAATAAATAAATATACGGACAAATCACACATATTGAGCTAGCCCCAAAGTAAGTTCGAGACTTGTGTTATGGGATACTAAATCAACGATACTATATTTTATAACAAATACATATATAGATACACATCCAAGACCCAAGCCAATCTGAAAAAGATTATTTTCCATCTAGACCTGGCCGGGGATCGAACCGGGCACTCTCAGTAGAAAGGCGCAAGGTTTATACCTCGAACCAAATCGAATGATGGAGAGTATTAAGTTGAACAACAAAATATATATTCCTTTGCTTTCCTCCTAATGACAAATCACCGTGTATTGAAAAGAGATAGCAATATAGCCAACGTTTCGTATTGAAACGTAGCGCACGTTTACCACGTTGGTAACCAACAGTGCTTGTGGTTTTTAAGTTTTTGGTGTTAATATAATAAAGATCACAGAAAAATTACTGAAAGGATATTGCTAGAAGACACGGGCGCGTGTTGTAAACAGCTGTAGAGTTCCTCCAGAATTCTAATGGATCAACCAAACTAAAGCATCATAAGTGTGATACCATTACACCACCGTGACTTGGAATCACCGCGTCGAATTCCCTCATCACATATTACCCCGTAGGGTATACGCATTTCAAGCATGCGTACTTTTTTAATACTACCCACTATTTAGTAGTGTGGTATTCTACTTCATTCATATCCTATGAATAGAAAGGCGCGCTTGTGTTCAATAAAGTAATAAGAAATGGTGAAAATAATCCACGCGAGCAGGGTTTGAGAGCGAATTAAGGTCTATGTAAGGTATGTATATCAAACTAGCATTGTGAATGCCAAAAACTGACCTTGAAATATCCCAAGTTTTCATCTTGCTGTCTGTGCTGACGGTGACCATTAATCCTGGGACCAGCTCACTGAGAATCAAACCTGTGGGGCAATACAATACTAAATATGTATTTTCACAAATACGGTAAGTCATTTTAAGTAGGTTAGGTTGACTTAAGTATCTCATGAAAATTTTATGCAAATTAAATTAATAATTTAGGGGATATAGCAAAATCAAAATAATGCGCAACGAAATTAATTTCGTGTCGCCGTGATTTATAAGACGGACTAAATATTTTTTAGGAAACAAGCCTATTGTAGGGGGGGGGGGGTCACAATTATCTGCCCCCAACTGTACATACCGTTTGTGGTACAATTCGTTTTTAACCGGCTATGACAGAAGTAGGGTAATGATTTTGCATTAGTTTTACCTGTGACTTCTTTCTCGTGTGCCTGTATAGTCCACATAGGTTCGTCTTGTCTGCAGTCCACGTATGCCACTTTACCCTGGTTGTTGCTCATCTAAAACAATAAGTTAGAGACATAATGAAGTGATAGATAAGCCGATAGAAAATGAAGTGACCATCGATACGTGCAACATAGTTTTCAAAAGATAGCAAGGCCATTTTATGGGGACAATAAGTTTCATCGTCATCATCATATCAGCCGCAAGAAGTTCATAGGTTTTCTAATACGACAGGTTGGAAGCGGCCTGCATCCAGCGTCTTCCCGCTACCTTAATCAGGTCATCCGACTATCTGGTCGGTGGATGTCCGAAGCTGCGCTTGCCGGTACGTGGTCGCCATTCGAGAACCCTTCTGCCCCATCGGCCATCGGTTCTAAGCGCTATGTGCCCCGCCTACTGCCACTTCAAAGCGCTAATCCGCTGAACTTTGTCGGTGGCCTTTGTTCTCTTACGAATCTTCTCGTTTCTGATTTCGATCTCGCAGAGAAACACTGAGCATAGCCCTCTCCATAGCTTTTAGAGCGACTTTGAGCTTTCTTATGAGGCCCATAGCAAGGGACCACGTTTCGGACCCGTAAGTCATCACTGATAACACACATTGATATGTGACAATAAGTGTACTCACAGCAAAACAGAATGGATTCTGACGATCCCAAACGACTCTCTCAATCTCCGGCGCCAGAGACCACGAGCGGTGAGCGTCGGCAGTTCTGCAGTCGGTGACACGAGCGCGGCCGTCGCAGGCGCCCGTGAGCAGAGTCTGCGCTTCTAGGGGATGGAAGCTCACTGATTGTACCTGTTGACGTAATTAAAGCGCACTTTTATGTACTAAAAACGGATCACTCACGTGCTATTTCGTCGGGATTGCCGACTGTAGTATCGGACTCATCAGGAGCCCATTTTCAAGGCACTCGTCTTGAAAATGGGCTCCTTTTTTTTTAGTACATAATGTCTGTATCTCACGTTAGTTTCAATGATAGAAAGCGCACTATTTTTTCTTTCTTCTCTTCTATTTGGCCCTCAAACTTCATTCAGAAGCTATTTTAGCCAGTGTCTAGTTATTTTTTGAGTTATTTATGCTTGTGTAGCAACGAAATGATGGTGTAATTCATTTCGCTGATTTCGACGGAGCCCCTGGCGACAATTCTTGGCGAATCCACTGGCTTTTTTTTTTATACGGACAAATCTCACTACAGCGGCACCATGACACTTTATTTTAGTTATACCGAGCGAACGAAATCGCGGTAAACAGCTAGTATAAAATAAGTCTAAAACATTTTTCTTCTACTTTCTTACCTTATCCTGGAAGTAAGACAATTTAGTATGCGGCGTGCCTTGATCCAGGTCCCAAAGTAACACAGTGTTGTCCGCTGAACCACTGGCCAGCACATGTCTAAAAAAATGGAAGAATGTTTTGAAAAAAACCGGCCAAGTGCGTGTCGGACTCGCGCACGAAGGGTTCCGTACCGTTATCTATAAAAACGGCAAAAAAACATGTCTGTTGTATGTGATACCCCCTTTATTATTAATTTTATTTTTATTTCATCATTTCTTGTTAAAGTAAATCTGTAACTAAATATTCTGTAAATATATTAAGCGTCTATCTGTTGCCGTTATTAATACCGAGCAAACAAGCTTTAAAAATCACGTTTGTTGTATGGGAGCCTCCTTTGGATATTTATTTTATTCTATTTTTTTGTATTTGTTGTTATAGCAGCAACAGAAATACATCATCTGTGAAAATTTCAACTGTCTATCACGGTTCATGAGACGGATGGACAGACAGACAGACGGCGGAGCGATATTAATAGGGCCTCGTTTTTCGGTTTCCATTCACGGAACCCTAAAAATGTACTTTAGGTTTCCCTTCAAAAGATACAAGACTTAAATGGGTCCCCAGAAGACAAGTTGTCCGAAACAGATACATTTACTTATTGGAACCCACTTTCATACTTATTTCATATTTGTATTTTTAATAAAGTATATTTAAAGTCAAAGAAAATTTAAAAAATAAAATGATATAGACTACAGTCTTAAGCCCATACTGAAACTAACTCAATGTTTCTAAATTACAATTGTATTAATACAATAAATAATAAATTATTTAAAATAATTCGTATGACTCTCGTGAGCATTAATTAAAATAAGTTTGACTTAATTATGCCACTCACTCGTGACTTAAAAAAATCGTCTCAATATGCTTGTTTCCTAAAAAAATACCATTTGTAATAATATAAGTCTTTCTTGTAGATTATCGAAAAAAAAAATATATACGTATTTTTTCTTTTTTCAATCAAACCAAAGATGATAAAGATAAAGCGCATCAAATTTCAGGAGTGTAACAGGCCCGTAAAAAGTGTACCGGCCAGTGACGTCACGCGGAACTTTAACGGGCTATATCTTTATCAATTTTCGTTTGATTGACAAAAGAAAAAATACTACAATATTTTTCAATAACCTACCAGACGGACTACTTAATTATTTGAAAAGTATTTTTTCGGAAACATGCCCATTATTCATTTGAATCATACATAAATGAATCATGATTATTCATTATTCAAATGAATAATCATTATTCATTTGAATAATATGGTATTATTTCCATACTTACGTAAAGTTCCTATTCCACGACATATCAAGCACCGCCTCCTTGTGGCCGATCCGTTTCGTCTTTTTCTTTTTGTTGGGCTTGCGGCCGAGCTTGAACGCCGGCTCGAGACAGTTCTCTATGTCTAGGTCCCACACTTGGATCACTGGGTCCATGCCTCCGAGCGCGCAGAGATTACCTGTCCAAAAATAATTTAATGACAGTGATACACAGTACTTGTTTACTGCCTCCATGTGGTTAAGGCGTTTGCTTGTAGACCCGGGGGTCGTGGGTTCGATTCCCACGGGAAGCATACTTTGTTTAGTTGTTTCCAGTTTGGTTAGGACATTGCAGGCTTGAATCACTTGATTGTCTGATAATAAAGATAATTCCGTGCTCTTGTATAAATAATAATCCTTATTTTTTTAAGTCGGTTAAAAAAGGAAATTGTAATATGTACAAATGTTTCTTTAATTAAATTTATAGTTTACACATACCTGGATTGGGGTCTGATGGGTCGTGACTGAGCCACTCAATACATAATGGGAACCAGGGCAAGATGATGTCATGGTGCACGTAGAATGAACCTTCTTCTTTGTTGAATACTGGAAATTTAAAACTTTATTGAAAGTAAACAAAAATTGTTATTGTTATATATTTATATTGTATATATGTATGTGTATCTATAGGACTTCATGTATGTATTGTATGTTATAATTTTTTAGGGCAAATCAAGAGGAAAGATCTCAATAAAGTTTTCAATTACTTCCTGAAGAATATATGTAAAATGTAAATATGTTTGCTGCAAAGGCGTATTATGTATTACTTTACTGTTGACAACTTTTTGGCCGGACATGTATCATATCATTGTTAAATTGTATTTTTAGTTATAAGAATGGCTGTTGTTGTTACAAATAAATAAAATAAAAATAAAAAAACTCCCCAGTGAGACCAGTTTTGAGTTCATGGTATCAGTCTATTTGCTAACTTTATTGTACAACGTTTTAAAAATCACTTCAAAATACATTGCGTTTTATATATCTTACATAAAAATAGTAAATCAAACGAAATCAGCAATGCCGTTTGAAGTGACTAACAAAACGTTGTACACCAAGTTCAAATAGGCCGGCTGGACACATTTTTCATCAGTCAAGGGCTATTGCTGTTTAAGTATGAGAAATATGTTATTGCTTTATACCTATAAATCATTGTGTGAGCAGAAGACTGCATTTCTTTCAGTCTTCTGCTTTGAAGAGTCTGGATTAATTCAATATAATTTATTAAATTAGATTTTTTATTATGCCAAGATTATGCCTCATCAAGCTGACCCTCCATCTAGGTATTGGCCCATCTGAGCCCAGGGTCAGTGGCCCTTAGGAAGCTTCAGAACCACAGATAAAATTCTGCGGAACAAGTATTTGATGCCCACGCTGGGAATCAAACCCAGAGTCTGTCGTGCTGCAGACTAGTGTATTGACCAATGTGCAGCAGGCTGTTGATTTTAACATTTAACTTTCAAAAACAATAAAGTAACATACAAGAATACTACTGGCTCTCAGTACTCACTGTAAACTTCTAATATACTGGCATCACTCTCCACATGTCCGACCAATAGCAGATTGTCATCAGGCTTGATAATGTCATCCTCTTCATCACTGTCTGGGCCTTCAGTCTGCAAAATCCAAAAATGTATATTCGATAGCTCAGTTGGTAGAGCGGTGGACTGTAGGGGTGAATATAATTTTTTTTAATTAAAAGGTTTCAATATATATATATACTAGCTTTCGCTTTTCCCGGGATAAAAGGTAGCCTATGTCCTTCTCCGTACACCAGAGAACTTGTATGCAAAATTTCATGATGATCGGTTCAATAGTTACGGCGTGAAAGCGTAACAAACAAACAAACTCACTTTCGCATTTATAATATTAGTAAGGATTTTTTAATATATATATTTTTTAATCTAATTATTTTTTCGAGGCTTCAGTACACTTGGTGTGAAGTTTCAATATACAAAAGCCATTTTATGAAATACTATGCCAATATTTGAACAAAAAATATGATGTTGATTGCTTCATCTCATATTTATCTATATAATGCCGTGTGGTTTTTGGCAGAGTAGAATAGGACCACTCCAAGTCTTCGCATGGAAGTCGTAAGAGGCGACTTAGGAAATACAAGCTAAACAAAGCTCATAAATATGAGACCTCTCCAACGCGTCTGGCCAGCGAGAGTAGGCCAAATCATCTGTCTGCTCTGGCCAAATATGGCCTCGATAGTACAGAGAGGGTCATGCTCCTGCAGTGGAGACCAAAAAGACCTGATTATGATGATATATATCTATATTCTTTTTTGCATAACCTCAATTGAATAGAAATAATCATAACTCGATAAAAAATACTCAGATTTACAAGCAGACAATGCTAGCTTTGTAATATAGGGCCATTGGCACCTTTTAGAAACTAAGGGGGAACAATGGGGACTTGCATGGTTTTAAACATTTTTCTGATTATCTAAGTATCTAGATTATAAAAATGTGTAGGGCACTTTTACACTTTATGGCGAGCTCAGTGGCGCAGTGGTTAATACGCTAGCCTGCGAGTGCCCCGGTTCGATCCCCGGTCAAATCATGATAGAAAACGATCTTTTTCAGATTGACCTGGGTCTTGGATGTTTGTCTATATAAGTATCTATTATAAAATATAGTATCGTTGAGGTAGTTTCCTACGACACAAGTTCACAACTTACTTTGGGGCTAGCTCAATTGGTATTGGATATGCTTTTTTTAAGAGCTTTTTCCATAGCACAACAAAAAAAAAGTGCTTATCATACACCAGTCCACAATAGACTGGTTACAAAGTTATTTAGGTGTTGCCAGTGTCTTAACAATTTAAAAGACTTTGGTCCTCACCCGTATTTGGACATCTTCACTGAGGTCTCCTAAGTTTGGCAGAGTGGCAACTGTCCCAATCCCAACAGGATTATCTGTGAAGAAATCACTACATAGTATAAAACAAAGTCACTTCCTGCTGTCTGTCTGTCCCTATGTATGCTTAGATCTTTAAAACTATGCAATGGATTTTGATTCGGTTTGTTTAAATAGATAGATTGACTCAAGAGGAAGGTTAATATGTACAGTCAGCCAACGAGATACCTGACCCAGCCATCTACCTATATCTTGAATTTTCTCTTAAACTAAAAGTAATATTAACATGAAAATGTATATTCAGGAAGTCTTAATTAAAATCTTTCTGAATATATATTTTTGTATTAATATTATTTTAAATTAAGAAGCAAATTCAAGATGTAGATAGATGACGGGGTCAGGTATCTCCTTGGCTGACTGTACATTGCACCCATGCTAAGCCGCAGTCCGGGTCGCTAGTATATTATAAAAGATTTAACACAAACAAAATGAAAATTGAGGTTAATTTTTATGTCAACCCTAAAATCAACTCTTCCGGTCAGTTCCCACACTGAAATCTATGCTTAGATGTTTCTCTCTCACCTGAGAGTACTCCTGGTTGCCCCCTGATTTAAGGAGGTAAAGGTGACGAGTTAAGATGTAAATAAATGAAAAAGGGGCCATCCATATACATATTGTGATACAAAAATGTATGGTCCCAAAGGGAGAGACTCACAGGGATCACGGGACACTCAAACCCTCTTCTTCTCGTATTGACTGTGATAAAGAGCCCATTAATCTCTTGCCATCCCTCTCCAAGTTTTATCAAAAGCAGACAAGTCATCTGTCTGTCTTGATTTTGGTTTACCTATTGATCATTTCCTGTCAGATATGATATATAAAAAATATTTTTTAACAAACTTATTGTCCACGTTTTCAGCAAGCACAGTGCAATTTAACAATTTGAGCCTGAGAGCAACACAAGGTGCTTAAAAAAAGAAGAAAAAGTGAAACTCCATGGTACAACAGAATGTCTGTGCCCCCCTTTCATATTAGTTCCATAGTGGTGACCTCTGTGGCACAGTCTGCAACACAAGGGTGCCCAAGTTCGATCCCCAGTCAGGTCAAGATGCAAAATGATCTTTTACAGATTGGCCTGGGTCTGCCTTGTTTATATGTACACATATGTATTGGTTATAAAATGTAGTATCGTTGAGTTGCGTTAGTATCCCATAACACAAGCCTCGAACTTACTTTGGGGCTAGCTCAATCTGTGTGATTTGTCAGTATATATTTAATTATTATATTCACTGGGGAAATCCTCATATACAGTCAGATGACTGATGGACAAGCAAATATCATCGATCACTAGTGTTGTCCACTTACGAATTAAAATGTGTCAACTTACTGTCATCCTCATTGTCATAGTTGGCAAAGTTGAATCTGTCGTCAGGGTCAGCCTGAGCTGTTTGCTCTGCGATTGCACCATTTTCTTCATCCTCATCATCACTTACATCCTCCCCTCGCTCTGTTAACCTGCAATTTTATTCACTATTAGCTTTCGCCCGCAGCTCCGCCCGCGTCAATGTCGATCCCTCGGGAACAGTACTTTTTCCCAGGATAAAAGGAAGCCTATGTCCTTCTCCATACTCCAAAGAACTTGTATGCAAAATTTCATGATGATCGGTTCAGTAGTTACGGCGTGAAAGCGTAATAAACAAACAAACTCACTTTTGTTTTGCATTGAAGTTGTTATATTATATATAACAACTTCAATGCAAACGAAATACTTATAGTGATGTAAAATTAATTACTTCTATATCAAAATAAATTATATTATCAGACCTTAAGTCATTGGCAGTTTGTTTTATTATATCCTCCAATTCTTTCTCTGTGAGTTCGATCTGTAAATAAAGCCATAAGACTCTTTAATTGTGAAATTAGCAGGTTTAAAGGCAAACAAATATAACCTTTCTTTGTGAAGTTAAAATTACCTTTTCTGGCACTGCTTTGGCAATGCCGCGACGCACAAAGTGCATACAAGATACCAAACTAACTGTAGGGGTATTTTCTTCCATATTATTGTATTAAAGTAAGAACAAATTGTAAGTGTAAGAGAAAATCACGTGTAAATTCACCCCAGTCAACAACAAAACGTGCCGCATCGTTAATGACCACAAACTACTAAGAGATACTACGTATGTTAATGACATTGACAAGTAAGTAGTGACAGTGACGTTATTTATTTTAAAAGGTTCTTTTGCATGCTCATTCACTAGTGAATTTAACGATTCGTTTTCAATTCGATATTCGACTAAAACCATAAACAACTAGAGAAGTAAAATGAAAACAAACTTATTGCCAGTATAATGTAAAAAATTGGAAATAAATGAGTTCTTGGCGGGAATTTCGACGGACTGCACGGTTTTTGTGTTGGATTGTTTTGCAAATTGCTTCTAGTGGACTTTATAATGTGATATCGGTGTAATTTGGTGTTATTAATGTCCATGTTTATGAACAATGTGTGGAATATCTAAAATGAAGTGTCATGGTGCGGCTGTAGTGAGATTTACATAGCGGGCTGGTGGTCGCTCGCCTTACTGCTACTGCGTCTATGATCAAACCAGTGGATTCGTGGGAATTGTCGCCAGGGGCTCCATTGAATCACCGAAATGAATTACACCACCATTTCGTTGATAACACGTAGAAAATATGAAGGGCTAAAAGGCACATAAAGCCAAATGCCGTAAAACAAAAATGAAAAAAAAAAAAAAAAAAAAAAAAACAAAAATAAATTAACGTCAACGTCAATGTCATTTCCTCGCAGAAGAAAACACGTAAACGGGAAAGTCTTTCCTGCTGTTTGTATTTTTGTATTTTCATTGAAATCGAGCGAAGAACGAATACATCATGGCTTCAATACCCCTAATGATGGCACAAGATGACTGTGAACTCGGAGGAAAAGAATCCCTCGAGGTAATAATCTTCTTACAATGACAAATTTTGGTGAATGGAAGTCGTCACATACGGCCTTCATTATTTACCTTATCTCGGTCAATATAGCCTGCTTGTTTATTCAAATTAGCTTTATTATTTTGCAAATATGTTTGTAGTATACCTAATTTTACAGTATAAACTTCGATGGCTGCATCATGTCACTCTGATAAAAAATGGAAATATTGATTTTTCAAATCTAGCCTTAATTTATTGCACAATACTTTTATCATTTCCTGCTTAGAATTTTATCAGTTGTAGTGCGTAAGACATAAAAATCCTAAAACCTCGGAAAACAGGGCCAATGAATAGATCCATAAATTCATAAAAAGATCCATGAAAATTTAGAATATGTTTTTATCATAGCAAAGCTACGAATAAGTAATAGCAAAGTTAAATTTTTTTCGCCGCCATAATTTTTTTATTCAATACAAATAATTAAGATTTTTTCTAAGTTTTTAATACATGTGTACCTACACAGAAGTATGGATTTTTTAGGGTTCTGTACTCACAGGGTAAAAACGGTAATCTATTAATATGGCTCCGCCTTGGACTCCGCTGTTCGTCTGTCTTGTCACCAGGCTGGTATCTCATGAACCGTGATAGCTAGAGTTGGAAGATTTAGCGATTATGTATTTCTGTTGATGCTAAAGGCAGGTATTTTAGTCTTTATTAAAAGCAAAGAACAAAAAAAAGAACAGGTATCCAAAAACACTTCCCTAACTTGTCAGGATCCGCTTATGACCTGGAAAGCATCTTAAGATGCTGTCTGGTGTTCAAGGGGTTAAGGCAGTTTTTCGGTAAAACTGAGAAGGCCCATACTTCTAGTGTATAAAACGCCGAAAATAAAAGAAGCGAAAAAAAAAAATACTTGATTGCATTTAGTGGTAAAAACATATCCAAATGGTTTAATCTGGATATATTCAGGATCACTGGATTCCAAGGTATAAACATTACAGCACTCCACTTTTTATCAAAGTTTCTGTTGGTTGTTTCACCTGTGTAAACCATAATGTGTAAACATGTTTGTGTTGGAATTATTGTCATATAAGATATGAAAAAGCAACAACATCTTACAACTAAATAAATATATAAGTAAAGGGCGTTTGGTAAATAGGTACAAAACTTTGGAGTGGTGGACCATCAAGAACCTTTTTAGCATGTTATAGAAAGCGCAATTTTTTTTCCATTTATTGTTAACTTGCCACCAGGACCCTGGCTTGGCACGGGTGCAATGTACATATAAATCATCATCTTGAAATCTTTTAAAAAAATTCATTGTATAGTTTTAACATCCAAGCATACATAGGGACAGACAGCGGGAAGTGACTTTGTTTTATACTATGTAGTGATACATTTTATTATAATATGTTACAACAGGCTACGCATGTACAAAGTCAGCTACTAGCAGACATCTTTTTACCTCATCATGCTATCTATGAATTTAATTCTTTCCCCAAAATTTTAAAAATGATTAAAATATATTTATTACAGGATTAAAAATGCAAAAGTGAGTTATATTTTTGTGGGTATTCATCCCATTAGTTGTCAACCAAATTCTTGACTCATCCCAAAATGTTTGTTGGGAAACATCTTACTTAGAGCTTAAATTTTAGCTACTACTCTAACTTCACCTGAGATATACCTTTTAAAGATAAAGATTTTTAGAGGAATAAGCCTGTTTTACCTTGTACCAAATACCGCATACTCCAACACTATTCTTGTTCCCATTTTCACCTTTGGGCCAATCTTGAGTTCTGTCTGCAAAGTTCAAAAACATGACCCGGTATCTTTATTTGCAGGATGACTTTGCATACCGCAACAATGTGATGAATGCAGACAAGGAGATCCGCTTGGGCTTTGTCCGCAAGGTGTATGGCTTGCTGTCGGTGCAGCTCCTGGCTACCGTGGCTATCTCAGGAGTGTTCCTCCTTGTGAAGCCTGTGCAGGGGTTCATTCATGAGAAGTAAGTGTATAAATGTGATTATTTGTGAGGATCTTAGGATGTTCGTTACTCTTTCACTTACTGATGGATGGATTTAGGGGAAATTTTACTTAGTTAGTCATCATCATTTTGTGTAGGTGTCACTGTCAATCGGTCGATTGACAGTTGCATGGTCATGCAACCGCCCCTCAGCCTCTGGTGGTTCCTTTAACAACTATCAGATGGCAGCGGGGACCAACGACTTAACGTGCCTTCCGAAGTACGGAATCATAGATGTTATTTCCACGGTGTCGAATAACTCTGACACAACACATGCGTAATGACTTGGAATTAAAGTAAAAGAAAAAAAAAAACCATACAAAAGTGTGCAGCCATGGCGAATTGAATAGCAATGTGATTTTTTACTATTTTCGTAAATTATTAGAAGATTTTTCATTTGTGAAGTATAATTTTGAAGAAGGAATCCTGTGCCCCTGTGCGATTCGCCTTCTGACTTGCGCGCCTGGTTGGACTTGCACTTTTTTCATAGTTTAGTTTCATACAAAGATACATTAAAATGTTGTTTGCTGTTGTTTCAGCACGTGGATGGTGGGCCTAGCATTTATCCTGAGCATGGTGACGTTGGTCGCGCTGATCATCAAGAGACGAGACTCTCCGGCCAACTTGTTCCTACTTGCTGCATTTGTATGTCATTGTTATATATATTTTCTAAGTAAATTCGTAGTCTAAGTAGAAAGAATTAACCAATCTTCTCAACTAAACATGTTTTCGGTTACATCCTCATATCTAGTGCTTCGAAGGTTGGTTTCAGCTAATTTAACAGCAGCATACCCAATATCTGACGAAGGCAGCGGTTGATGCAGACTTGGATCTGCTGCGTGATGACTTTGGTCACCTTCCACGTTTCGCACCCATATATAATAAGTTACCGCATAAGGTACAGTATAAGTTATGCACTTGGCCTATAGTTTATTCCATTCTTGATTGAAGCCAGCCGTGTTTGATTAGCTCCAAAACTGCTACTACCTATCAAAATAAATACAAATATTTGTCCGAACTGGAAAGCAAACCAAGAGCTTCTCGGTTGAGTCGTGTTACCTTCTGAGATACGACCTCCAAAAATCTTGAATTCTGACTGAATGGGGAATTTGCACATCTTAAATTCAGAATGAATGGGAAAAGAATGAATTTGCACACATTTCACTTGTGCTATCTGTGAACCAGTGAACTCATCAGTGAAAAAATGACTTTGCTATCCCACAATCTCCTCCACAATATATAGGTTACAAACGCAGGTTACAATGTAACATTCTTTTGTCTCGGCCTCAGCCAGTTTTTCAAATTGACCTGGGTCTTGGATGTTTATCTATATAATTAAGAATAAGTATATATTATAGAATATAGTATTCTTGACTCTATCCCACGACACTGTGGGGCTAACTCAATTAGTGTGATTTGGCCCCATATATATATATTTATTTTAACAAGTAGAGTGTCTACCCCTAATATTGTGACGTTCATACTGCGATTGCTTGTGATTGTTTCAATATAAAAAAAATTACGATGTCCCTTACAATTTTCTCACTTTTTTTTATCTGTCCAATATAGAATCTGTCTTATGTAGAATCTGTCCAATGTAGAATCTGTCCAATATAGATTCTGAATCTGTCGATACTAGACTATGATGTCCAAAGTAGAATCTGTCAAATATCGACTAAACGGTGTGTTTTTGTGATAATTTTGATAATCTGTTGCAGACTGTGGTCCATGCCTACACAGTGGGCACGGTGGTTTCGTATTACGACACGGGTGTAGTGCTCCAAGCCCTGGCTCTCACCTTTGCTGTTGTCCTAGCTCTGACGCTGTACACTTTCAACACCAAGAGGGACTTTTCTATTGTTGGATATGGGTAAGTAACTTCTTTTTAATAAATTTATGCACGCATTATTACAAAATTAACAAGTTTTCGTAGAGAACAAATGATGAAAACGAAAAAAATAGACTTTTTCATACAAATTGCAGGCCGACCGAACACTTTTGTATGGAAATGTCGATTTTTTCGAGTTTCCAGTATTCTTCTTCTTCTTTTCGTGTCGATGGCTTAAGGAATTAGATTTTGTCTCTCCAGTATGTGGCGACTCTGACACCACTCTCGGATGCAGTGTACAGATCCTCTTTGGTGCAACTGGTGGGGCACAGAGGGCACGAAAGGAGGTGCAACATGGTCTGGTCATCGTGACCACACTGACACTGCACTGTCACTGTTTTTTTTTTCTTTTTTTTTTTTTTTTTTACTTAAAATTGAAATTAGGCATTTGTCTCCCATCTCACCTGATGGGAGATGGGAGATATATAAAAAAGGAGAAAAATCAGACCCTGGTAATTATAGGCCTATTTCTATCTTACCGGTTTTGAGCAAGGTGTTTGAAAAGATAATGCTGAACCAGATGCAATTCCATTTTAAGACTAACAACCTTTTCCATAACCAACAATTTGGCTTTACTGGTGGAAAATCGACCACCGATGCGGGAGTAGCTCTGATTACTCATATTTACAACGCTTGGGAGGATTCACAGGATGCCATTGGAGTGTTTTGTGATCTCTCTAAAGCATTTGATTGCGTTGATCATCAAACACTTTTGCTCAAACTCCGACAATACGGGTTTGAAAATAAGTCATTAGAATTAATAGAATCGTACTTGACAAATAGGCTTCAGACAATAGATATTAACGGTGTCAAATCAAATGGTACTAATTCAAAAATTGGCGTGCCTCAAGGCTCAATCTTAGGCCCGTTTCTTTTCCTAGCGTACGTCAATGACCTGCCCTATATGGTTGAAAATGAAGCGGGCATAGTGCTGTTTGCCGATGACACGTCTCTCATATTCAAGATGGACCGTCAAAGTGATGACGTTACCGCGGTAAATAGCATATTAGCAAAAATTTCAAACTGGTTTTCAGCCAACAACCTATTGCTAAATGCCCAAAAGACCCAATGCGTTAAATTTACTCTCCCGAACGTGAGGCAGACCGATGTTGACATTTTAATAGATGGTCAAAAACTAGGTTTCGTCAATGATACTACTTTTCTAAACTTTCTAATAGGCTTAGTTCCGCAGCATACGCTGTTAGAAGGATTAGACAACTGACAGATGAGTCTACTGCTAGGCTTGTATACTTTAGTTATTTTCATTGTTTAATGTCGTACGGATTACTTCTGTGGGGCGATGCAGCCGACATCCAGACTATCTTTATTCTGCAAAAAAGAGCAATTCGTGCCATCTACGGCCTGGGCGCGAGGGACTCACTCAAGACAGTTGTTTAAAGAAATTAATATCTTAACTGTAGCTTCACAGTATATATTCGAGAATATAATGTATGCAAGGAAAAATATTTTGTCGTTCAAAAAAGTTAGTGATTTAATAAATAGACCCTTGCGTAACAATCACAAATTATTTCTTCCGCGATATCGGCTAAGCAGAGTTAGCGAGTCGTTCATGGGAAACTGTATACGCTACTACAACAAATTGCCAAAATCGGTCCTTGATATGCCTGATAGAATATTCAAAAGTTATGTAAAACAATTACTTTGTAAAAAGGCATATTATATAGGACCGAAGATTTTATTAATGATAAGAATGTTTGGCTTGAGCTTGGCGCGGACGCGTCGTAATTCTGTATTTATATGACTATAATGTGTGGTACATTCTGTACGTGTTATTTTTAAACATGACTTTTTTTAATTTTATTTTAGTAGGTACATAATTTGACATTTTTTTTTATTTCGGTGTTATTAATTTCAATAATATGACATTATTTTTAAATTCAATTCGAACATGACATTAAATATACCAATGTATACTCAGTCCACATACTTAATTTCTAAGATTTTCATAAATTGTGAGTTGTCGTCCTTGGAGAAAATGCGCTGTGCAGTTTGTTGCCGCTTCTTCTGCACTCCGCTTTGGAAGCGGCGTTAAACTTAGCCATAAGTAAATTTTTGACGTCAACAATTGTTGAGAAGTGAAATATGACAATTAATAAGTGTTCAAAGAAACCTATATTGAATAAACGTTTTGAATTTTGATTATGTTAAAGTAAAATATTTTTTTTTTTACCACCTTTTGGAAAGAGGATCGAATACTGAGTACATTCTATCAATTTTACAGTTACCCTGTAAAAAAATCTGCAGAATCATGTCAATGGGCGATGCGACTGGCAACCCATCACTATTTTGATTCCTTTTTCCATCTACACGTCCTCCAACATGCTAAATGTGGCCGTAAGGTCTTAAAGACCTAGGCTCTGTCTACCCCGCAAGGGAAAAAGACGTGATACTATGTATGTAGTTAACCTGTATGATGAAATTAAAAAAAATATAAAAAAAAAAACATAGTCGGCATTTTGATACAAGTGTAAAGCCGGGCCCTGGTAATTTGTATGGGAATGTCGATTTTGTCGGTTTTTTTGACTAAAAGATCTAGAATAGTTCGTGGCTCGATTTATGACGCATGTCTTTACACTATGTATAACAATTTTATTAAAAAAAAAACTTATATTCCATTATGAAATAGGTAAAATATGGTGAAATAATTTCAAGCGGGCGGGAAAAATTTTTTTCACTATATTTTATTTCTTAATTTAATAAGAGTATATCAAAATAGCATTTTGAATGCAAAAATATAAAAACTAAATAAACTTATATTCCAGCTTGGTGGCGGGTTTGTCCGTGCTGCTTATCGGCGGTTTTCTGCAGATCTTCATTCAGAGCTCAGCTCTCGAGATGACGCTAGCGTGCTCCGGAGCCATCCTGTTCAGCTTCTTCCTCATCTTCGACACGCAGATGATGATGACCTCGCTCTCGCCCGAGGAGTACATCATAGCCACCATCAATCTGTACCTGGACATTATCAACCTCTTCCTGCATATACTTAGGATCTTGAACGAGATGAACAAGTAGGCTGGTTGATGTTAAACGATCTTGGAATTTTAATTGATGAATAGTATATGGCAATAGCGAGTCACTACTGATGTAACCACTAGTGTTACCCACTAATAAGTGTATTTAGTTTTCCTTTTTGCCCTTGCATTTTCTGTATGGTAGTAGTACATAAAAACTGTTTTTGTTTTTATTTCGGACTTCGTATTTTGCGGTCCGTTTTTTTGTATTGCTTTATATCGTGCTCAACAAACAGTAGGTACACACTAGTCTCTTGAATGTTAAATGGTTTAAAGTTTTCAATGTCTATATATATATATATATATATTGTTAAAAAGTAAATATACATTTAATGTACCTATTTTCTTGCAAACAGAAGATCTTCACTAGTAAAAATCGAAAAATTCCACTAACCGCATCATCCGCACTGTATCGGCTTCCTTGTTTAAGTAAATATCCTCTATGCGTTCCGTTGAATTACACCATCATTTCGTTGATACATAAGCAAGAATAACTCGAAAAATAACTAGACACTGGCTGAAATAAGCTTCTGAATGAAGTTTGAGGGCCAAATAGAAGAAAAAAAAAAAACACTGCTTATAACTATTAGCATTTTGTGCATATTCTGTTTCCTAGTGAGAGAAACAATTATTCCAGGTTGGCTATTATGATATTCTACATTTTTTCATCATCATAATTTTCAGCCTACATCACCCCACTGCTGGGCCTCCCTTTTTTTACGTCATTCTCTACGGTCCTGTGCTAGTCTCATCCACTGTTTTCCATTCAGCCGAATTTTCCTTTACTATTCCAAAATTGTGAATGTATTGATTATTGGTGCAATTTTTCCAATTAAATAAGACTTAATATGTTACAAATCAGTATTTTATTTTGTTGTGTGCTTACGAAAGTTTTTATTATTGTATTGTGAATAAATTACATTCTTCTTCTATTTCTTTTATTTGATTGAATAGTGTGTTGTTTACACGTAAATGAGTAATGTGAAACTTAAATATTCCAAAGTTAATATTATATTTGAATAGGAAAAAATAAAATGGTTCCCCAATGAGGGAACCGCTTTTCTAAAATATTTACCAACAGATGGCGCCACTGCCGCTATCATTGGACAATATTTGTGACACATTGTTGCGCAATAACAGCTTACTGGACCCGACGCCTCAGTGCTGCCGTCTCTTATTAAAGAAAACACTCGGGAATTATCAAAATTATTTTTTTTGTAAAATCACGCATAGACAAAAAAAGACATGAAAAAGGCTGTGAGCAAAATTGTGTAAATAAAATTTGATTTTTTTAAATCACAAACGTTGAATAGGTACTTTGTCATGACTGTATAACAGTTAATTTGTATAAATCAACTTATTCATTATGACGATAATACAGAATAACTTAATTTTTGATGAAATATCTTATTAACATAATTTTAAATCTTAGAAACTAGTAGCACAAATGTTTGTGAATAATAATTGTTGTGAAATAAATGTATGTATTAACGATTTGCATTTTAATTTACATAGCGCACCGCTAGCTGGCGGTGTAAACCGCCCTAAATATTAGCCCAACTTTAGGCCTGCTACAAGCACTTACAAGGTGCCCGCTTTTGCCACTTCACCGGGCGTTTGAGGAGAGGGCAATGCCCCACACCTTTAGGGCGAACGCTAAGGCTGGTTTTACAGACACGCTTACCGCCCGCGCGGATGATAAGCGCGGCTGAAATGGGGCCACCTGCGCGATTTATTTTACTATGTAGCGATCCCTTGACACCATATGTCCCTGGGCCTGCGACGCGTACCAACCTCGTTGGCGAACGCGTCTCTATAAAACCAGCGTAATTGTCGCACGGACGCACGCTCGCGTGTCTATAATGAAAAATAGTATGAGCGGTGCAGGCGCGTGCGACGGGCGTCCGCCCGCGGTCTTGTTTCTACAAACCAGTCGAGCGCTGCTAGATGCCACGGTCACACGCGTCGGAGGCTAGGTACAATCATGAATATCGATACAGAGCGTGTTATAAATGAGGTGCAATTTCGGCCAGTATTATGGGACATGGCGAATATCTATACATACATATACATATAATAAAACAGTAAAAATATTTTGTCTGTACATTTAGAATTTTTGACTGAAATGGATAGAGGGACGCTTAAAAAGAATAATAGAAAGCAAAAAATTTTTTTCGAATTTTTTGTCTGTCTGTCTGTCTGTATGTATGATCACGATTATCTCCGAAAATACTGAACCGATTTACTTCAAACTTTCACCAATTGCTTTGTTTTAACTCAGCAAAACATCTAAAGTTTGTTTCATCAAAATCGGTTCATTAAAAAAAAAGTTATCGTCATTTGAATGAACTCAAAGCATTAGTTTGCCTGCAAATATACACGGTGAATTTTTTATCGTTTTGGACCCTTAAAAGGGTGACTCAGACCTTCAAAATGAACAACTTTTCCTACGGGAACAATGCTGGGAACTCAAAAAAAAATTCGACATTCCCATACAAACTGGCCGGGCGGCGGGACTCTTTTTTATGGAAATGACGAATTTTGACGAATTGACGAATTGATGACCTGAGTCACCCCTTTAAGGGTCCAAACTGTTCCTGAGGAATGGACACTAACGGCGGCGTCGTAGCCGCGGCCAAACGGTAAACCAACCGAAACTGCTGCGCCTAGAAACTTGAAATTTGGTACAGGGTTCTTTTAATGATGTGCGTGAGCGCTAAGAAAGGATTTTTAAGAAATTTAACTTCTAAAGGGGTAAAATTTATATGGAATTTTCTCATTTTTGAACTTAGAAGTATGAAAGTAAGTACATAAGTTCTCGATTAAAATTAAAAAAGATGTGTGTGGGTAGATGAAATTTGCAAAATTCCCGCGAAAGTAACTCTGTCTGTCGTTTTTTTACGCTTCAACCATTTAACTGATTTGGATGAAATTTGGTATGGAAGTGTGAGGCCCGAGGAAGGACATAGGGTATATTTGATTCCGGGAAATTCTACTTCCCGAGGGATTAATTGTTCCCGAGGGATCGACACTAACGCGGGCGGAGCCGCGGGCAACAGCTAGTATTATATATAGTTAGAGATGCCCGTCAAATAACATGGCTTGAAGTTTGCAATTAATCGAAAATTTTGAAGCACTCAGTGACGCGGAGAAAAAAGATAAAAGCCTTAATTTCAAAAGCCTAAATAAATAAATTTGCAAATAATCCATGGTAATCTACTCGTCACAACTGTACCCGCTAACTAAAAAAAAATGAAAATGAAAATGAAAAAATCTTTATTTCCAAGCCTTAGTTTATAAAAATTCATATTTCTGGGACCCACCTAGTAAGCTTAGATAAAGCCTGTGACAGGTGGATCCGCTCTTCCAGAACACATCATAATAACTTAGGCCTAGTTAACGTAAATACATGATGAAAGTTAGAGCAGAAGATTATATATATATTTACTTATGTGTGTGTGTGTGTGTGTGTGTGTGTGCGTGCGTGCGTGTGTGTGTGTGTGTGAAGGTGTGTGTGTGTGGTGTGTGCGTGATGGTGTGTGTTGGTGTGGGTGTGTGTGTGTGTTTTGGTGAGAGGGTGTGTTTGTATGTGTGTATGAAAGAGTCTGTGTATAAGCGTCTGTGTACTGATGGCCGATTTGACATTATTATTATTAGATAATAATAAGATTATTCGGAATAGTACTACTCAACCCTGCGATAAAATCTTGGGATCAGAGACCACTAGTGGACTGTTGTCAAAACTAGTTAGTCCAGCAATAAGTAGTGGTCTCCATTGAGTTACTTATTTAGTTTATGATTTATGTATATATATTTATATATATATATATATATATATATATATATGTATGTATTTTGTTTTTCTTCAATATTAAAGACTAGCTATAAAATTTTCAATCTCATCATAGTCTAATGTAGATAGCCATTCAGTTATTGAGGTCTTACATTTGTATTTAATGATTTTATGGATATCTAATAATTCATTTAGTTTATTATATAAATGTGTTGACATTACGTAAAATTGTCTTTTAGCAAATGCAGTATTGTTTTTATGAACAGGAGCGACCTTGCGCCTTCGCCTTCCAATTTGCTCATTCGGACTAAACGGTATTGTTTTATGTAGTCTCAATGTTGCCAATAGAATAAATAGTTTCCTAACTGATAAAAGTTTGCTGAGTTCATATAGGTCTTTAGTAGGAAATCTGAGTTTTTTGAAGAACATTACCTTTAACAGATATCGCTGGCCCCCTTCTACCTCTAGAAATTTAGTTTTTGTTGCTCCTCCCCATGCAGAAATAGAGTAAGTAATTATTGATTGAGCCAAGGCAATGTAGATTTGTTTAAGTAATTTTTGTGATGCCATATGCCTAAGTTTCTTAAAAATCCAAATTATTTTCCTGACCCTCTTATTGACATGCTCAATGTGTGGGTGCCAGGAAAGACGCTGGTCAAGTATGACACCAAGGTACCTAAAGGATTCCACTTCCTTTATAGTTGGACAGTTACAGTTGGTAATATTATTCCCATCACACATATGTACTTTAAGTTTATAGTTATGGTTAGGTTGTGTTTTTTTTGTGATGTAATGGCACATGTACTTTGTTTTCGTAGCGTTCAATGAAAGCAAATTCGACCTTAACCAAAGTGAAACTTTTTCCATCCCCCTATTCGCTCTTGCAAAGACCTCATCCCATGTGGATCCCTCGAATGCGATGGCAGTATCATCAGCATATGAGACAGTACCTCCACCCTCCAGCTTCAGGTTAGTAAGGTCATTTATGTACAGGAGGAACAAGGTTGGGCCTAGCGCGCTCCCTTGAGGTACCCCATGTGTGACTTCCCTGGCCTCACTTATACATTCCCCTATACGAACTTTCTGCCTTCGCCCATATAAGTATTCGCCAAAGAGTTTCAAGGGAATGCCCCTTACTCCGATTTTTTCTAGCTTTTTTAGGAGAGTAGGCAGGCAAACGGTATCAAAAGCCTTACTAAGGTCTATGAATACCGTTGCACATTTTTTACCTTTGTCGAGTAGCTTAGATATTTGCGTTGTTAGCGTTATTACAGCATCTTCGGTAGATCTCCCTTGTCTAAAGCCATATTGTGCATTCGATAAGATATTGAGGTTTTTTAGGTAATTTAGTAGTCGAATATTTATAAGTTTTTCAATGATTTTAGAAAACACCGTCAGAACAGGATGGGTCTATAGTTGTTGGGATCCGTTTTTTCCCCACTCTTGTAGACTGGTGTAACCAAGGCTATTTTTAACAAAGATTCACAAGATGACTAATTATGGGGGCTATTATGTCTTTTATTAGCACAATGAGACGGGTAGAAAGGTTATCAGCTCCAGGAGCACTGTCAGGTTTTAGGGTAGAAATACTATCAAGTACTTCTTGGGGATCAGTATCCAACAAGACAAACGATGTTAGCGGTGCTAACTATATTATACCTACTAACAGCGCTAAATGAGACGGGTGTTCTTTAGCGTTCGCCCTTATATTAAGTACTAGATATAAAGGCATATAGCTTGTTTTGAAATAACGCGTCGCTTCCGAAGCCATCCCATGCTAATTCAGTGTAGGCGGTATAAGGCTTTGGGCGTTGCCTGTATGCGAAAGGCTTGGAGAGATAGCATAAGGCTGGTATTACAGTCACGTTTACCGCCCGCGCGGATGGCAAGCGCGTCCCATAAGCACGCGTATGACCCAACCCGATCGAAACTATAAAACGAGTTTAATAGCTCGTGGCCCGAGACGCTTACCAACCGCGCTGGCGAACGCGTCACTATAAAACCAGCCTTATATCACTAGACATAAAGGCATATCATATAGCTTGTGTCGAAATAACGCGTCGCTTCCGATGCCATCCCATGCCTATCTAGTGTAGGCGGCATAAGTAACATGCCAGGAGAGACGGAGCTCGAGAGATAGCAAACTCATACCTGATGGGGCGCGATTTCATGTATGCATAGCCTGAAGAGTCAATCTGAGAAACAATGGCAAAAGGCTTAGTAGAGCAACTCTTATCTTTTGACATATCGGCCGAAAGCGACGTTGCCAGAAGGGCCTATCTTGGGTGCAAGTCACCCGGGCCGGGCGGTCACCAGTAATCGGAGCTAATGCAAAGACATGCTAGCTCCGTGGCGCAGCGGTCAACACGCCAGCCTGCGACACAGGGTGCCCGGGTTCGATCCCCGGCCAGGTCAAGATGGAAAATTATCTTTTTCAGATTGGCCTGGGTCTTGGATGTGTATCTATATATGTATTTGTTATAAAATATAGTATCGTTGAGTTAGTATCCCTTAACACAAGTCTCGAACTTACTTTGGGGCTAGCTCAATCTGTGATTTGTCCGTATATATTTATTTATTTATATATTTACATGATTGGTATCATAAGAAGAAAAAACACATCAGTTTGCTATACGCAAGTATATTTAACACCTAAGAACATTACAAAGATCATAATCAGCTAAAATATATTTACATACACATGGCAATTTACAATGTAAATGATATTTATAATGAGTTATCACGTCGCCTCATACATTATAGACTAGTTTTAAGGGTTCCTTATCCAAAGGTTAAAAACGGCTAATGCTAAGCCTCCGCTGTGCGGCCGTACGTCTGTCACATGCCTTTGAATCGTATTAGGTACACTTAGCTATTGAACCGAATTAAAAAGACTGGAAATTTTAATATAATGTGTATACCCATTGCTGCTATAGCAACAAATAATAAAAAAAAAGTTAATATAGCTGATCCAATACGGGCTTATATACAACGTGATTTTGAACCCCCTAGCTATATTGAAATCTGGGAATCAGAATCCCTAATGGAACACAAAATTGCAAGAAAAAAGGTAAAAAACGAAAAAGAAAATTAGGTTTCCCATACAAAGTCGCCGATCAGCTGGACGCATTTCTATGAAAGGTTAAATTTATTTTTTCGTTTTTTCCCCTTTTTTCTTACAATTCTGTATTCCATTAGGGATTCTGATTCCCAGATATCAATATAGCTAGGGGGTTCAAAATCACGCTGTATGTATATTGTTCCAGTTGTCAATAAATCAGATAGCATATAGGAACAATTGGTACAACCGAGTACACTATCTCACATATACAACGTTTTAATAAAAAAGACCAAAACCTGAAATCAGTTTGTTCAGAATCGAAAGTAGAATCGATTACGCAAAAAAAAGGGGCAAATTATAAAAAAAAAATTACGCCGTCTATGATTATTACTTAAGTAACTCTACTTTAGCGGCGACGCGTTAAGACGAGGCTTCAAATGTTTGGTACCATCGCTCGGCAAAGGCGTACGCAGACTGATCGATCAAGTGCGCGCAAGGGATAGCGCTTGGCGGTTTAGCCCGTGAATGATGAGATAGGAGATAGTCTCGAGTCGCTCAAAGAAAACAACGTAAGCGCCAAATTCGTTATTTCTATTTTATATAAAATCAGACCGGTTAATTGTATTTCCATATTTACATTTTGATGAATTACTAATAACCTATCTTTTAGTCTAAAAATCATTATTTCATTCGTCGCATTTGAGCTACAATAACAAAAACTGCGAACGAGGACCATTTTTCAAAAAATATTTCTATCGAGAAAATTTTATCAAAACGTGTTTTCATCTTACAATTTTGGAGATGAAATAGTCAAAAATCATATTACTTAGATTTGAAACTCCTAATTTAAGTATTTTGCGAGATAAATAAGGTTCAGAACGACCTTATTTACAGTGGTATCGCCTTAAGCGGCAACGTCATCTAGATCGCGCGTAATTACCATAGACTTTAATTTACAATAAACACAAGAAAATAAAAAAAAAGCTAATATCTTCGTCAATAATCCGCTAAAATTAATTTGATTAATTTATATAATTCTTTTATAATAAAAATAAGTCGGGGTGTCTGAGGATTGCGCTTTTTCATTAACACGTTGTATATGATACAAAGCAGATAAAACATATGAGATTGAAAGCGTGCCATAATCTCATAATTTAATTTATACACACTTCAATGTTTTTATGTATATTGGTACGGGTTAAAAATACAAACTCATTAAATTATATATACACTTATTTTTAAAATCTACTTTTTCTTCACGCTTACCGAATCGAAATGAACCTTTCATATGTTTACAGCCAATATACCAGTTTCAAAATCGTTTCTCGCGGTTAGACACATCTAAAATAACACTGTACACTGAATATAAGTAATCCTGTAACACGCAGGACTAGGTTGCCAGCATCATAAACAACAGCGTTTGTTTTACGACTTGATTATTTGTCAGATATTTCCTTTAAACAAAGATAAAGATTAATTTCCTGGTTCAATGTTAACAACTCTACGCGCATTGCAAAGAAATTACGCGGGTGAGCGTTGCGTCGTCCTTTCTTTTATAAATGTAACATAGACTTACAAATGTCACGACAGACATCAAAACTTGAAAAATCATTTTTATTTAATTCAATGTGTCAGAACTCGTACAACAACCGTTGTTGTTATTGATGTTATCTGCGAGGCTTTTAGTGCTTTACAAGTAAATATTAATTAGTACGGCCAGGCTGATCGCTGCTATGCACCATAAATTGTCATTGTAAAATATTTACTTTTTTCATATGAAAATCAATGTTTATGTTGAGTCTGTATTAAGGCATTTTTTACATTTTCAACGCCCCAGTCTGATGATCATCATCAGGTATTTTTAGTCTCCGCTACAGAAGCACGACCCTCTCTATACTACTCCATACTTGGCCAGAGCAGACAGAGGATTTGACCTACACTCCACGCTGGCTTGGAGAGGTCTCATAGATGTTTTTAAGTTTGTTTAGCTTGTATTCTTACGACATCCACGGGAAGACTTGGAGTGGTCCTATTCTACTCTGCTGGATTGGTATCCGGACCAGCCAAGTCAAGACGGCCAAGTCTGATAATGTTGCGGGTCAGTTGATAGAGCCGATTGATTTTTCATTTTATCGATTTTTTTATGTTTTTTTTTTTTGATCGATTGATTTTTTACCACCACGCGAAGAATTACCCCCTGGTCATTATTTGCCGTGGTCTACTTGGAAATCGTAAAGACAATCTGAACAGGGAATAGTCGACAGTTCGCAGAACCAGTGCGAGTGTGGCTTCTCCCCTCAGACTATGGCGCATCTTTTGACATGTCCTAGGTGCCCAACCACCTGTACCTTGGAAGATTTGTATTCCGCCTCCGAAAGAGGTATAGGAATGTCCCAATACTGGGCCAAATTTGACATGAATTCAGTCCATCGACACGATAAGAAGAAGTAGATAGCGCCACAGATTGTGAACGCATTGGACACTAAATTGATTTGTCACAAATATCAGACTGTGGCGTTGAAAGGGTTGATGTCTGTTAGTTATATACATCTCACAAAATCAATCCAAGTTTTATGTGACTTGTCTAACGAAACATGTATGTATAAGTATTCTTTTTAACTTTTGCGCTTTAAACATATTCAATAGTACTAACGGGACTTAGCACGAACATTTTATTTATTTATTTCCGCTAACGTTTCTATGCAAAACTTCAGCCGACCCCACATAAAAAGTGGGATAAGGTAAAGGAAGAAGAAGTTTCTATGGAAAACTTTAACGTTAGCGGAAATAAATTAATAAAAGGTTCGTGTAAATCCTGTTATTGACACGTAGTACTTATTAAATAAAGAAATAAGATATGGTGCAAAAAATCCACCTGGGCAGCACTTAATACGGCTCCGTGTTTAGCCGTCAAATATATGCATTGAAGCGCGGTAGCTCAGTTGGTAGAGCATCGGTAGACCTAGTCGCCAGTTCAAGTCCTGCCCGCGTGGAATTTTATCACCATATCTTTATTTAATAAGAAGATGGTAATAGCATCTTGAATACTTCAAAACCCTTAATCTAATGTAGATAAGTACATATTCACACGTACAAAAAATATTACACGAAATATTCAATAAACTGCTATATTTCATACATAAGGCTATTAAATGTGGGTACAATTAATTTCATTACAACCATTCTGAAAGCCAAAATGCCTTGGTAGGGGTTCGGTCCTCCTCTGATGTTGCAGATGTCCATAGTCGACGGTGACCACTTTCCATCAGGTGGCTCGTCTGCTCGTTTGCCGTCAATTACACATAAAAAAAAAGTTCGGGACTGACGGCAGAAGTGCAAACTCCGCGTGGTAAAAAGCGCGTGGTCGCCGGCGGTCTTAGGTAACGTGTCCGTCTTACGAATTTTCGATCAGGTCACGTGTCCAGACGCGAGTTTAACATTTTTTACCTAACCCATCATCATCATTTCGAGTAGGTCTCACGGTCAATCGACCATGCACACCCTGGTGTCAGAGTTCTTCGGAACCGCCTCTCGGCCTCTGACGTGGTTCCTTTAACGACGACCAGATGGCAGCCGGGACCACTGGCTTAACGTGCCTTCCGAAGCACGGAATCATCTTTATTATCAGACAATCAGGTGATTCAAGCCTGCAATGTCCTAACCAAACTGGAAACAACTAAACAAAGTATGCTTCCGGTGGGAATTGAACCCACGACCCCCGGGTCAACAGGCAAACGCCTTAACCACTGGACCACGGAGGCCTAACCTAACCTAACCCAAAAAGTGCAAACGCAAATAAACCAAGTTTTTGCTTAAAAAAAATACACAACCGATGATAACTTACTCCCACGTCAGAGGCCGAGAGGTGGTTCCGAAGAATTCTGACACCAGGGTGTGCATGGTCGATTGACCGTGACACCTACTCGAAATGATGATGACTTACTCCATTTTTTGAAGTCGGTTAAAACGTGCATCCTTCGATGTAATAATCTTGACCTTATATCATGTGCTATCAGTGAAGATGTCTTCCAAGGCCTCTATATCCATCGCAGTGGGTGTCTTAGCCGGTGTAACTTCCGCGGTAACTGTTTTGGCTTTAGAATCGCTGGGCTCGTGGATTTCCATGTGAATGTTCATGTAGTACGGGTCTACGAAGTGCTGGTTACACTGCGCGCATGTTAAAGTTTCTTCCGATTTTATTTCGGGAAGCTTTGGCCTGAAAAAAAAAAACAATTAAATTGAACATACTTGAGTTCTTGGCGGGAATATCGGCGGACTGCACGGTTTTTGTTTCGGATCGGCTCTCTCACTCACCCAACGAAGCACACAATCGGTAAAGATTCTACTTAAACGTCTATTTTCTGGGAGAGTGTGGTACTTCCCCGGACGAGCCGGCCCATTCACCCTACTAGCAAACGTGAATTTTGCCGGTAGTGTGGCTTTACCACAGTGAAAATTGACTTTTCTCAAAAAATATATACATGCCATTCCGAATAACACCTCAATAAAAAGTTTTGACCTAAAAAGCACTTGTTGGCTAATACTAATTACCCCGTAGAGTTTCCATTTGCCGTCGAGTCACTTTCCAAGGATACCGTACTACTAAATAGTGGTTAGTACTGAAGAAATACGCATGCTTGAAAATTTTTATTAAAATGAAGCAAAAAATAAATTGTCATTCACCATTTTTAGGGTTCCGTACCCAAAGGGTAGAAACGGGACCCTATTAATATCGCTCCGCTGTCCGTCTGTGTCTGTCTGTAAGTCTGTCACCAGGCTGTATCTCATGAACTGTGATAGTAGAAAATTACACAGATGATGTATTTCTGTTGCCGCTATAACAACAAATACTAAAAAATTGAATAAAATTAATATTTAAGGGGGCTCCCATACAATAGACATTATAAATTTTACTTTTTTATAGATAACGGTACGGAACCCTTGGTGCGCGAGTCCGACTCGCACTTGGCCGGTTTTTTAAGTGTTATATTTTGCATTCACAATGCTTTGATAAGTCGTACATAGATTTAAGGTCGCAGGTTCAAATCCCGCCTGCTCAAAATTTTTTTCATCATATTTTATTTCTAAATTTAATAAGAGTTTTCACTCACCGTTTGACATCGTCCAGAGATTTGTGCTTCACCGTAGTTCCGTTAGATTGTGTGCATTTTAGTCTATGCTCGGCCAGTAGTGGAAATGTGTTGAACTTTTCAAAGCACCCGTAACATGTATACTGATTGTGGCAGGTCTCATGTACTAAAAGATCGGTGGATGTTGTAAAGCCTGTGAAACAATTAATTATAAATCATATTATTTATAGCTATTTTGAGCCTAGGGTTCGCTCTTACGACAGCATGTTAATTAAAAGTTAAGTGATATCATGATAATAGGCTAGATTCCTAGAAAAATATAATTAGACCGTCAGTTAGATATTCAAAAAATATTGGACGTTTTTTTTTCTTTTGTCGATTAAACAAAAAATTATAAAGATATAGCCATTTGAAGTTCCGTGTGACGTCATAGTTTGCTACAATTTTTAGCAAACTTTGACGTCACGGGCCCCCACTCCTGAACTTTGACGCGCTTTATCTTTATTATTTATTGTTTATTTGACAAAAGAAAAAATACGTGTCCAATATTTTTTGAATATCTAACTGACGGACCAATTGTTATGTTATTATTACGACCCAGGCTGAATATCATCATCATCATCTGGTCTTTTTAGTCTCCACTGCAGGAGCATGACCCTGTACTACTGGAGCCATACTTGGCCAGAGCAGACAGAGGATTTGGCCTACACTCTCCTCGCTGGCCAGACGGGTTGGAGAGGTCTCATTGATGTTTATAAGCTTTGTTTAGCTTGTATTTCCCAAGTCGCCTCTTACGACCTCCATGGGAAGACTTGGAGTGGTCTTATTCTACTCTGCCGGAAACCACACGGCTATTGTTTATGGTCAGGGTTTATCCTCAACTGCCTATCCAGTGGTTTCAGGTATGGCATCGGGAACGCGTTCCTGATCTGCTACTTGCTTTTCCCCCATTCATCCGAATGAGTAGTACCTATCCCAATACCTTTAATTCCCTTCCCAAATCCAACAAATTCCAATCCTTCACCAGGTTCAAAATGCTTGCGATGGGCAGCAGTATCGGAAGCACAAGAAACCAAAGAAACTGCGCTCGCCAACCCGCCTGCCAAGCGTGGTGAGTATGGCAATATCCTCCCATGGAACGAAGAATCCTTGGGAGTTGTTCATGTCCAGCAATGGACTTTTTGTGGCTGTAATGATGATAATGATATCACGTCTTTATCCCTAACGAGGTAGACAGAATCCAAGGCCATAAGACCCAAACGCCATGTTTAGTATGTTGGTGGTCATATACATGCAAATCAATATAGTGATCTGCTAGCTAGATCGCTTATTGACATGATTCCTTAAATTTTCTCCGTTCGTCAATGTATAAGACGTTGCACGTCAAAAAACAAGTATTTGCTTTATTTATATGTGAATTACGGGTTACTCACGTACGATGTTAGCTACAGGCCGACATGTTTCAACCTCATCCGGAGGTCTTCCTCATGGCGAATGTGAACCGAGATGTATGTGAGGCGGACAGCATCGAGTCAGCCATTGCCGAGCACGCGATAGAGTCGGATGTCACGCATTACATCCGCTTTGACAAAGCTAAAGTCTTGGCGGGAGGCTTACTTTGTCCCCCGTGAAATACGAGAAGCTATAGAAATTAGTAGACTTTTAATTTCAATCGCGATGGAGGTTGTAGCTTACCAGTCACCTGGAAACCGGTACTTCAGAAAACGGTAGTAGTCTGGTTGAGCCAACAGAGCTTGACACAGTGAGTTGTTTTCACGTACGCGCAATGTCAGCCACTGATGATGATGAAGACAGAAAAGGGGTTCCCAGAAAAGCTACGGGAATCATCAATGCAGAAGATTAGCAACCCCCATTCGGGTTCGATTCCCACGGGAAGCATACTTTGTTTAGTTGTTTTCAGTTTGGTTACGACATTGCAGGCTTGAATCACCTGATTGTCTGATAATAAAGATGATTCCGTGCTTCGGAAGGCACGTTAAGCCGGTGGTTCCGGCTGCCATCCGGTAGTCGTTAAAGGAACCACGTCAGAGGCCGAGAGGCGGTTCCGAAGAACTCTGACACCACGGTGTGCACCACGGTGTGTGGTCGATTGACCGTGACACCTACTCGAAATGATGATGTGACACCCCCATCAACCGCAGCACTGTCACAGAGAGCACAGCGAGCCGCGGATCGCGCTGCTCGCGCCGCGTCGCTCATCACCAGTGTCAGTGAGTGCGAATCGGAACGACTCCTTGTGCGCGCGTGTCAATTCACATTCGCCCTGAGGAAGACCTCCGGATGAGGTTGAAACATGTCGGCCTGTAGCTGACTTCGTACGTGACTAACCCGTAATTCACATATAAATAATGTGTTAAGTTTTATTTGCTTACTTCTTCTACACGTGGTACAGTTGTGCAAGTAGTTCACTTTCCGTGGTGAGGGCTTGCCATCAGTCTTTCTCTTTACAGTCTTGTAGGAATGTTGGGCGATGACGTGCGACTGAAAAACAATCAATAAGGTGCCTATTAAAGGATCCGATGGGAGGGACGCCGCTATACGTTAGACACGATACGAGATATCTCCAATCGTATCGCACGTATAGCGGCGTCCCTCCCATCGGATCCGATTCAGCATGGTATAATACCCCTAACACATTCATAATAACTTAATGGTCAGGGGTTTCATTCATCCCCAACTCCTAGTCTAGTGGTTTCTGATGTTTTCGCGATTGTTACACATTTAAATAAAATCACTTGAATACTATCCTTACTAATATTATAAATGCGAAAGTGAGTTTGTTTGTTTGTTTGTTACGCTTTCACGCCGTAACTACTGAACCGATCATCATGAAATTTTGCATACAAGTTCTCTGGAGTACGGAGAAGGCTATAGGCTACCTTTTATCCCGGAAAAAAGTACTATTCCCGAGGGATCGATATTGACGCGAGTGGAGCCGCGGGCGAAAGCTTGTAATATTATAAAAGCGAAAGTGAGTTTGTTTGTTTGTTTGTTACGCTTTTACGCCGTAACTACTGAACCGATCATCAGTTTTATAATAAACTAGCTTTCGCCCGCGGCTCCGCCCGCGTCAATGTTGATCCCTCGGGAATAGTACTTTTTCCCGGGATAAAAGGTAGCCTATGTCCTTCTCCGTACTCCAGAGAACTTGTATGCAAATTTTCATGATGATCGGTTCAGTAGTTACGACGTGAAAGCGTAACAAACAAACAAACAAATAAACAAACAAACAAACAAACAAACTCACTTTCGCATTTATAATATTAGTTAGGACTAGCTTTCGCCCGCAGCTCCGCCCGCGTTAATGTCGATCCCTTAGGGAATAGTACTTATTTCCGGGATAAAAGGTAGCCTATGTCCTTCTCCGTACTCCAGAGAACTTGTATGCAAAATTTCATGATCACCGGTTCAGTAGTTACGGCGTGAAAGCGTAACAAACAAACAAACAAATAAACAAACAAACAAACTCACTTTCGCATTTATAATATTAGTAAGGATGTCAACTTAGTCTCCCTGCGACCATGAAAACTGAAAAGTTTTCGAAACGGTAGGAGTAAAAATAATGTAATATACGCGATAATACCGTATTAAAGTGATCCTAGTCTAGTGTTTGTAAGTCTGGCATCGGATACGTGCGCCGGCCTCCCCAGCTGCTTGCTTTTCCCCCATTCATCCGAGTGATCAACTTAGTCTCCCTGCGACCATGAAAACTGAAAAGTTTTCGAAACGGTAGGAGTAAAAATAATGTTATATACGCGATAATACCGTATTAAAGTGATCCTAGTCTAGTGTTTGTAAGTCTGGCATCGGATACGTGCGCCGGCCTCCCCAGCTGCTTGCTTTTCCCCCATTCATTCGAGTGAGTAGTATCCCAATACCTTCATTCCTTCTCAAATCCAAATCCTATCCTTCACCAGATTAAAAATACTTTCAATGGGCAGCAGCGTGGACATGCAAATGCGCAAAAAGCCAAAGAAACTGCGCTAGCCAACCAGCCTGCCAAACGTGGTGAGTATGGCAATATCCTCCCATGGAACAAATAAACCTTGGGAGACGCCTTTGTATAGCAGTGGACTCATTAGGGCTGAAATGAAGTCTCGCTAGATCGAGCCTAGAGAATTTTAGAAAATAAAAAAATTAGGTAAGGTTACAAAATTTTTTTTTTTATTATTTTGTTTATATTGTCGCGAAGCTCCCAGAATAGAATAGTACCGAACGCGCTTATACATCTTGCATACACGAAAAGTAAATATATCGATTTTGGCAGCAAATAATTTGTTGTAAGTATACATACATAATATATGCACCTTGTTGTAAGTATACATAGAAATATATATAAAATAATAATATTTTTACATGTTCAAGTGATTTTACTTACATAAATTTAATAAGAACAAGAGAGAAGCTCCCTATATCTTTTTTTTTATTTATAGGGCGGCACACAAGCAAGCGGGCACCTGATGGTAGGTAAGTGATCACCGCTGGCCATGGACAACTGCAACACCAGGGTGTGACAGGTGCGTTGTCGGCCTTCCAAGGAGTTGGGGGAAGGAAATGGGGAGGGAAGGGGGATGGATAGGCCTCCAGCTCTCTCACTCACCGAACGAAGCATAGAAACGGTAAAGCTTCTATTTAGACGTATTTATTATGTACTAGCTTTCGCCCGCGGCTCCGCTTGCGTCAATATAGATCCCTCGGGAATAGTTCTTTTTCCCGGGATAAAAGGTAGCCTATGTCCTTCTCCGCACTCCAGAGAACTTGTATGCAAAATTTCATGATGATCGGTTCAGTAGTTACGGCGTGAAAGCGTAACAAACAAACTCACTTTCGCATTAATAATATTAGTAAGGATAAGGATGTTGATTAAGATTTAAAAAGGAGAGTACCTTCAATCCAGACACACTGTTGAATGATTTAGTACAAAGCATACATTCCAGAGGCAGGTCAACTGGTGGATCCGTTGCTTCATCCTCACTCAATGGCTCTTCTTTTATTGAGATGTCTAAACTCTGAAATGTTACATATTTATTAAGAATTTGAAATAAATAAATATATACGGACAAATCACACAGATTGAGCAAAGTAAAAGTAACAAATCACAAAGTAAGTTCGAGACTTGTGTTATGGGATACTAACTCAACGATACTATATTTTATAAGAAATACATATATAGATACACATCCAAGACCCAGTCCAATCTGAAAAAGATCATTTTCCATCTTGACCTGGCCTGGAAAGTACAATACAAAAGAGGCATAAATACTGACATGTTCATGTAGATCATTAACTCCATTGGTTAGTGAAGGGACGTCCTCTCCTGTTAACTTGTTATGTGGCGTGAATGCTCCTGTAAATTAGAAAACGAAAATTTTATCATTTATGACAATTAAAATGTTTTATTCCCCTTGACATCATCATCATCATTTTGTGTAGGTGTCACGGTCAATCGACCATGCAGAGGTGTCAAGAGTTCTTTGGAACCGCCTCTCGGCCTCTGACGTGGTTCCTTTAACGACTACCAGATGGCAGCCGGGACCAACGGCTTAACGTGCCTTCCGAAGCACGGAATCATCTTTTTTATCATCTAATCAGGTGATTCAAGCCTGCCATGCTGGAACCTAACCAAACTGGGAGCAACAAAACAAAGTATGCTTCCCGTGGGAATCGAACCCACGACCCCCGGGTCTACAGGTAAACGCCTTAACCACTGGACCACGCCTAGTTGTGGCAGTGGAGAGGAATTAGGGTCGCGCCACTCTGATCGAAGGCGAAAGACAGTTTGCCTAACAGAACAACAAAGACATTAAATGGCAAGAGGGCACGCGCGTCTACAATGCGCTCGTTCCGCTCACTTGAATCACCAAAGTAGATTGTCCCGCGATCGTCAAAGGAACAAAAGTGAGATTTAAGTGAAAAAAAAATGAAAAATTCCGACGTGTGCTATTCTAACGTGTAAAGTGAGAAGTACTAGTGAAACTTTGACCAAAGGAGTTTCTACTCAATTGTGTTGCGTTAGTAGTATGTTTGAAATAAGGCGAGGCTAGTTTTCATAGAAATGATGCGTGATAACACTTCTAATATGTTTGTTGTTCTGTGGTTTGCCTATACAAAACGCAGGCCAAAGTATGGAAATCTAAAAAGACTGAACCGCAAATCAATAAGCTAAATTAAAAGCCATAGACCTAACTTCTTTTTTTTTTGTATCAAGTTTCAGAGCTGTTTTGTCCACAGTTTCAATAAACTGCACTAGCACTCACACGTCTCACCATGACGAAGGTCAGTGAAAAGATGCAAAAACTATGCATCAAAAGTGAAAAAGAAAGATGGAGTGTCATACTTTCAGTATGTACCGTTTTTGTTGTTGTTTGTAAGTATGCATGATGTTTTGGCTCGGAGACTTTATTTAGGCTTCATTATATTTGATCAAAGGATATATTACAGTAAAAACTATACCATTAACTGCAGCAATTGTTGAGGGTTTCTGTTCTATGAATTCTTCGGGTTCAATCTTGATGTCTAAATCGAGATAGTTCTCCTCTATGCTGTTAGTGTTGCAATATTCATCATCTGATAAAATTTCCTGCTTCACTTCAACATTCATATCATTCTCAAAAATCTTTCCGTTTATGTTCAGGTCTAGTTGAATAGGCTTTGGCCATACTTTGTCTTCTTCTGTTTCTTCAGGACACCTTTGTTTAAGTAAAATGTTATTGTTGTACACTAACATAGTGAACTCACAGGCATCTCTGAGTTTCCGACAGCAAGTTTCACATATTACTTTGGAATGTCTATCTGTTTCTAGTACCTGAAGAGATAAAATAAGTATATTCAATTATAAATGCGAAAGTGAGGTTGTGTAGATAGACGTAAAGGCATCAGCCTTTACGTCTATCTACACAACTAAATTTCATGAAATTTTACATTTTTCTGGGGTGCATAGAAGGTCATAGGGTACATTTTATAACAGGAAAAAGTATGTACTGTTCACAAGGGATCGAAATGATGCAGGTGGAGCTGCGGGTGAAAGCTAGTAAAATATAACAAAGTTATATAGCCTAAAACTTGGAAATTGATTGTTCATAACCACAGAGGTCAGTACTACTAATTGTCATGTGCATTTAATAAATTCAGAGGCTCTCTGAATTTATTAAATGCAATTTTAATGTACTATATAACCTTTTACATTATATTTATATAGAACCCATAAATTGAGGGTTATCTTATCCCACTTTTGTTTGGTTACTATAGAATTGAAAGACTTAAATTTAATAATAGTAGCATGTAAAGGCGACATGTAGGTACGTACTTTAATACACAAAATTTTAAAACAAAGCATTAAAATTTGACCACAAATGCTCGAAACATGCGAAAACATTCAAAGCAGCAGTAATACTGAAGGAATGTATAGGTAAATAAAAAAGTAAGGTCCAAACCTGGATATTCGCTATTTTAGATAAATCCTCAGCTATTGTAGGACCCATGCCATCCCAAGGGGGCACCCAAGCTTGAAATAGATTTAATAAACTCTCCTCAAGATCAAATATCCGCAAACAAGCGCGGCATTCTGTTTTACTTTCATCTTTTTGGACAACACTGTCGTTCTGCGCCTCAGTATCCATTGTTCTCTGTCTTGTTTTAAAACACGTAAAGACACACAGAATAAGGCATTATTACATATAAATAAATGAATTTAACATGATTTTTTGTAGAATATTGAAGTAAAATGTGTTTATTTCCACACATTCGAGTTTGAGTGATTTGACAAAAGATTATATCAACATGACGTTGACGTTCTGACTTTTGTCTATGGTATAAATTGGCTTGGATGTAATCTCAGAAGAATTTATTGTTCTGAGCTCAGAAGAATAATATACATAGAAGCCGCATAAAAATAGAAACTGAAAACAGATAGTTGACACTGTATTTTTCTTATGAGCTTTCGCTTATGACAGAATGAGACAAAAACTTCAGTCAGTTTCTATTATTTTCATGGTTGTCCCGACTTGAAATGTCAATGGACTCCATTGGACTCCAATTAAATCCGACTAAATTCAAAATAACTTATTACAGTTCAACGTCTGTAATATTAGCATCTTGCCGATTTGATCGGGTTATATATCGACAAAAACATTGCGGCGGAATTGTGATGTCTGCAAATTAAATATAGGATTGTGCTAAAATTCTCACGGAAAAAAGTATTAACCGGTGTTGGGTTGGTGCGTTATCAAATGACCATTATACTAAACAAATTCTTGTGCAATGGAGCGATGTAAATCCCATTCAGGACGAACAGAAATAAATTCTGTAAAACATAATTTTCTTCGGTAAGTTTTTCAGTTAAAAGTGCATAATTAAAACCCAAAATACCTCAAAATACAACAATAATATTGTCAATTATATAACGTATTGTATAAATGACAACTTTTATAGGTATTTTGCTTAAAATTATCGTTTTTTCCTTATTTCAAATTAGGTTAGTTTTTTTTGCTAGTGATGTGGTAAAATCACGTATCTACGAGTATATCGATATTTTTTATGACGGTCTTGCTATCAGGGATATTTTTGTTAGTGTTGAGCCATGCAATAGTAATGTAACAAATTGAACCATCATGGTAATTAAACAACCAGCAAAGTGTGAGTCGGACTCGCGCACGAAGGGTTCCGTACCATCCTTACATATAATATTATAAATGTGAAAGTGAGTTTGTTTGTTACGCTTCCACGCCGTAACTTCTGAACCGATCATCATGAAATTTTGCATCATCATCATCACCATTGAACGATCTCTGGAGTACGGAAAAGAACATAGACATAAATTACATCTCAGAATAAGGTACTGTTATCGGGGATAGACATTAACGCGAGCGGAGCCGTGGGCGTAAGCTATAAAAACGCCCGAAATTTTTGTTTGTAATATTTCAACTGTCACACTATCACGGTTCATGAGATACAGCCTGGTGACAGACAGATGGATATCGGAGTCATATTAGTAGGGTCCTGTTTTTATCCTTTGGGTACGGAACCCTAAAAAGAATCGATTTTTACTAATATGAAGAAAATTATTGTTGAAATTTTATTGCAGCTCCCTGAAGTAAAAGGATAAAAAGGTGTGGATCCGAGGAACTTTCAAGCGACATATTGGACATAAAATGTCATACATACTCGAATTTGTTCAAAATATTTTACTGCCGTGCCGATACATTAATTTCGAATATAAAATTAAATGGAAGCGATTGAAACACGATGCTTTACCTACATTTATATTTGCCGAATTATAAATCAATGGTAATAAGAAAGTTTACGGAAACGGTTTTATTATTTATATTTAAAATTATGAAAAACATTTTATTTTGGACAGTAATGAAAGTGGGTAAAGTAATCTCTTGTTTTTCTTCACCTCTTGTTTTTCTATTACCAACACTGTGAATTTTTCACAAATAACACACTGGCACTTTTTTACCCTAGTGTAAAAGTTTTATAAAATAAAAAATATCACTTCGAATTATGTGTTTCTCTTTACCTACCTGATTATGTTTCCTTTACTGACTGTTCCTCAAAGCTAGCTGGGAAAAGCTTTAGATGGTTTTGGAATATGCTGAATGGCCCATTGATCAACTGAAAAATATATCTGACCTTATATTACCTTTTGATACATGAGCGCCCCATTGCAATTTAGAGTCTATTGTGATTCCTAAGAAGGTGGTATCATTTACAAAGTCTATTTTACCTTCAACTAGTATGTCAACGTTGGACTGCCTCACATTGGGGACTGTAAATCGAATGCATTGGGTTTTTTGCGCATTCATAGGTAAGGTAGGTAAGTAGGCACTGTTTGAATTTCGAAATAATCGAAAATATGATTGACATCATATTAGGTATTCTGCCGTTCGACCAATACTGGGTAAGGCCTAATGACCAGCAGTAGACAGTAGACGCGCGGTGGGTAAAGTATGGATTTTTTTTTTACCTATTTATCAGATGAAGCCAAGCGGCGCCATGCGATTAGGAGTTATTTAGGTGTATCTTGACGTAACTTTTAAAGTAAAAGCCTCTTTAGCGGCTTTGTGCACTTTTTGGGATGGGTAAAATAGAAAACTCGCGTCAGGACACGTGAATTAATCGAAAATTCGTAAGAAGGACACGGACCTGAGTATGCCGCAAAGGCGAGTTTTCACTTCTGCCGGCACTCCTGGAGTGCAACTAGTTGTTTTTTTTTTATGAATCGTACTCATTTAACGAATCGATACAATCAGAGTAGAGTACATTTATGACTTTCTTAGGACGAAACATTTAGTCGATAAATATATTTCATCGATATAGTACAACCCTGATCACATCAGTACCCCAGGACAACCTGCACATTTACGCAAATGGCATTGTATATGCATCTCTTTCTGATGCTTTAACAATGCCATAAGTAAAAACAGTGTAGAATATTGTATTTTGTTGTTATTTTAACACGGTTTCTATGCTTTAGTTATTGTTCTGAGGTTCTGAGGATGTAATGGTAAAAAAGGGCGCCACTGTCATTGTCTATGACTAGGAGTTTTTGGCGGGAATAACGATGTATTTTACTTGAATTGTTACCTATGCTAAAAAGGTGTCGTTCCCTGATAAAAATACCTACTTACCCAGGTTTACAAACAAAATTGGATTGACTAAAAGTATCTGCCATAAGCCAAAGAGCGACTGTACCTGTAGTGAGTTTTAATTAGCTAGTTGACGATCACTCGCCTTGCTATGTTACGTCGTTTCTATGATGTGTGTGTGTGTGTGTGTGTCTCGATCCCGCTATCTTGTAGAATATACAAGTCGTTGTAAAATAATAAAACTATTGGCAGTAATCCACGAGTTATCTTTAACGCCCGCACTTCGAAGCTATTAGTTTCGATATCATGTCAATTCTATGATGCAGAGACTCCATCCTTAGATCCAAGCATTTAAATGGTTAATAATGGTTAAAAAAAGACAGCAACTACAAAAGATGCAAATAAAAATCTAATAGTTTAAAAAGTTGAAATTTTGTGTGATGTTATATTTGGACGCCTCCCTCAGATGGCCCCATTGTGTTCTACTTATCTATGGTTCTACTGACGATTAAGGCTACGTCTTCAATAAGCTTTTATTTCCTCCATTGAGCAAGACGGACTTATATAGGTAGGTCCGTCCCCTGCCCGCTGCACCACAATGTGGAAAGTGCGGCACCACAATGTAAGAAACCTAACATATTATTAGGAGATAAAGGCATATGACTTTAGGGGCCGTGAATAAATTTCCAAATTGTATGGCAGCATTATGAAAATATTGCAACATGCAGTTTCTTACAGAAACAATTTATTATTCTCGCCTATTTAAAATCTTCAAATTTAATTATAAAGTATTTTACTAAACAAAGTATATGCACAAAGGTACCAAGATAAAGTATTTAAAAAACAAGATACAAAACGAAAATAAGTATTTTGTTTATTGTATCTTAGATACTTTTATCTTAGGTCAGTCACATCTCCATCAATGCATTCGAAATGAGTATAGTATAATGAATGACTAATTTACTTTCCTAAACATTTTATGACAAACAAACAGACACCCACTCTCGTTCGTCAGCTGTTGGAATCGAGTTACCGTCATTCTGCAGCGAGTGATTGAGTTTGCTATAACGTAGTTATCACTAATAAAATCACGTCAGGCTGTTTTAAAAGTGCGCTTTTCTATTCTCCACCTTCTCTCTTTTTTGCCCCTAGGATTTAATTTTGCGATTCAATACAGAATTTTGTGATCCTTTATTCTATTTTACTTATGCATATTGATTGCTAGGTTCGTGTTGTCTTATTTGTTTTGCTTTTTATAGTTTTATTTGAAAAAGATGAAAAAGGCGAGTGTAATTTGAAGAAAGACATACAAACATTACCATTTGGTACTGTAGTCTTTTAGAAGTAGAATAATAAATCAAGGAAGCCATGTTGTAAATAATGCATGCTATTTTATAAGTCAGACATAAATGTTCACATTATATAAATTTAACACCTTTTTGTAAAATGTTTGAAGCAAATAAAGAATCATGAAATTATGAATAAGATTTTGACTTCAGTTTAAAAGTCTTTGGCCCGCCTGAAAAGATATTACTAAGTACAAGCACCAATATTGTACATCAACCGTTAATGCAACGAGCTACCCATTTTATTTATCTATTCAAAATATTGGGAGCAGGCTGGGGCAGGGGAGAGGAGTGGTGAAAAAGGAAAACATTCTGCTATATATGCTGATTTTCTGAGAAGCCGGAGCAAGAGTGTAGGTACGTACTCTCAGGTTATACTCATACCTATAAGGAGCAGCTGGTGTCATTTTATTGTACTTCGGACATGTTTGTCCGGAGTACAATAATATAACTTATTTTATAGTCAGTCTGTCGAAATATAAGTTATCTTATATACCAAGATACAGCGCGCTCCCTTCAGCGCACTGTGTCTTATGTAACCATAAAAAGGCTCAAAATGTGCAGCAAAAAAAAAAATGAAATCGTAATTTTATTTTTTTTCGTTCTACTTCTATCGGATTCCCTTACAGCGCCATAACCCCGGTAATGTCACTTACAAAAGTTACGTCATAACTGTCTATTCTTTTCAAAGGAAGGTTTTGGACTCGCCGTAGGTATATTGCCGTGGACAAACAAGGTGTTTTTTCAATTCCATGGCACAACGAAAAAAATATGCATGTTCAATTTCGCATTTGGAAACATATACCTACTTACCTACCGACATCTTAAATTTAGTTTTTTACACAACAGGATAAAGAAGTTTAGTTAGTACCTACATTTTCCCCACTTATGTACTTGGCTCGGTGAATATGTAATGCGATTGCATTGGCGTAAAATTTATAGCCTATGAAACTCGGGAGGTTACCCCATACGCCCAGGTGCATTGAGGCATTTAGAAGTTACCTTGACGAAAACGCAGCCTAAGATGCCTTAAGTACATTAAAGCTCATGTTAACTTTTGTAAGTTTTAGTGCCCACTTGGCCTACTAATTTTCCTATACATATATTAATTAAATATAGTATAAAAGTTAAATCGTGACCTCGTCCCGACCACCGTACACCGTAAATTTGCTTCAACAAATTGGGCAGTACGGCTCTGGTGCAAGGCATAAACTTTTCAATTATTTATTTTAGTCCCGGATCTAGATTTTTTGTAAAGTACAATATATACCTATACTTATACATAAAATTGTGTTATAAGAAAGGAAAAGAATTACAAAGAGAAGAAAGCATTTATTTGGAACATAAAGGTGGCTATAGCGTTTGAGCGCGCCGGATAGATAGTGGTCGTCGATCAATTATAATGATAGATACACGATTCGCGCTCGAAAAGTGGCACCGGCAAAACAGCGCCCTTATCGAGTTTCCGAGCTGTTTTGTCCACAGTTTCAATAAACCGCGCTAGCACTCACACGTCTCGGGATGACGAAGGTCAGTGAAAAGATGCAAAAACTCTGAGCAAAAACTACGCGTCAAAAGTGAAAAAAAGAGGAGTGTCATGCTTTCAGTATGTACTGTTTTTGTTGTTGTTTTTAAGTATGCATGATGTTTTGGCTCGGGGACATTATTTAGGCTTCATTTTGTATGAGACTGTGTATCTACCATTATTTTTGATCGAAGATAGTACCACTATCTTCGATGCTTGTTTTATAAAAATACATATAAAGTCGGGCTTATATAGAAAAAATAGGGCTTGAAGAAAACCCAGAGTAATTCTTAAATAAAATTAGTTCTTTAACAACTTTATATCTTTACAAATAAAACGTCTTAGTTCCTTGGCTGATGGCGTGCCTCATTAAGAAACATTCTTTATTTATATATCTTCAATCCACGCGAACTTTCTTAACGAACGTCGAAGCGAACGTCTTAGTTCCTTGGCTGATGGCGTGCCTCATTAAGAAACATTCTTTATTTATATATCTTCAATCCACGCGAACTTTTTTACCTATTTCACATCCTACCAGACTTATGCCAGGAATAGAGAAACGAACTTGCTTTTTCCCCACTCATCCGAGTGAGTAGTAATACTACGGAATGAAGGTAGTGGGATACTACTGAAGTATCCCAATACCTTCATTCCCTTTCCTAATCCAACAAATTCCTTGCCTTCCCCAGCTTAAAAATGCTTCCGATGAGCGGCAGCGTTGGAAGCACAAGAAGCCAAAGAAACTGCGCTCGCCAACCCGCTTGCGAAACGTGGTGAGTATGGCAATATCTTCTCATGGAACAAAGAATCCTTGTGAGAGACTTTTGCCCAACAGTGGACTTCTAACGGCTGAAATAATGATGATGATGAGACTGGTTGTTGCATTGCATGTGAAGCGCGGAGTTCAGTAGAAGGACCTCGAATTTTCGCAGCCACGACAGTACCTAGGTAATCATGTTTGTGACATAGCAAAAGAAGTATGCGCCTATGTTGCCTTTGACATGCCCAGCCGGCCGATTTGCTAAATCAGTGACCAACGTTTTGATAGTCACTTCAAAATACATTGCGAGTTTCCTATGATTGACTATTTTTATTAAAGATATATAAAACGCAATGTACTTTGAAATGACTAATAAAACGTTGTACACTGAGTTAGCAAGTAGGCCGGCTGGCGAATCAAAAAAATGCTAATTGACGTGTTGCCAGAGATGATATATAATGCGTAAAACGGTGCGAAATTGAAAAGTAGAAAAACGTTTAAAACATTCTAGCGTCGCCCGTGACTTGGGCCACTAGGCGTAGATTTCGAGGCGCTATTGTCGCGAGCTCGCCGCCTTCTCAAGAAATTTAATTAGAATTCCCACGAAAATTTCCCCCATAAAGATGTTCGAGATAAAAGAGTTCGGAGTGGGACAGGACGGGGACTATTCTTGTATTCAAATGAAGGATTTTAATATATTTGAACCTTAAATCAATAGGACAAGGACGCTTTTTCGGTCAAATTGGACGCGAGATTCTGTTAAATGCATTGGCATTTTAGAGGTTTTCAAATCTAGATTGGGCGAAAATACACTTATTGAATATATTATTGTAAGATGCTGGAACTTATGTAGGTAATAATATCTAGAACAATGTTTTCATGAATGTTACAAATTTAGATCAATAAATCACACCCATAGAGATAAGATAATATCACGCCTACGGTTTTTACAAGCTTTTATTGAATTTGCAATGTATGTATGTAACTATGTTTGTTCGGGGGGAATCTATCTTTTTCAGATTGGCCTGGGTCTTAGATGTGTATCTATATATGTATTTGTTATATAATATAGTATAGTTGAGTTAGTATTCCATAACACAAGTCTCGAACTTACTTTACGGCTAGCTCAATCTGTGTGATTTGTCCGTATATATTGAATTATTTAATATGGAAACATCGGGTATTGTTAGAATACTTATACCCTCATGATCAATTCTACCACCAAGGGGATAAAATAGGGGATAAATGTTTGTATGAAACTTTGTCAATTTTAAAGCCGCAAAAACTATACTTCTTACCGCGAGCGAAGCTGCGGGCAAAAGCTAGTGCAAATTAAAACACTTATAAAAATAACGTAGGTATGTGATTTTTCGTATTCCACCATATCTTCTAAATGCGTCAATGGATTTGCACGCCTGGGCTATCGAGTGACATAGGCTATATGTTATTGCCAAAGTAGACGAGTTATTATTTTTGAAAACGTTTGCTTGTTTAACCTTCAAAGCAATACGCATTTTATGCAAAGTGATTCTTGCAATTAGCGATGAGTGACATAGTCGTCATGCTTTATGACTTGTTCAAGGGCTACTTTGAGAGATTGCGTGAGGACAGGCACTGCGTGCTTCGGGCATAAAATCGGCCATTATGGAAGCCATTGGCGATCGGAAACGCAGGCCGAATAGATGTGATATAATAAATAGCTGTTCTAAGTAAAAGTAGGTTAAAAAAGTTTTATTTGTGGTTGCTGGTTATTGATAACGGCGTCAGGTAGACGCTTAAAATATTCACAGAATATTTAGTTATATATTTACTTTAAAAATAAATAATGAAATAAAAATAAAATTCATATTAAACCCATACAAAGTACATGACTTTTTTGCCGTTTTCATAGATAACGGTACGGAACCCTTCGTGCGCGAGTCTGACTTGCACTTGGCCGGTTTTTTTTTATCTTTTTCCATCTTTTATTTTACCTAAAATGCCTGATAACTTGGATGTTTTTTTTTTATATACAACTAGCGACCCCGGCTTCGCACGGGTACAATGTAGATACTAATAGGGGGCAGTAAATTATACATATAAAATCCTCTTAAATTACACTATCTAATGCTGAAAACTGCATTAAAATCCGTTGAGTTTTTTAGAAGATCTAAGCAAACAGACAGAGGAAGCGATTTTATACTATGTAAAGAAGATAAAGAAATTACAAGATAGACAAATATTATGGTAGATTCTGATTCTGACTTCGATACAAACAAACGGTTCCTAACAAAATAGGTGTGTGGTATAAATATAAAACGCGTACATAGCTACGTATTGATTTACCGAATCTGGTAGAGCACCATTTGTCAGAGTGCTTAAGCACTTACTTCACGTGTATCGGATCTGAATCACATAAAACAACAGGAATTCATCTTACCATTTCAGCATTAATAAACAACAGCCTCCGTGGTCCAGTGGTTAAGGCGTCAATAAGTCATCAATAGGACAAGGACGCTTTTTCGGTCAAATTGGACGCGTGATTCTGTTAAATGCATTGGCATTTTAGAGGTTTTCAAATCTAGATTGGGCGAAAATACACTTATTGAATATATTATTGTAAGATGCTGGAACTTATGTAGGTAATAATATCTAGAACAATGTTTTCATGAATGTTACAAATTTAGATCAATAAATCACACCCATAGAGATAAGATAATATCACGCCTACGGTTTTTACAAGCTTTTATTGAATTTGCAATGTATGTATGTAACTATGTTTGTTCGGGGGGAATCTATCTTTTTCAGATTGGCCTGGGTCTTAGATGTGTATCTATATATGTATTTGTTATATAATATAGTATAGTTGAGTTAGTATTCCATAACACAAGTCTCGAACTTACTTTACGGCTAGCTCAATCTGTGTGATTTGTCCGTATATATTGAATTATTTAATATGGAAACATATGGGTATTGTTAGAATACTTATACCCTCATGATCAATTCTACCACCAAGGGGATAAAATAGGGGATGAATGTTTGTATGAAACTTTGTCAATTTTAAAGCCGCAAAAACTATACTTCTTAACGCGAGCGAAGCTGCGGGCAAAAGCTAGTGCAAAATAAAACACTTATAAAAATAACGTAGGTATGTGATTTTTCGTATTCCACCATATCTTCTAAATGCGTCAATGGATTTGCACGCCTGGGCTATCGAGTGACATAGGCTATATGTTATTGCCAAAGTAGACGAGTTATTATTTTTGAAAACGTTTGCTTGTTTAACCTTCAAAGCAATACGCATTTTATGCAAAGTGATTCTTGCAATTAGCGATGAGTGACATAGTCGTCATGCTTTATGACTTGTTCAAGGGCTACTTTGAGAGATTGCGTGAGGACAGGCACTGCGTGCTTCGGGCATAAAATCGGCCATTATGGAAGCCATTGGTGATCGGAAACGCAGGCCGAATAGATGTGATATAATAAATAGCTGTACTAAGTAAAAGTAGGTTAAAAAAGATTTCTTTGTTTTTGCTGGTTATTGATAACGGCGTCAGGTAGACGCTTAAAATATTCACAGAATATTTAGTTATATATTTACTTTAAAAATAAATAATGAAATAAAAATAAAATTAATATTAAACCCATACAAAGTACATGATTTTTTTGCCGTTTTCATAGATAACGGTACGGAACCCTTCGTGCGCGAGTCTGACTTGCACTTGGCCGGTTTTTTTTATCTTTTCCCATCTTTTATTTTACCTAAAATGCCTGATAACTTGTTTTTTTTTTTTTTTATATACAACTAGCGACCCCGGCTTCGCACGGGTACAATGTAGATACTAATAGGGGGCAGTAAATTATACATATAAAATCCTCTTAAATTACACTATCTAATGCTGAAAACTGCATTAAAATCCGTTGAGTTTTTTAGAAGATCTAAGCAAACAGACAGAGGAAGCGATTTTATACTATGTAAAGAAGATAAAGAAATTACAAGATAGACAAATATTATGGTAGATTCTGATTCTGACTTCGATACAAACAAACGGTTCCTAACAAAATAGGTGTGTGGTATAAATATAAAACGCGTACATAGCTACGTATTGATTTACCGAATCTGGTAGAGCACCATTTGTCAGAGTGCTTAAGCACTTACTTCACGTGTATCGGATCTGAATCACATAAAACAACAGGAATTCATCTTACCATTTCAGCATTAATAAACAACAGCCTCCGTGGTCCAGTGGTTAAGGCGTCAATAAGTCATCAATAGGACAAGGACGCTTTTTCGGTCAAATTGGACGCGTGATTCTGTTAAATGCATTGGCATTTTAGAGGTTTTCAAATCTAGATTGGGCGAAAATACACTTATTGAATATATTATTGTAAGATGCTGGAACTTATGTAGGTAATAATATCTAGAACAATGTTTTCATGAATGTTACAAATTTAGATCAATAAATCACACCCATAGAGATAAGATAATATCACGCCTACGGTTTTTACAAGCTTTTATTGAATTTGCAATGTATGTATGTAACTATGTTTGTTCGGGGGGAATCTATCTTTTTCAGATTGGCCTGGGTCTTAGATGTGTATCTATATATGTATTTGTTATATAATATAGTATAGTTGAGTTAGTATTCCATAACACAAGTCTCGAACTTACTTTACGGCTAGCTCAATCTGTGTGATTTGTCCGTATATATTGAATTATTTAATATGGAAACATATGGGTATTGTTAGAATACTTATACCCTCATGATCAATTCTACCACCAAGGGGATAAAATAGGGGATGAATGTTTGTATGAAACTTTGTCAATTTTAAAGCCGCAAAAACTATACTTCTTAACGCGAGCGAAGCTGCGGGCAAAAGCTAGTGCAAAATAAAACACTTATAAAAATAACGTAGGTATGTGATTTTTCGTATTCCACCATATCTTCTAAATGCGTCAATGGATTTGCACGCCTGGGCTATCGAGTGACATAGGCTATATGTTATTGCCAAAGTAGACGAGTTATTATTTTTGAAAACGTTTGCTTGTTTAGCCTTCAAAGCAATACGCATTTTATGCAAAGTGATTCTTGCAATTAGCGATGAGTGACATAGTCGTCATGCTTTATGACTTGTTCAAGGGCTACTTTGAGAGATTGCGTGAGGACAGGCACTGCGTGCTTCGGGCATAAAATCGGCCATTATGGAAGCCATTGGCGATCGGAAACGCAGGCCGAATAGATGTGATATAATAAATAGCTGTTCTAAGTAAAAGTAGGTTAAAAAAGTTTTATTTGTGGTTGCTGGTTATTGATAACGGCGTCAGGTAGACGCTTAAAATATTCACAGAATATTTAGTTATATATTTACTTTAAAAATAAATAATGAAATAAAAATAAAATTAATATTAAACCCATACAAAGTACATGACTTTTTTGCCGTTTTCATAGATAACGGTACGGAACCCTTCGTGCGCGAGTCTGACTTGCACTTGGCCGGTTTTTTTTATCTTTTCCCATCTTTTATTTTACCTAAAATGCCTGATAACTTGGATGTTTTTTTTTTATATACAACTAGCGACCCCGGCTTCGCACGGGTACAATGTAGATACTAATAGGGGGCAGTAAATTATACATATAAAATCCTCTTAAATTACACTATATAATGCTGAAAACTGCATTAAAATCCGTTGAGTTTTTTAGAAGATCTAAGCAAACAGACAGAGGAAGCGATTTTATACTATGTAAAGAAGATAAAGAAATTACAAGATAGACAAATATTATGGTAGATTCTGATTCTGACTTCGATACAAACAAACGGTTCCTAAACAAAATAGGTGTGTGGTATAAATATAAAACGCGTACATAGCTACGTATTGATTTACCGAATCTGGTAGAGCACCATTTGTCAGAGTGCTTAAGCACTTACTTCACGTGTATCGGATCTGAATCACATAAAACAACAGGAATTCATCTTACCATTTCAGCATTAATAAACAACAGCCTCCGTGGTCCAGTGGTTAAGGCGTCAATAAGTCATCAATAGGACAAGGACGCTTTTTCGGTCAAATTGGACGCGTGATTCTGTTAAATGCATTGGCATTTTAGAGGTTTTCAAATCTAGATTGGGCGAAAATACACTTATTGAATATATTATTGTAAGATGCTGGAACTTATGTAGGTAATAATATCTAGAACAATGTTTTCATGAATGTTACAAATTTAGATCAATAAATCACACCCATAGAGATAAGATAATATCACGCCTACGGTTTTTACAAGCTTTTATTGAATTTGCAATGTATGTATGTAACTATGTTTGTTCGGGGAGAATCTATCTTTTTCAGATTGGCCTGGGTCTTAGATGTGTATCTATATATGTATTTGTTATATAATATAGTATAGTTGAGTTAGTATTCCATAACACAAGTCTCGAACTTACTTTACGGCTAGCTCAATCTGTGTGATTTGTCCGTATATATATAATTATTTAATATGGAAACATATGGGTATTGTTAGAATACTTATACCCTCATGATCAATTCTACCACCAAGGGGATAAAATAGGGGATGAATTTTTGTATGAAACTTTGTCAATTTTAAAGCCGCAAAAACTATACTTCTTAACGCGAGCGAAGCTGCGGGCAAAAGCTAGTGCAAAATAAAACACTTATAAAAATAACGTAGGTATGTGATTTTTCGTATTCCACCATATCTTCTAAATGCGTCAATGAATTTGCACGCCTGGGCTATCGAGTGACATAGGCTATATGTTATTGCCAAAGTAGACGAGTTATTATTTTTGAAAACGTTTGCTTGTTTAGCCTTCAAAGCAATACGCATTTTATGCAAAGTGATTCTTGCAATTAGCGATGAGTGACATAGTCGTCATGCTTTATGACTTGTTCAAGGGCTACTTTGAGAGATTGCGTGAGGACAGGCACTGCGTGCTTCGGGCATAAAATCGGCCATTATGGAAGCCATTGGCGATCGGAAACGCAGGCCGAATAGATGTGATATAATAAATAGCTGTTCTAAGTAAAAGTAGGTTAAAAAAGTTTTATTTGTGGTTGCTGGTTATTGATAACGGCGTCAGGTAGACGCTTAAAATATTCACAGAATATTTAGTTATATATTTACTTTAAAAATAAATAATGAAATAAAAATAAAATTCATATTAAACCCATACAAAGTACATGACTTTTTTGCCGTTTTCATAGATAACGGTACGGAACCCTTCGTGCGCGAGTCTGACTTGCACTTGGCCGGTTTTTTTTATCTTTTCCCATCTTTTATTTTACCTAAAATGCCTGATAAGTTGGATGTTTTTTTTTTATATACAACTAGCGACCCCGGCTTCGCACGGGTACAATGTAGATACTAATAGGGGGCAGTAAATTATACATATAAAATCCTCTTAAATAACACTATCTAATGCTGAAAACTGCATTAAAATCCGTTGAGTTTTTTAGAAGATCTAAGCAAACAGACAGAGGAAGCGATTTTATACTATGTAAAGAAGATAAAGAAATTACAAGATAGACAAATATTATGGTAGATTCTGATTCTGACTTCGATACAAACAAACGGTTCCTAAACAAAATAGGTGTGTGGTATAAATATAAAACGCGTACATAGCTACGTATTGATTTACCGAATCTGGTAGAGCACCATTTGTCAGAGTGCTTAAGCACTTACTTCACGTGTATCGGATCTGAATCACATAAAACAACAGGAATTCATCTTACCATTTCAGCATTAATAAACAACAGCCTCCGTGGTCCAGTGGTTAAGGCGTCAATAAGTCATCAATAGGACAAGGACGCTTTTTCGGTCAAATTGGACGCGTGATTCTGTTAAATGCATTGGCATTTTAGAGATTTTCAAATCTAGATTGGGCGAAAATACACTTATTGAATATATTATTGTAAGATGCTGGAACTTATGTAGGTAATAATATCTAGAACAATGTTTTCATGAATGTTACAAATTTAGATCAATAAATCACACCCATAGAGATAAGATAATATCACGCCTACGGTTTTTACAAGCTTTTATTGAATTTGCAATGTATGTATGTAACTATGTTTGTTCGGGGAGAATCTATCTTTTTCAGATTGGCCTGGGTCTTAGATGTGTATCTATATATGTATTTGTTATATAATATAGTATAGTTGAGTTAGTATTCCATAACACAAGTCTCGAACTTACTTTACGGCTAGCTCAATCTGTGTGATTTGTCCGTATATATTGAATTATTTAATATGGAAACATATGGGTATTGTTAGAATACTTATACCCTCATGATCAATTCTACCACCAAGGGGATAAAATAGGGGATGAATGTTTGTATGAAACTTTGTCAATTTTAAAGCCGCAAAAACTATACTTCTTAACGCGAGCGAAGCTGCGGGCAAAAGCTAGTGCAAAATAAAACACTTATAAAAATAACGTAGGTATGTGATTTTTCGTATTCCACCATATCTTCTAAATGCGTCAATGGATTTGCACGCCTGGGCTATCGAGTGACATAGGCTATATGTTATTGCCAAAGTAGACGAGTTATTATTTTTGAAAACGTTTGCTTGTTTAGCCTTCAAAGCAATACGCATTTTATGCAAAGTGATTCTTGCAATTAGCGATGAGTGACATAGTCGTCATGCTTTATGACTTGTTCAAGGGCTACTTTGAGAGATTGCGTGAGGACAGGCACTGCGTGCTTCGGGCATAAAATCGGCCATTATGGAAGCCATTGGCGATCGGAAACGCAGGCCGAATAGATGTGATATAATAAATAGCTGTTCTAAGTAAAAGTAGGTTAAAAAAGTTTTATTTGTGGTTGCTGGTTATTGATAACGGCGTCAGGTAGACGCTTAAAATATTCACAGAATATTTAGTTATATATTTACTTTAAAAATAAATAATGAAATAAAAATAAAATTCATATTAAACCCATACAAAGTACATGACTTTTTTGCCGTTTTCATAGATAACGGTACGGAACCCTTCGTGCGCGAGTCTGACTTGCACTTGGCCGGTTTTTTTTATCTTTTCCCATCTTTTATTTTACCTAAAATACCTGATAACTTGGATGTTTTTTTTTTATATACAACTAGCGACCCCGGCTTCGCACGGGTACGATGTAGATACTAATAGGGGGCAGTAAATTATACATATAAAATCCTCTTAAATTACACTATCTAATGCTGAAAACTGCATTAAAATCCGTTGAGTTTTTTAGAAGATCTAAGCAAACAGACAGAGGAAGCGATTTTATACTATGTAAAGAAGATAAAGAAATTACAAGATAGACAAATATTATGGTAGATTCTGATTCTGACTTCGATACAAACAAACGGTTCCTAAACAAAATAGATGTGTGGTATAAATATAAAACGCGTACATAGCTACGTATTGATTTACCGAATCTGGTAGAGCACCATTTGTCAGAGTGCTTAAGCACTTACTTCACGTGTATCGGATCTGAATCACATAAAACAACAGGAATTCATCTTACCATTTCAGCATTAATAAACAACAGCCTCCGTGGTCCAGTGGTTAAGGCGTCAATAAGTCATCAATAGGACAAGGACGCTTTTTCGGTCCAATTGGACGCGTGATTCTGTTAAATGCATTGGCATTTTAGAGGTTTTCAAATCTAGATTGGGCGAAAATACACTTATTGAATATATTATTGTAAGATGCTGGAACTTATGTAGGTAATAATATCTAGAACAATGTTTTCATGAATGTTACAAATTTAGATCAATAAATCACACCCATAGAGATAAGATAATATCACGCCTACGGTTTTTACAAGCTTTTATTGAATTTGCAATGTATGTATGTAACTATGTTTGTTCGGGGAGACTCTATCTTTTTCAGATTGGCCTGGGTCTTAGATGTGTATCTATATATGTATTTGTTATATAATATAGTATAGTTGAGTTAGTATTCCATAACACAAGTCTCGAACTTACTTTACGGCTAGCTCAATCTGTGTGATTTGTCCGTATATATTGAATTATTTAATATGGAAACATATGGGTATTGTTAGAATACTTATACCCTCATGATCAATTCTACCACCAAGGGGATAAAATAGGGGATGAATGTTTGTATGAAACTTTGTCAATTTTAAAGCCGCAAAAACTATACTTCTTAACGCGAGCGAAGCTGCGGGCAAAAGCTAGTGCAAAATAAAACACTTATAAAAATAACGTAGGTATGTGATTTTTCGTATTCCACCATATCTTCTAAATGCGTCAATGGATTTGCATGCCTGGGCTATCGAGTGACATAGGCTATATGTTATTGCCAAAGTAGACGAGTTATTATTTTTGAAAACGTTTGCTTGTTTAGCCTTCAAAGCAATACGCATTTTATGCAAAGTGATTCTTGCAATTAGCGATGAGTGACATAGTCGTCATGCTTTAAGACTTGTTCAAGGGCTACTTTGCGTGAGGACAGGCACTGCGTGCTTCGGGCATAAAATCGGCCATTATGGAAGCCATTGGCGATCGGAAACGCAGGCCGAATAGATGTGATATAATAATTCTAAGCTGTTCTAAGGAAAAGTAGGTTAAAAAAGTTTTATTTGTTTTTGATGGTTATTGATAACGGCGTCAGGTAGACGCTTAAAATATTCACAGAATATTTAGTTATATATTTACTTTAAAAATAAATAATGAAATAAAAATAAAATTCATATTAAACCCATACAAAGTACATGACTTTTTTGCCGTTTTCATAGATAACGGTACGGAACACTTCGTGCGCGAGTCTGACTTGCACTTGGCCGGTTTTTTTTATCTTTTCCCATCTTTTATTTTACCTAAAATGCCTGATAACTTGGATGGTTTTTTTTTATATACAACTAGCGACCCCGGCTTCGCACGGGTACAATGTAGATACTAATAGGGGGCAGTAAATTATACATATAAAATCCTCTTAAATTACACTATATAATGCTGAAAACTGCATTAAAATCCGTTGAGTTTTTTAGAAGATCTAAGCAAACAGACAGAGGAAGCGATTTTATACTATGTAAAGAAGATAAAGAAATTACAAGATAGACAAATATTATGGTAGATTCTGATTCTGACTTCGATACAAACAAACGGTTCCTAAACAAAATAGGTGTGTGGTATAAATATAAAACGCGTACATAGCTACGTATTGATTTACCGAATCTGGTAGAGCACCATTTGTCAGAGTGCTTAAGCACTTACTTCACGTGTATCGGATCTGAATCACATAAAACAACAGGAATTCATCTTACCATTTCAGCATTAATAAACAACAGCCTCCGTGGTCCAGTGGTTAAGGCGTCAATAAGTCATCAATAGGACAAGGACGCTTTTTCGGTCCAATTGGACGCGTGATTCTGTTAAATGCATTGGCATTTTAGAGGTTTTCAAATCTAGATTGGGCGAAAATACACTTATTGAATATATTATTGTAAGATGCTGGAACTTATGTAGGTAATAATATCTAGAACAATGTTTTCATGAATGTTACAAATTTAGATCAATAAATCACACCCATAGAGATAAGATAATATCACGCCTACGGTTTTTACAAGCTTTTATTGAATTTGCAATGTATGTATGTAACTATGTTTGTTCGGGGAGAATCTATCTTTTTCAGATTGGCCTGGGTCTTAGATGTGTATCTATATATGTATTTGTTATATAATATAGTATAGTTGAGTTAGTATTCCATAACACAAGTCTCGAACTTACTTTACGGCTAGCTCAATCTGTGTGATTTGTCCGTATATATTGAATTATTTAATATGGAAACATATGGGTATTGTTAGAATACTTATACCCTCATGATCAATTCTACCACCAAGGGGATAAAATAGGGGATGAATGTTTGTATGAAACTTTGTCAATTTTAAAGCCGCAAGAACTATACTTCTTAACGCGAGCGAAGCTGCGGGCAAAAGCTAGTGCAAAATAAAACACTTATAAAAATAACGTAGGTATGTGATTTTTCGTATTCCACCATATCTTCTAAATGCGTCAATGGATTTGCACGCCTGGGCTATCGAGTGACATAGGCTATATGTTATTGCCAAAGTAGACGAGTTATTATTTTTGAAAACGTTTGCTTGTTTAGCCTTCAAAGCAATACGCATTTTATGCAAAGTGATTCTTGCAATTAGCGATGAGTGACATAGTCGTCATGCTTTAAGACTTGTTCAAGGGCTACTTTGCGTGAGGACAGGCACTGCGTGCTTCGGGCATAAAATCGGCCATTATGGAAGCCATTGGCGATCGAAAACGCAGGCCGAATAGATGTGATATAATAATTCTAAGCTGTTCTAAGGAAAAGTAGGTTAAAAAAGTTTTATTTGTTTTTGCTGGTTATTGATAACGGCGTCAGGTAGACGCTTAAAATATTCACAGAATATTTAGTTATATATTTACTTTAAAAATAAATAATGAAATAAAAATAAAATTCATATTAAACCCATACAAAGTACATGATTTTTTTGCCGTTTTCATAGATAACGGTACGGAACCCTTCGTGCGCGAGTCTGACTTGCACTTGGCCGGTTTTTTTTATCTTTTCCCATCTTTTATTTTACCTAAAATGCCTGATAAGCTGGATGTTTTTTTTTTATATACAACTAGCGACCCCGGCTTCGCACGGGTACAATGTAGATACTAATAGGGGGCAGTAAATTATACATATAAAATCCTCTTAAATTACACTATATAATGCTGAAAACTGCATTAAAATCCGTTGAGTTTTTTAGAAGATCTAAGCAAACAGACAGAGGAAGCGATTTTATACTATGTAAAGAAGATAAAGAAATTACAAGATAGACAAATATTATGGTAGATTCTGATTCTGACTTCGATACAAACAAACGGTTCCTAAACAAAATAGGTGTGTGGTATAAATATAAAACGCGTACATAGCTACGTATTGATTTACCGAATCTGGTAGAGCACCATTTGTCAGAGTGCTTAAGCACTTACTTCACGTGTATCGGATCTGAATCACATAAAACAACAGGAATTCATCTTACCATTTCAGCATTAATAAACAACAGCCGCCGTGGTCCAGTGGTTAAGGCGTTTGCCTGTTGACCCGAGGGTCGTGGGTTCGATTCCCACCGGAAGCATACTTTGTTTAGTTGTTTCCAGTTTGGTTAGGACATTGCAGGCTTGAATCACCTGATTGTCTGATAATAAAGATGATTCCGTGCTTCGGAAGGCACGTTAAGCCGGTAGTCTCGGCTGCCATCTGGTAGTCGTTAAAGGAACCACGTCAGAGGCCGAGAGGCGGTTCCGAAGAACTCTGACACCAGGGTGTGCATGGTCGATTGACCGTGGCACCTACTCGAAATGATGATAATGAGCATTAATAATTGCAGCAACATTTCCTAGGAAATGTGACGTTCTCGGAATGGTTCTGTGGTTCCGTATACCTGCTGTTACAATATTGTTCCAGTCGCTGTCCCATTGTATGAGCTTTGTTGTTTTATTTTATATCTTTTGAGTGTTTTGGTTTATTTATTTTTTGTTATCCTTATCCTTATGTAGGAGGCGGTATACTACAACTGCCGCACACACTATGCTCCTGGCTCCTGTGCTAATTTGTATAGAGTTTCTGTGAGTGTTCGCTATCCGTGTATAGTGTGTGGTCTCCTAGCTACGATGAAGGTTGCACAAATGGATACACCAACACTGAGTTCACGACAGTTTATTTATAACCAAAAGTTTTGTACAATTACAGTCACAAGGAAAACGTACAAAAGTACTTATGACACTGCACTACAAGTAAAACTGACAAAGGTACTATTTAACGTGTTAACCGGCGCGGCTATCGGTGGCGACTGGCTGGACTAGCGAGCGCGATGCAGAAATGCTTAGATGACAATTTGTATACCCCTACAGTACTCCCCTTCTAGATTTTTGGTTAATTACGAAAATCTTTACATAGTTTCAAAACCTAAAATATTAAAACTTTAAAACATCATACAACCAGTACAGAGTGCACGAACGACGCGTTGGAATGCAGCGCGTCAGCAAATGTGGCTCGGTCGTCAAAGTCGTAAACAACTTAGTGCTTGGAACTGAATGCTTGTATGATGTAATCACTCAATGTTATGACGTACAATTTTAATTGATATGATTCTAAATATCAGTAATAAATCGAATTAAGCATTGAAAACGAAATTTATACAATAGCAAAACCTTTGTCGGGGTTAGTATAAAAAGAAAAATATAATTTAGAATACATTATTTTAAACTTTACTTTTACAGAAAACAAAACGAATGCTTTTTTAGAAATAAAAATTTGAAACAGCATGTATGCACAACTAGGAACTCTACATTTTGAAAATATAATACACTCAAATATATACTTTTATGTATACATAACTCTGAATTAAATTATTTTTGAAACACATATACGTTTTTTTTTTTTTACCAAATTAAACAATATTATATATTTAAACTACATATGTAGTGTGCGAAAAGATATCAAAAATTTTCACTCATCACTGTTAAAAACTCAGCACACTACTGTGTTCGCCTGGGCAGGCTGTCCCGGTGTAGCCTGTACTTTAGCGGCAACGGTTGGTAGGCTAACAATTACTTCTCGCCTCAACCAACTCCTTGTCTTCTTAACACAATGCCGGCGAACGAAACACGCAATAACACAAGCAAGCAATACAGCAGTCACTATCACTATTATTGATAAGTAATCTAGTTTGGACTCCACAGTTGTATGAGCCTGGGCCTGGGCGACGGCTATATTCTCTTGTTTACTTTGTCCCCAGCCCATTGTGACTTGCAATACAAAATTTTCTTAAAAGAATGAACAAATTCAGTGCTTGCGATTACTTTTAACTGACCAAAAGAAAACTCAAAATAAACAATTTTCACACACTATTACAAAACTGTTAATTACGAATTTTAATCTATTTCATATTACTAAAATAACGCTGTACTTTAGACATCCGAGTATGCATTTAGTTTGACCTACATTTGATCCAATACCACAGTGATAACATTTTAATGTACAGTTGAGTACAGAATTACTAACTTAACCTACTGCGAACACCTAATTGTAGGGTCGACTTGAAATTTACATATACTTAGATAGATACATATTTTATATAAGTTTCTCCTGGTATCTAAGTAGTGCTGTTAAACTTAAAAACAAAAAATGTCTTCATTATAAGAAAGGCATTAAAAAAAATAAAAAATACATAGCACTGAATGGCAACAATTACAATGTCCCAAAATATACTTAATGAACACTTCATTTATACCAGTTGTCAAGCAAATTCAAGTTACGTATGTCTTAACTAGCTAGTAGAACTCTTGGCATCCTTACAGTTTTATATAAAACTGTAAAGCATCGTGGCCTACGAGAACTCTTTGCGTAAAAACATAAACCATCTTCACAAAAATGATTAGCTCTATAAATTAAAACGAACTGGTGGTTTGACTGAACGACCACTACGGGTTTTAAAAGTGACACTAATTTTATCTTTAGGTACCACTGGATTTGACTGTACGCGGCTGTCACTGCTGGTACTAGGCTCTGTATCATTACAATTTTTAGTCGAGGAGCTTGACGTATTTTCGGATTCGTCATTTAACATATAAGCAGGCTTTAACCTATCAATCGAAATATTTGCCTGACGATTAGGTAACTGTAGCCGAAAAACTTTATCAAACCGTTTAAGGACGGGATAAGGTCCGTCATACGGTGGACGTAAAGGCTTCCTCACAGTATCGTCTCTAACAAAAACATGCGTACACGTCTTCAAATCTGGGTGCACGAAAAATGACCTAGAACTACCATGACACTTTAAACTAGGTTTTAAAGCTTTTATATTTTGACGTATCCTATCTACCAAAGTATCGTCACTAGCACTAGCACTCGTTATATCGTAAAAATCGCTAGGTAACCTAAGAGTTCGGCCAAAAGTCATTTCGGCAGCGCTGACGCCATTGTCGCTCCTCAGGGCTGCTCTAAGGCCTAACATGACTGTATATATCTCATCAATCCAAGAAGTATTATTACCCAGCCTAGCCATTAACGCTGTTTTCAAAACTCGGTGCCATCTTTCGACTTTTGCGTTACTCTGCGCGTGAAAACTCGACGTTCTGTGTCTTTTTACTCCTAAACATTTTAATAAACTCGCAAATAAGTTACTTTCGAATTGTCTACCCTGGTCAGTAGTTATTCTCAAAGGACAACCGTATCGAACAATCCAACCTTCAAAAATTACTTTGGCTACACACTCAGCAGTGATTTCCTTCACTGGGAACGCTTCAGGCCAGTGAGTTTTTCTATCAATAACAGTAACGCAATACCTATATCCATCTGTTGTAGTTATTAATGGACCTATAATATCAATATTTAAATGTTCAAACCGACCCGAGTCAGGAATTTCCTTAAATTCGGATAAGGTGTGTCTTATAATTTTTGATTTCTGACACTGAATGCAACATTTAGACCATTTACCTACATCTCTGTTCATACTGGGCCAAAAGAATTTCTGTTTAATTAACTTTTTAGTTGTTCTGATACCTGGGTGGCTAAGATTGTGTACAGATTCAAAAGCAAGTTTTCTAAAATTTTCCGTTAATTTAAAAAGTTATCGTGATTTGATGATGAAGGGCCAGCTACCTCCGAAACTTGAACTGGACGAGTAGCTTTCAACACTGTGTCTGCCGTTGTCGCCAGGCTATCTAAATTTTTACTATCGGTGACTGCCAAAACTGCTCTTGCTGCCGACGGAAGGTGATTCTGCCATAAAATTCTCAAGGTCTCATCTGGAATTTTGCTTCGTGCCAATTCTCTCATTTTTCGTAATAACTGCGACGGTTTTTGGTCACCGAGTTCCATCTCGCTTAATAATTTCTGTAATCGACGTGTGGCAGATTCTTCATAAATAGATAAAAGTCTCTCTTTCAAGGCAATAAACTTCCCTGATTCCGGCGGATCCAGCAGTAAATCAGCGACCTGGCCAATAGCGTCTTTTGTCAATTTTCCAACAGCTAAATCATAGCGATGTTGATCGCTAATCTTCTGCGGGTTCAGGATGGCTTCGATCTGTATAAACCAATGCCTCGGTTGATCAGGCCAAAATTCTGGTAATCTTGAAGATATGGAAACGCTAGCAACTTCCATGCTGGCGGAAGGGCCTGCGAGCTGCGCTGAGCCCGCGTCGACAGGCGATCCGGTCTGCATGATTATTATTTTCTTCTAGCGAACTAGTAGGTACCTTGTTGTTAAATAGTAGGTCTTGTGAGTCGCCGCCGCGCCGGGGTGTGCCAAAAAAAACTAGGTGTATCTTCAAATCAGCTCAAACACGGGGTCACCAACTGTAGGAGGCGGTATACTACAACTGCCGCACACACTATGCTCCTGGCTCCTGTGCTAATTTGTATAGAGTTTCTGTGAGTGTTCGCTATCCGTGTATAGTGTGTGGTCTCCTAGCTACGATGAAGGTTGCACAAATGGATACACCAACACTGAGTTCACGACAGTTTATTTATAACCAAAAGTTTTGTACAATTACAGTCACAAGGAAAACGTACAAAAGTACTTATGACACTGCACTACAAGTAAAACTGACAAAGGTACTATTTAACGTGTTAACCGGCGCGGCTATCGGTGGCGACTGGCTGGACTAGCGAGCGCGATGCAGAAATGCTTAGATGACAATTTGTATACCCCTACACTTACTAATATTATAAATACGAAAGTGAGTTTGTTTGTTTGTTTATTTATTTGTTTGTTTGTTTGTTACGCTTTCACGCCGTAACTACTGAACCGATCCTTATGAAATTTAGCATACTAGTTCTCTGGAGAATGGAGTAGGACATAGTCTACCTTTTATTCCGGGAAAAAGAACTATTCCCGAGGGATCGAGAATGACGCGGGCGGAGCCGCGGGCGAAAGCTAGTATACATATATATTTGATCTTTTAGTGTTTTTGAGATGTTATTTTATGTTTATGTTATAGGAATAAGTATTATTAACCTTTCTGTGCACATATGGCTTAGATTGCGATCTAGTAAGTATATGTAATGTTGTTGTTTGATATGTGAAAATGATTGTAATCTGTTTTATGTGCCTTTTATATAAAACTAAATTTCGCCCACGGCTCCGCCCGCGTCAATGTCGATCCCTCGGGAATAGTACTTTTTCCTGGGATAAAAGGTAGCATAAGTCCTTCTCCGCACTCCAGAGAACTTGTATGCAATATTTCATGATGATCGGTTCAGTAGTTACGGCGTGAAAGCGTAACAAACAAACAAACAAATAAACAAACAAACAAATAAACAAACAAACAAACTCACTTTTACATTTATAATATTAGTATAAGGAAGGATAAAATGAATAAAAATGGTCGCGGGGGGGTAATTTCACGCTGTGTAGTCTGTATGCAATTCTCGCAACGTTATGCGGTGCACTTATTGCGGTTTAGATTGCATCACAAGCAAGCGTCATATCTTTGTCATTTAAATTAAGACACGTAATTTGGTTTTATCGCGTTTATTCTTCTTCAAATATGTAGATACGAGTACATGATTCGCGTTCGGAAAGTGGCACCGGCAAAACAGCGCACCAATCGAGTTTCGGAGCTGTTTTGTCCACAGTTTCAATAAACCGCGCTAGCACTCACACGTCTCGCGATGATAAAGGTAGGTACAGTGAAAAGATGCAAAAACTACGCATCAAAAGTGACAAAAACGAGGGAGTTATACTTGCAGTATATACCATTTTTGTCTTTGTTTGTAAGTAAGTATGCATGACGTTTTACGGACATTATTAATGCTTCATTTTATATGAGACTGTGTATCTACCATTATATTTGATCGAAGCGTTTATTACATTATTTTTACACTTAAGGCGCTGTGCATCAGAAGAATACCGTAAAACGTGTATTTTTTCGTCGCGCATTTAGCCTTATTTTTCATGGAATACTAGCATGAAAAAAATATGATGTACAGTTCAAAGATCAAAATAAATGGTTACACTAAAATATTTTCAAAAATATATTTACAACTTAGCTAAATAAAATAGCAAAAAATCTATATCCAGAAAAAGTTTCGTCGCGAATTACTTGATATTTTCAGCGACAACTACCAACTTTTTTATATCTATAAAAAGTATACCTAAAAAAAATACAATATTTGGTTATAATTATTGAATTATTAAATTAAAAGTGAAAATTATCACGGAAATGGCAGACACGGGTTTGAACTGAGACTGATGACAAGTATGATACGAGTAATTAATATATCGCGCGATGTCCGCTACAAACGGTTAAGGGATACAGCGCCTTAACGTTTCGAAAACTTTGCAGTTCTCATGTTCGTGTAGACGAAGGTGACATTTGTCTATTGTGTTAAAAGAAGCATGCAAAACTAACGCCTACAATATTTATTGATAACGTACCGCATGTACGCACTATTGGCTCACGGGTCTAAAAGTCTTGCAGTCTTGTGACAAGCTTGAGATTTTATTAAACTGATGACAGGATCCCATGCTGGTGGTAACTGCTAACCATCCTCTCTATTGAAATTAGGACTTTTTTTTTAATTTCAATAGACACTCGAAGCATTCTTAGAATGTGTCGTTTTTCTTTTCTAAGGACTTGAGGATTATAAAAACGCATAATAGTGGTTGGGTTTGTCCAGAGCATGTTCACAGACTGCAGACTTAGTTAAGCATCTCTTCTTCATGTCAGAAATATGTTGTTTAAAACGGGTACCAATGCTTCTTTACCACTACAAGCCTAAGCTTGACAGGATCCCAGGATCCTGTCATCAATTTAATAAAATCTCACGCTCGTGACTCGTCACAAGACTGTAAGACCTTCAGACACCGTGAGCCAATACTGCGTGTACACAGAACGTGACACTTTTTCGTGCGTGCTCTCGGGCGGCGTTTATCGATTTATAAGTCGTCAATAAAAGACCTTCCATACTGGTCTGGGAGAAAAGAAAAAACGTAGAATGTGCTAGCTGCTTCTCTTCCCGCGCAGGTCGAAAACCGATCGAGGGATTGAGCGTAGTCATGTCAATAAGGGATGTGGCTAGCAACCCATCAATATTTTGATCCCTCTACACGCCCTCCAACATGCTAAATGTGGCCATAAGGTCTTATAGTCCTAAATTCTGTCTACCCCGCAAGGGAAATAGACGTGATACTATGTATGTATGCAATAAAAGACGATAGGTATTGAAAGCTCACATGAAATAACAAGCATTCATAGTTCAGCAACATTTTCCAGGAATTATGAGGCCGCACGATCCGTAATAATTCCCGGAATGGGCACGTCGGGGTTTAATTTCCACGCTGTTAAGTCTGTATGCAACTCTCGGACGCAGTGCGGTGCATTCATTGCGGCTATTCGCGTCACTGTCTTCTTATGAGCACATAAAAGCATTACGTATTTTACTCTATCCCAAAAGCTACCCTATATATTGAGTTTTTATGTCAATCTGTGTATGAACGCGAGCGAATGGCGAGCTCCGTGGCGCAGTGGTTACACGCCAGCATGAGATACGAGGGTGCCCGGGTTCGAATCCCGGTCAGGTAAAGATGGAAAATGATCTTTTTCAGATTGGCCTGGGTCTTGGATGGTTATCTATATATTTATTTGCTATAAAATATAGTATCGTTGAGTTAGTATCCCATAACACAAGTCTCGAACTTACTTAGGGGCTAGCTCAATCTGTGTAATTTGTCCGTATATATTTGTATTTATTTATATATATTTATGGATGTTTGTTACACATTCGCGCCTAAACGGCTGAACGAATTTTGTCGAAATTTTGCACACAAATGTATTAACACAAAGGCTGCTGTTATCTCGGGAAAAGTATTGTTTCCGCGGGATCGACATTAACGTGAGCAGAGACGCGGGCGACAGCTAGTAAGGTATATAATTCTGAACTAACAATAGAAGATCACACAAACTAAAAACTTGGTATAACAGCAAACAAACTAGCATTCATTTATAATTTCAACATTCATGCTAAAAGCCACAACATTTCTTAGGAATTATGAGGCCGCGGGATCCATTTTGATTCCCGGAATGGGTGCGGTGGAGTTTAATTTCTATGTTGTGCAGTCTGTATGCAACTCTCGGACGCAGTGAGGCGCACTCATTGTGGCTTAGTGTTTGTTTCTCTCAATACCTAACCATCTTTGTTGGCGGGATATACATTTAGAGCAAAGAAATTTATCCTCGTCTTTATCGTCACTTACCATCAGGTGAGATGGGAGACCAATGCCTAATTTAATACTTAATAAAAAAAAAAGAGTTCTAAGATACAAAACTACGTTCAGCAATATACTACCATTTTTATTGACAACTTCTTGTTCTTAGAGAAGGATAACATCGTAAAGAAGCCACAAGACTAGTGCTATATTCACTAGTATGAGCCGTATTACAGAATCCACGTCTAATATAAGTCACAGTTCTTATGATAATATGAGAGTTATTAGCTATCTTAGATAAAAAACCGAATAAGTTCGACTCGCGCACGACTAGTTCCGTACCGTTATAAAAACGGCAAAAAATCATGTCTGTTGTATGGGAGCCCCCCTTAAAAATAATTTGATTTTTATGTTATGATTTATTTTTAAAATTAATATATAACTAAATATTCTATGAATATTTCAAGCGTCTGCCTCTTGCCGTTATCAATATCGAGCAAAAAGAAGCAGACGGACAGCGGAGCGATATTATTAGGGTTCCGTTTTTACCCTTTGGGTACAGAACCCTAAAAATTACGACTAGAAAAATTGCCAGTTGTAGGACAAATATCTCAGTTAAAATTACAGAGACAGAGACAAAAAATTTTAATTCACCTGAAACAAAAAGCTTCAACTTCAACAATTAAGCTTTTAGCAACATTTCCTTTGAATAATGATAATTCCCGGAATGGGCACAGCGGGGTTTAATTTCCACGCAGTGTAGTCTTTATGCAATTCGCGAACGCAGTGCGGTGCACTCATTGCGGCTCATCCGCGCACAGAGATTTACGATAGGATAGATATAGTCATATAAAACTAATCTCATAAATTACGGCTAATAGGTAAGAACTTAGCTTTCAATCTTCGACAGGAAAAGTCAGTCCAAATACTTGAACTATATGATTACTCCCTGTGAGCCACGTATTTAATCATAATGCGTTTTCTTATAATATAGGACGGCAAACGAGCAAGCGACTCACCTCATGGTAAGTGACCATCGGTGCCAATGGTCAACTGCAACATCAATTTAAAAAAAAGTATATCTATGTAGAGATGTAAGATGGAAAAACAGCAGTTAAACCCCTCGACCTGCATTTGACAGCTATGGAGTTCAATTTCCGTCACATTTCCGTATTTATAACAATATAACAAATAAACGTTAAGATTGTCCAGTACATCACAGGGGCAGTTAAATAAGAACTTCAGACATTTTCGTTCTTGAATACAAAATCCAATTAACTGATTCAGCAGCGCGCAGGTGCAACTAATGAAATCTACTCGTTTAGCCTACATAAATTGACGTAATCACCTTCCTCGATTGCAAATAGGTTTACGGACACACTTACCGAAATTACGCGACTGATTTTCATCGAAGTTAGAGTAACTTTGCCAACCTACAGCTTTTCTTATGTTTTAGAGGCCGTTAAATAAGAACTTTAGATATTTTCGTTATTAAATACAAAATTCAATTAACAGATTCGGCAGCGCGCAGGTGCAACTATGAAATTTACTAGTTTAGCCTACATAAATTGACGTAATCACCTTCCTCGATTGATAATAGATTTCCGGACACACTTACCGAAGGTACGCGACTGATTTTCGTCGAAATTATGGCTACTTTGTCAACAGCTTTTCTTATCTAGTAAGAATGCCAGATGTTCAAACTGCCTCAAGCCAATGAAAAAAAATTACATTTATCCAGCAGTGGACTTCTCACGTCTGTAATGATGATGAAACAGGGTTGGCGTCATGCGAGCAGCTGGCTGCAAAAACTATGCCTCATCATATTACAGCATGAATGCTGTCGTAACAGAGGACCCCGGGCTCCAACGCGTCATAGCTGAGTCTGCAACCGCAAAAACGGTCAGATTAGTGAGAAAGAAGGAAAGCGACATACATTATATCATTGAAACTAACGTGAGATACAGACATTGCATATGTACTAAAAACGGGTCACTCTCGTGCTATTTCGTCGGGATTGCCGACTATAGTTTCGGACTCATCGGGAGCCCGATTCTTACCGTTCGACACCGACGAGGAAGAAATGGGATCCACTACCTCCGTGACTATTCATCACCAGGGTTTTGCCACCGACCTGCTGGTTCCCTCCTCCAGAAGGACGGCACGAGCCGCCGCACGAGCAGTGCCTCGAGTTAGTTCGGGACCCTCAGCGCGTCTCGCACTCGCCTTGAAAATGGGCTCCTGACGAGTTGGTATGAGATTTGTTTTATGACTATATATCCTATCGTAAACCTCTGTGCGCATATGAGCCGCAATGAGTGCGCCGCACTGCGTTCCCGAGTTGCATACAGACTACACTGCGTGGAAATTAAACCCCGCTAATTCCGGGAATTAATATGAATCCCGCGGCTTCATTATTCGAAGGAAATGTTGCTGAAAGAATAATTGTTGAAGTTGAAGCTTGTTGTTTCATGTGAATTAACAATATTCGTCTGTCTCTGTAATTTTATCTGAGGGATTTGTCTTACATCTGTCAATTTTTTTAGTCGTAATTTTTTTTTACTCTCTCTTCTCTTTTAAATCGGTTACTCATTACTGAGTAACTTGATTCCTGATTTTGTCAACCAACTTTTTTCATCGGCAACGATCCGTTGCTTGGTGTAGTGCGGTGCTGATCGGTGTTTCCAAACTCTCTGAGATTTGATCCGACCATCGCTTTGGACTGCGGCCTCTCGGTCTTTTTCCCTCCACTTTTCCTGTCACCATCAAACGTTCCAAGTTATCGCCATCTCTCCTCGCAATGTGGCCAAAATACCGCACTATACGTTGTAGGCAGGTTGTCGACAGTCGCTGAGCGTTTTCTATTTTGAGTTCCTTTAGGATAGATATATTTGTGCGAAAGGCCGTCCAAGGTATCCTTAGCATACGGCGCCAACACCACATTTCAAAAGCGTCAAGTCTTTGCCTGTCGGCGGATTTGAGTGTCCATGTCTCTGGGGCATATAACGCGATGAAGTGTGCGGACGAGGTGTATCTTAGTCCGATTATTTTTTTATCTAAGTTAGCTATATAACTGTCATTTTATCATAAGAACTGTGACTTATATTAGACGTGGATTCTGAAATACGAATCATGCTAGTGAATATAGCACTAGGCTTCTGGCTTCTTTCTCTAAGAACAAGAACTTGTCAATAAAAATGGTAGTATATTGCTGAACGTAGTTTTGTTTCTTATAACTTATTTTTTATTAAGTATTAGGCATTTGTCTCCCATCTCACCTGATGGTAAGTGACGATGAAGACGAGAATTTTCTTTGCTCTAAATGTTATCCCGCCAGAAACAAAGATGGTTAGGTATTAAGGCGAGGCCTCAAATGTTTGGTACCTTCGCTCGGCAAAGGACTGATCAAGTGCGCGCAAGGGATAGCGCTTGGCGGTTTAGCCCGTGAATGATGAGATAGGAGATAGTCTCGAGTCGCTCAAAGAAAAAAACGTAAGCGCCAAATTCGTTATTTCTATTTTATATAAAATCAGACTGGTTAATTGTATTTTCATATTTACATTTTGATGAATTACTAATAACCTATCTTTTAGTCTAAAAATCATTATTTCATTCGTCGCATTTGAGCTACAATAACAAAAACTCTGCGAACGAAGACCATTTTTCAAAAAATATTTCTATCGAGAAAATTTTATCAAAACGTGTTTTCATCTTCAATTTTTGGAGATGAAATAGTCAAAAATCATATTACTTAGATTTGAAACTCCGAACGACCGAACTCCGAACTTTCAGAACGACCTTATTTACAGTGGTATCACCTTAAGAGAAACAAACACTAAGCCGCAATGAGTGCGCCGCACTGCGTCCGAGAGTTGCATACAGACTGCACAACATAGAAATTAAACTCCACCGCACCCATTCCGGGAATCAAAATGGATCCCGCGGCCTCATAATTCCTAGGAAATGTTGTGGCTTTTAGCATGAATGTTGAATTAATGCTGTTTGTTTGCTGTTATACTGAGTTTTTAGTTTTGTCGGTAGATAGGTATTCTATTGCGAGTTCAGAATTATATACCTTACTAGCTGGTGCCAGCGCCTCCGCTCACGTGAATGTCGATCCCGCGAAATAGCACGAGAGTGACCCATTTTTAGTACATAGCGACATACGAAGCTTTGTTTCGCTAAAAATTGACTTATGTTCTCTAAAAATGTCGAAAGTGACGTAACAAGTTTTTTTTTTGCAAAAATTACGTTTGTGTGACAAACATTTTTGTAAATGAATCCACACTGTAAAATGCCTTCCAAGACAAATCAAATGAGCCCAAGCACGATTGATTTACCTTGTTTAGTTTAAGAGTTCCTATGGCTACCTTCCGATTCCATCATCAGACCCGCGCGACGTTTCCATAATATTGTATTGTCATTCAATTTACACATGCGTGCAGAATTTCAGCTCAATCGGTAACCGTGTGGATCGAATTTTACTCGCAAAATTTGCTTACATACAAACATTGGGATTGGGACAGGTAAAACTAAATAAATCTTGCAAAAACAAACGAATATGAGCGTAATTATGTAGTTATTTTGTTTTTTTTAACCAATGATTACTTAGTCAGATAAAAAAAGACGAAATATTATTTTTGTAATAAATTTTCCATTCGAATCGAAGTAATAGTAAACAACGCTGTTTAATGTAAACATAGCTGTTATTGTAAACAAGAGCTGTTTATTCAAGCCAGCTGCAATGTTACATTTAAAAAAAGATTTAATATTTGCATTCACCCGACGAGTTGCCCAGTTGAGACGCAAAATATAGAGGTTACAGAAGATGCGAACATTTAAACAACAGTATAGCGAGCGCCGTGACGTGCAACACGAGGGTTCCCGGGTTCGTCTCCGGTCAAGTTATGGAAAACGATCTATTTCAGATTGACCTGGGTATTGGATGTTTATCTATATAAGTATTATAAAATATAATATCGTTGAGTTAGTATCTTACGACAAAAGTTGTCAACTTACTGTGGGGCTAGTTCAATTTGTGTGATATGTCTCTATATATTTATTTATTTATTACTATACAGTGTGCAACGCACAATTCAGCCGCTGGTCTTATTAATAATGGTGATCTCCGCCACCGGTAACGAGCGAGGTATCTTGTCACCGGCACCGCGGCGGCTATTCTTTTAACCGAACATATCAGTAATAGGTATCCAATGTCATAGACAATATAATATTAACTTACTAACTTATTTCCTGGGCGCTAGAACCCTTTGTGCGTCTTGGCCTCCTCTACGATTTTCTTCCATTTTGCTCTGTCTCTGGCCTCCTGTTAATTCATGCTGAGGTCGTCGTGAGTTAAGCCATCCAGTTTTCTTTATAGTGGACTTCTCAATCAATTTTCTTTCTTAGGGTTCCGTACCCAAAGGGTAAAAACGGGACCCTATTAATATCGCTGCGCTGTCCGTCTGTCTGTAGGTCTGTCTGTCTGTCCATCTATCACCAGGCTGTATCTCAAGAACCGTGATAGTTAGACAGTTGAAATTTTCACAGATGATTTCTGTTGCCGCTATAACAACAAATACTAAAAATATAATATTAAATAAAATAAAATAAATATTTAAGGGGGCTCCCATAAAACAAACGTGATATTTTTTTGCTTGTTTTTGCTCGATATTGATAGCGGTAGCAGTAAGACACTTGAAATGTTCACACAATATTTAGTTACATATTCACTTTAAAAATAAATAATTAAATAAAAATAAAATAAATATTAAAGGGAGGCTCTCATACAACAGACGTGACATTTTTTTGCCGTTTTATAGAATACGGTATGGAACCCTTCGTGCGTGAATTCGACTCGCACTTGACCGGTTTTTTACCATGATGAGTGATTAGCACATCGATGAACCCTCCTCTTTTACCCGGGCTTGGGACCGGCAGCACCGTCGAAACTGACACTGGCAGAGTTATATAATATAATAAATAAATAAATATATACGGACAAATCACACAGATTTAGCTAGCACCAAAGTAATTTCGAGACTTGTGTTATGGGATACTAACTCAAGGATACTATAATTGATAACAAATACACATATAGATATACATCCAAGACCCAGGCCAATCTGAAAAAGATCATTTTCTATCTTGACCTGACCGTGGATCGAACCCGGGCACTCACGTGTCGCAGGCTGGCGTGTTGACCGCTGCGCCACGGAGCTAGCGGAATATTAACGTGTAGACTGCCAACCCCATTAAAAATTTTGGCCTAACGTATATATATAATTTTAATAGCTATTCTGATATTCGGGATGATAATAAAACCAACAAATAAAAGATTATAAGAATCGGTTCACCCATTCGTAAGTTAAAAGTGTTCGAACAAAACCCAAATTTATTTTACATATTTTATACTCCGTGTTGATCCGTGCCAACCACAATATTTTATTGAACTGTAATTAAAAGTGTCGAATAGGCCGCCATTTCACCTAGTCTTCGCCTTTTTAAACAATAATGAAAAAGTCTTGTACAGTTGAATAATAACCTTGGTTATCCTTCTGTTTGCGTTTATTTTGAGACCCTGCCTAGAATGTTTTTAATTAAGCCTGTAGAGTTGCGATATAAAGCAACTTTAAATACCAACATAATGATTTATTTATTTATACAATGTTATTCAGAAAGATTACATGCTGGCCTCAGTGGCATAGTGGTCAAACCCGGGGTGAACATCTTGCTGGCGCCCCCTATCTGCCAACGCGCCACTCCAAGGGACAGGAGACCTGGGTATTTGATATGAATTTAGCTTGACACCTTTACGCGTTCTTGAGATAACTTCTAACAACCAGCAGAAGACTTGCAAGGTTTTGACAGCCCGGCAGACAGACAGACCGTTTTTCCCTCTGAGCTACGGAACCCTAAAAACATCGAATGTACCAGATGCTTCTTTTTTCTCGCACAGACCGTAAAAGCCGATCGAGGAATTGGGCGAAAATCAAAAGAATCATGTCGATAGGCGATGCGGCTAGCAACTCATCACTATGTTGATTCCACTTTCCACATTTACCCCACTAACACGCTAAACGTGGCCTTTGGGTCTTATGTCTTCAGGCTCTGTCTACCCATCAAGGGATAAAGACGTGATAATATGTACTTTCTATCGTTTTCAAAGTTATTAATTGTACCATTATTTGTCAGACTATACGTAAATTTTTTTATCATTACCAACATATAAAAATCCAGAGCAAACTCATTAGATTCATGGCTATACAATTTATTTCTAGGGTTTTCATGGACTTATTTGTATACTAAGGTGGCTACAATTTCATTTACCAATCGCATGTGGTGTTAAGATGGGTAAAATTAATTTAAACACTGCGGTGTACGTTGAAAAGCTACGCCGTAGCATTAAGGTAGCAGCGTAACCCTACGCCGTAGCATTGTGCTACAAACGTCTACAAAGCTACGATTCTTAAATTGTATGACCGATTATATAGTATTGCAAAATTATGTTTGAGAAAAGTAGTATTTAAATAAAACTTTTGATAAGTATTCTCCTTGGTTGTATTATTTTGTAGAAAAACGATTGTTCTACTCTGACACCAGGGTGTGCATTGTCGATTGACCGTGACACCTACTCGAAATGATGATGATTTTGTAACTACGCGACCGATATGAATTGTCATATTCATTTGTTTTTAAGTCCCGACGCAAAAATAGGGGTGTTATAAGTTTGCCATTAATGTCTGTGTTTGTGTCTGTGACATCGTAGCTCTTAAACGGATGGACCAATTTTGATGCGGTTTTATTCATTTGAAAGCTAGTTCCTTGCGCTGGGGCTTAGCTATCGGTTTATAACGGTTCAACAGTGTAAGAGTATCAGCTCTTTTCCAAAATGATGTAATGACGTATGATGACTCGATTAAGTGCTTTACGCGTGCCAGTATAATAGTTAAATGATAGTTAATTGATAACTTCGACCTGATGCTGCAACCAGAATGGTCTCCAGAGAAACTAACTCCTTGAAAACTTACAGCAGACATATCGTGTTTGAATTTAATATTTTAGTTTTAATGAGTATATTTCTTGCAGTTTGAGATCTTGTAATACGGTCACGTTGACCTGGTGCTTTTTTACTTTTTAAGCTTAAACAAAAAGTATATAGGCGTAGGTTTCTTTTTTAATTTTTGGTCTAAAACATTACAGATATGGATTTTCATACATACTGGCTGGCGTCATAGTTTAAAAAGAATTGCATCCTGGTGTGCATTTGGCCAGTATATCAATATCGATTAATGTTAAACAAGGTTATCGATTTTTTTTATGATGTAGGTAGGAAGGCAAACGAGCAACCGAGTCACGTGATGGTAGGTGATTACCGCTGCTCATAGACAACTGTAACACCAGGGCCTTTCAAGAAGTTGGGGACGACGCGGGGGGAGGATGAGTCACTGGCTCTCGCACTCACTAAATGAAGCATAGAAGTGGTAAAGCTTCTACTCAAACGTCGATTTTCTGAGAGTGTGGTACTTCATCGTATCTTATCCTACCTCCTAACTAATATTATAAATGCGAAAGTGAGTTTGTTTGTTGGTTACACTTTCAAGTTGTATTGTAACTACCGAATCGATCATAATGAAATTTTGCGTACAAGTTCTCTGGAGTACGGATAAGGACATAGGCTTTTATCCCGGGAAAGAGTACTATTCCCAAGGGATCGACATTGAAGCGGGCGGAGCCATAGGCGAAAGCTAGTTTAATAATAAAACACGCTGTATCCCCTCCATCAATTGAATTAAAGGTGCACAAAGGTACAACCGGCGAATTCAAATGGCTTTCCAATCTGCTTTATGCCGGGCTGCGATCCATTTCGGTGTAGCCAGGATATGTTTAAGGGGGCAAAGTTGGACAAAATTAATAATTATCTATATAGAAGACACATGTGAGAAGTCATATTAGGGGCTGTCCATATATTACTTCAAAGAATACATCAATTACAAGCTAAACAAAGCTATAATCATCAATGAGACCTCTCCAACAGGACGATTGGAGAGGTCTCATTGATGATTATGAGCTTTGTTCAATGCAATTCAGATGGCCATATTCAGGGCGTTAGCCGTGTGGTTTCCGGCTTCCCATGGAGGTCGTAAGAGGCGACTTAGGAAATACAAGCTAAACAAAGCTCATAAACATCAATGAGACTTCTCCAACCCGTCTGGCCAGTGAGGAGAGTGTAGGCCAAATCTTCTGTCTGCTCTGGACAAGTATGGCTCCGGTAGTACAGAGAGGGTCATGCTCCTGCAGTGGAGACTAAAAAGACCTGATGATGATGATGATGATACATTAACTTTTTTTTGCAGGGCAGGGTTAGGCAACCATTTTATTATACTGAGCCTAGTTACTAAACGCACTGACTGGGGTACTTTTGAGCTAAATCATATTATAAAAATAAGCCCACTAGTGGGCTAAATTTAGTGCTGAGTTCTGTACAAATATAATGCGTAAGACAACTGCTTCCGTGGTCCAGTGGTTAAGGCGTTTGCCTGTAGACCCGGGGGACGTGAGTTCGTTTCCCACGGGAAGCGTACTTTGTTTCGTTGCTTCCAGTTTGGTTAGGACATTGCAGGCTTGAATCACCTGATTGTCTAATAATAAAGATGATTCCGTGCTTCGGAAGGCACGTTAAGCCGTTGGTCCCGGCTGCCATCTGGTAGTCGTTAAAGGAACCACGTCAGAGGCCGAGAGGTGGTTCCGAAGAATACTGACACCAGGGTGTGCATGGTCGATTGATCGTGTCACCTACTCGAAATGATGAATGATGATGATGCGTAAGATTGATAATTTTATAAATTTGATAACTCCATAGGCTTCGGTAACCGCTTTCTATTAGGTGGGTCGTATGCCTGTGTGCCTACTTAGTTCTTGAATAAAAAGCTTCCCACTAAGGACTCGATTTAGTTTAACGATTATCTTTTAATGAGAATAGCCGATACAAACTGACGAGATTCTATGTTATTTGTGCTGCATATTGCATAAAAAGTTATAAGCAACCATATTAGTGTGGTATTAAGTAGCTTTGTATTGTGTAGGGTGTTTAAATATTAGGAGAGTTGTGGTAAAGCCACGCTAACGGCAAAATTTATTTTTGCACTCTTAGAGAAAATCGACGTTTGAGTAGAAAGTTTACCGCTTCTATGTTTCGTTCGGTGAGTAAGACAGCCGGAGACCCATCTTTTCCGCACTCCATGTCCTTTCCTTCAATTTCTTGAAACGCTGGCAATGCTCCTGTTACACCTTGGTGTTGCAGTTATCCATGGGTAGCGCTAATCGCTTACCATCAGTCATCCTATATCATATATCATAAAAAAAAAACAAAATATGTGGTATCTTTTGTTTTTTTTATGATATAGGATTGCGAGAAGACTTAATTGTGTGCGGGCCTTACTGCGATGTGATAAAAGCTATCTTAGCAATACATATTCGTTCAGAGTTACGTAATACTAATTCTTATTGTTTCCCTTTAAAAATATAACTTAATAACTGAAATAGCTATTCCCCCTGCCCATCTTTGGTTACGCTATTGGCCATTTCTACGTATAGTCCGGCTTTGTGAAGTGCCGACCATTTATCATAATATAGGTACATATAACCTGTGTGGTATTCGGTTGTAGTAGTCGTGGCTTGTTGGCTTTAAGTAAGAATATTATATCGATTTAACCTACTTCCTTCTGATATTATAAATGTGACAATGACTTAAACTTTTCGCGCATTCCCTTGATCAGCTTTTACGAATTGCACGAGAAGAGAAAGTTGCTACTACATTTTACTTTTTTATTATTGCCAAACCAACATGAAAGGGAAGATGTTAAGAGGGTACTGCATATAATTGTAGAAATTTACGTGTTTTCAAATCACTATAGTACTATGCGCCGAAACATAAAAAGTACTTACATCAAAAGTATTTGTATAATTTAGGTCGATCCTTGCACAAGATCACCGCCTGGTTGGAATTCGAAACAGATACATATGAAATTAAAAACTTTATTTATTTATTATATATATGTTTGATAGTTTAAAACATTTTATTTCGAAAAGTTTGTATATTTTACGTCTAAAAGAATAATTCTCTCATGACAATATTTATATTTACACCTCGCAGGCCCCCACTTTCTTATTTTTTTTTATAAAAATATAAATATGTAAATATTAAGACTTTTAATTTTTTTACATAATCGCCCAATAGTTTGCAATCGCGACATTTTTCGTTCGCGCGGCACCCGCTTCATGATTTGAAAATATTATCACCAAGTATTATATCTGGTACATAACATAATGTATATTAATAAATCAACGACCTTTGTGGCTTAGCGATATCGCAAGTGCTTTAGCAGGGCCCCGGGTTTGACCCCTGACCAGGTGATAATGGAAACTTATCAGATTGAACTGGGCCTTGGATGTTTATCTATAGAAGAATCCTTATCTTTACTAATATTATAAATGTGAAAGTGAGTTTGTTTGTTTGTTACGCCTTCACGCTCTTTCTACTACAGTCATCGTCATGAAATTTTGCATACCTATTGTCTGGGATACGGAGAAGGACATAGTGTACATTTTATCTCGGGAAAAGTACTGTTCTCGAGGGATCGACCGCGGGTGAAAGTTAGTTTAAAATAAATAACCGATTTAAAAATAAGTCGGACTGTGTGTAGTTAATTTCGTTAGTATCTATTTAAAAGTACCAGAAATCGAACGGATTCGAAATAGTGTTTTACTACCCCATCTTTATTAGAAACTAGCTTTCGCCCGCGGCTCCGCCCGCGTCAATGTCGATCCCTCGGGAATAGTACTTTTTCCCGGGATAAAAGGGAGCCTATGTCCTTTTCCGTACTCCAGAGAACTTGTATGCAAAATTTCATGATTATCGGTTCAGTAATTACGCCGTGAAAGCGTAATTTCTAAACAAACAAACAAACAAACAAACAAACAAACAAACAAACAAACAAACAAACAAACAAACAAACAAACAAACAAACAAACAAACAAACAAACAAACAAACAAACAAACAAACAAACAAACAAACAAACAAACAAACAAACAAACAAACAAACAAACAAACAAACAAACAAACAAACAAACAAACAAACAAACAAACAAACAAACAAACAAACAAACAAACAAACAAACAAACAAACAAACAAACAAACAAACAAACAAACAAACAAACAAACAAACAAACAAACAAACAAACAAACAAACAAACAAACAAACAAACAAACAAACAAACAAACAAACAAACAAACAAACAAACAAACAAACAAACAAACAAACAAACAAACAAACAAACAAACAAACAAACAAACAAACAAACAAACAAACAAACAAACAAACAAACAAACAAACAAACAAACAAACAAACAAACAAACAAACAAACAAACAAACAAACAAACAAACAAACAAACAAACAAACAAACAAACAAACAAACAAACAAACAAACAAACAAACAAACAAACAAACAAACAAACAAACAAACAAACAAACAAACAAACAAACAAACAAACAAACAAACAAACAAACAAACAAACAAACAAACAAACAAACAAACAAACAAACAAACAAACAAACAAACAAACAAACAAACAAACAAACAAACAAACAAACAAACAAACAAACAAACAAACAAACAAACAAACAAACAAACAAACAAACAAACAAACAAACAAACAAACAAACAAACAAACAAACAAACAAACAAACAAACAAACAAACAAACAAACAAACAAACAAACAAACAAACAAACAAACAAACAAACAAACAAACAAACAAACAAACAAACAAACAAACAAACAAACAAACAAACAAACAAACAAACAAACAAACAAACAAACAAACAAACAAACAAACAAACAAACAAACAAACAAACAAACAAACAAACAAACAAACAAACAAACAAACAAACAAACAAACAAACAAACAAACAAACAAACAAACAAACAAACAAACAAACAAACAAACAAACAAACAAACAAACAAACAAACAAACAAACAAACAAACAAACAAACAAACAAACAAACAAACAAACAAACAAACAAACAAACAAACAAACAAACAAACAAACAAACAAACAAACAAACAAACAAACAAACAAACAAACAAACAAACAAACAAACAAACAAACAAACAAACAAACAAACAAACAAACAAACAAACAAACAAACAAACAAACAAACAAACAAACAAACAAACAAACAAACAAACAAACAAACAAACAAACAAACAAACAAACAAACAAACAAACAAACAAACAAACAAACAAACAAACAAACAAACAAACAAACAAACAAACAAACAAACAAACAAACAAACAAACAAACAAACAAACAAACAAACAAACAAACAAACAAACAAACAAACAAACAAACAAACAAACAAACAAACAAACAAACAAACAAACAAACAAACAAACAAACAAACAAACAAACAAACAAACAAACAAACAAACAAACAAACAAACAAACAAACAAACAAACAAACAAACAAACAAACAAACAAACAAACAAACAAACAAACAAACAAACAAACAAACAAACAAACAAACAAACAAACAAACAAACAAACAAACAAACAAACAAACAAACAAACAAACAAACAAACAAACAAACAAACAAACAAACAAACAAACAAACAAACAAACAAACAAACAAACAAACAAACAAACAAACAAACAAACAAACAAACAAACAAACAAACAAACAAACAAACAAACAAACAAACAAACAAACAAACAAACAAACAAACAAACAAACAAACAAACAAACAAACAAACAAACAAACAAACAAACAAACAAACAAACAAACAAACAAACAAACAAACAAACAAACAAACAAACAAACAAACAAACAAACAAACAAACAAACAAACAAACAAACAAACAAACAAACAAACAAACAAACAAACAAACAAACAAACAAACAAACAAACAAACAAACAAACAAACAAACAAACAAACAAACAAACAAACAAACAAACAAACAAACAAACAAACAAACAAACAAACAAACAAACAAACAAACAAACAAACAAACAAACAAACAAACAAACAAACAAACAAACAAACAAACAAACAAACAAACAAACAAACAAACAAACAAACAAACAAACAAACAAACAAACAAACAAACAAACAAACAAACAAACAAACAAACAAACAAACAAACAAACAAACAAACAAACAAACAAACAAACAAACAAACAAACAAACAAACAAACAAACAAACAAACAAACAAACAAACAAACAAACAAACAAACAAACAAACAAACAAACAAACAAACAAACAAACAAACAAACAAACAAACAAACAAACAAACAAACAAACAAACAAACAAACAAACAAACAAACAAACAAACAAACAAACAAACAAACAAACAAACAAACAAACAAACAAACAAACAAACAAACAAACAAACAAACAAACAAACAAACAAACAAACAAACAAACAAACAAACAAACAAACAAACAAACAAACAAACAAACAAACAAACAAACAAACAAACAAACAAACAAACAAACAAACAAACAAACAAACAAACAAACAAACAAACAAACAAACAAACAAACAAACAAACAAACAAACAAACAAACAAACAAACAAACAAACAAACAAACAAACAAACAAACAAACAAACAAACAAACAAACAAACAAACAAACAAACAAACAAACAAACAAACAAACAAACAAACAAACAAACAAACAAACAAACAAACAAACAAACAAACAAACAAACAAACAAACAAACAAACAAACAAACAAACAAACAAACAAACAAACAAACAAACAAACAAACAAACAAACAAACAAACAAACAAACAAACAAACAAACAAACAAACAAACAAACAAACAAACAAACAAACAAACAAACAAACAAACAAACAAACAAACAAACAAACAAACAAACAAACAAACAAACAAACAAACAAACAAACAAACAAACAAACAAACAAACAAACAAACAAACAAACAAACAAACAAACAAACAAACAAACAAACAAACAAACAAACAAACAAACAAACAAACAAACAAACAAACAAACAAACAAACAAACAAACAAACAAACAAACAAACAAACAAACAAACAAACAAACAAACAAACAAACAAACAAACAAACAAACAAACAAACAAACAAACAAACAAACAAACAAACAAACAAACAAACAAACAAACAAACAAACAAACAAACAAACAAACAAACAAACAAACAAACAAACAAACAAACAAACAAACAAACAAACAAACAAACAAACAAACAAACAAACAAACAAACAAACAAACAAACAAACAAACAAACAAACAAACAAACAAACAAACAAACAAACAAACAAACAAACAAACAAACAAACAAACAAACAAACAAACAAACAAACAAACAAACAAACAAACAAACAAACAAACAAACAAACAAACAAACAAACAAACAAACAAACAAACAAACAAACAAACAAACAAACAAACAAACAAACAAACAAACAAACAAACAAACAAACAAACAAACAAACAAACAAACAAACAAACAAACAAACAAACAAACAAACAAACAAACAAACAAACAAACAAACAAACAAACAAACAAACAAACAAACAAACAAACAAACAAACAAACAAACAAACAAACAAACAAACAAACAAACAAACAAACAAACAAACAAACAAACAAACAAACAAACAAACAAACAAACAAACAAACAAACAAACAAACAAACAAACAAACAAACAAACAAACAAACAAACAAACAAACAAACAAACAAACAAACAAACAAACAAACAAACAAACAAACAAACAAACAAATAAACTCACTTTCGCATTTATAATATTAGTAAGTAAGGATTACAATCATAAGGTTGCCTGAAAGGAACTGCTTTGCAATGAGGCCTCCTTTTGCGCATTTTCCCAGTTAGTACCTGGGCGGTTATTACTATTTATTGTAATATGATGGTAAGATGACAATCTATATTTATGAGAAATATATATTGTTATCTCAAACATTAACTACCTACATTTTTTTAAACTTGTCTAAAAACAATAAAAAATAAAAAAATATATAATCTTGAACATATAAAAAAAAGTAAGTCACTGAGCGAGAATCGAACCCGTAACACTCGTTTCTTGCCGTCCGCGTCTTAACCCGCTGGACCAGACGGACGGTGGACGGAAGGACGAAATTAGCTACCATATTCTGCGTGGAAAGAAAAACGCATGAAAACACGAAAACACGCGTTTTCCCAAACATAAGACTAAACTAGATCGACTGTTTACCCCCGAAAACCCCCATATACCAAATTTCAGCGAAATAGTTGGAGCCATTTTCGAGATCATAGAAATAAATTTATAAATATAGAAGAATTGCTCGTTTAAAGGTATAAGATACGAGTATAATATCTTCATCATATATTTTTTCGTTGTATGTGCAATAAAGGGGTTTCTATCTAACTATCTATCTATGCATGTATGTATGACAGTAAGTGCAGCCATAATAAGTCAATATACGAGGAAATGGCCCGCGGCCCCCGGACTCAAAGCGAACCGGAAAGCAATACGAACTCCGGAACTGCGATAGCCTTTGTGTGCTTTAACTCGATTGATTGCAGCTTATATGGCCATTTATATGCAGCGAAGTTCCAATAGTACGGAAATGAATATTGGATGACACATAATGGACAGTGCAAGTGGCTTAGTGATCTTGAAGCGCGACCTATGTGTGAAAGGCTGGGTTTAAACCCAGCTTGGGCCAAGCTGTACGGTCGCCTGCAAAAGTCCATATAGAAGTTGCCATAGATTTAAAAAAAAAATTTTCGTCTCAGTTGCTTAAAAAGTCGTGTGCACGTACGGACACTATTTAAAAAAAGCAGCTATTTCAACCTTATACATGTGGCATAAGGTTCATGATATTGCTAAATGTATATGCCTTCCTAATCAGTGCAATCGATTTTCACCTTAAGGCTATATACCTCTGAGTTTTTATCCAATCTGAGTCAAGTACTTTTCATCGACAAGTCTTTTTCATCGACAATCACGTACTTTCGTTGTAAAAAACATAGTGAGGACTCCTGCACACTAATGGATTGTTCACTAGTGTGTGAAATAGAAAAGGAAATGGTAAACCGCTCTATTATTACAAAATGAAAATCAAAACGTTTATTCAGAAAATAGCTTAGTTCGAGTAGCTAAGGTGTGGAATGAACTGCCTGCGTTTATATTCCCAGACAAGTACAGTCCCGGGACATTCAAAAGTAGAATAAATGGGTATCTCTTGGATAGGCATGTAACATCCTCGTCTTCATTGTCACTTATCATCAGGTGAGATGGGAGATAAATGCCTAATCCAAAATTTAGTAAAAAAGCAAATTTCATTTTAAAGGAGTTAATTTAGTAATATTATTAATTAATGTGCAAAAGCTACAGACTACTAGCGTTTCGGAACCGACCACTGCAGAGAAGAAGAAGCCAAAAGAAACTCTTTTCAACAGTATTGGTCGCCTACTCTCCTGAAGGGCTTCAGAAAAATACCTGTGAAATAGGGTACAAGTAGGTATTTACTCGCCCTGGAATTCGAATCGTGATAATCTCAAGTGTGGTAACCACAGAACAACAAAGACATTAGAAATGGTAAGGGGGCGTGGCACGCGCGCCGCCAATACGCTCGATCAGCTCACTTGAACCACCTAAGTAGTTTGTCCCGCGATCGTCAAAGGAACATAAGTGAGATTTACGTAAAAAAATATCGAAAAACCGACGTCTAAAGTGTAATTCTAACGTGTAAAGTAAATAAATTAATATATACGGACAAATCACACAGATTGAGTTAGCCCCAAAGTAAGTTCGTGACTTGTGTTATGGGATACTAACTCAACAATACTATATTTTATAACAATATATACATATATATATATATATATATATATATATATATATATATATATATATATATATATATAGATAAACATCCAAGATCCAGGTTAATCTGAAAAAGGTCATTTTCCATCTTGACCTGACCGAGGATCTAACCCGGGGCCCTCATGTCGCAGGCTGGCGTGTTAACCACTGCGCCACGGAGCTCGCCAAAGTGAGAAGTCCCAGTGAAACTTTGACCAAAGGAGGAGTTTCTACTCAACTGTGTTGCGTTAGTATGGCGTGTTAACCACTGCGCCACGGAGCTCGCCAAAGTGAGAAGTCCCAGTGAAACTTTGACCAAAGGAGGAGTTTCTACTCAACTGTGTTGCGTTAGTAGTATGCTTGAAATGAGGCGACGCTGGTTTTCATAGAAATCACGCGTAATAACACTTCTAATGTGTAATAAATAAAGCAGCACTAAGCTATGCTAGGAAAATGTAGCGATACTATCGCCGGAAAAGCAGCTCCTAATGTGTAATGAACAAAGCAGCACTAAGCGATGCTAGGAAAATGTAGCGATACTATTGCTGGAAAAACAGCTTCTAATGTGTAATGAACAAAGCAACACTAAGCGATGCTAGGAAAATGTAGCGATACTATTGCTGGAAAAACAGCTTCTAATGTGTAATGAACAAAGCAGCACTAAGCGATGCTAGGAAAATGTAGCGATACTATCGCTGGAAAAGCAGCTTGCTCTATCGGGCGCCACTTAGTAATTGCACCATAGAGCTTTCTAGTTATAAAGTTTGCTTTATTAAGTTGTCGCATAGTGCACCGCACTGCAGGAAGATAACGGATTCATCGCAGCGAGAATAACTTAATTTCCATAGACTACGCCAGTGCCAGTATGTGCATGATTATGCCGGTTAAGGCGCTGTGCATCAGAAGAATACCGTAAAACGTCTATTTTTCGTCACGCAGTTAGCCTTATTTTTCATGGAATACTAGTACGGAAAAAATATGAAATACAGTTCAAAGATCAAAATAAATGGTTACATCAAAATATTTTCAAAAAATATTTAAAACCTAGCAAAATAAAATAGCAAAAAGCTATATCCAGAAAAAGTTTCGTCGCGAATTACTTGAAATTTTCAGCGACAACTACCAACTTTTTTACGTCCATAAAAAGTATAACTAAATGAGCAAGATGGATACCTAAAACATACAGTATATGGTAATAATTATTGAATTATTAAATGAAAAGTGATAATAAACACAGAAATGGCAGACACGGCTTTAAAATGAGACAACCGGTATCGCCACTTTCCATTTCCCATATTTTTCTTTAACCAGATTTCCCTATTGAACTTACTTTTAGGCTAGCTCAATTTGTGTGATTTGTCCAATATGTCCATTTATTTTTATATACTTTATAGTTTGTATAGGCTTGTATCTCAGTACAAGGACGTTTGTATTATAACGAGTTTTTGTAAATTTAAAAGAGTTTCGTTTCATTAAAAATACGTTCATCAATGTGTCCACGCTCGGAAATCGTAAAAGCCAGTCGAGGATTGTTTGCAAATCAGAGGGATAATAGCAACAGGCGCTTTGGTTGTATACACGTCATTATTTTGATAAATTTAGACCTAGTTTCTGTGTAACCCGTTAGAGAGAAAGACGTAATACTGTATCTGTTTCGGTCAGGGTACTCATTTCCGTGTCCACCGGAATTATGCATGAGCCCCATTACGTGGCCGCCCCAATTGAAGGACCATTGTGGCCTTGGCTCCTGATGTTTTAAGAAGCATGTAGGATAGGCAAGAAAGAATAAATATATTCAAATCACACAGATTGAGCAAGCCCCACAGTAAGTTGTGAACTTGTGTCGTAGGATACTAACTCAACGATACTATAGTTTATAATATATACTTATATAAATAAACATCCACGACCCCAGTAAATTAAAAACAAAATCGTTTTCCATCATGACCTGACCGGGGGTCGAACCTGGGCACCCTTGTGTCGCAGGCTGGCGTGTTAACCACTGCGCCACGAAGCTCGCTAAGTATTATATTCAAATTACACAGATTGGGCTAGTCGCAAAATAAGTTTGAAACTCGTGTTATGGAATACTACCTCAATGAAACTATATTTTATAACAAATACGTTACTAAGTACTTCGGAAAAAGTAAACTATAGTTTCAAGAATTAAAAATGCTTGCAATGAGCAGCAGCTTCGGAAGCACAAGAAGCAAAAAAACAACGGTTTGCACTCTGGAAGTGTAGGCAGAAGTAAAAACCCGCCTTTGCTGTGGTCTTACTTTACGTGTCAGTCTTACGAATTTTTTGATTATGTTGTCCTGACACGAGTTTAACACTTTTTACCCATCAAAAGTGCACATGTCCTGTAAAGAAGTTTTTACTTCAAAAAATATATAAAATTAACTATATACATATTAAAATAATACATAAATCTATGTATATTATAGTGATAATGATCAAGGCAAGTCACTTTAGTCCAATAACTTTTGATCTCATTAACGCTATCGCTAGTGTGCTAAATGTGGCGCGACGATCGTCTGGAAAATTCCCAGCAAGTGTACATTGTCTCTTACTATGGAATATCGTCTAGTGTCCTTTTCTTCGTCTTTTTATCTCAATTTTCTGCACGCAAATGTAAAGGTGTGCACTGAATACACAAATTAGACTGAGACTGGTTTAAAATATAGTAAACAAAGAACAACTGATTGCACTCCGGGAGTCATAATTTGGAGTAGGTGACACGGTCAATCGACCATGCACACCCTGGTGTCAGAGTTCTTCGCAACCGCCTCTCGGCCTCTGACGTGGTTTCTTTAACGACTACCAGATAGCAGCCGGGAACAACGGCTTAACGTGCCTTCCGAAGCACGGAATCATCTTCATTATCAGACAATCAGGTGAATCAAGCCTGCAATGTTCTAACCAAACTGGCAACAATCAAACAAAGTATGCTTCCCGTGGGAGTCGAACCCACAACCCCGGGTCTACAGGCAAACGACGGAGGCACTCCGGGAGTGCTTGCAGAAGTGAAAACTTAAACATCAACGTTACAGCAGGAGCAGGCATACATTTTCGCCGCGCGGTAGAAAGAGAGCGCGGCGTAGGAGCGGAATAATATCCCCCGATATTACTTCCTCTCCTACGCTGCGCCGGCAGTCACGTGTCCTGACGCGAGTTTAACATTTTTTACCCATCCCAAAAATTGCACAACGCCGCTAAAAAGTTTTCACTTCCAAAAATTGATTTTATTTTTTTGAAAATTGGTCCCCGCTCCTTCATTACAGTTTTAAGAAGACGTATTCACTGGACGATAAATTGAACGGCAAAGAATTCCTAGCAAGTGTACAAAGGCCCTTACGACAGGGTGACTTGCGTCCAACATTCTTCTTGATTGTATTTTGTCCTTTTTCCGTTTTTTTTTCTCAATTTTCTGCACGCAAATGTAAATGTGTGCACTGAGTAAACGATTAAGAAGGGTTTGATAAGCTTTTATTTAGTTTCACCTGTCCCGGTGTTGTTTGTAATCAAATCTTGCGAGTTAAATTTGATCCACTTTCCGATAACCGATTAAGCTGAAATTTTGCATGTAAATCGGATGACAATACAATATTATGGAATCGTTGCGCTGGTCTGATGATGGAGTCGGAAGGTGGCCGTATTTGGGGTTTGGATAAGACGTGATAATATGTATGTATGTATAAGCGCCAATTACGATTTACCTCAATTGCAAATCCGTCCGAATTAGTACATAAGATGGTTTTAGAAGTAAGTCAAATAAAATGAAGGAAAGACTTATATGCCATATAAGTCATTTGGCATATAAGTCTTCATATGCTACTGCATGGCACGTGCAACAACGTTTATCGACTAGCACCATCTTGTTTTCCGTAATATAAAAGAGCGAGATGGGCATATTTTATCTCGGTATCGCGGGCGCCATGCGACGGGACCAGGCCTTGTAGTTTAAACTTTGAGAAGAGGCAATATTCAGGGCAAATATACAACATTGGACGTTGCGAAAAATTGCCTGTAAGTGTACAAAGCCCCTTACAACGAAGTGACTTGCGTTCAGCATCCTTCTTCGTGATCGTGTTTTGTCCTTTTCTTCGTCTTTTTATCTCATTTTTCTGCACGCAAATGTAAGGGTAGAATAAGTCGGTTTCATATGAAGTTTTGTTAGACCTTATATAGTTTGTTTTTTATGTTTGTCTTTATATTTTTTTAATATATTATAGGAAAGGACATGGGGGAGGAAATGGGAATGATATTCCATGGGGGAAGGATGGGCCTCCGGCTCTCTCACTCACCGAACGAAGCATAGAAGCTGTAAAGCTCTGTCTGTTTGTAATATACTTAGAAGTTTTGTTAGTCCCACATCTTGTACAATGGAGGCCTCATGGCTGCTACCCCCAATGCGAAGGTTGTGGCAGATTACTGGTCAGAATTAAATTGACGTAAAAGGCATACATTCAGTACTCGACACGACAAAGAAGATAGACCTTATATATACAAATTATCAATTTCAATTCAATAGGTCAGTTTCCTAAAATTAGTCCGTCAGTTAGTTAAACAAAAAATATTCAACACAATATTTTTTCTTTTGTGTTAAAAACATAAAGCCCGTTAAGCTTCCGTGTGACGTCACAGTAAGTTACATTTTTAGGAAACTGAGACGACACCAGCCGAAACTCATGAATTTTGACACGTTTTATTTTTATACTAGCTTTCGCCCGCGGCTCCGCCCGCGTCAATGTCGATCCCTCGGGAATAGTACTTTTTCCCGGGATAAAAGATAGCCTATGTCCTTCTCCGCACTCCAGAGAACTTGTATGCAAAATTTCATGATGATCGGTTCAGTAGTTACGACGTGAAAGCGTAACAAACAAACAAACAAACTCACTTTCGCATTTATAATACTAGTAAGGACTAGTAAGGACTAGTAAGGACTAGTAAGGACTAGTAAGGATGATTGACGATTTTTAGGGTTCCGTACTTCAAAAGGAAAAAAACGGAACCCTTATAGGATCACTTGGTTGTCCGTCTGTCCGTCCGTCTGTCTGTCTGTCAGTCTGTCAAGACCTTTTTCTCAGGAACCCGTGGAGGTATCAAACTGAAATTCATATCAAATAGTCAAGTCTACTGTCCCTTGAAGCTGTGAAAAAATCAAACATCTAAGCCAACGCAATCAAAAGATACAGCTGTTTATGCCGTAAAGTTTCGATATTCGCGAGGGAATCAAAACCTACGGGGTACTTCCCGGGAATTCAGAATCTTGAAATTTGGTACGAAGCAACATCTTATAGTATAGATAAAGGAAAAATTGCGAATAGCATAAATTTTTAGTTACATCATATAATAAGAATACTTTAAATTAAATAATTTTAAATTTATTTTAGATACCTTACCTTATTTTAGACAAAACCCTTCGTGCCCGAGCCCGACTCGCACTTGGCCGGTTTTTTTTATACGTAAAACTAACTTTCTGGTGGCTTTGCTTATGTGGTTTGAAAATACCATTTTAAATCTATACTAATATTATAAAGCTGAAGAGTTTGTTTGTTTGTTAATCTCGCGTGTAAAACGCGTTAATCTCAGGAACTACTGGTTCAAACTGGAAAATTCTTTTTGTGTTGGGTAGTCCATTTATTGAGGAAGGCTTTATGCTGGGCTAAACATCACGCTGCGACCAATAGGAGCGAAGCATCAATAAAAAATGTTTTGAAAACGGGGGAAAATTATTCATCTGTACTAATTAATCATAATAACAGAAATTGCCGCGGACGAAGTCGCAGGCAACATCTAGTTTTAATGATATTCAGACAAGTGTAAAATTGTATCAAACATAAACATTCTATTGTACTTTTAATATTAGTTATATCTCTAAACCTATAAGTAAGTTACCGATGATGATGATGATGATGATGATATGATTAGGAGAATGTTAAATAAAGTAAAATTATCTTTTTATGTTGATCTAAAACTCAGTATGATTTTAATCTAAACCAAAAAAGTCAAAACACAGAACGAAAAATACTAAAACACGAAGTCTTACGAAACCGTTTAAATCGCGACAAAGACATTACCGCAGTGTAGCCAAGGTGAGCCAGTAGACGTAGTATAGACGAACACGGCCACATTATAATTTCCCTGGATTTGTACTACCGCGACTTAAATCCAAAATCTATACGCTAGACTACTATCTGGACACAGAATTTATTTAATATCCACTCCTCTCCCATCCGACGACATCGCATAACTCTCAATAAACCATCCATTGCCGCTTTGTGACTCAAATTAAGGCCGGGACGTGACTTGACGTGGCGATGGATATTAAATTAGTAATGTAGATCGGCTGCTGTGTATGTGTGTGTTCAGGAGAGTAGGTCCACAGATCGGGCCCACAATGCACGTTGTTTATCCGCTAGGGCGCGGGGGTGAAGCCCGGGGTGCGGGAGGCGGGGCTCCCGGCCGGGCCCAGTCGGTCTCCGCCGCCCGCCGCAGAAGCCCGCGAACGCGAGTGCATCAGTGCCCATACACCACAAACTGACACTCCGACCTTCATTCCGAGAGAACGAGACATCTATATCAGGTACGTTCTCTTTTCAAATTCGAAAAAAGGATGCGTTCGCGAAAAGTCCACATTACAAAGTTATATAACTAATTAATTCAGGGAGGCTCTCAGGTGTGAAATGGGTGTCTAATCCGGTGTATTGTTTAATTAGAATTAATCAGGTGCTACGAAGCTACGAGCGGTTGCTACGGCGTAGCGCTCACGTAGGGTTGGTCCTGTATCCGCATCGGTTTCACGGTCAGCACAAGGTTGTGGGCAGGGTTGTTGATGGTGACAATGCGCGGTCTCCCACGGTCGTCTTATTTTGCCATGATTGGAATGAAGCCTCGACCTTCGCAGCCATGGGCTCTTTGTTCCAAATCAACTTTAAACATATGGTTTGAACCATAAGTTTTTATAAACAAATAGGTATATTTTTTTAATTTATATAAACTACAATTTAATAAAGAAGGTTCCGCATTAAACAATATTAATTTTTAATGTGCCCGATAGCATAAAAAATAAGGCTGGATGGATTTACTACTGAAGATACTGATAATAATTAATAATTATATTTAATGTTGAATGAAAATATCACCCACATGGAATGAAAAGGAATGATGAGTGATCCCAAAGCGTTATAGTAACAAAAAAAAAAATATTTTTTCTTTTAGCTTTTCAAACACATTTTGGTAACCATTTTGAACCTTTGACGATCACTTCCACATGAAACAAAATCAAAATGTTTCCATTATTATCTTCATCGTCACTTACCATCAGGTGGGATGGGAGACAAATGCCTACTTTAATACTTAGTAAAAAAAAATACACAATTTTATCATTGATTTCGTCCGTTGGCAAACAAACTTGAGGTCGCCCCCCACCCCTTCAATCATACATACTTGCAATCCTGTTGTTGCGTTACCGATTTTTATTCCGTGCGGGTTACGTGTTTCTTTTTGCTCAACTAGGTACATAATAACCACATAGGAAAAAGTACTTATCTATATATATACTAATATTATAAAGCTGAAGAGTTTGTTTGTTTGTTTGTTTGAAAGCGCTAATCTCAGGAACTACTGCTTGAAATTGGAAATTCTTTTTGTGTTGGATAGTCCATTTATCGAGGAAGGCTTTAGGCTATAAAACATAACGCTGCGACCAATAGGAGCGTAGCATCAATAAAAAAAATTTTGAAAACGGGAAAAAAATAATTGGTCAATACTAATTAATCATAATAACAGAAATTGCCGCGGACGAAGTCGCGGGCAATAGCTAGTCGCATTATATTTCAATTAATAATCTTGTTCTTCAAATATTTTTTCTAGTATATAAAACAGAGTCACATTTTTTCGAACTTATGAACCGATTTTTACAATCTTTAATTTCTTCATTTTGTTATCACCCCGAGTAGCAAAATACTTATTGATATACTAGCTGTTGCCCGCGACTTCGTCCGCGGCAATTTCTGTTATTATGATTAATTAGGTTTTTTTCTTAGTATAAGTTTAGTTCAGTTTAGTTTTTTTTTCTTCGTTAGCTGAATAATTTACCCCCGTTTTCAAAACATTTTTTATTGATGCTTCGCTCGTATTGGTCGCAGCGTGGTGCTTTATAGCTTAAAGCCTTCCGCAAAGAATGGAATATCCAAAACAAAAAGAATTTCCCAATTTGAACCAGTACTTCCTGAGATTAGCGCGTTCAAACAAACAAACCAACAAACTCTTCAGCTTTATAATATTATTAAAATATAGTATAGATTAATAATCTTCTTTTTCTTAATAAAACAAAACCGCGTTTGTTCGAACACTAACTTCGAACTTATGAACGGGTGAACCAATTTTATAATCTTTAATTTCTTGGTTTTATTATCACCCTGAATAGCAGAATAAATATTGAAACAGAAAAAAAAAATATAGCAAAAAGAATTTTTCCTGGACAGCTAAGTACTAAGTATATTTAAGAAACAAGATACATCCAACCGTCCCATGCAGGTCTGGGAGAAAAGAAAAAACGTAGAATGTACCAGCTGCTTCTCTTCCCGCGCATATCGTAAAAGCCGATCAAGGGAATGTGTAAAATCTGAGGAATCATGTTAATAGGCGATGCGGCTAGCAACCCATCGTTATTTGATTTCGTTTTCCACCTAATGCCCACCAACATCCTAGATGTGGCCATAAATGTGACCATTTATAGACCTGGGCTCTGTTTACCCCGCAAGGGAAAAGACGTGATACTATATATGTATGTACATTAATACATGAAGCTATTAAATTATACATTATGTGTTCGCTTGTTCCGTTATTTATTTACTTCCATACTTATTAACGACGTCTATATCTCTTACGGGGTAGACAAAGCTTAAGGCCTGAGACCAAAAGCTTCGTTTACGGTGATAGTGGTAATTTAGGCGATAAAATAATAACAATAGTGACTTGATAACAGCCGTATCGCAAATGACAGATTTCTCACATTATTGCCCACTCCCTTGATCAGCTTGTATGATTTACGAGGGGAAAAGGACCAGCTGATCCATTCTACGTCTTAATTTTTTCTTCCAGACTAGTATAGAACTAGAAATACTACATTTTGTACTAATACCTGCACATACATACATACAAAGTATCTTCACTTCTTTTTACCTTGCGATGTAGACGTAGCCTAGGCCTATAAGACCTTATGGCCACATTTAGCATGGAGGGCGTGTAAATTGAAAACGCAATCAAATAGTGATGGAATGCTAGCCGCATCGCCTATTGTCATGATTTTGCAGATTTTAGCCCATTCCCTCGATTGGCAGAAGGAGAAGCAGCTGGCACATTCTACGCTTTTTCTTTTCTTCAAGACCAGCATGGAAGAAACCTTACCTACACTATTTCAAGAAACATTGTGCAAATCACGTGCAAATAAATATATAACGTGTGGCCATCTTGGATCTTGGACGTTTATCTATATATAACTAGCTAATGCCCGCGACTTTGTTTGCGTGGACTTTATGACTCCGCAGAAAATACTCATCAGGCTAAACATCTTTTGTTATGGCGTAATTTTTATACTGTTATAGTTCTGCATCAGATGTTCCAGTTTTCAAAATAAATTATATCCTATATGTTGCTTAGGCTTGATAGCTATACAATGAAAAAAAAATCATTCGAATCCGTCCAGTATTTCCGGAGATTAGCGTGTATAAACAGAAAAACAAATAGACAAACAGACAGACATTTTTTTTAATTTTTACTCTGTTTGACTAGCTCCGTGGCGCAGCGGTCAACACGCCAGCTTGCGACACGGAGTGACCGGGTTCGATCCCCGGCCAGGTCAAGATGGAAAATGATCTTTTTCAGATTGGCCTGGGTCTTGGATGTTTATCTATATATGTATTTGTTATAAAATATAGCATAGTTGAGTTAGTATCCCATAACACAAGTCTCGAACTTACTTTGGGGCCAGCTCAATCTGTGTGATTTGTCCGTATATATTTATTCTATTAGTATGTCTCCATCGCCCTATATATTTTTTTAAGGGTCCAGAACGATCAAAATTTCAGCGTGATTCAATGTACAGACGCGTGAAATCTGCGGAATCATGTCAATAGACGATGAGGCTATTTTGATTCCGTTTTTTCATCATTACGCTTACTAACACGCTAAACGTGGCCTTTGGTTCTTAAGGCTTTAGGCTCTGTCCACCCCGAAAGGGATAAAGACGTGATAATATGTATGTATGCAAGTAAGAAAGAACAATTCTCTCCTTTTTCGGCAGTCGTGATACAATGGACGAAGCCACGGGTATTCCCTAGTTACACGATATGAAAAAAGGTGAGGCGCTATACGAGATACGGGACACAATGTTCTGCAGTATTTTCTCCACCTCCATTATTCATCGGTATCGATAAATTTATTTACCTGCGCGATAAATTTATTCTTCGCGCTATCTTTCAAATGTACTTCGAAAATGAGGTTCTAATGTTCAGAGACGAAATTTTTTTTTTAATCTATGTTCTTATGTCTACATCTACATGTACTTATAATTCGATGTATGAATGTCTCAGTAATGAAGTGTAAGGAAAGTGACGTGACGAAACACACGAGTCGTTGATGATTGTAGAAACGGTTACTGTATAAAAGTAAATAATAATAGCTCCTATAATTAGGACTCCTAATGTTGATTATGATATTTTTGACCAAAGTTGACGTTTTAAATATTCGTTCGGATCACGGAGAGGTGCATAGTGCATACATGGTTCTTTCTTCTAAGTACCTACTTTCACTATACTCTAGTCTCAGGTAAATCGTGCGACCTGAGGTCTGAAGCACTGGGTCTCTTTGTGACTTGGTCCGCTTGTGACTTTCATAGAAGTAAGAAGACTTTTTGACGTCTTATAAATCGATGAACGCTGGTTGCATTTACGAAAAAGTGTCACGTTCTGTGTGCAAGCAAAAGCGCGGAACACGCGATAGATAGCCACGATCGGCCTAAGCGTTCGGCTTGGACCGGATCTATCTCTCTTCCACCGTTATCACGTAAAATTATCGTTCGTAAACCGATGCAGACAGACAGACAATGTTTTTTTATTGTATGATATCTTCGCATAGGTATTCCATAATTTGATTTTGAAATATGATTAACAAGATACATTCATTCGATACGATAAAAATAGCGATAAAAAAGCCTAGAACTAGTTTGAAAGCTGTAACAACATTTTGTAAAATGATGACCTTAGGAATATGCGGCTAGCAATTGATCACTATTTTGATTCTCGTCACTATTTTTTCCACCTACACTCCCACCATGACGCTAATCGTGATCGTTAAGTCTTATGGCTCTAAGTCTACGCCGTAAGGGGTGATGATGATGATGTCGTGATTAATAAGTATGTTCTTATAGTATCTCTAATCAATTATTTCGTCTGGTAACAGCGCTACAATTAGGCGCCGCGTGCATAGTCCCTCGCCGTTGCCTCTGTGGGGATACCATCGATGGCTTTGGTCACCACGGCCTATCTTGCTGGCTTTTTAGGGCGTCATGCTTCCCTAAACAATATTACCCACCGCTCTCTTGCAACCATTAATATACCGGCCACTGTAGAACCCACTGGTTTGGTCCGTAATGATAGCAAGAGACCGGATGGAATGACTCTGGTGCCCTGGCGATTGGGGTGGTCTTTGGTATGAGATCGCACATGCGTTGATACCCTAGCGCCGTCATCTTCAGATCACCAAGTCAAAGGCCGGTACAGCAGCAGCCACGGCGGAAATCCTTAAAAGGCGCAAGTCGCAAGTATGTAGGTATCTTAGATAGCTACAAATTTGAGCCTTTTGGGGTAGAAACCATAGGGCCTTGGAGTCCACCAGCCCCTCGTCTCTTTGACTTTCTGCCGAAGAGACTGAACGAGGTATCCCGTGACCAAAGGGTTGGTAATTACCTGTCGCAAAGGATTTGCATTGCCATCGAACGTGGCAATGCTGCTAGCCTTTTGGGCATGTTGCCGCGGGTCGACGGTTTGCAGGTACTATATAATTTGTAATGTTTTATGTTTTTCAGTAGGTATATTAGGTATAATTCTGGGCAAGATTCATTTAATCGTTTGGACCATTGACACAATAGAAGAAGAAAAAGTGTTAACTACTGTGACCTTCTAATTTAAATAACTTTAAAAAGAAAAATGGTACACCAACTGCACATATAAAAACTATTAAAAACGAGTAAACCAAATTACACTGAATTAAAATTAATCTTACCACTAAAATTTGCTGGATTGCGACGCATACATAAGGTTTAAATTTTTTAAAGATGAATATCCCATAGCTATCGCTACATGCAATTGCTACCACTCCGTCTAACTTTTATATTACGGTACATTTCGAAGGACTTTTTTGCGGTAAAAGTATTAAAATCAATGACTTGACATTGATAAATAATTATAACTTCAATAAACTTTGACGTTCATATTATACTCGTACCTACGTATTGAAATCGATAATTTTATTATTTTCTATGTACGTATACTTATGTCTTGTAGTATTTCTCCACGACTACTACCATCCTACTCGCTATAAATAAAATAAATAAATATATACGGACAAAGCACACAGATTGAGCTAGCCCCAAAGTAAGTTCGAGACTTGTGTTATAGGATACTAACTCAACGATACTATATTTTATAACAAATACATATATAGATAAACATCCAAGACCCAGGCCAATCTGAAAAAGATCATTTTCCATCTTGACCTGGCCGGGGATCGAACCCGGTCACTCCGTGTTGCAGGCTGGCGTGTTGACCGCTGCGCCACGGAGCTAGGCTATCTTTTGGCAATAACGGTGTTCAACGTTACTTAAAAATACATTGCAGCTTTTTATTTATTTATTTTATTTTATTACGTTATATAACTAGTCTGGTCATAACTACCGTTACATAAAAACTTTTCTTTTTTTAACTTTTTAATTATTTTAAATTTGGAACGCGTTTATTATTTTAAAAAGTTCTTTCGATTTCGCGCCATTTAACATATTTTTTCGTGTTCATTATCAAATTATAATTTGGAATGGGGTGCTATAGAAAATAGGATTGCGGTGATCGCCTTGCATAAAGTGGGTATAGAGCCGTCGGTCATATTCCAGACTCTTCAAAAGCTTGGTATCAGCCGTGTTGGTATATCGTACTCTTTGATTTGTAATAGATAAGTAAGCCTTAGACGGCGCCCTATATCAGAAACTAGCTTTCGCCCGCGGCTCCGCCCGCGTCAATGTCGATCCCTCGGGAATAGTACTTTTTCCCAGGATAAAAGGTAGCCTATGTCCTTCTCCGTACTCCAGAGAACTTGTATGCAAAATTTCATGCAGATCGGTTCAGTAGATACGGCGTGAAAGCGTAACAAACAAACAAACAAACAAACTCACTTTCGCATTTTTAATATTAGTTAGGATGAAGCTCTTTGCCTCAGGACACCATGGGCCAGCAGTCTCAACGGCGACTGGAACAAATTCATATTGTTGTATTAAAAGAGGATATTTAGTGCATTTTTGTGTCATCCGCGCAGCTGACTCGTGTGAATTAACACTGCTATTGATATAGGCCGTGTGGTTTCCGGCAGAGCAGAATAGAACCACTCTAAGTCTTCCCATGGATGTCGTAAGAGGCGACTTAGGAAATACAAGCTAAACAAAGCTCACAAACATCAATGAGACCTCTCCTACCCGTCTGGCCAGCGAGGAGAGTGTAGGTCAAATCCTCTGTCTGCTCTGGCCAAGTATGGCTCGAGTAGTACAGAAAGGGTCATGCTCCTGCAGTGAAGATTAAAAAGACCTGATGATGATGATTGATATAGGACGCCGCATCAGTGCTGACGCAGGTTGCGTCCCACAGAGCACATCGTGCCCTCTGCCACGGAATCAAAGTAAGCCCGTCAGGACGCTTCCCATCTGTCCTTAATAGCCCAGGCGGCTCTAATTGTCAGGGAGTATTCGCCGATATCAGTGCCCTATGTATCAAATCGTTTATAGCATTGTGCCGAGAGAACGCAGTTAGTTATTGTATAGTATTACGCATTAAACCGTGTGGTATCCGGCAGAGTAGAATAGGACCACTCCAAGTCTTCCCATGGATGTCGTAGAAGGCGACTTAGGAAATACAAGCTAAACAAAGCTTATAAATATCTGTGAGACCTCTCCAACCCGTCTGGCCAGCGTGGAGAGTGTAGGCCAAGTCCTCTGACTGCTCTGGGTATGGCTCCTGTAGTGGAGACTAAAAAAGACCTGATGATGATGATGATGATGATAAATACGCATTGCACCTTCGATCCGGAAAGATTATCTTCTTCGTTTCAAAACAAAGTAAAAATTTATCCACAAAACCAAATGTAGGTGCTTGAAGTTCGTAACCTTTATTGCCAGGCTACTACGCATTTCGTAGAACGAGTGCTACGAATACTGCTACGACCGTCGTAGCGGTATTCGTAGCATACATGTTTTGGCTTCATGTTGTGATATTTATTTATGACATAGAGTTAGACGAGTATGTATAACATAGCATTCATCCGCGGCCCTGCTCGCGTTAAAATCAATACCTCAGTAACAATACTTTTTACCGGGAAAAATTATTATTTTCCGTACCCCAGATAATGAATAACTATGCCAAATGTATGATTAGTTCAGTAGTTAAGGCGTAAACGCGTAACAAACAAAAAATAAATAGACAGACTAACAAATTAACTTTCATATTTAAAATATTAGTTTAGATGTATGCACAGTACATATAGGTAAAAATGTTTGAAAAAATCACTCGTCTAACTATTGCAACTGTATTTTGCTCTTACGCCTGCAGCCATGGCAAAACTGTCAGTGCATTCGCCTCTGCAATAAGTATGTATGTAGTTTGATACAAAAGTTAAAGCAATTAAAAATATACCTGTTACAGTCATAGTTTGAATGGTTATCCTTACTAATATTAAAAATGCGAAAGTGAGTTAGTTTGTTTGTTACGCTTTCACGCCGTAACTACTGAAACGATCATCATGAAATTTTGCATACAAGTTTTCTGGAGTACGGAAAAGGACAAAGGCTACCTTTTATCCCGGGAAAAAGTACTATTCCCGAGGTATCGACATTGACGCGGGCGGAGCCGCGGGCGAAACCTAGTTATGTATAATTACTAAATTGTGTAGACAATGTAATAAATATATATCTTTCTCCGGATATTAATCATAATAGCCGGTCAAAGGTAACCAAAGTAATAATTACAGTTTAACTGTTACGCCCAAAGTTAGGGACGCTCGCTAGAGCTCCTGTTTTGGTCAAGGAAAACGCAGCTACTCACTGTGGCAAAACTGTTAGGGGATTCGCCTTAAGTTGAGGACGTGTAGCATTGGTCACGTGAAAAAGTCTTACACGATATAATATAAAAATGTGGATAATATATTTTTAAGTGTTTGTGTTTTTAAGTGTGAAAATATGGTGAAAATATTTCAAGCGGGCGGGATTTGAACCTGCGACCTTAAGTCTAAGTACGATTTAAGTTCTTCCAACTGAGCCAACGCCTGTTCTAACCTCGGCGCCGAAATCCTCCACCATATCCCATTCCCCCTTATACATAAGGCTTACGTCACCTACAACTGCCCGACTTTTACAAGTGAAGTATTTAATTCAACTCATTTTACAATGAATTTGAATCCACTAATATATAATTAACTGGATAACATAATTAACTAGCTGTCGCCCGCGACTCTGCTCACGTTAATATAAATCCCACGGTTACAATACTTTTTCAGGACGAAAGTTAGCCTAGGTATATGTTAATACAGGATAATAATCTATCTGTGTGTAAATATGGTCAAAATTTGTTCAGACGTTATTGCGTGATTGAGTAACTAACACCTAAACGTACAAACTTTCACATTTATAATATTAGTAGGATAGTGGGATGACTGATATTTTTGAGCAAAAAACATCTTAGAATAATTTCGATACGGAACCCCAAAAACGTGTTTTATCCTACCTTCTCCATCTTCATTAGCACAGGCCACCTGGCGCCCTAGATGTTAAAACTCCGTAATACTACCCTTTTTTAAGAGCCAGCCCTCCATCATTAAAATCTTTTTGAAGAAGAATATAAGAATAAAGCGAGAATTATAGCCATCTCCATCGGGGGAAGTGCAGGGAGGGATTTTAAAATTCCCGACTGCTATATTAAAATATTTTCCTTTAATCTCTACGTTCCTTGTGTTATTTTACGAATTTATGAGCTGTATAATAAAGTATGAAATGTAACTTATTTATTATTCTGAGAAAGCTTTTGGGATACTAGGACCGGAGCTAATGGAACTATTATTACGTTTGTTTTTTGTGATATCTTCAAACATACATACGTGTATGTATGTTTGAAAGTATCACGTCTTTTTCCCTTGCGGGGTAGACAGAGCCCTGGTGTATAAGACCTAAAACGACTTTTAGCATGTTGGTGCCCACCAACATGCTGGTGTTGGTAGAAAACGTAATACATATGTATGAATGTTTGAAAATATCACATCTTTTTCCTTTGCGGGGTAGACAGAGCCCTGGTGTATAAGACCTAAAACGTCTTTTACGACGACTTTGGTGTTGGTGGAAAACGTAAAGAATAGTAAATAAATATATATATATATATATATATATATATATATATACGGACAAATCACACAGAATGAGCTAGCCCCAAAGTAAGTTCGAGACTTAACTTGTGATAAGGAATACTAAACATCCAAGACCCAGGCCAATCTGAAAAAGATCATTTTCCATCTTGACCTGGCCGGTGATCGAACCCGGGCACTCTCGTGTCGCAGGCTGGCGTGTTGACCGCTGCGCCACGGAGCTAACCAAAAATAGTGAAGAGTGCTAGCCGCATCCTCTTCAAAGTTTTTACTAAACATAAAACTACCGTTATAATCCACAATGGTATTGTGTAGGGGACAATCTATTTAGGTAGGTGACATACGCTACAAGATTCAATATCTAATAATATTATGATTCAATATGTTCTATATGATTCATTATGATAATGTCTTATTTAAAACTAGATGCCCGCCGCCAGGTATAAACCCGTAAACTAGATGCCCGCCAGGTAAAATGAATAAGTGAGTGATGTAATATGGCTAAAACGGCACTTTTTTTTTTTAATTCTGGGGTTGGGATGAGATCATGTTAGTTTTATCCATACCTTAAGTAGTGATACCATAAGTGCCTTTGAAGCGCAGTTCGATTTCCGGCAACGACAAGATGAAAAACGATCTTTTTTTGATTAATCCGGGTCTTAGGTATACAACATACTATCGTTGAATAAGCCCACAGACAAAAGTTCACAACTTAGTTTGGGGCTAGTTCAATCAGTATGATTCGTCCATATAGGTATATTTATTTATGTATCTACCTTGAAAGGATACGTATTATCTGTATTCAGTTTAATGAAAAAATTAGACTATCGGAAAAAAAAAGTTATCCTTGAAGTGAATGTAAAAATTAGGGCATTTACACAACAGAATACGACCTCGATACCAGATACCACCAACAAGACTGATCGCGATAGATGTCCGCTATCTACACAGAACAGATGATATATTGAAGCGGAGCACGAAACAGAAAGGTCAAACACTTTAAAAGAAAGAGTGTAGGTAGACTTATTCTACCTGACACGCAGGGCAGTTTCCTGAAGAAAGTTTTTAAATAAACTGGCTAAGTGGAAGTCGGGGCCTCGCACGATGCGTTTTTTATTGTTTTATACCGGTAATAGGTAAATAAAAAAAACGCATATTGTTTTATACCAGCAATAGGTATATACCTATTACCGGTATAAAACAAAAAAAAAACGCATCATGCGATTTTTTTTATATAGCACTAGCTATCTCGGCAAACGTTGTTTCTCATTTTGTCGTTGAAGTCTTGTAATTTTTTTTATTATTCGCGTATTTTTCTTAATATTTTCTTTTATAAGAACCTTTTTCTGAGGAAAAGAAACACGACAAAAAAGAATTAGCCAAATCGGTCTAGACGTTCACACGTTATGCCGTGACCAAGGGAAACAGGGATTATTTTTTATTTAAGAGATTGCAATAATAATAATAATGTTTTATTTCAGAAATAAATTTCCGTAACATAGGTAAGTACCAGAAATAAGCTTGTAAACTGGAGTTAGTAAAGAGAGCCAAATAAAATATTAGAAATAAAATATGAATAATTAAAAATACAATGTTTGGTATATTATTAAAATTGAAAATATGTCATGAATAAGAACTCGCCACAGGTGGAATTTGAATCACGTTCCTTAGGTTTATGCCCTAAGTGTGATTTGAAGAGCTGATTTGACGCCCTGGTGTAGTTGGTCACCGGGACTTCAAAGTTAATAATAAGGAATAGTTTTAAGAACCTTTTTTGAATTACCAAACCTTTATTTATGAAGCTTTATTTGTTGCGTCATTTACATGTTAGGGTATCTAAAATAGCTTTATAGTTGTAATATTTTATGTTGAAGTTTTCACTGTAACCAACCACTATTTTGTGTACAATGTTAATCTATACTAATATTATGAAGCTTAAGAGTTTGTTTGTTTGTTTGTTTGAACGCGCTAATCTCAGGAACTACTGGTTCAAATTGGAAAATTCTTTGTGTGTTCGATAGTCCATTTATTGAGGAAGGCTTTAGGCTATAAAACATCACGCTGTGACCAATAGGAGCGAAGCATCAATAAAAAATGTTTTGAAAACGGGGAAAAATTATTCATCTATACTAATTCATCATAATAACAGAAATTGCCGCGGACGAAGTTGCGGGCAACAGCTAGTTTATATATACTCAATGACAAGGCTCAGGAGTCAGTCGCCTCCGTTACGCACATTCAACCACTCCCGGTGTTTAAATTATTTGACTAGACACGAAGGAACACGCAACATAGGTACAACCTCTTAGTAAATACTTACATGTTGTACCTACTCACACCACCAGCCAACTTACAGCATATAATAAAGAATAATATAACGGTGTTCCTTTTCACAGCCGCTTAATAATCTATATTCAGGGACAGGTCTGCTCGGCCCCTTTGAGACTACTGTGTATAATGTAAAATATTATCACTGAACACTCGATCGCTAACATAATATGTTCCAAAAAATAATAATGTACCTATATAATAAAAATTGTAAACATAAACTGAAAAAAAAATGATAAATGAAGAAATTTGATGATAAATGATAAAGATAGATGATAAATTAAAAAAGCCCTTCAGGCGAGTAGGCGACCAATACTGTTGAAAAGAGTTTCTTTTGGCGTTTCTTCTCTGCAGTGGTCGGTTCCGAAACGCTAGTAGTCTGTAGCTTTTGCACATTAAGTAATAATATGACTAAATTAGATCCTTTAAAATGTGATTTGACGTGAAAAAGGCCTATTTTCTGAATAAACGTTTTGATTTTGATTTTGATTGATTATATTATATATAAAAAAGTCGGGTTATTTACACCACTTTACCTCAAGAACAGCTGGACAGATTTTGATGAAATTTAGTAAGGAGGTAGCTGACACCCTGTATTAATAAATAGGCAATTTTATCCGATTATCCAAAAAAGAAGCAGTACGAAGTTCGCCGGGTCGGGAGAGTTTACCCCAAATGAACTGCAGCATTGCACGATTTTTTGAAACTTCGCGTCCGTAAGTGTCAATAAAACTGAGAAAAGCTTAACTTTCTTCCTCTTTGCAGTAGGGTAATAAACTCTAATAATTGTGGAGTTTCCCCGTGAACCAGTCACAACAGGCATGCGTGATATTTATCTAAAATTCGCAGTCTGCCGTATAGCCTTGGGCGGCGGGACGCCCACGTACTCCGGTATTTTGGTGGCCGCCCCCGCAACAGCTGGGCGGAAGCAGGCCTTCATATCCTGACGTAGTAATACAATATTTACACGACTGTCCATAAAAGGAGTGCGATGTTTTGTATTCCCGGTATTTTAGTGTGTTCTGACGTAGTTACGTAATATTTTTTACATGACTGTCAACAAAAAGAGTGAAATGTTTCTGGTGGCTGTCTTGACGTTGTATTAGATCTTTAAATAGGATCTCGATGGGCCGGTTGGCGTGCATAATCGCTTACGCATGTAAAGCAACCTCGGCCGTGGTCCCCATTGGGATGGGTGGGTCCAAGTGGTACAAATATTTCGAGCTCCTCCGTGTTTTGGAAGGCACTTTAAGCCGTTGGCCTCGGTCGTTAAACTATGTGATATATAATCTTCCCCTTTTTTTTTATAACAAAATACTGAATTAGGCATTTGTCTCCCATCTCACCTGATGGTAAGTGACGATGAAGACGAGGATGTTACATGCCTATCCAAGAGATACCCATTTCCCATCCCTGCTGGTCTTGGAGAAAAGAAAAAACGTAGAATGTGCCAGCTGCTTCTCTTCCCGCGCAGACCGTAGAAGCCGGTCAAGGAATGGGCGAAAATCTAAAGAATCATGACAATAGGCGATGCGGCTAACAACTCATCCCTATTTGGATTTCCTTTTTCCACCTTTACACCCACCAACACTCTAAACGTAGCTTTTTGGTCTTATGACTTTAGGCTCTGTCTACCCCGTAAGGAAAAAAGACGCGAGTTACACGCATTTTCCTTCATTCTTTAACCAAAGGCAGTGTCTCTGAGGAGTGAGGACACCTATTGTTTAGTGTTTGATAGTACAAACCTGTACAAATTAACATAGACGTAACACCGGATATGAACTCGGACAGCTGATAGTAGTTCGGAAACTCGGGAAACGTTGACCCTACAAACATCCGCTAGTGGAACTGATGACAACATTAACTAGGAGCCACTTCGTATTTTATTTTTAATCTTATGGAATTTATTTGTAAGATAGAATTAATAAATACAATTACGATTAGACAACATTATGACCGTGCGGCATGGAGCCCAGCCTCCGTGGTCCAGTGGTTAACGCGTTTGCCTGTTGACCCGGTAGTCGTGTGTTCGATTCCCACCGGAAGCATACTTTGTTTAGTTGTTTCCAGTTTGGTTAGGACATTGCAGGCTTGAATCACCGGATTGTCTGATAATAAAGATGATTCTGTGCTACGGAAGGCACGTTAAGCCGGTGGTCCCGGCTGCCATCTGGTAGTCGTTAAAGGAACCACGTCAGAGGCCGAGAGGCGGTTCCGAAGAACTCTGACACCAGGGTGTGCATGGTCGATGGACCGTGACACCTACTCGAAATGATGATGATGATGGCATGTAGCCAAGAACACTGGCTGCGTTCCTTCTCTGAATAGCTATACTAATTCGTTGAGAAAAAAAGTAGCCAGACCTCTTGTCACCAGTGGCGGAGATCAGGCGTGGAGTTATCTGTTTTAGAAAAGTCCTTACACTGGGGACCCATGGTCCAAACTTCGTATTAGGCATATTTATTTGTACTCATTCTTTTGCTAGTCGTAATCGTGTGGTTTCCGGCAGAGTAGAATAGGACCACTCCTAGTCTTCCCATGGAGGTCGTAAGAGGCGACTTAGGATAAACAAGCTAAAACAAAGCCCATAAACATCAACGAGACCTCTCCCACCCGTCTGCTCTGGCCAAGTATGGCTCCGGTAGAACAGAGAGGGTCATGCTCCTACAGTGAAGACTAAAAAGAAATGACGATGATTCGTTCGCTCGGGCATTTGGGAAGCTCCGCAGTATGTTGTCGTCCAAAATCAGTGCCTAAAGACGAAAGTCTATAATCAATGTGTGTTACCAGTGATGAATTACGGGTCCGAAACGTGGTCCCTTACTATGGGCCTCATAAGAAAGCTGAAAGTCGCTCAAAGAGCTATGGAGAGGGCTATGCTCGGTGTTTCTCTGAGAGATACGAATCAGAAATGGGCAGATTCGTTAGAGAAGGTCACCGACATAGCTCAGCGGATTAGCTCTTTCAAGTTGCAGTGGGCGGGGCACATAGCGCGTAGAACCGATGGCCGATGGGATAGAAGGGTTTTCGAATGCCGACCATGTACCGGCAAGCGCAGCGTCCGACTTCCACCGACCAGATGGTCGAATGACCTGACTAAGGACGCAGGAAGACACTGGTTGCAGGCCGCTTCCAACCGGTCGTATTGGAAATCCTTGGGAGAGGCCTAATGCCAGCAGTGGACTTCTTGCGGCTGATATGATTATGATGATGATTTGTACTCGTACCTGGGGTACTATGTTTGAACGTGATGACTTCGCTCCTCATACGTTTTCGAACAGTTCAAAGATGGTTACAGGAGACAAAATGCTGCTTCATTCGACTGTTCACAATTTTTGTGTATTTCGTGTGTGAAAGTGGCCAACACTGGTGGTAGATTTTTCAAGCTGCTTAAAGGTATAACGTAGCGACTGCGATCAATGATGACAGCCAACCAAAGGCTTCACGTACCTTCCGAAGCACGAGCTTTAGACATTTATATATCACTTGCTGGGATTGCACTTAACGTGTGAAAGCGTTTTTAATGCTCAAGACCACTGCGTCATCGATCTCGGCCATCGGGCTATTTCACAATGAGGAGTAAGTTGACAAAGACGACCTAAAAAACTTCTGTTTAGAGGTGCGTGTGATGTAACGAAAAAAGAGTAATGGTTTCTGATGTTTTCGCGATTGTTACACATTTTACGGTATTATCGCGTATATTACATTATTATTTTTTTTGGTATCATGAAAACTGTAAAGTTTTCGAAACGTTAGGTGTAAAAATAATGTAATATACGCGATAATACCGTATTAAAGTGATTTTATTTAAATGCAATAAAGAGTATTCTATTCTAAACATAGTTTACAGAGTGCAGCAATCCATTTTCTAGTGTGGGAATTTCTTTTTCTACTTTTATATTTCAAAGAGCCAGAGTAATCGTATTCTTTAAGAATTCAGCTGTACTCGGGTCGGGACAGTGCAAAGGAAGATACGATATTAGATTTCATCGGATGAATGCGAGTGAGCTTTATAACGAGGCTTCTGTCAACCATATACTAGATGTGAACATGTGAACTTTAACTTTAAAGTATCAAAGACATAAACAACTCTTTTTTTTTTCAAAATAGAATACATCATATTTTGAATAAAAAAAAATGTCTTTGTCTTTGATACTTTAAAATGAAATAATTAACTACCTACTTTATTGCATTGGGTAATACTGTAAAAATAGAGTAAGTGAATGAATAAATAAAAATAAAGGTTCACATTTTCACATCTATAGGTCGCTTGCACACGGAATGTGACACTTTTCGTGCGTGCTGGCGTTGATCGATTTATAAGACGTTAAAATAAGATTTCTTATGTTCCAACACTCTCTCAGTAAGAGTTTGAAATGCGATGTAAAATAACATCCGTAACAAATTTCAAAACTGTTATTTCACGTCAGTTTCGAATTGAAATAACAAATTATTTTGAAATTGATTGACATAATAAAGCTTTACTTTAGTTATAACGAGCACCGTTTTCCGACAGGTGAAAAGTGGGTCGGAAAATTTCATTAGTAATTGAAATGAAGGATTTCAATAAATATTTACGGACAAATCACACAGATTGAGCTAGCCCTAAAGTAAGTTCGAGACTTGTGTTATGGGATACTAACTCAACGATACTATATTTTATAACAAATACATATAAAGATACACATCCAAGACACAGGCCAATCTGAAAAAGATCATTTTCCATCTTGACCTGGCCGGGGATCGAACCCGGGCACTCTCGTTTCGCAGGCTGGCGTGTTGACCGCTGCGCCACGGAGCTGTCTAAAATAATATCAATGGATAATAAGAGCCAAGAAGTCTTGGTATGGCCATGTTAGTTGTGAAATGCTCCGTGCAAGTCGTATGTAGGGTAGCGGCTACCGCAGCCAGCGCATGACGCAGCCGTCGCACTGCGACACGAGCGTGTTCGCCGCGGCACGCCGCGCGGTACTGAACGCCAGCCCGCGAATCGAGGCCTTGAACCGCGTTCCATTGCTATTTGAATTTTTCAAACCATAGATTCATCCTTGAAGAGCAAAGGCATTTCACGTACAGCCACAGCCTGGATTCATGTCAGTTTTGAAGTTGAAGTATAGTAGGTAAACATAGAAGTATGAAGTCTCTTTTTTTTTTTTTTTAGTCTATGTCTGTAAATATAGGCTTTAAAGCGCGTTCCATTGAGGTTCCATTACTATTTATTCTTACAAACATCTTTATTGTTGAACATAGGTATCTAAAGGTAACACATTAAATTTTATTAGTCTCACCATGTCCTGTCCTTGGTCTTAATTATCTGTCGTTCCTGGCATGAAAAACTATAGGGTCTTTACACCAGGTTGCCACACTAAAGGTCCTGGGTTCGATCCCCGGTAAGGTCAAGATGAAAAATTACCTTTTTCAGTTGGCTTTGATCTTGGGTGTTGATTATTTGTTCTATAAAATATAGTATCGTTGCGTTAGTATCCCATAACACAAGTCTCGAAATTACTTTGGGCTAGCTCAATCTGTGTGATTTGCTATTTATATTATTTTTTATTTTATTTTATATTTATTATCTGAGGTTTGAAATCTCAGTAATTATTAATTAGCAACTTAAACAGGACCCAAAAAAAAAAGCGCCATGATAATATGTTTCTTTTATAGCCTTTTTGTTAATTTAATTTTATTCTATTATTCTTGGTTAAAAGGCAAAAGATATAGAAATTCTGTGAAAATTTTAAGTCTCTATAACGGTCGATTAGATACAGTCCTGTGTCAGACAGACGGATGGGGGGACATCGGAGGCTCAGTAATAAGGTGCCATTTTAACCCTTTGGGTACGGAACCTAAGAGGTATACTAATAAGTATACTACAACGAGAAAAAAGTTAGATAATCGCTCTAGGTTGCGGTATAGCTAAGACCATGTTTAGTTCACGCGTCGACGCGTTTACAGATGAACGCTTGCCGAGTCAGGTTGGTGCAAAGGTTCTGAAAACATATGGGAGATATTTATGAATTTAACGGCTCAATCCTAACTAATATTTCTAAATGCGAAAATTAGTTTGTTTGTTTTATAACGCATTCACGCCCTATCTATTAAACTGATCGTCATGAAATTTTGCATACCCGTTGTCTGGAGTTCGGAAAAGGACAAAGCGTACATTTTATTCCGGGAAAAAGTACTGTACCCGAGGAACCGACAGCGACGCGGGAGGAGCCGCGGATAAAATCTAGTCTTTTTATAAGGCGATGTCTAGATGAGACGGTTTGACTCCGTCTCCGGTTTTTCATCATCATGTAAATGTACATTTTTACACGGATTTCCTCAAATCGCGTAGATAAGACAAGCGTGTGCAGTCCGATTCTGAGTAGGCTTGAAAGTATTTAGAAAATAGTGTTGTGACTAATCGTTATAATCGTCTTATATTAACAACTCTATAGATAAAAGGTAGTTTCTTTTTAAATATGCGTCACAAGCCGAACGCTTAGTGCCTCTCTATTGATCCGCGCTCTCGTGTGCACACATAACGTGACACTTTTACGTGCGAGCAGGCGGCGTTCATCGTTTTATAAGACGTTATTACGTCTAAAATTAAACGTCACTATTATTTTGGGAAGTAAAGCTATAAGACAAAAATATTCGTCCTACGTGCGTTTAAGTTGGCAATTTTGTGTCGTATGTTTTCAAAATTTAATAGCGCCTGTGATCCCTCTTTTATGCGTAGATGAAAGCGGCGATAGTTCCCTAGCCTTGACCTCGTGACTTCATTTCAAATGGTAAGAATCGCAGATTTATTGCCCGACTGCAAAAAAGGAGGTTTATGAGTGAAACAATATGCTTACTTATGACCGTTAGATTAGATTCTCTTCTTTAGATCAAAAAAATTGTCTGTCTGGAAAGTCGGTTTACGGACGATAATTTTATGTAGTAACGGAAGGAAACGGAAGAGAGATAGATGTGGCGACGAGAGGTAGGCCGATCGTGCCCCTCTATCGCTTGTTCCGCGCTCTCGCTTGCACACGCAACGTGATATTTTATCGTGCGTGCAGCCGGCGTCATCGTTATGACGTCAAAAGTCTGTAAGTTATAAACATCGATTAATAAAAAGTAAGTTCAAGGTAGACCCCACTCACCTCACCACAATTCAAGAAAAAAACAGTGCCACTGTTTTTCTGGGGTGTGCCGACAGAACTGAAAATATTCTGTTTAGAGCTTTCGGTTATGGTAAAGATAGCAGTGTCGCAAGTTCAATGGTTATTTTTTCCCATCTCAATCCGACATGCCTAAAGAAGTGTGCACTTCAATCATTATTGACCCATTAGTGAATATAATAGAATAGCTTTATTTACGAATATGGTTATTACAAAAGGTCTTAAGTACTAAGTGGTCACACATATTCTATTCGCAATTAAGTCGGCGTGTAAATATAATGGTTATATGGTCATTTACCCACAGATATGATGAGCTTGATACATTAAGAAGATTGGAAGTAAATAACGCAGGACCAGACTGAATGGAAAAAGTGGAGGGACGCCTTTGCCCAGCAGTGGGACACACGATGGCTTGAAATAAATAATAGTGACCCACAAAACCATTAGTGACGTGCAGTCTATAGCGTGATTTTGAACTCCCTAGCTATATTCAAATCTGGGAATCAGAATCCCTGATGGAACACAGAATTGCAAGAACAAAAGGTAAAAAACAAAAAAATAAATTTAACCTTTTAATAGAAATTCGTCCAGCTGATCGGCGACTTTGTATGGGAAACCTAATTTTCTTTTTCGTTTTTTACCTTTTTTTCTTGCAATTCTGTGTTCCATTAGGGATTCTGATACCCAGATTTCAATATAGCTAGGGAGTTCAAAATCACGTAGTATAAAGACAGTTAGGCTCTGTCTACCCTGGCTCTGTCTCTTTTTTTTTCTTACAAATAAATTATTTGTCAGCCAGTTTCGGCAATACGCGGACTGGTTCAAAGGATTTCCATGGCTATTTAAAGAGGTAATGCAAATAGCATCATGGGTACCTTTGAACCGGGTACGATTAAAGGTAGGGTATTTGACAAAAAAAATTTATGTCTACATACCTTCCTAAAAATGTCTGTGCACGTCGCTGCTCGCACCCAAAACAGGCGCGTTTAAATTGATATTATAAAGAGATTATAATTTGTTTTTATAAACCTAATGTACTGATCAAAGGTAGTGTGCTGATCAAAGAATAAAAGATCTCATAGAAAAAAAAGGTCTTTTTTACTAGCGACAATATGTAAAGAAAACTTTGGCCGATCCTTGAAGCCGTGATTCAGCCTAACGATATGAACAACTTTTTCTATGAGACCCATGCTGTGAACCTAACTTTTTTTTGACGTTCCCATACGAATTGACAGGGCGTACGAACATTTTTGTTTGGAAATTTAATTTTCAAGGATCGGACAGGTTTTTCTCTATATATTGTATATCAATCACATTCAATATGTTGACAGTTATTTTTTGGAGTGCTTACCTACATATCAGATGGGCGACGACAGCGCTGACAAATGAGTTACATTTGTGGGGCGCGTGTGTCGTACATACACGTCTATTACTTGGGTATATGTGAGATATATATCGCAAGGTAGGTAGACAGTATGGGACCTTTGCCTGTGTAGATTTTAAATATTTCTGACTAGCTATTGCCCGCGGCTCCGCCCGCATTAATGTCGATTCCTCGGAAACAGTAGAATTTTCTGGAATGAAAGGTCCTTCCCCGTCCTCAAACTACTTCCATACCAAATTTCATCCAAATTGGTTGGATGGTGGTGGAAAAAATGCTTCAATGGGCAGTAGTCACACAAGTAAGATTGAACTCGTAGTCACACAAGTAAGATTGCACTTTGTACCAAGAAATACTAATATATTCATCCTTGTAGCGCCCCGAATTCGCATTTGGACAATTACGTTCCCTCTGCAGTCGTCATAAAGCTGTCACTTGAGCCGTTGACGGATGCAACAGGGGTCCGCAGAACAGGTGATCTGATGCTCAATTGGTTTTACGACATTCTACTACCGATCGTTACTGAGTGCGGCTGGTTTGAACCAGTTTATTTTGTTTGTTTGATCGGAAGACTAGGCAGTGATGACAGTGGGTTGTCGTTCGGGAATTTAACAACCAATATTCCACTCATCATCATCATTTCGAGTAGGTGTCACGGTCAATCGACCATGCACACCCTGGTGTCAGAGTTGTTCGGAACCGCCTCTCGGCCTCTGACATGGTTCCTTTAACGAATAACAGATGGCAGTCGGGACCAACGGATTAACGTGCCTTCCGAAGCACGGAATCATCTTAAACAATCAGGTGATTCAAGCCTGCAATGTCCTAACCAAACTGGAAACAACTAAACAAAGTATGCGTCCCGTGGGAATCGAAACCACGACCCCCGGGTCTACAGGCAAACGCCTTAACCACTGGACCACGGAGGCAGTTAATATTCCACTTGTTTGGGGCAATAATAAAGTGGCCGTGTGGTTTCCGGCAGAGTAGAATAGGACCACTCCTAGTACCATGGAGGTCGTAAGAGGCGACTTAGGAAATACATGCTAAATAAAGCTCATAAACATCAATGAGACCTCTCCAATCCATCTGGCCAGCGAGGAGAGTGTAGGCCAAATCCTCTGTCTGCTCTGGCCAAGTATGACTCCGGTAGTACAGAGAGGGTCATGCTACTGCAGTAGAGACTAAAAAGACCTGATGATGATATAATTCCTACACCTTCCGAATGACATAAGTTACATATTGTTAATGAATTGATTCAGGCGTTATTTTGAGGAAGTCAAAGTTACATATAAATTACTTTAAATAGAGTTAAATTACTTTGAGATCTACCGGTTAGTTTATGCAAGTAATTACTAGCCAGCGCCCACTAACTACTGTAAGTCCCTTCATGCCACCACCAATCGTTGATACATGCAGTCGAGACTAAAAAGACCTGATGATGATAAACAGGGGACGAGTTGCAGAATGATCTTTCACTTAATTTTGATTTTCTGCAATTCGTTTAAAATGGAGAATGGGACGAGTTGTGGAATTACTCCCCATGTTGTATCAACAGACTCCGTGGTCCAGTGGTTAAGGCTTTTGTCTGTTGACCCGGGGGTCGTGGGTTCGATTCCCACCGGAAGCATACTTTGTTTAGTTGTTGCCAGTTTGGTTAGGACATTGCAGGCTTGAATCACCTGATTGTCTGATAATAAAGATGATTCCGTGCTTCAGAAGGCACGTTAAGCCGGTGGTCCCGGCTGCCATCTGGTAGTCATTAAAGGAACGACGTCAGAGGCCGAGAGGCGGTTCTGAAGAACTTTGACACCACGGTGTGCATGGTCGATTGACCGTGACACCTACTCGAAATGATGATGATGATGTTGTATTAATAGTAGGAATTTTAACTGATATAACCTTGCATTTGTGGATTTAGTAATCCTATTTGGCACGACTGAAGTTATGTGGCAAACACTCGTGCCAAGTACTATATTCAAATAGAAGTTTATTGAAGTAAACGTTGAATATGGAAATTCTTGCAGAGGCCGCAAAATAGGTATAAATGGGCAAAATAAAAAAAAAGAGTGAGCTGGGAAGGCCACTGTTAAGAATGAAGCTCCTTACACTGTCAACTTCGAATGTTATTCGAATATATTCCGCATTTTTTTTTTACTTTTCAAAGTTAGTAATAACTCTTGTTACTTATTTCAATGTTTTATGAATTTGGTTATTATGAAAAATAAAGTCAGGCCGAATTTGCTTATAAGAGAGAAGAAGCTCCTGAATAGATCTAGGATGGTGATATTATTTTTCTATATTTATAGTGGCTTTATGACTCTTACTTACACACACAGACAATTGTCTGTGCACACACATGACTGTGGTGATACGTACTGATTTGTACTACAAGTCATTAAAGAAATTCGTTTAGATAACGTAATACAAAATCAATAACCGATTTAAAAAAACTGGCAAAATTTCAAGATTTCAAGATTCTGAGATCAAGTACCCTAAAATTTGTGGCATAAATGGCTGTATCTTTTGATTGCGTTGGCTTAGAAGTTTGATCTTTTCACCGCTCCAAGGGACAGAAGACCTTAGTATTTAATATGAATTTTAGCTTGATACTTCCACGCGTTCCTGAGGAAAAGGCTCTTAGTAGACAGACATACAGTACGACAACAAAGTGATCCTATAAGGGTTTCGTTTTTCCTTTTCAGGTATGGAACCCTAAAAATAGTAAGACAGTGTGTAGTGTGTACTTTACACGGTGAAATGTTGATCGCTTAGAATCCTTAAAGGGATGATTCGGCCCGTCGATATAAACAACTTTTCCTATGGGAACAATGCTGGGAACTCAAATTTTTTGACATTCCCATACAAATTGACCGGGCGGCCGAACATTTTTGTATAGAAATGTCCATTTATTTTGAGATTCCAGCATTGGTCCCATAGGAAAAGTTGTTCATATCTACGGGCTGGATCACCCGTTAAGGGTCCATAACGATCAAAATTTCGCTTTGTATTTAAAAAGTTTCAGAAAACGAACGGATTCCGTATTCATATCAAAAGAAAAGTTCGATATTATCAATAGCTCTCTGTGAATACTATTGACAACAAATTGTATGCAGTAGATAAAAGGAATTCATGACGTCATTAAAAGTTTTTATCTCCTTTTTACCATTTTTATACATCAGAGAGCTGGAATAACGAGCACTTCCTCCTTTCAGCTATATCTTCGTATGACGTCGTTACCACAAGTCATATAAAACATATGTCGAATGCAGAACTCATTAAAACCGCCTTCGGATATATTGATCTGGCATTCAATGCGATTCTGATCTGACAAGGATTGACTAGTGCTGAGCCGTGCTCGAAATTTTCGAGAACGGTGAGAATTTTTTCCCGAGAATTTCTTTTTCGTTCTCTCGAGTGCGGGAATTATTGAGAAAATCTCGAGAATTGATGGAACGTTCCCGCAAATTTCCGTGAGAAGGAATTTATGAGAATGGAGCATTTCTCTCCGGCACATCACTAGGACTGACTCACAAGGAAAATAATGTAGAAAACTTTCTTCATGCATTTATGATATTTAAGATTAATGTTGTTGTTTTTCGTGTGCGTAAGTGTAACACTGGTGTCAGATTGTTCAAGCTGCCTGAAGGCATCTGACATAACTTAACGACTGCTCTTTAACGAGGCACGATTGAGCGTTATAAAGTTTAGTTCCTATAGCTCAACTAACTAAATAACGCTCTATCCGCTGATGATGTGCATTGCTTCATTTGCAGTTATTCTCCAACTTTGCCTCCAACCATAACCTTTTGCTTCTAAAACGTGCTTCACGTGAGCTAGCTCTGACCCTAGAAACCGAGAGTCACACAGTCTCAGCGCTCTGTTAATGAGAGAATGTGGTACCGACGCTAAGTGGCCTGGGCAGATTCGCTCCACCAGGTGCGAATCTGCTCTTAGGTAGCGATCTGTATGCGTCGGTTTCCGATATACAGTATGTCTCAACATTCCATTTGGTTCTCTCATCACTAAGACACCCAGAAAACCTATAACGTCATCTTTTTCTTGCTCCGTGGTGAACCTTATTCTCGGATGGATAGAAATAAGGTGCTCCAGAAATGGCCAAAGTTCTACTAATCGAAATATATACCGACGAAATAGCACGTGAGTGACCCGTTTTTGTACATAATTTCTGTATCTCACGTTAGTTTCAATGATATTTAAATTATGACATGTATGACTATATATATAAATTTTCTTCTACATTGCGTAGCCGCTATTCGTACTCACGCTCTCATAAATATCTCTGTTACGTTATGTGATAATTTATGAAAAATTCTACTAATTGCTATCCACGATCACGAATTTTACTTCCAAAAAAATCCAATACATGCTTACTTATATATTGTCCTATGCTATGCTACTAGCATTTTCTTCTAGAGTGAATGCGAAACAGCCAGCCATAATTTCCATTTGGCATTATGCCATGCGATGCCTTCGCCGTCCTCATGACTCTTTTCATGTAAACACAGCGTTGGCCGATTTTTCCGCACAAATATTTGTTTAATAGAATATCCCATTACTTGGACGCGCCTTTCGCCTTGGATTTATTCGAACGAAAATAAATGTCTTTTATTATGTTACGTAAGTCTCCATCGTCTATATTATTTGTATAAACAAATAAGGTTCTTAAGTTACCATAAGCACAAAAGAAAAAATGATACTATCTACGTACAACCATAAGTTAGCATTACTTGACGGCCTCTGTAGCGCAGTAGTAGATTAGACTGCTACTCGACAGACTCCGAGTTTGATTCCCGGTTCGAGTAAACCTCAACCTCATTTTTACAGGTGGTCTGTGGGTCTGGTGGTGCTACCCAAAGAGGGTCGGCGTCAGGCGGCCCTAAATACTTTCGCCAAATCTTATTACAATATATTCGTATGTGCTGTCTGAATAGCGGACCCCGGGTTCCGATTAAGAAAGTAAATATGAGAAGTTAGGTATGTTTATATTTTCTTTCTATCAAGTCAAAAAAATATCTACAGAGATAACCAATGGCAAGCCTGTTAGTTGAAGTAAAGAATAATAAACGCGAGAAAAGTGTAAATATATATATATATATTAAACACTGGCCTAGAGCAATACAAAAAGTCGACTATAAATAACTTAGCTAGAAAACCCCGGCACTGGAGACTATTGGAGGTCGAACTTATGAAATATTGTCATTATCAGGTCGTTAATGTCCTCACTGGCCAGAAAAAAGGCCGTTACGTGCTAAATTTAGCACTGGCTGGAAAGCGGCCGCAAAATATCTCTGTTTATATTTTAAACGAAAAAGAATATGTCCTTATACTTTTTTGAATATTTGAATCAAATACATTTTGATAAGTTGTAGGTAGGTAATTTGGGACTGGTTGGAAAAAGGTTTTTTAAATTGATAAACGAAAAGAAGTTCTTCAACTTTTTGAAGGCAACAAAAAGGAACGGAGATATATTTGAATTAAATGCGTTTTGATGTTGTAGATAATTTAAAATACAGACTGGAATGTGGCTGAGAATTATCTTTTTTACAATTTAAATATCAGAATAATTTCTTTACATTTTATTTTAGGAGTTGCAACACGGCTACCCTTTTAATGCCTTAATACAATAATGGCGTCGGATACTGAAAGTGTGTTGCAAAACTACGAAGTTAATAGCTAACTATAATAAAAATTCTTGATTAGTAAGGAATATTGTAAGAAGAAATTTGTTATCTTTTTCTTTTTGTAAGTATCACTCTACAATCTAACTAGAAGTACGTTGCGGCTAGACGTGGCTTATTGAAGATCTTATCGCAATGACAATCTGGCTAGTTGTTGAACCGCCGCATTTCAAAACAGCCCTGTTTTTGATAACAGCTAGCCGTTATAACTTCCACTTCCATACTAAAAACGACTATCAAAATTCGCTTCATATCGCAGCCGCACTGTGTACCAACATAAACACCAACTAAAATTTTATTGGTTAACAAGATATTACAAAGCAAAATGCATCATAACGTCTGAAGTAGCAATGTTCATGCTAAAGTGACCTTTAGTTTCGTGTCTAGTTTCTTCGCAGACAATACTGCATTTATGCATGCACTGTAATGCGACTTAGAAATAGTTTTGGCAGAATTCGACCTCGGCAACTAGGTTAAATACAACATGCACATAAATTTAACGTTGCTAAACATTTCGTTTTATAGGTATCTAGCTTTGCTCGCAACTACCGCCGTAAATATCCATTAAATTGTAATTTCGGAATTTAAAGTATCCTATACACATACATGTCTTTGGAACTCCCTAGCTTATCCTGTATAAGCTAGGGAGTTCCAAAGACAGGAATTGAATTCATTAGCAAACGTTTAAGGAGTAACTCAGGCCAGAATTCTGAACAACTTTCATGACGGGACCAACTCCGAAATTGCAAAAAAAAAACACTGTTCCATAGATTTTAGCCAAGTAGATATTCCATGAAAGAGCAGATAGTTTTTTCACGATGTCGAAGTTCGTCCCGTAATTAAAGTTGTTCAGATTCGTGGTCTGAGTCACTTTTTAAACGTATGCTATTGCTAATGAATTCAATTTCACCCTGTGTACACATACAGGTTAGTTTGGAACTACCTTTTTTTTTTTTTAACATGTGGAAAAATGCGTTATGCATTCCGCTTGGCGGCGGGTACAGCCAAGTGGTTATACGGGACTCACACCCACTAAAAAACCACATGATCTATCATCCGCTTCCGCTTATACAAGGAAGGTGGGAACGGTGGAGTTATCACCAATCTTCCACCATACTTTGGAACTACCTAGCAATGCAGCGCGTAAATTGACCCTGGACGTTCCCTTAAAGGGGTGACTCAGACCATCAATATAAACAACTTTTCCTACAGGAACAATACTGGGCACTCAAAAAAAATATTCAACATTCCCATACAAACTGACTGGACGGCAGAAGGTTTTTGTATGGAAATGTCGAATTTTTTTGAGTTCCCAGCATTGGTCCCATAGGAAAAGTTGTTCATATTGATGGTCTGAGTCACCCTTTTAAGGCAACATCGACCGTACATTTATACGCTGTATAACCATCGTATATGGATGTATGCAGAATATTATCAAAATACACGCATACACTAATGTTGTTTGTGGTCAACCACAACCACATAACTATTTAATCGCTTGTGGTCGCAATAATTATAAGCCAAAAATTATCTTGCTTCAAATAATATTTTTATGAAGAAGTAGATTTTACAAAATGTGTTTTTAGACTCATAAGGACCACTTTCCGAAACACTTACTTCCCATAACGTCTACTTCCCAAAAGGACAATTCCAAAAACGTCAACTGCCTAAATTCAACGTCCCAAAAGGACAATTTCCAAAACGACAACTCGCGAAACTTCCACGTCCCAAAAACACAATTCCCAAAACGTCCACTGCCCAAAAGGACGATTCCTTGTATTGTAGCTCATAATACGTAGAGTTTTAACGTTAGTTTTATATTAAGCTCATTGGTTAATAGCATCGTATTGACAGTCGTTTGACAGTTGGTGTCTAACAACGTCTGTGGGGTCAGCTAGTGCTTTATAAAAACAATTTAATACATATGTAGTTGTTTTTCTGATCTGTCAACCAAAGCGTTAACACTGCAGTACACGCGCGGGGTGAATATTCGCCCCAGACCAACGCTTTCATCAATACTTTTTTAATTACTTGAGTACGGACTGTGTCGCCTAGTGTAATCCTCGTCAAGTAAACAAGCTTCAAGGTCAGTACGTCACCGGCACTCGTCGCGGACGCTAGTGGCAAAAAAAAGGGGTGAGAAAGTGTTTGGGACGGAATTCCACCCCACGCGACTATCGGCGTTACAAAAACTCTCGTTCGATTCTGAAGTGTTTCATGTAAGTATCCGTTTTACTTTTTCTTTTATTCGAGATGTTCTCAGTTTCTATAAGACTTTTGTATATTTAGCTATGTTAATTGTGTTGTTCATTACAGATTTGTCGCCATTATGGACGAACGTCAGTAAAATATGATACGAAGCTGGTTAGAAGATGTGGAGGTTGAGAGTGATATTGCACCTAGTGATACAGAAGATAATGAAGAGGAATGAGTTGCAGAACTTAACCATGACTCAGAAACAGAGCAAGAATATGAAAGTAGCACAGAAGAGATGGAAGATAGGAGCACAGAAGAGATGGAAGATAGGAGCACAGAAGAGAGGGTAGACGTAGATAAAGATATGGAAGAAAATATTGAGGATAGCTTTTCAAGCGATGACAATATTCCTCTGAGTACTTTTTCAAACTACTACCAATCTAGAAATGGCACTCGTTGGTTCAAAACACCACCACCGTCATCAAGAACGAGATCCCACAATATTTTAGTGCAACAAATTTTTAAAATACATTTTTGTTTTTGTTTATTTAATAAACATTCAAAATTGCTGTAGGAGTAAGAATAAATAATAAATACTTTTCACAATTTGAACGCATTTTATTTTATATTATATTTTATTTACCTAAAATCGATCAATGAAATTGGTCTGAATATTCACCCCACGCGAGTAAAATATTATAAAATTAGGGCGCGTGTACTGTAGTGTTAAAGGACTAAATATAAACATAAATAAATATAATAACATTTTAAGACCATGGTTCATGTAAATTAATAAATCATTTCAATCATTTCAATAAATAAATATAAATATATACGGACAAATCACACAGATTGAGCTAGCCCCAAAGTAAGTTCGAGACTTGTGTTATGGGATACTAACTCAACGATACTATATTTTATAACAAATACATATATAGATACACATCCAAGACCCAGTCCAATCTGAAAAAGATCATTTTCCATCTTGACCTGGCCGGGGATCGAACCCGATCACTCCGTGTCGCAGGCAGGCGTGTTGACCGCTGCGCTACGGAGCTAGTCAAATACATACCTACCTTAGAAGATGTGACATCTAGAGACATATACAATATGTAAAGAAATCCATGTGTGATCATTGAAGGGGTGATTCAGCCCGTCAATTTGAACAACTTTTCCTCTAGGATCAAAGCTGGGAACTCTAAAAACATATGGACATTTTCAAACAAAAATGATCCGCCGTCCGGCCAATTTGTATGGGAACGTCAAAATTAATTGTGAAGTCCCAGCAGTCCCATAGGTATAGTTGTTCATATCGACATGCTGAATCATCCCAGGTTTTCTATACATATTGTATCATCATCATTTCGTGTAGGTGACACGGTCAATCCACCATGCATACCCTGATGTCAGAGTTCTTCGGGACCGCCTCTAGGCCTCTGACGTGGTTCCTTTAACGACAACCAGATGGCAGCCGGGATTAACGGCCTAACGTGCTTTCCGAAGCACGGAATCATCTTTATTATCAGACAATCGGGTGATTCAAGCCTGCAATGTCCTAACCAAACTGGTTCTGCTTTCACATATATAAATGCCGTCATCATTATTACCAACAATATGATACAATCAAATCCCAATCATTTTAAATTTAAACGATGTGTTGATTTCAAACCAAAACATAGCACACCAAACTTATGTAGGTAACAAACAACTTTCAACTTTATGTGGTAACTCTTAAAGTCCATTTGACAGTAACCTATAAGTTTCATACGAAAATTGATAGTTACCAAGCAATTTATTGAAAGGTCACGCTATGTTGTTAGCCACTAATAAATTATGGACGATTTTTAGGATTCCGTAGCGAAAGAGTGCCAATGTGATCGTATAATTAAGCCTCTACTGTCCAACCGTCTGACGAAGGCCTGTATCTTTGGGACCATACTGAGTAGATACATTAAATTTTTACAGAATGTGTATATGTATATTTTTGTTTTTATTATTATTTAATTAATGATATTTATATATTTATTACTTTTTCTTTTTTGCTTCTTTGTTGCATAGCGCATGTCGCGCCACAAAATAATGGTTTAATTTTAATTGTTATTTAATTTTAGCTTTTATTATTTTATTTTAGTGTAATGGTATCCGCAGAAAACCAGTGTCATAGTCATATAGACCACGACGCATGTTGAGCGGGGACCAGTTTGGTGCAAGTATATTTCATGTTTAATATAACAAATAAAATTGCATAGTATGTGCCACATAAACAATTTTTCTTTCTTTCTATAAAGAATAATCACCAAGAATTAATAAAAAATTAAAGGAACCGTGTTTTTCTCGATTCTGCTAAAGATTTATATTTACACCAAAGATAATAAAGTACAATTAGTGTATGTGCAAGAAAAACAATGGTTAACCTTATCAATCATATTCCCCATAGAAAAACGTGTTTTTTCTAGTGTTTCTATACAGCTTATAACCAACGCCGTTCCCGTGAAGGGGTGACTCAACCTGTCCAGTTGAACAAGTTTTCCTATGGGACCAACGCTGGGAACATTTCTTTTTATACTAATTGCCGGGCCGGCCGAACACGTTTGTATGAAAATATATTTTTTTTTGAGTTCCCTGATATAGTCCCATAATAAAAGTTGTTCATTTTGACGGGCTGAGTCACCCCTTCACGGTAACGTCGGAGGTTATGTAACACGCTGTATATTGTACAGTTACATATTGTACAGCTGAGTCACGCCTTCACGGTAACGTCGGAGGTTATGTAACACGCTGTATATTGTACAGTTACATATTGTACAGCTGAGTCACCCCTTCACGGTAACGTCGGAGGTTATGTAACACGCTGTATATTGTACAGTTACATATTGTACAGCTGAGTCACCCCTTCACGGTAACGTCGGAGGTTATGTAACACGCTGAATATTGTACAGTTACATATTGTACAGTGGTACGGAATCTTTACCGTGTGCGAATCCGACTCACTCTTGTTTATGTCGTCATTTAAGTAAAACACGGCATTTAATGTTACAAATTACTTCATAATTAATGTGTTATACATTATAAATGGTTTTGTTTGGACATGCGTGGAAGTTAGTGATTACAATGAGGTTGATGTTATCCGTTACTGCCGCGGCTTTCATGTTGGTTCTATTATTATGTTACGTCAAAATGATGAATTCATTTGTTTATTGTTACTTCGGACAACTATTTGTTTCTAATGGATAGGTGTAGGTCAATAACTTTGTTGTTATATGTTGATGTTATATCTACTGGATATTAATATAAGCCTACACATAATTGAATATATCGAGGCGAGCTCCGTGGCGCAGTTGTTAACACGCCAGCCTGCGACACGAGGGTGCCCGGGTTTGATTCCCGGTCAGGTCAAGATGAAAAATTTATTTTACAAATTCGGGTTCTTGGATGTTTATCTATATATGTATTTGTTATAAAATATAGTATCGTTGAGTGAGTATCCTATAACATAAGTTTCGAAGTTACTTTGGGGCTAGCTCAATCTGTGTGATTTGTCCGTATACATTTATTTATATTTATATATGACTATCATCATAACAACCGCAAAAAGTCCACTTCGGGAAGAATTCTCAAGGATTCTTCGTTCCATGGGAGGATATTGCCATACTCACCACGCTTGGCAGGCGGGTTGGCGAGCGTAGTTTGTTTCGCTTCTTGTGCTTCCGACGCTGTTACCCATCGCGTTTTTAAGCTGGGGAAGGATATGAATATGTTGAATTTGGGAACGGATAAAAGGTATTGGGATACTACTCACTCGGATTAATGGGAAAAAGGCATGTAGCAGCTCGGGAAGTCGGCCGCGCGTACCCATAGGAAGAGTTGTTCATTTTGACGGGCTGAGTCACCCCTAGACGGGAACATCGTTGGTCAAGTTACACGCTGTATAGTTAGCTTCATAACAAGCATATACCTCTCCAACCCGTCTGGCCAGCGTGGAGAGTGTAGGCCAAGTCCTCTGGCTGCTCTGGCCAAGTATGGCCCTAGTAGTACAGAGAGGGTCGTGCTCCTGTAGTGGAGACTAAAAAGGACCTGATGATGATAACAAGCATAAACTAGTAAAGAGTCATCCTATTAACTTGGTTCACATGCGTGCATTGGAACGCAGAGTGATCGGCTTGTCAAGAGTAAACGATTTTCATGCCCTTCTGCATTCCCACTGCGCTGAAGATGGCGAGAATGACTTTTGGTTAATTTGCTAAGGTTGGTTAAGTGTTATTTAATTCTTTAATATATTTAACTCAAAAATATGGGCATGTTTTCTAAAAAAACTTTTCAAAATAATTAGTCCATTTGGTAGATTATTGAAAAATATTAGACACGTATTTTTTCAGCGCACGCAGCAGCGTCGGAAGTCGGAAGCACATGAAGCCAAAAAAACGGCGCTCGCCAACCCGCCTGCCAAGCGTGGCGAGTATGGCAATATCCTCATATGGAACCAAGAATCACTATTTGATTCCGTTTTCTAATGCTAATGCCCACCAACATGCTAAATGTGGCTAGGCTCTGTCTACCCCGCCAGGGAAAAGACGTGATACTATGTATGTATAATTACCTCTTTTGAGAAGCTTCACATTAAAATTCTAAATTCAAAAGATTTTGTATTTATATATTTATGTATAAAAACATTATGGTACATTATCCTAAAATTTGTAAATAGGAATTTCTGGGTTGCTATTTACAAATTTTAGAAAATTGCAGAGATTACCTTCTACTTGCAAACGAAGAAAAAGTTTCTCTTGTTTTGTTTCGTTTAAGGTACTTCTTAAAGCTACATTTGTAAAGACAAAGCTCAATTTAGCCAACGCTACAAAATATGGAGCGCCCAAATGTGCAGATATTGACTTTAAGGGGCGCAAGGCGTTATTGTATTTTTTATTTCAAAATCAGGACAAATCATAACTTTTCATTATTTTACATTTAATAAACTAAGAGAATTGTCAATTACCGCCAGAAGTGGCTACTTTTTTCTTCATTTGTAATGAGGTAATATTTTTGAAGTAATGTACTGCTGAAGTACAAGTTCATATTTTTTATTTTGATTTGATTTTAGTGTAAAGGAATAAAAATGACGGGTGGCGAAGTCCCGCTCATCTAAGCCCCTTAATGTAGCAAACAAAGATTTTCTGATATTGGAATAGTGTACTGTATGTACGTCGGTATCTGTAGTACGGTCGTTATAAAAACATCACTTAGGTATGATGTTTCTCATTATGCTATAAACTTATGGTAATTCTAGTAAACGGTGATTTTCTTTGACATCAAATTTATATTATTATGATGCATTAGTTTCACAACGCGTCAATTTTTTTGAACGTGTAAATGCTGCTTGCATCCTATAAACTACACTACCGACAAATAAAACTTCTTATCGCGCCAGTACTCTAGTAATGTGTAGTCGTATAAATATTGTTATAGTACCTATTACATAAGCAGGAGGACTTAGCAGCAAAAAGTTTGTAGCTTTTTCCTCTCCCTCTCAAGGTTACGTACAGTTAAAAGTTTCATAGACGACGATCCATCCTTATCCTTATCTATACATATAATAAAACAGTAAAAATATTTTGTCTGTACATTTCGAATTTTTGACTGAAATGGATAGAGGGACGCTTAAAAAGAATAGTAGAAAGCAAAAAAAAATTTTTTGGAATTTCTTGTCTGTCTGTCTGTCTGTCTGTCTGTCTGTATGTATGATCACGATTATCTCCGAAAATACTGAACCGATTTACTTCAAACTTTCACCAATTGCTTTGTTTTAACTCAGCAAAACATCTAAAGTTTGTTTCATCAAAATCGGTTCATTAAAAAAAAGTTATCGTCATTTGAATGAACTCAAAGCATTAGTTTGCCTGCAAATATACACGGTAAATTTTTTATCGTTTTGGACCCTTAAAGGGGTGACTCAGACCATCAAAATGAACAACTTTTCCTACGGGAACAATGCTGGGAACTAAAAAAAAATTCGACATTCCCATACAAACTGGCCGGGCGGCGGGACTCTTTTTTATGGAAATGACGAATTTTTTTTTGAGTTCCCAGCATTGGTCCCATAGAAAAAGTTGTTCATATTGATGACCTGAGTCACCCCTTTAAGGGTCCAAACTGTTCCTGAGGGATGGACACTAACGGCGGCGTCGTAGCCGCGGGCAAACGGCAAACCAACCGAAACTGCTGCGCCTAGAAACTTGAAATTTGGTACAGGGGTTCTTTTAATGATGTAAGTGAGCGCTAAGACAGGATTTTTAAGAAATTTAACTTCTAAAGGGGTAAAATTTATATGGAATTTTCTCATTTTTGGACTTAGAAGTATGAAAGTAGGTATATAAGTTCTCGATTAAAATTCAAAAAGATGTGTGTGGGTAGATAAAATTTGCAAAATCCCCCAACCCTTAAGGTGTAAAATGGGAGTGGGTGGGTGGTATAAACTTTGTATCGAAATTTTCTCATTTCTGGACTTAGACGTATGAATATAAGTTCTAGGTTATATAAGTTCTAGGTTACTATTAAAAATATCTGTGTAGGTAAAATGGACGATATTTTCCCCTGAAGGGGTAAAAGAGCGGGGTAAATATTGTATAGGAATTTACTTATTTCTAGACTTAGAAGTATGAAAATAGGTAAATAAATTCACGATTACAATTGAATAAGATCTGTGTAGCTCAACTGGAAAAAAATCCCCCAGAAGGGGGGTAAAGTTTGTTTGGAAATTTTCTCATTTCTGGACTATGAAGTATGAAAATAAATAGGTATGTTCTCGATTACAATTAAAAAAGATATATATGGGTGAAATGGACAAAATTCACCCCTAAAGGGGTAAAATGGGAGGGTAAAGGTTTTATGGAAATTTTCTCATTTCTGGACTTAAAAGTATAAATAATATCCATACTTCCATACTAATACTAAAATTATAAATGCGAAAGTAACTCTGTCTGCTGTCTTTTTACGCTTCAACCATTGAACTGATTTGGATGAAATTTGGTATGGCGGTAGTTTGATGCCCGGGGAAGGACATAGGGTATATTTAATTCCGGGAAATTTTACTGTTCCCGAGGGATCGACACTAACGCGGGCGGAGCCGCGGGCAACAGCTAGTCCTTACTAATATTATAAATGCGAAAGTGAGTTTGTTTGTTTGTTACGCTTTCACGCCATAACTACTGAACCGATCATCATGAAATTTTGCATACAAGTTCTCTGGAGTACGGAGAAGGACATAGGCTACCTTTTATCCCGGGAAAAAGAACTATTCCCGAGGGATCGACATTGACGCGGGCGGAGCCGCGGGCGAAAGCTAGTATTTAATAATAATAATATTATTATGATTTCATTTAACATAGTTTTAAACAGCTGTTATTATGTAACATGTTTTGGAAATAAATATATTTTCATTTTAATTTTTTCATAATTTGGTTAACATACGTGCGGGACCATTTATATTTTTAATAATATTAAAATTTATTATTGACAATAAAACTTTCTTCTGTGGTCTCAGTATTTTGTACAGTACCGCATACGGTAGCGATGCGGCGGACGTACGGAGCGGAAATTGGCCTAAGCCTTTGTATGCGCCGTGAAAGCCTACTTTGAACTAGCTCCCTGCTACTGCTTTGTTCGACTTTGCTGTAACGGCTGAGTACAAAAAATATACCGGGTCTATTAGATAAAATTTTACATTTAAAATGTAGTCATTATTTTAATACTCGTACAAATTGGTTGTCTGTAAAGTCGGTTTACGGACGATAATTTTACGAGATACTGGAAGAGAGATAGATGCGTCACAAGCCGAACGCTTATGCCGATCGTTTTTCTTTACAGCTTGTGCCGCGCTCTCGCTTGCTCATGGAACGTGACACTTTAACGTGCGTTCAGCCGGCGTTAATTGATTTATATGACATAATCACGTCAAAAATTCCACGTGAGTTTGGCAAATCTCAAAAAAATGTGGGGCAAATAAATATTGATGCGACTTGTACTATTATCATTAGGTATCTTTATGTTGTTTTATTTATTAATTATTTTATAAGTAACATTATATCTTTTGGATTTTATTTCAAAATGTTTTATGTCAATTATGTTAAATGACGAAGATTTTATATTTAAACAATTTGCACGCCTGTAAACAGACTGAATACTTAGACTCACCAATTTTATGATGAACTGTATGTGATGTAAAATAAATGATTGGTTGTTTGAACCAGCGACCTAAGGTCTGTGGGCGACCTTGGTTCAAACCCTATACACGTGGAATTTGGTCACCATATCTAATTAACAGCCTCCGTGGTGCAGTGGTTAAGGCGTTTGCCTGTTGACCCGGGGGTCGTGGGTTCGATTCCCACCGGAAGCATACTTTGTTTAGTTGTTTCCAGTTTGGTTAGGACATTGCAGGCTTAAATCACCTGATTGTTTGATAATAAAGATGATTCCGTGCTTCGGAAGGCACGTTAAGCCGGTGGTCCCGGCTGCCATCTGGTAGTCGTTAAAGGAACCACGTCAGAGGCCGAGAGGCGGTTCCGAAGAACTCTGACACCAGGGTGTGCATTGTCGATTGACCGTGACACCTACTCGAAATGATGATGACCATATCTAATTCTGTAATTTAATAAGAGTATATCTCATTGACATTGTGAATGCAAAAAATCTTTCGTTCAATTATTATTATAAGTATTTGTTATGCCTTTATGCGTTAACTACAAAACCGGTCATCATAAAATTGTATACACGATGTCTGGGGTACGAGAAAGAATATAGGATACCTTTCATCCCAAAAAACTGTTCCCAAGGGTTCAACACCCAGAAATAATTTATTTGCGCTCACGAAAAAAATACGACGCAGTTTCAAAAGTACACATATAGGCCGACGACTGACACGACGCATAATACCTGCTGGAGAAGCTAAATAAGCTGATTATTAGCTCTTGTAGCGATGCTGCATGTCTCCTCTAAGCTGCATGTTGCTATCCACCTCATTTCTTCATCATATCAGTATCTCCACCTTTTATTAGAAACTATATTTTCATATTACATTTGCAAATTGCATTTATGAACTCTTCGTCCCAGCCTTATTCATAATCTGTTGCATACACTCTAACTAACTAACCTTTACTCTGTTCATCAACTAGCAAGCTTTATGTTCATTTTATATTATATTTTGTAACAGTTAGTTTATAACAATTTTCGTTAAGTGTTAATTTACTCTCAACATTAAATGTTTGTCAATATGAACGCTGTATGCTCTTTAATGCACAATATGCACTACAATATGTAAACTTCAAGTAGCCGCTCTGGATTGCAAGGACAGTTATAAACTATTCCAGTTGTTGTAACCGATACCTGGAAGGCCACGGAAATTGCTGAATAACGTCCTTTATGGTGCAGAAATCGACATATACGTGCATCTACATTGACATTGTTTCCAAGGGTTCAACACCCAGAAATTATTTATCTGCGCTCACGAAAAACTACCGCGCAGTTTCAAAAGTACACATATAGGCTGACGACTGGCACGACGTACCTTACATACCTTTAAGAAAAGCTAGATGAGCTGATGATTAGTCCTTGCAGCATTCTGCATGTTTCCTCTAAGCTGCATGTTGCTATCCACCTCATGTCTTTATCATATCAGTCTGTTTACCTGTCTTCAGAATTTTCGTTAAGTGTTAATTTAATCTGGACATTGAATGTTGGTCAATATAAACGCTGTATGCTCTTTAATGCACAAGTACCTGGGTGACAGAGCGTTGCTCGATTATTACTATTTATTGTAATATGGTGGTGTTTCAGTGATTATCTACATAAATTTAAAAAGTAAAATGTGTACTGACATTTATTATTATTTACAGTCGATTACTGTGTAGGTCATGTGTTTGATTTCAGTGATCCTAATGAGAAATAAATATTGTTATCTCAAACATTAACTACATTTGTTAAACTTGTTCAAAAACAATAAAGCGGGGTTCGAACCCGTAACACTCGTTTCTTGCTGTCCACATCTTCGCTGGACCAGACGGACAGTGGCGGGCAGGACAAAATTAGCAACAATATTCTGCGTGAAAAGAAAAACGCATGAAAACTCGAAAACACGTTTTTTCACAAACATAAGATTAATCTAGATCGACTCCCGAAAAACCACATATACCAAATTTTAGCAAAATCGTTAGAGCCGTTTCCGAGATCATACAAATAAATTTATATTGCTCGTATATGCACTGCAATGTCTGCAATATGTAAACTTCAAGTTAGTAGCCGCCATGGATTGCAAATTGCAAGGACAGTTATAAACTATTCCAGCTGCTGTAACCGATACTCGGAAGGACACGGAAATTGCTTAATCGTCCGTCGTCCTTTGTGGTGCGGAAAGCTCCATATACGTTCGTATATACTAAGCTTGGCATATAGCCACTGGTTTGCAGCTTACTGTAATTGCATTGTGGTACGTGAGGCTTAGTAAGGGGATTAGTTAATATGTTCGGCACTTTGAGGAGCTGGATGGCTTAGTAGGCGCAAGCATTATTAACGCTTATTTCGCTAACGTATGTTAAGCTACTCTGTGTGGTCCCCACAGGGATGGGTGATCAAAAGTGGAATATTTTTTTTATAAATAACTTGTAGTATTTTTTTTTATTAAAACTAACGTGAGATTAATAACTACACTAAAATAACTTGTAGTATTTTTTGGTATTACTTTATTGGTATAACCGTACTACAAATTTAGAGAAATGTCGATTATTGCCAAAAGTGGCCACAACCAGCCATTCTCTAAATTCATGAAATGCAAAATAATGAGAAGTAATACCAAATACCAAAAATACTTTATGTTATTTACTAGCAAAGTAAAGTTTTGTTTTTTTTTTTATTATTTTATCTGATTTAGGAGTACATACAATAAAATGATGGGAAGAGTTAGTTAGTTCATATAAGCCTCTTAAAGAGCAGTTGGTTCTGCAGTATCTAAGAGTCAAAAGGCCAATGAGATAATTTTTGCAGGAGGCTATATAATGTCAATTTAAATACGATCTAAGTTATTATTATTATGAAAAAGAAAATTGCAAATATTTTTAGCGCTGTTTCCCATACGTCCCGGTAATGCTTTAGGAGCAAAATACAAAATGTAAGAAATCGATACGTAAGTTTTTGTTTTAACTTTTTCAGACAAAATTTTTTTTTTTATTAAAATCGATAAATTAGCTGTTTTAATTGTCGGCGTCAGTGACTTCGTATCCATAGAAGGTCCAAAAAACCTGTATTAATACAGGGAGTTTTATTTTTGTCTGTTTTTGTTGTTGTTCAGATACAGATATGTCGAAAAGTAGTGTTGTTTTTTTTGCTGATAAAGCATTTTTCTTGCTTATGGGTGCCAGACCTTAAATTATTTGCGCTCAATTTTACTTGACTTATGTACGTACAGAATCTTTGTAAATAGAGCTAAGCATAAAGCCGAATGATCTGCAGCCTGCAGCTTACCGAAATTGCATTGTGCTAGCCTCAGGCTTACTGAGGAGATTAGGAACGTGACATGTCCGCCATGTTCATTTGTGCGTGGAGATTATGACGTTATTGATCGAATATAGTATTCCAATAGTAGCTGTTATGCAGCATTTTGCTAGTTACATACTCGTAGCTCCGTGCGCTCCGTGTTTCGTGGCGCAGTGGTTAATACGCCCGGGTTCGAGCCCAGGTCAAGATAGAAAATGATCCTTTTCAGATTGGCCTGGGTCTTGGATATTTATAATATGTATTTGTTATAAAATATAGCATGGTTAAGTTAGTAACCCATAACACGAGTCCTCGAACTTACTTTGGGGCTAGCTCAATCTGTGTGATTTGGCCGTATATATTTTTAAATTTATATTTATTTTATACATGCATATAATAATAATAATAATAATCCATCCAGACCGATTTCGGCCACAGCGACTTTGCCTCTGGCTAATGAGAGCTACGTTCGTGAGCTCTCAGGTGACTGATATAGCCAATTTTTGCAGTAAAAGTACGTCCACATTCACTGCAAGTCAGCACCCCTCCGATATAATTATATTGTATGGCCGCGGGTGGTCGGGCCTTAAGCTCGTCTCGTTTAGCATCGAGCTCTTCTTTACGACGCCATTCAAACTCAAGCACCTTGGTGCTCACGATATGCCTCCACCGCGGCCGGTCCGCTGCCATTGTCTCCCATTGCGACGGCTCCAGGTCACATCGCTTCATGTGACGTTAAAGCACATCTTTGTACCGCAGAAGTTGACCGCCTGGTTTCCGCTTGCCATCCTGCAGTTCTGAATAAAAGATGCGCTTCGCCACTCTGTCGTCTGACATGCGGGAGACATGGCCAGCCCACCGCAGCTGACGAATCATTAGATACGATACGCCTCCATTCCACCAACATTAGCTCGTCGTAGTACTTCCGTGTTACGAACATGGTCCGACCAATGGATGTTCATAATGTCGCGAAGACATTTAAGGTGGAATTTATCCAATGTACGGATATGCTTGCGGTATAGACACCACGTTTCGGAGGCATACAGGAGATTTGGCAGAACTATTGCCATGTACACAGATACTTTCGTAGAAAGCTTTATGTCATGCGAGCGGAACACCTTGACACGAAGTCTACCAAAGGCCGCAGCAGCTGCTCCAATTCTACTGTTGACTTCATTATCAAGGAGACACTTGGATGTTATAGTACTTCCTAAATATTTAAACTTATCTACCTGCTTAAACGAGTCGTTACCGAGTTTAATGTCGACTGGGGCACTGGTCAGTGTATCAAGAGTCATGACTTCGGTCTTCTTAACACTGATCTTAAGGCCAAATCTTCGACAAGACTCATCATGACTCGACATAAGCCTCTGTAGACCCTCAGAGGATTTCGCCGCAAAACACAGGTCATTTGCGTACATCATCTCGGTGATAGTTGTGAGCGACACTTTGGTGTGAGCTTTTAGTCTAGCTAAGATGAAGACACCACCGCCACCGGTACGGAAACGAATACAAATGCCTTCGGGTAAAGTCTGCAGGGCTTCCCGAACTACAACTGCAAAATACAGGGCAAACAGAGTTGGGGCGAGTACGCAGCCTTGCTTTACGCCGCAGCTCACTGAAAAGAACTCTGAATCTTCGCCGTGCATACTAACACAACAACGCATGTCATCATGCAGGAGTCGAATCACTCATACAAAATTTTCCGTGCATCCAAGTTTCGTCAGTACAACCCATAAAGCTTCTCGAGGCACGCAGTCGAAAGCCTTCTCCAGGTCAACAAAACAAAGACACATCGGTTGACCTTGTTCTCGGCTCTTCTCTTGAAGTTGCCGGACAGAGAAGATAGCCTCAACTGTACCTTGATTCGGCCGGAAGCCAAACTGAGTTTCGGGCAGAATGTCTTCAGACAAGGGCATCAAGCGGTTAAGTAAAATTCGCGCAAAGACTTTTCCAGGAGTAGTCAGTAGTGAAATGCCTCTATAAGAATTGCAATCTGATTTGTCACCTTTGTTCTTGTAAAGAGGGCAAACACGTGAGACACGAAAGTCATCAGGTACTCGCTCCTCATCCCACATCTGAACAAATAACTTCCAGATTGTTTCATGCAATTCTGTACCCCCATACTTCAGCAGTTCCCCAGGTATATTGTCAATGCCAACCGCTTTTTTGTTCTGCTGTTGTTGAACGGCAACAACCACCTCGCGCAGAGTCAGTGGGTCGTCCAGCTTGCTGACTGTGGGACATGCTGCTATCGAGCAGATGTACGAAATATCCGCAGCTCGATCAACATTGAGCAAGGTGTTGAAATGCCCTGCCCATCTTTGGAGTACATCTTGCTTGCCGGTAAGCAATTGTGTGCCGTCGAGAGATTTCAGGGGCACTCTAGAACGAAACACGTTACCAACAAGCTTTCGCACCTCATCATAAAATGCACCCAACTGATTAGTATCAGAGAGCCACTGCATGCGCTCGGCCTTGTCTCGCCACCACTTGTCTTTTATTTCCCGTACATATCTCCGTAGCTCTGCACCACTTCGCTTGACCTGTTCTGCTTGGCAATCATCTGGATGCTTACGTAAGAGTGATCGGTGATTCTGAATGGCTTTCGACAAGATTTCGTCATAGTCATCAAACCAATCCTCGTGTCTGCTGGGTTTGATGCCCAGTGTCTGCAAGGTGGCAGTGACTAAACAGGACGAGAGCGTTTGCCATTTAGCCACAGAATCGCCACCCTCAACGTCCATCCTCTGGATTGCACCACTAACTGACTGTGCATAGTTCTCACGCACCTCTAAACTTTGCAATTTTTCTATACCTATGCGTTTAGGTTTCACTCCTTGGGATCGGTGAGGAGGATGAAGTCGAAGCTGCAGTTTAGTTATGACCAGACGGTGATCAGTGCTACAGATCGCATTGGCATCACGCATAACACGAGTGATATGTACCTGGGAAATGTCTCTTTGCCGGACAATCACATAGTCAATCAGGTGCCAATGTTTCGACCTTGGATGCATCCATGTGGTTTTATATTTTGCCGGGAGTCTAAACATAGTGTTGGTGATGTTCAGTTCGAATTCGGCACAGAGGGACAAAAGGAGTTGTCCATTATCATTTATGTTGCCAACACCATGTCTTCCCAAGACCTTAGGCCAAGCTTCAAAGTCACGTCCAACTCTCGCGTTAAAGTCACCCATTAGAAGTATCTGCTCTCTAGGAGGGATTTTAGATAGGACTCGCGTAACTTCTTCATAAAACTTGGCCTTGATGTCATCACCCTTGTCCATTGTTGGCGCATAAATACTGATGACATTAAGGTAATTGTCATTATCTAGGTGTAGGCGAAGCGTGGTGACGCGGTCCGAGATGTGAATAGGACACTCCTCCAATTTATTAGCAATGTCATTTCTGATCGCGAAACCTACACCGGATCTCCTAGGCTCTGAAGACGGAGTACCTTTCCAAAAGAAAGTATACCCGCCCAGGCGTTCCACTCTCTCTCCCTCGTCGGGCAGGTGTGTCTCACTGAGAGCTGCAATATCCACACCATAGCGTCGGAGTTCTCGAGATACAAGGGCGGTTTTACGAGGAGGACCCAAGTTGCCTTCGCGGTCAAGGAGAGTGCGCACATTCCACGCTGCTAAGGTCATATTTTGGGTAAGGGTCTCACGTCTATTAAGTTTTCTTTGTATCTTTCGACCACGTGTAAGTGATGCGGAGGCAGCTGTGGTAACTACCTCTGAGTATGATGGGTCAAGCCTTTTTTAGGACACCTTTTCTAGTCCCCTTCCCGGATTGGGGGAAGCAGGGCCTCTCTGAATAGAGCTGCTTCGTCACTCAGGGAGCTGCCAAGTTGCACTGTTGAACCCAATGCAGCGCAAAACGACCATCTTTCCCGAGCCGCCTACGTGCAGACATCAGACAAAGCCTGACTGGCATCACAGCCAGACCTCTACCTCTGTCCATCGCCGCAGGACTGATATGTAAATCAGATTCCGTTGTCAGAGCCAAGTCATTTGCGCAGGATATATTAAAGTGCACTAAACGAATAGACGACAGTGTGCGCGCGGACACAGGTGCACTCTTATCCCTACCTCCCTGAATCCAATGGAACGAGAGATCGCTACAATCGGCAAGAGGTAGGAACGTCCCTAAGCGTCAGCAAGGCCTCTGACGCAGACCTAATACTTACGTCCAGCTAGGACCTGTGAAACTGGCCGGGAACGCCAGTGGATGTTAGTGGGAGGCGTCCACTTAGGGGATTAGGAACGAAGAGAAATGGTGGGATACTACTACCACGGAAGAGAGGAGTGTGGCAGCAGCAGCTAGAGCCGGGGTCGCGTACCCGTAGTGATTCTTATTAGGCAGTTACCGGACAGGTAAATGACAGAATCACCCTCTGAACCAACATGCATATATACTACGCGGGACGTATGTTTTTTTTACACTAATAATATAAAGAGGAAAGATTTGATTGTTTGTTTGTTTGAATAGCCGTTTAAGCCGCAAATCTTCGACATTCGTAAGGGAATCAAAACCTCCAGGGAATCAAAACTCCCGTGAACTCAGAATCTTGAAAAGTACGAAGCAACGTCGAATTACTTATGTTTTAACAGTTCGAAAATGCTTGCGTGTTAGTAATTAATATGATTAGTAGTAGACAATTGACACATTCTTTCTCTTTTTTTCAATGTTCTCTTCAATCCTTGATTACCTTCATAGCAAATTTACTTTTAAAACCACGGACAGTCGATTACGTGCAGCAAACAATCCTACTTTATCTGTACCGCCACACTCGACAGTTACTTATTCTAAATCATTTTCGGTTATGGCAGCACGGCTTTGGAATTCGGCCTTGAGGTAAAAATGGTCTCCTTTAAATCTCGCCTTTTAAAATCTTCACCGGTCTCCTCTAATATTTGAGCTCTAAGTTGATTTTTATTATGTATCATTTGGCTGGTTGACTGGTAGAGATCCCTTTATGGGATAAGTCCGCCATTGTATGTTTACTTTTCGTTTATACTATGTTTTATGTTATGTGTTTTTTTCTCGTACAATAAAGATATTACAATCAAACAAACAAACAATTTTTATATGGTCAGTGGTGTCATCCCCAACTGCCTGTCCGGTGGTTGCAGGTATGACACCGGGTAGGCGCGTCCAGCCTCCCGAGCTGCTACTTGCTTTTTCCCCATTCATCCGAGAGCAGTATCCTAATACCTTTATTCCCATCCCAAATCCATCAAATTCCTTCCCTACCCCAGCTTAAAAATACTTCCGATGGGCAGCAGCGTCGGAAGCACAAGAAGCCAAAAAAAACGCTTGCTTAACCGCCTCCCAAGCGTGGTGAGTATGGCAATATCCTCCTATGTAACTAACATTAGGAGAGGCCTTTGTCCAGCAGTGGACTCTTAACGGCTGGAATAATGATGATGATGATGAATTTTTATATTAATAATATTATACTAGTAGTTATCTAATAATATTAGTAGACAATTATACAAATACAAAGATTTTGCATACTGTATTCAAAAGTTATATTATAGGCTCGCTCTAATTTCTAACTTCTGCTATTGACCTCTTTTCAGCAAATAAACTATTTGTGAAAACTATTCGAAACTCGAATACTTTCAACCTCCTTCTTAAAAGTGGGTTACTCATAAAACGTAGTAATATAGTTTTTATTAGAGTTCTCCGGCCGCCGTTCGATAATATGGTTCCGCGGACGCTATTAAAACTTCGTGGAGACTCATTCTGAATACATTACCTTATTTAGTTTCAGCCTGATACTGAGTCGACTCAGTAGTAGGCCGTGTGGTATCCGGCAGAGTAGAATAGGACCACTCCAAGTCTTCCCGTGGATGTCGTAGAAGGCGACTTAGGAAATACAAGCTAAACAAAGCTTTTAAACATCTGTGAGAACTCTCCAACCCGTCTGGCCAGCGTGGAGATTGTAGGCCAAGTCCTCTGGCTGCTCTGGCCAAGTATGGCTCTAGTAGTACAGAGAGGGTCGTGCTCCTGTAGTGGAGACTAAAAAGGACCTGATGATGATGATGGACTGAGTCGACTTATATACCTATCATCATCATCTGAGCGATTTCTCGCTTCACCCTTAGTTATGTCGCTTCCTAACCTAGGGGATTTTATGAGCAGACAGAGCAACTATCTTCTGACCTCCGTATTCCAAAGGGGTAAACCAGAACCAATCCTAGAGGAGGTTGGGTAGCAAAACGGTAGGCTTGGTGACTGCCTTCGTGGTCCAGTGGTTAAGGCGTTTGCCTGTAGACCGGGTTGTGGATTCGATTCCCACGGGAAGCGTACTTTGTTTAGTTGTTTTCGGTTTGGTTAGGACATGGCAGGCTTGAAACACCTGATTGTCTAATAATGAAGATGTTTTCGAGCTTCGGAATTGATCCCGGCTGCCATCTGGTAGTCGTTAAAGGAACCACGTCAGAGGCCGAGAGGCGGTTCCGAAGAACTCTGACCAGGGTGTACATGATCGATTGACCGTGACACCTACTCGAAATGATGATGACGGTGGCAAATACTTGGTACCTTGGCAATTGATACACGGCGCAATATCCCTTGATTAGTTTTTAAGATGTGCTCGGGAAGAGAAGCAGCTGGAACATACTATGTTTTTTTAAATACCTATATATAATCATTATTGCTATTATATGATTTTAAATCCCAGTCTTGTGTAAGGCTAAGATCCGTCAATTGACATTTTAACGAGTTGTCTTTATTTGTGAAGATGGCGGGCTCTGTGGCTTAGTAATCATAATGCCAGGCTGCCACACCGGGGGTCCGGCGTTCGATCCCTGGTCAGGTCAGGTCAAGATGGAAAATTATATATACCTGGGTCTTGGATATGTATCCAACTATATAAAGGTACTTGTTTTAAATAGAGTATCGTTGTGTTAGTATACCACAGCACATGTCTCGCACTTACCTTAGGGCTAGGTAAATCTGCGTGATTTGTCCATATTTATTTATTTTTGTTTATGTAAGTGCCCTAACATACACGAAAACAAAAAAGTACTCCATAGTGTAAAATAACTAAACCGGGCCCAACAGCTTAACGTGACTGAGAATTCGTGGGATGAGTACGGAATAACCCATTACGAAAGAATGCGAGGATTTTTTTTTGCAAATTATGTTTACCCATCCCAATAGGTACAACGCCCGGGGTTACTTAACATGCCCGTGATAATTCATGAGTCGTGCAGTTCTTATGGTTGTATGTCTGTCCTTCGACACATGCATTTTGTTATATTGTATTATTTTTAGATGGTTTGTAAGTCTCTAGCATGCAGATATGTTGATACTGTTAATCTATATGTACTTAAATACAGTATTTTTTGTCTTAAGTACCAAATTAATTTATTTTTCTTTCTTTCTTACTAAATAATTAAATAAATAAAGCCTCTCAAAGGACATAAGTAACGCTCCTGGCACAAAAAAGAGATACAAATAAATAAAAATAAATGCCTAAAAAATCTACACGAATACAGAAGAGAACCCCTTATCTTTGAAGTGGGTTAAAAAGTAATAAAATAGTTTTTATTAGAGCTCGCCAAGTGGGCGTTCGATAAGATGGCTCCGCGGCTATAAAAACTTCGTGGAGCCTTTCTGAATACATTACCTTATCTAGTTCCGGCCTGATAGTGAGCTGGCTAAATAAATTCCCTTTACTTTTGATCCCAGTCTATTAATTATCATAGGCCAAGGACTGTCATACCCAGCAATGGGTCGTGGAAAGCTGATGACGATGATGAAGGACTGCCAATCGTACTTGTAGAAAATTTACTTTGAGACAATTTACTTTGCATGCTTCCGCCACCAGTTAGTTCATGCAAACTATTGCTGGCCAGCGCCCACCCACTACTGTTAGTCCCTTCATGCCCGCCACCAATAGTTGATGAAACCCTGGTCGATACTGCTGCATCCGCTGAGGTTGCAGTAATATCGGCCACCGTGTTCGCGACACGTGTTTCGCCTCTACACGAGGCATGTTCAGGCAGTGAAACTTAGATGTTGGTCGTTCGAATGACAAGCAACGAATGTCATTTGAACGAGTAAGTGTCCTAGTTTTGACTTCCGCAAAGACGAGCTGTCAGAATTGTCGACGATCCGAATATTACAAACGGTATCGAGCCACTGAGTCTAAGGAGAGATTTTGCTTCTCTCTGTGTGTTTTATCGTTTGTATAATGGGCTGTGCTCCGAAGAATTGTTTGAGTTGATGCCTACGGCCACTTTCCATCATCGCACCTCACGCCATCGGCAGGGAATTCATCCCCACACCTTGTATCCTAAATGGTTGCGTACAGTACGCTTTGAAAGGAACTTTATTCCACGTACGCTTAAATTGTGGAACGAACTCCCAGCCATGGTTTTCCCGAGTGACTACAACATGGGGTTCTTTAAAAAGGGCGTGAAAAGATTTCTTCAGGGTCGGCAACGCGCGAGTGGCACCCCTGGTGTTGCAGGCGTCCATAGGCTACGGTAACCACCTTCCATCAGGTGGGCCGTATGCCTGTTTGCCTACTAAGTAGTATAAAAAAAAAACACCTGAATCTATTAACTATTGTAGAAAATTTAACCAATCAAAAAAGATATCATAGTGTAGGTGGTTGCAGGTGTGTTATCGAGTACGCGTGGTCTCTCGATCTGCTAAGTAGCAGATCGGGAAGCAAAAGCAAGTGCTTTTCCCCTATTTATCCGAGTAAGTAGTATCCTAATACCTTTTATTCCCTTGCCAAATCCAACAAATTCCTTTGCTTCCTCAGCTTAAAAATGTCTCCAATGGGGAGCAGCACCAAAAGCATAAGAAGCTAAAGAAACTGCGCTCGCCAACCCGCCTGCCAAGTGTGGTGAGTATGGCAACATCCTACCATGGAACGATAAATTAATAAATTTGTTCAGCAGTGGAGTTGGAACGGCTGTAATGATGATTTGTGTAAATTGAAGCCCTCCAAACGCAATTTTGATACAGTCTCTACTTTTATGCAACGATTTTTTCTAGGCAAAGGGTAGTTTATTTATTTATTTATTTAGGAATAACAAACAGTTACATAATAAAATCTTAAAAATAAAACAAGGTGTACATGGTATTGATAATTATGCAACCCACACGCTATTCACAAAGCATTGGAAAGAAAAAAAAAACATCATAATAATAAGAAGATAACTAATTACAGGACTTTACATCATGTGAGCGTAAAATTGAGTTAAGCATTTTCTTAAATTTATAAACTTTACAAGTAAATATATCTAGATTATCATTAAACAGTATATTATAAGACTCAACTATATGACGCATAGGTGAACGTAGACCCGAATTTGTTCTAGGAACAATATAAGACAATTTATTCACAATTTTTAAGGAGTCAATTTTGTTATGAACTATATTGAAAAGGAAAACAGCTTCAAGATAATTACGTCTAGATTCGAGAGTCAACAAATTATACCTGGAAAGAAGCTGAGAATATCTAAGATGACGGCGATGACATTTAAAATGCATGGTGCGTAGGAATTTTGGGTCACGTCAATAATAGTAGATTGCACTGAGCAGAAAGTAATTTATTATAGCACGAGTGCAATATCAATTACTTAATGCGAGGTGCATAATCTGCTTTTCTTTCACATACCACAATAAAAGTATGTGAAAAAAATTGAAGAGAAATTAAAATCAGTAAAAATTAGTTGTTTACATTTTCGCCTTTTTTTCTTTATGGCCTGTATTTTCATAGGCCAAGCAATAAACACGTCACTTCACACGCTAACTGTATAACTCCATACGGCCGTCAGGTTAACCAACCTTTTTTGTGACATTTGACACCTATGGTCCAGCGATTTAAAAAAGAAAATTAAACAGTGCAGTAAAGGATTTTCATACATTTTTTCTGCTCTAGAGCAGCAAAGTTCCGCTTTGTGCTGGATATGTAGTGCAGTTATGATAGAATTGCAGTGTAGTTGGAAGAAAAGGTTATTATGACACAGAGAGTAGGTTATTAATGGTAAAGTCAAAGTCAGTAGATTTACAGCTTAGCAAGAATTTGTAAAAATAGAACTAGCTTTGATCTACTTCACAATGCGACTTTTAAAGCACGGTGACATAATCTATATTTACATACAAGAAAAGGACTAAACTCACATTATTTTAGGTTAGTTTTAGGGGTGGGGGTTTACGATTGCTCGTTTTGCTCGCTGATTTGGTCACAAGGAAACCTAACTAACTAAACCTACTCTCTGTGGTCAAATCTTTTATGGTAAGATGGTACGAGCCCCTATGGTGTGCGGTGTGGAGACTGCGCCCGTCACACCTCCCCGTTCATGTTTTTAAAGAAAATTAAAATACCTATATAATTAACTAAAATATACCCCGCATGTTTAAATTTAATCACCGTATACGGTTAATAAACGTTACAAAACCTTATTAGGTACGTGATTTCGTTTAAAAGTTTATTAGTGTTTTAAGGCGCTGTATCCCTTAATCGTTTGTAGCGGACATCGCGCAATATATTATATACTCATGTCATACCTGTCATCAGTCTCAGTTCAAAACCGTGTCTGCCATTAACCAAATATTGTATTTTTTGTAGGTCCATCTTGCTCATTTAGTGATACTTTTTATAGACGTATAAAAGTTGGTAGTTGTAGCTGAAAATATCAAGTATTTTGCGACGAAAAATTTTCTGGATTCTTTTTGGCTATTTTATTTAGCTTTTCGGCTTTTTTCTTTTAATTTTTTGAAAATATTTTAATGTTACCATTTATTTTGATCCTTAACTGTACTTCATATTTTTTCATGCTAGTATTCCAAGAAAAATAAGGCAAACTGCGCGATGAAAAAATACACGTTTTACGGTATTATTCTGATGCACAGAGCCTTAAGTAAATATAAAAATTTGCCTTAAGACGGGATACTGGCATACTGTTCATCTGCAGTGGAACCCATCAGACACCCACCTATAAATATAGAACCTATTCCAGTTGCTACTTTTATGAAATGAAATCGCGACGTCAATTTTTCCAGTAGACCAGCGTTTTATTAGGTTATAGGCTTTCCACTTTCCAGTTCTGAGTCTAGCCTTATTTCCGGACTAGAAATTAAAAGCCACGGCCCGTTTGCTAAAAAAAAAAGAATAGTTTTCTGTAATCTGAAGGAAGTGCCGATTAAAACTAATCTATCTTAATGTAGATTCGAGCATAGATGAAAAAAAACTTGATTAAATAAATAATAAATAAATAAATATATACGGACAAATCACACAGATTGAGCTAGCCCCAAAGTAAGTTCGGGACTTGTGTTAGGGATACTAACTAAACGATACTATATTTTATAACAAATACATATTATAAGCTACACTTGACTTGAGTAGTGTTGACCCCCACCCCACCGTCTATAAATAGAGGCACTCATTCGTTATCAGGCTCACCGCCCCGACCCCTCTTCGGCTCCGAACAGCCAGAGGAATCCCACTATCCGACCCCGTCGCACTCGCCACCGGAATAGAGTGCGTAGAGTAGGATTAGCTCCGATTACTGGTGACCGCCCGGCGGTCCCGGGTGACTTGCACCCAGGATAGGCCCTTCTGGCAACGTAGCTTTCGGCCCATAAGGCAAAAGATGAGAGTTGCTGCTCTCTAAAGGCTTTTGCCATTGTTTCTCAGATTGGCCCTTCAGGCTTGCATGCACGCATACGCGGCCCATCAGGCAATACGAGAGTTTGCTGTCTCTCCAAGCCTTGCGCACACAGGCAACGCCCAAAGCCGAGGTCCGTCCCTCCTGGGGGCCCTTTGGTGATGTTGTCTATAAAGGTTGAGGGCACTCTGCCCTCACCTCAAACGCCCGGTGAAGTAGCGAAAGCTCACTTGGAGCTAGCTACATAGTCCTTTCAAAAAAAAAAAAAAAAAAAAAAAAAAGTTATCAGGCTCATTTGCTGCTCAGCTGTCGACCGGTAAGGTGGTTGGTGTCAACACTGCGTAAGTTCGTTCCAATACGTTGTTATATTTTTGTTGTGGTGATTTTTGTTTTGATTGAAATTAACGGTTGTTTGTGATATTGAAAATTGTGTGACATATTGTTATTTTATTTGCTAAAATTAATTAAATTATTAGATTCCGATTAAAGTTTGTTAGAATTTGTCTTTTTTTTATTTTAAAACACTTCTGGTTGCTAAAATCAGAAGTGGGATAGGATTTCGCTCACAATCAGCCTTATTTTTATAAAAAGAAAAACAAACAGCCGTTATTTTCAAACAAAAATGCCACGTGCTTCAAGTGAACGGTCAATTGAGACGCCGCCTCGTGCCGAGCGCGAGCATAGACGTCGCAATAAATCCCCGCGACGTAGTAGGCACCGTTCACGGTCACTACGTGACAGATCACGTGTGCGACGGAATCGTAGCGAGACCCGTTCGCGTTCGCGTCGTGATCGTTCGCTTTCGCGTCGTGATAGGTCGCGATCGCCTTATGTCAGATCGCGTCGTGTCAGGTCGCGGTCGCGTTATGATAGAACTCGTTCTCGTTGCGTTCGTTCGCGTTCTAGTGACAATTATCATTCGTGTGAGAGATCAAGGTCACGTTCGGTTAGCCGAGGGCATCGCCGGAGCAAGTCGCGCTTGTACCCTTCCAACAACTCAGTGAAGGCTGCGTTAGGCTCGATTATGTCACGATTAACTGCTATTGAGGAAAGCAGGGCCAGTAGTTCGCGTGTCCCGTCATCCATTCGTGGTAGCACACCTCCTATAGATAAAAATAGCACTTCTACAACCCAAGTGCTTGTTGATGCGTTGAGTACGTTGACAAAAAACAAATCTAGCAGCTATTATGTCTCAAATTTTGATCCGGCTATAAACAACTTCGAGGTGTGGTGCAACGAGGTGGAAAGGGCTAGATGCGCGAACCGTTGGGATGATCTCGAGTGCTTTTCGCGTGTGGCTCATTGTCTAAAGGGTGACGCGAAAACCTGGTTAAATGAATGGACTACGAATGATCGCTCGTGGTCTAACTTTGTTAAGGAATTTAAGTCCTTGTGTCCGCAAAAAAGAAATTACGCGCAGATTCTTCATGAGGTTATAAACTCCACGTCTGATAAGTTTATGTCATATGCGGAATATGCGCGTCGCTCATTACTACGCTTACGTGTGATAAAGGGAGTAAGCGAGGAACTCATGGTCCAAATAGTTGTCTACGGCATTAGTGATGTGCAGGTACGTGCAGCGGCCACAAATGCTGATTTAACCACAGAAAATCTGGTTTCATTTTTGGCCACTTATGTTAAACCCACCGGCGTCGCAAGTCAATAATATTGAACGACCGCTTAACTGGGCACAAATGGCCCAATCTGCTGATTCCGAGACTTTTAACCTCATACAAAAACTTAGAGATGGTCTTTTAGATTCCAATCGGTATGTATGTCAAAACGATGTCTTGTACTACCGTTATTCACCCGTTGGCGAGGAGACCCGCTTACTATGTTATATCCCTAAAGGACACAGGCTCAGTTTGCTGCGTGTTTTTCACGACGAGCATGAGCATATCGGGGCTGATAAAACTTATGATCTCATTTTAAAATATTTTTGGTTCCCCGGTCTAAAGCAATTCGTTCGAAAATACACTTCCCACTGTTTGATATGCATTTCTAAGAAACGTGTCCCAAGAGCACCTCGTCAACCTATTACGTCATGGGAAAAGTCTGATGTCCCCTTTAGTACGGTCCATGTTGACGTACTAGGCCCCTTACCAGAATCCAACGGATATAAATTCGTACTTGTTTTGGTTGACTCCTTCACCAAATTTTGTCTGCTTTATCCTATGTACAGACAAGACACAAACGAATTGAAACGGGTTTTTAATAATGCCATATGTTTATTTGGGACGCCCAAACTAATAGTTTGCGACCGTGGTCGTATGTTTGAAGCGTCAGCTTTTACTAGTTGGATATCTGAAATGGGCTGTGACATCCATTATATAACGCCCGAAATGCATCATTCTAATGGGCAGGCCGAGCGTTATATTAGGACGGTGCTGAATCTCATACGTATAGAAAGCAATAATAAAAGGTCTAGTTGGTCTGAAGCTTTGTGTAAGATTCAATTAGTTTTGAATGTAACAAAACAAAAAACCACACAGTATTCTGCTTTGTACCTACTAATCGGTACTAACGCAACTACTCCTGTGATACGTGCGCTGATCCGCGACGTTGCCATTGAAAACTCCAGCCCTAATCGCGAAGCCATGAGAGAACTCTGCAGAGGTTCCGCCAAAAAATCGCTGGACAAAAATCGAGACAGTCAGGACGCACGAGTGAATCGTCAGAGATACCCGCCTAAAAAGTTCCAGGTTGATGACCAAGTATTTGTGATAAAGTACTCGCAATCTGCTGGGAAACTAGATCCTGGCATGAGGGGACCATACCGCGTCATCAAAGCGTTACCAAGTGACCGTTATGAACTGAAGCTATTGAGTGGAGCAAGAGGCAAGACGTCTCAGGCTGCTGCTCAATACATGGTACCCTGGAAGGGCGAATGGTGTCCTGAGAGCTGTGTTGCATTTTTTCAAAGTAAGTTCGCAGCGAACTTTTAATGTGTTTTATGTTACAGTACCATGTACGATGTGTGTATGTGCGTGGGTGTGAGGCGTGTGGTTGCCTTGCTAGCTGCCGGTGCGGCTCAGCTGGGGTATGCTTCTGAGGCTGTTGGCGCTCTGGAGTATTTGACCCTGGAAGACGCGTACACTGTACGTGTGGCAGGCGCTGTCCTGGAAGACGCGTACTTTGTACGTGTGGCAGGCGCTGTCCTGGAAGACGCGTACTTTGTACGTGTGGCAGGCGCTGTCCTGGAAGACGCGTACTTTGTACGTGTGGCAGGCGCTGTCCTGGATGACGCATACTCTGTATGCGTGGCGGGCGCTGTCCCGGCGGGTGTTGTCCCGGTTTATGTGTTCTATGAACGCATATCAGGCGCAGTCCTGGCAGCCGCTGTGCTGGTTCACTTTTATAGTGGGGGAACTTGTACAAGTTCAAGTATGAGTATAATTGAGACGTTTTGTGTGAAGATGTATGCATACTTTTGAAAGCAAAGTGTTTTAGTTTTGTCTTGAAAGCGTAATTTTGTATGAGGGCCTTGTATGCGTGATTGTATGACAGACTAGGCAATGGTGTACATCGTCACAAGTAATTAACAATTTGTTTCTTATGCAGATTGCGATGACGATGACCCTGACGATGCCGGTGAACCTTCAAGTGCCCCTGCTGACCTCGCTAACGCTTCAGGTGAAGGCGAATCACACACAAGCGAAGACGGCGAAGATTCCGCCGTACCTGCTTGTGCTTCCGCGGAAGACGTCTCCAGTGCTGCCGAGGACGGCGCACGGTCAGGAGAGGCCGTATAAGCTACACTTGACTTGAGTAGTGTTGACCCCCACCCCACCGTCTATAAATAGAGGCACTCATTCGTTATCAGGCTCATTTGCTGCTCAGCTGTCGACCGGTAAGGTGGTTGGTGTCAACACTGCGTAAGTTCGTTCCAATACGTTGTTATATTTTTGTTGTGGTGATTTTTGTTTTGATTGAAATTAACGGTTGTTTGTGATATTGAAAATTGTGTGACATATTGTTATTTTATTTGCTAAAATTAATTAAATTATTAGATTCCGATTAAAGTTTGTTAGAATTTGTCTTTTTTTTATTTTAAAACACTTCTGGTTGCTAAAAATATATATATAAACATCCAAGACCCAGGCCAATCTGCAAAAGATCATTTTCCATCTTGACCTGGCCGGGGATCGAACCCGGTCACTCCGTGTCGCAGGCAGGCGTGTTGACCGCTGCGCCACGGAGCTAGTCTTAGTAGATTATGTAAAGAAATATGTAAACTTGAGTATGTAACTATGTGGCCTAGTGGGCATTAAGCCAGGCTATCACACCGACGGTCCTTGGTTCGATACTCGGACAGGTCAAGATGGAATATGATCAATTTTATATTCACCTGGGTCTTGGATGTATCTTTAAATGTAATTGTTATAAAATATATTGTATTAGAGGGCGTGTAGATGGAAAACGGAATCAAATAGTGATGGGTTGCTAGCTGCATCGCCTATTGACATAATTCCGCAGATTTTAGCCCAATCCCTCGATCGACTTTTACGATCTGCACGGGAAGAGAAGCAGCTGACACATTCTTCGTTTTTTCTTTTCTACCAGACCAGCATTTTAGATTTTTTTAATTAAATTACTTGTTTTTAATGTATTTTATGCCATGAAACAGGTTATATAAGTCCGCCAACAAATACTTACCGTTTATAAGATAAGCATCTCAGATCACAATATCAGTTCGAATACGTATAACTTTCATTATTTCATTTCTCTCCCATTTTTCTTGGAAACAAATTTATTGCTGATCAAAAGACGGCGATAGATTTCCCCGGGGGGCGCGTTCATAGCTGCCCGGGGTGAGGGGAATGGCTAAAGATCGACAATGGACGGTTATAGGCTGAGAGCACACGCCAGACACTTCTTAAAATATGTTTCTTTAACCTACATAATAATGCCTCCGTGATCCAGTGGTTAAGGCGTTTGCCTGTAGACCCGGGGGTCGTGGGTTCGATTCCCACGGGAAGCATACTTTGTATAGTTGCTCCAGTTCGGTTAGGACATTGCAGGCTTGAACACCTGATTGTCTGATGATGAAGATGATTCCGTGCTTCGGAAGGCACGTTAAGCCGTTGGTCCCGGCTGCCATCTGGTAGTCGTTAAAGGAACCACATCAGAGGCCGAGAGGCGGTTCCGAAGAACTCTGACACCAGGGTGTGCATGGTCGATTGACCGTAACACCTACACGAAATGATGATGACGATCTAATTTAATATATTCTCTCATACTGGTTTGAGAAAAAAAACGTAGAATGTGCCAACTGCTTCTCTTTCCATGAATGGACGAAAATCGAAAGAATTATGACAATATGCGATGCGCGTAGCAACCCATCACTGTTATGATTCCGTTTTCCTTAACACCAACACGTTAAAAGTGCCCTTTTGGTCTTATGACCTTAGGCGCGGAACAAGCGATAGAGAGGCACGATCGGCCTAAGCGTTGCGCTGAGGTTCAGCTTTTGACACATCTATCTCTCTAAACTGACTTTACAGACAACTATTTTCTTTTTAATTTTTCTTGTTTTATCAACAATCTAATTTAAATTATATGTAAGTACGGTCCACAGAACAACTGACACATACATACTATTTTTGCAATAACCAGTCCAAAATGAAGTAACACCTAGTAAGACTGAAGTAGTTACTAGTTCTTTTAAGAGAATTTATTGAAGTGAAAATTTCTTTAACGGCATTGTGCACTTTTCGAGAAGTGTAAAAAAATTTATACTTGCGTCAGAACACGTGCCCTGAGATCACCGGCGCGACGTAAGAGTGGAAGTAATATCCACCTCTCTTTCTACCGCGCGGCGAAAATGTATGCCTGCTCCTGCTGTTTCGTTTAACGTTTCAGGACGCTTGCACGAGTATGCGTGTGTGTTTGTACTACAGCCTGCTACGCTTGTATTTTTATACTAATAAATCATCATCATCAGGTCTTTTTAGTCCCCACTGCAGGAGCATGACCCTCTCTGTACTACCGGAGCCATACTTGGCCAGAGCAGACAGAGGATTAGGCCTACACTCTCCTCGCTGGCCAGACAGGTTGGAGAGGTCTCATTGATGTTTATGAGCTTTGTTTAGCTTGTATTTCCTAAGTCGCCTCTAACGACATCCACGGGAAGACTTGGAGTGGTCCTATTCTACTCTGCCGGAAGCCACACGGCTACACTGATTGTACCTAATACTGATAAATAAAGCCATTATTCCCTAACCATTCCGAAATAAAAAAATAATTGAGCATTTAGGCATGCCTATTTTAGGATTATAAACTGGATCGACTCATTTTGTGTATACGTTTGTTTTTGTTATTTTGTTTGTAATCTGTTTGGTGTGCTATATAAATAAATAAAATATTCAAAAATGCATAACGGTAATGTTTAAGTTTTCACCTCCTGCCGGCACTCCCGGAGTTTTTTTTTTTTTATTTATTTTCCGTAAATCACATACAGGTTTCTATAATTTCATTATCGCTAAACTGTAAAACAGTTTGTTAGCGAAGACAATACACTCACTTTTAACTCTAACCCTCTAACCTTAATTGACTTATCTAATTTTATATCTAATTATATCAATAGCAAAGTATTTAATATGCAGACATACAGATTGATTGCTGATTGAAAGTGCAACCCGTTGTTTGGTTACGATGTTTTTGTCTGTTTTATTAATTACTTGAAAAGGCACATGAGGAGCCTGATGGCGCAGTGGTCGTGAGCATTTATAGTGCTTACGCATGCAAAGCAAGCTTGGGCGCAATCCCATATGTAATGGGTGTCCGCAAGAGGCTTAAAAATATCTAGAGCTCCAGGGAAGGCCCTGCTTGGGAAGGCACGTTAACTTGTTGGTCTCGGCTGTCATCATGGCAGTCTTTAAGCTATGCCTTTAGGCAGCTTAAAAAATCGGACACCTCTTAAACACATGAAAAACAAACAAACCATATTAAAGATTCATTAGATTTTTTTTACGATATAAAAAGAGACTTGAAGGCTCTCTATTATCTTGTATCTTTAAACGATGTGTTTCAGAGACGCAATTTTTTTTTTAAATCTATGTTATAAGAGGTGTCAGATTTTTAGGCTGCCTCATAGAAGTATGAAGTCTGACGCAATTTTTTTTTAATCTTTGGGCTGCCTATAGGCATTTTACAAAGCTCGATTGTCATAAATGAATACAACCGGGACCAACGGCTTAGTGCGCCTTCCAAAAACAACAAACAAACTTGACGCTTTTTATAGCATTGACACACCACCGTCAGAAACATATTGTTGGTCTTCAACAAACAAACGAACATGTATGTCGATGTAATATTTGATAACCATCATAAAATAGGAGGAGTACGTAGAAAAAGCTTTTAAAGCTGACATATGGCCAGAGGTCATCCTCACCTGCCTCTCAGGTGGAGTCAGGTACGGCATTGGATAAGCGCGCCCGGCCTCGACCTCGGCCATTGAGCTGCTATTTGATTTTCCCCCAATAATCCGAGAGAGAATCCCAATACCTTAATCCCTCGCCACATCCAACAAATATCTTTCTATCCTTCTCTAACTTAAAAATGCTTCCGATGGGCAGCAGCGTCGGAAGCATAAGCAGCCAATAAAACTGCGCTCGCCAACCCGCCTGCGAAGCATGGTGAGTATGGCAATATCCACCCATGGAACGGATAATCCTAGGGCTCTGTTTCTTACGACTTAAATGGCCATGGATTTCTAATACGTGTCAAGGTAGTAAACTATCTAATTGTACTTCGAAACGTAAAAGGTTGGTTAAAAATTGAGGAAAAATTTTGCCGTAGAAAAAAACTGCACAGATAATAGGAAATTTTCTGTCAAACCAATTCAACAGATTGGTTAGAATCTGTCGCTTGAAATTGTTAAATCGTGAACCTAACCTCTGTAGGCTCAGCGTTTTGTGTATGCGTGGAACAAAAGGGGCGGCGTCCTTGATAGGGTGATGTATGAAAACCGCCCGTGACCTGAGGGTCAAGGTAACTTGGACCCGCTGGCGTAACTCGCTCGTCTGTGCCTACGATTTACTGATAATGAATATCTGGCTTTGATTACACTTCAATCTTTTTATTTACTTTTTTATGTTATTAGTGGCTTCACTTTTTACTTCGTGTCTTCACGCTTATTAGTCACCAAAAACATTTAGAATTGCAATTACCTTCTCCAAATAAAAAAAAAACTAAGAATGTGCCATTTATTTCGTCGAGGTCGATCAAGAGAATCGGCATAAAGATATTAAAATAATAGGTAATGGACTCATATAGCACGGGTAGCTATAGGTATTTAATTCTATAGCCTATGTTCATCAAGGATAATGTACAATTCTAATGGTGATAGAATTTTTCAAATCCTGTAGTTTTGGAGCCTTTTCAATGCAAACAATTAAATCTTCCCTCTTTATAATAGACACATTTATGCCCGTAGTACGATCTTGTGGATTTTACTTACTACCTCCGTGGCGCAGCGGTCAACACGCCAGCATGCGACACGGAGTGACCGGGTTCGATCCCCGGCCAGGTCAAGATGGAAAATGATCTTTTTCAGATTGGCCTGGGTCTTGGATGTGTATCTATATATGTATATGTTATAAAATATAGTATCGTTGAGTTAGTATCCCATAACACAAGTCTCGAACTTACATTGGGGCTAGCTCAATCTGTGTGATTTGTCCGTATATATTTATTTATTTGTAATAGACACATTTAATGCCCGTAATACGATCTTTCTGGATTTTACTATCTTCGTCTCTGTCCAACCGTATAGAATCAAGTCGTATAATACCTGTTCGAAAATGCTCAGCCAAATAAATTCCTGTGTCAACCGTCAAAACTAGAGAAAAAGTAAAGAAAAACTCGGTTTATCCAGTCGCAAACTACAAGTTTAGTTCGCCGCGGAGGCCACTTCACTACGTTGCTCGGACAAATTGCACTCAAGTGAGTAGCGACACACGGGAGCACGGTTTGGTCGTGCCTGCCTGACAAATTTTAATAGCCTTCAAAGAATACGTTTTGTAGTCGACTTTCGGTTTGGTGCTTAATTAATGTTTGCGGAACTTCAGTTACAATAAATACAGAAAAAAAATCTAAACAGAAATATAAAATATTTCAGACTTCAATCTTTCAAAAAATGCCACCTTCCAACCGTTAAAAAGTATGTTTAGGTACATATGAATAAACGTTTTTAGAAAGTAATTCTTTAAGTCGAAAACAATACGGTAAAAGTAAATATATCAGACATTTACTGTAAAGATCGTAAAAGCCGATCGAGGGAATTGATAAAAATCTGAGAAATCATGTCTCACTAGCTCCGTGGCGCAGCGGTCAACACGCCTGTCTGCGACACGGAATGACCGGGTTCGATCCCCGGCCAGGTCAAGATGGAAAATGATCTTTTTCAGATTGGCCTGGGTCTTGGATGTTTATCTATATATGTATTTGTTATAAAAATATAGTATCGTTGAGTTAGTATCCCATAACACAAGTCTCGAACTTACTTTGGGGCTAGCTCAATCTGTGTGATTTGTCCGTATATATTTATTTATTTATATTTATGTTAGTAGGCAATGCGGCTATCAACCCATCACTATTTTGATTCCATTTTCCACTTGCCCGCCTACGAACATGCTGAACGAGGGTTTTAGGTCTTATAAGCCTAGCCCGTAAAGGAAAAAGGTTTGCACGTGGTAAGTTCTCTCTCGGTATCGTTTGGGTATAAGCGAGAAAAGAAGTAACACAGATCCGTGTGTTCCACCTAAGCAGGGGTTCCGTACATTTTCTCCTCAAATTTTCAAATGCTGCGCTGACTTCCCGAGGGCTTAGCGCTATATTTTGCGCTTTTCACGAATTCATCCGCGTTTTTCCACGATATTTTTTATGAGGAAAGTTTTTCGTGATTTATTTTGATATGTTGCTGTCGTTGTCTTGTACACGTGCTTTTTTTATAAGTGGATATTGTACGTTGAAATATATTATACTAGCTTTCACCCGCGGCTCCGCCCGCGTTAATCTCGATCCCTCGGGAATAGTACTTTTTCCCGGGATAAAAGGTAGCCTATGTCCTTCTCCGTACTCCAGAGAACTTGTATGCAAAATTTCATGATCATCGGTTCAGTAGTTACGGCGTGAAAGCGTAACAAACAAACAAACAAATAAATAAAACAAACAAACAAACGCACTTTCGCATTTATAATATTAGTAAGGATAAGGATTCACAATGATATTTTGATATACTTTTAATAAATGAAGAAATAAAATATGGTGAAAAAATTTCATACGGTTGGGAATTGAACCGGCGACCTAGGTCTATGTACGACCTATGCTCTGCCATCTGAGCTACCGCACAAAATCTCGGCGCCGATATTCACACTTTTTACACGTGTGTAAATCTTATAGCAATGGGCATACTTTCTAAAAAAATACTTTTCGAAATAATTAGTCCGTCTGGTAGGTTATTGAAAAATATTGAACACGTATTTTTTCTTTTGTCAATCGAACAAAAATCGATAAAGATATAGCGTCTTAAAGATCCGCGTGACGTCACTGACCGGTACACTTTTTACCAGCCTGTTGCGTCATGAGCCCCCACTATTTTTGATGTGCTTTATCTTTATCGTCTTTTGATTGATTAAAAAAAATTAAATGCGTATCTAACATTTTTCGATAATCTAGCTAGACGAACTACATATTTTTAATTATATTTTTTAGGAAACAAGCCAATTTATTCTAATCATGTTAGTCGCTTTGAATAGGCTAGTTTCCTGGGTCGTAATAATAACATAACAATTAGTCCGTCGGTTAGATAATCAAAAAATATTGGACACGTATTTTTTCTCTTGTCAAATTAACAATAAATAATAAAGATAAAGCGCGTCAAAGTTCAGGAGTGGGGGCTCGTGACGTCAAAGTTTGCTAAAAATTGTAGCAAACTATGACGTCACACGGAACTTCATCGACAAAAGAAAAAATACGTGTCCAATATTTTTTGAATATCTAACTGACGGTCTAATTATATTTTTTTAGGAAACTAGCCTATTGTCGTTATTAATTGTTCTCTGTCATACTCGTATCGTATTAATATTATAAATGAGCAGCTCGATAGCCGGTGAGCATTATTAACCGATTACACATGTGAAGCAACCGTCGCAGTACCACTGGGATGGGTGACTGCAATTGGGATAAAAATATCTCGAGCTCCTCAGTTTCAAGAATCTATGAAATGAAATAATATCGGAGCATCATATCCTGAAAGGTTTTCCAGATTTTTCTACGCCTGTATATTAAAGCAACATATTTAAACGAGCATCATTACTAATATTATAAATGCGAAACTGAGTTTGTTACGCTTTCACGCCGTAACTACTGAAGCGATCATTATGAAATTTTGCATACAAGTTCTCTGGAGTACGGAAAAGGACATAGGCTACCTTTTATCCCAGGAAAAAGTACTATTCTCGAGAGATCGACATTGACGCGGGCGGAGCCGCGGGCGAAAGCTAGTATTATTAAAAATGCGAAAGTGAGTTTGTTTGTTTGTTACGCTTTCACGTCGTAACTACTGAACCGATAGTCATGAAATTTTGCATACAAGTTCTCTGGTGTACGGAGAAGGACATAAGCTACCTTTTATCCCGGGAAAAAGTACTATTTCCGAGGGATCGAGATTAACGCGGCCGTAGCCGCGGGCGAAAGCTAGTATTCAATATTTTCACTTGTTTTCTCGCTGAATAGGCAGTTAATGTTGCCGCAGATTTACAAAACAGAAAACATATAGAAGTAAAACTCTTAATAAGTACGGTCGCCTGTAATACTTACCAAAGTTTTGTGTTGATATTGTATCTTCATAATATAAAATGAAGTCGCTTCCGCTATCTGTTCGCTTAGATGTTTTAAACTACGCAAAGGATTTTAATGCAATTTTAAGGATTAGATAGAGTGATACAAGAGAAAGGTTTATATTTATAATTTACAACCCCATAGTAATATCTACATTGCACCCGTGCAAAGCCGAGGCGGGTCGCTAAATACTAATAAAATATACTGACGAACCGTTGTGTTATGCAAAGTACGATATATTTAAAAAGCCAAATGTGATCGCTTGCATATTCTTGCGTTACAAGCATTGCACTGCCGCCTCCGTGGTCCAGTGGTTAAGGCGTTTGCCTGTAGACCCACGGAAAGCATACTTTGTTTCCAGTTTGGTTAGGATATTGCAGGCTTGAATAACCTGATTGTCTGATAATAAAGATGATTCCGTGCTTCGGAAGGCACGTTTAGTCGTTGGTCCCGGCTGCCATCTGGTAGTCGTTAAAGGAACCACGTCAAAGGCTGAGAGGCCGTTCCGAAGAACTCTACACCAGAGTGTGTATGGTTGAATGACCGTGTCACCTACACGGGATGATGATGATGACAAGCATTGCCATATCAAGTTACTTTCCGTATAATTTTTAAACATTCAGGAAGGAACAAAATGTTTGTCAATAAGCATTTTCTAATTACATTTGTGCTTTTAACCAATGTTTGTTATTGCTCACCAAAAACCTTGGAATTGCGATATTATTGTTTATATCCAAAATACACGCAAACCTAATGTAGATATTTTTTTTCGTTAACTATAAAGCACATTGTCTTAATCGTTATATCGAACCTGCGCACAAAATTTCACGGCAATCGTTTACAAAATTAGACCTATAGAGGAGAACAATCGCGAAGCGGGTCATACGAAATAATTTTAAAACTGAGACTTGGGGAACAGCGATATTGGAGATTGTGCCGATGTTACTTCTCTTTTCAACGTGTTCCCGGTTGCTGTCAAGTCAGCAGAGATGATTTAGACCTCGAGGGACGCTGATGATAGACTGTTAGTTAATATTATTTATTCTGTAAATATGTTGAGCTAGTATTACTAGGGCGCGAAATGTATAGAGCGTTATTTCTGCACTCTTTGTATTTTGTGGGCGAGTGTTCGTGGCTTTCCACTCGAACCTCTCTCCACTGGAGGGTTTATACTTGGCAACGTTTACCGTTCTTGAAAACAGAGCCGGGAGCTGTTACGCCGGAGCTTTTTGCTGATACCCATTCAAAACAAAAGTTTTTCAATGTAGAGCTCATATAATATGTAAATATCATGTTAAAGATAGTGTAGTTAGTTCCCTTATAGTGCGGTGTGGTTTTTTGTCCTAGAATAGTAATTAACATACAGGGTGTAATAAAATGGAAATAATATTTAAGCTGGGCCTTTGAATGAATGAATGATATATTCTTTATTGCACCAAAATTAGGATACATTATTTAAAACTAACTTAACATTGCCCAGCGGTGGGGCACAAACCAGGTTAAAAAATATTTTTAGCGGCATGCTCAGACCATGGTACTGAACACGGGAGCATCTTTCGATAAACAATAATATCTAAATCAGCCTTCCGTACAATATGTGTAATTAGCTGATCAAGTTTCAAAACGAAGTTTCAAATTTTTTCGGGTTTCGGACTTTGATCAATATCATGGTTGATTTGCATTTTATTATATACAGCGTGTAAATATACCCTCGACGTTTCCTTAAAGGGGTGACTGAGACCATCAATATGAACAACTTTACCTATGGGACCAATGCTAGGAACACGATTTTTTTTTAACATTTTTATACTAATTGCTTAGCCAGCCAAAAATTGACCTCCGTGGTCCAGTGGTTAAGGCGTTTGCCTGTTGACCCGGGGGTCGTGGGTTCGATTCCCACCGAAAGCATACTTTGTTTAGTTGCTTCCAGTTTGGTTAGAACATTGCAGGTTTGAATCACCTGATTGTCTGATAATAAAGATGATTCCGTGCTTCGGAAGTTTAAAGTTAAAAAATGTTTTAAGCCGGTGGTCCCGGCTGCCATCTGGTAGTCGTTAAAGGAACCACGTCAGAGGCCGAGAGGCGGTTCCGAAGAACTCTGACACCAGGGTGTGCATGGTCGATCGACCGTGACACCTACTCGAAATGATGATGGTAGCCAAATACTTTTGTATGAAAATGTATTTTTTTTTTAGTTCCCAGCGTTGGTCCTATTGGAAAAGTTGTTCATTTTGACGGGCTGAGTCACCCCTTCATGAGAACGTCGTTGGTTATGTTACACGCTGAGTACTGTATAGTGGCAAATCATATGGATTGAGCTAGCTGTCAGTCATACCAGGTTGTCACAGTGTAGGCCCCAGGTTCAATCTCCGGTCATGTCAAGATGGAAAGCCGTGTGGTTTCCGGCAGAGTAGAATAGGACCTCTCCAAGTCTTCCCATGGATGTCGTAAGAGGCGACTTAGGAAATACAAGCTAAACAAAGCTCATTAACATCAATGAGACCTCTCCAACCCGTCTGGCCAGCGAGGAGAGTGTAGGCCAAATCCTCTGTCTGCTCTGGCCAAGTATGGCTCTGGTAGTACAGAGAGGGTCATGCTCCTGCAGTGGAGACTAAAAAGACCTGATGATGAACACAAGTCCCGAATTTACCTTGGGGCTTGCTCTTTATATGTGATTTGTCCGTATAATTTATATTTACCGACCAATATTAAAAAAAAAATCGGAATATCAAATTTAAAATACTGATATGCTATTTTTTTCTTATTATTGAAGGTGATTTGGATTATCCAGAGATAAGCTAACAACAAGTTAATCCGCGCTTATTTTATGTAATTACAGATTTGAATAATCTGTTATTCTGTCTGCTGATAAGATTATATATTTAGCTCCGATCAAATATAATGGTACCTAGATACACAGTCTCATACAAAATGAAGCCCCCGAGTTAAAACATCATGCATACTTACAAACCACGACAAAATCGGTACACACTGAAAGATAACTTCATCTTTTTTTTTCACTTTTGATGCGTAGTTTTTGCGTCTTTTCACTGTACCTTGGTCATCGCGAGACGTGTGAGTGCTAGCACAGTTTATTAAAACTGTGGACAAAAAAGCTCCAAAACTCGATTAGTGCGTTGTTTTGCCGGTGCCACTTTTCGAGCGCGAATCGTGTGAAATTTGATCAAAGATAATATGCGGTAGTGGCTCTGCAGTCTAAGAGCGCGACCTACAGCGAAACGTTCCGAGTTCGAACCCCGCCCGGCCCGACCTGTAACCTCTGTGTTTGAGACCAATTTGACTCAAATACGGTCATACGGGCAGTGTATGAACATGCTCTGGACAAACGCAAACACTATATTCGTTTCGATAAGCCTTAAGTTCTTGCAATAGAAAACAGATACATTCCCGTGAGGCTATAAAACATCTTAATTGCAAAAGAGAGGATGGTTGACAGTTACCACCAGCATGGGATTCTGTCATCAATTTAATAAAATCTCAAGCTCAACATTGGATTGGAACGAAGCAAAGAAACAGTAAAGCTTCTACGATTTTCTGTGAGAGTGTAGTTCTTCCCCGGACGAGCCAGCCCATTCATGCTACGAGCAAAAATGAATTTTGCCGGAAGCGTGGCTCTACCACAAATTCACCTAAAGTCTTAAAATCTCACTGAAATCACACACTAAACCACTCCTTCATTAAAAGAAAGAAGCTTCCAACCAAAGTATTCAAACAAAGCGGCGAACACACACATAGTATATATAAAAAGTCCGGTTTGAACTAATCAACTAAGTGCTCTCCAAGATTGAGGTTGAACGTACTATGTATATGTGCTTTATATCACTTCATTGGTGAGTGGTATGAGGTTTAAGGGATTAACTTATTTATTGTTAGAGGGTTCACTAGGTTTGTTCATGGGGTATGGGATTTCGAAAGCTTTTGTTTAGTTTAACGTACATATAGTAGCGACCCTCCCTAGCGTCGCACGGGTGCGAAAAATTATACATATAAACATTCCTCTTGAATCACTCTATGTATTAAAAAAAAGCATATAAATCCGTTGCGTGGTTTTAAAGATGGTTACAAGGACTTTTCAAAAGAGTAATAAAAAAAAAAAAAGTTTACGTTAGATAGATGGCGTTAATACAAATGTAAGTGTCGATGACATGGATGATAAAAATTTATTCCGACTTTATTTTTTTCACTAGCGTTTTATTCGACACTTGAATTCATCAACGCCATTTTGTTAAAAAAATTGTAATTATCTTTTTTTTAAATGACGCTTTGAAAACCCCTCAAATCAACACAATTTTAAAATAACAATGGACATTTTATCAAAAGTTCAACTGACCAAATGTTCTACTAAATTATCTATTACAATACAATATTGGCCAAATCGTTCAAAGGTCAAAAGTATTATGGAACAACCCTATTGTACCTCTGATATATGAATAATTTGATTGAAGCGTGTTTTTCAGTTTTTTTTTTTAAATATATTTTATTAAAAGCATTTCTACTGTGAAAAGACGTCTCCATTGCCGATGATATTTTTAAAATATTAACTTTTTGCTTTTTTGTTGCAGTTGGCATTCCTGTAGGATGTGAAGTGGTGCTTCGTCGCACACTGCTCGTGCGCCGCGCGCGGCGGTCATGGCGTTCCGGAGATAGTGCCAGGTAAACAAACAAACGTTCCTTACTAGAGGAGGGCTTTGCCTGGGGAAACCGGTTCTCAAGCTGCATGCTTCCATCTTGCTTACCGAAACTATGGTGATATTTATTATCTTTGCCGTTTCCACGACATTTCATACAAACTAAAGTTTCGCTGCAACTATACACAGAGGGCGTTATGAGCGCCATTTAACAGATATTAACGCTACAATTAAAAACAATTAAAAGCAGTTTTAATTCTTAAATTTCTTCAGATTAAGTACAATTTTATCTTTAAAATAAATGAGCAGTATCTTTTTTTCCTTTTAAAGCATTCATAATAGACTAGTTAACTAGTAATGGATATACTGCCATCAAAAGATGACTTTGGAACTAAGCTTTCCAGAGTTTTTGCTAGAGCACATACCAGAAGCATTATAATATCTATGCCTGAATCAAACATGCGTATCAAGTGTTACATAATAATTGCACACTTTATCGCTGCTTACACCAGCACTATAAATATAATAATAAATATATACGGACAAATCACACAGATTGAGCTAGCCCCAAAGTAAGTTCGAGACTTGTGTTATGGGATACTAACTCAACAATACTATATTTTTTAACAAATACATATAATAGATACACATCCAAGACCCAGGCCAATCTGAAAAAGATCATTTTCCATCTTGACCTGGCCGGGGATTGAACCCGGTCACTCCGTGTCGCAGGCAGGCGTGTAGACCGCTGCGCCACGGAGCTAGTCAAAAAAAATTGGCACTTACAACGAATGTATAAAATGTTCTCTCCTGTCTGGACGTCACAGGAATGTTAGGTGTTTCAAGCCACCACCCCACCCTACAGGCTGATCAACATCTACTACGGTTTAAATATTAATCTATACTAATATTATAAAGCTGAAGAGTTTGTTTGTTTGAACGCGCTAATCACCGAAATTACTGGTTCAAATTGAAAAATTCTTTTTGTGTTGGTTAGTTCATTTATTGAGGAAGGCTTTAGGCTATAAAACATCACGCTGCGACCAATAGGAGCGAAGAATCAATAAAAAACGTTTTGAACACGGGGAAAAAAATATTCATCTATTATAATTAATCATAATAACAGAAATTGCCGCGGACGAAGTCGCGGGCAACAGCTAGTATTTATATAAACTTAAATATTAGTCTGGCTAATGGCGAGACGATATAGACGGCTTTCTAACTGGTTGGCAGCAAATAGCCCCGGATAGGGAAGTGTGGAAACAGAAAGGGGAGGCCTTTGCCCAGCAGTGGGACACAAAAGGCTAAAAAAAAAAATTGTCAATCATACCTAGAACTTAATTTGGTGACAGAGACCTTAAGCATGGCAGCGGTCAGGTCTAAAATATGCCTTCTCTTTGGTATTTTTATCTCTACGTCATTCTTCGAGTTAATATCTCATCTTAGAACAAAACAGATCACCACCAATAACCTGCTTATTCAGAAACTGTTAAATAACGTCACAAATCTTAATTGTGCCTGTTCAGGTTTATAAATATAGAGTCTTAAAGCTTATGTGCCAGTTCAGGTTTAACATAAGTCTTGATATAATAGGCTAGTTTCCTGGGTCGTAATAATAACATAACAATTAGTCCGTCAGTTAGATAATCAATAAATATTGGACACGTATTTTTTTTTTTGTCAAATAAATAATAAAGTTAAAGCGCGTCAAAGTTCAGGAGTGGGGGCTCGTGACGTCAAAGTTTGCTAAAAATCGTAGCACTATGACGTCACACGAAACTTCAAAGGGCTATATCTTTATAATTTTTTGTTTAATCAACAAAAGAAAAAAAACGTGTCCAATATTTTTTGAATATCTAACTGAGTGACTAATTATATTTTTTTAGGAAACTAGCCTATTCTTTGCGTTAATTTCTTCTCTTAGAAGACCACCACCCAGCTTATCCAGAAACTGTTATATGACGCAATATAATGATCCGACTTTAATTTTAATGAAATATGGCGTTAGCTCTCTTTAGATCATTATTTGAGTTAATGTCTCCCATGAAAAGTATACTTCCAGACCACCATCAATAACCAGCTTATCCTGAAACTGTCATATGACGCAACATGATGACACAGACCTTAATTGTGCCAGGTCAGGTCTATAATACGGCGCCGAAATTGCGTCACGGAACACGTCCGCATTACCATACAGCACTACATCATAACGAAAGCACAGACCAACATAAAATATAGAGACTATAGAAGGAACGCCTACTCGTATATGAGTTTATTTATCTGTCGTTTTCCACTGCTGGTTACCTTTTATTATTTATCTTTTAGTGTCTATAATATTTATTAATTCAGTCTATATACCTATATATCCTACGTTATAACACTCATTGGTATCTAGCACCCTGACCATAAAATTTTCACCACATTCTTAAGGTAAAACTGGTAGAAAATGCTTAGCATTAAGTTATTGCCTTTTGTACAAAATCATGAAGATTGTGTGTATAAATTAAATAAATAAAAATAGAATAAAAATAAAAAGCCTCCTTTAGTTCCACACTTCACGATTTTGGGCTACTTGCTGCCATCCAGATAAAAGGCCTTCTATATCGTCTCGCTCTAAATATGAGTAAATGTAAATTTAACCCTGATATTCCTTCGAAGTTGACTCAGCCCATCAAATAAACAGCTTATTTATTTATATTAGTTCACCGGCATGCTTTTTTATAACGTCAGTATTCAGTTCGCATTTACATGTGAATAAAATCGACGGGTGGTTTTTTTTCTGCGTATTTTTGAACCATGCAAACGGTTCTAATGCTTTAAGTTGCCAATACAAAAATGGTTATGATTACCGGATGAATTAAATGAAAAGCAAAAATGCAAATAATTCACAATATTCCCACAGGCAATTGTGGCAAAAATGCTATAATATTATTAATCTTTTATTTGCGTAAAATATGGTACAAAACATTTTTTGGTTAGCTAGGAGCTAACCAAGAAAAAGCACAAAAAATTAACATGTTATTTATTTTTACTATTCTTTTGTTTCGATTTGACAAACGTAAATGTAATTTATTTTTATTTTGAGAATTTTGTACGCGTGCTTGTTTCCGAGAGGTTCCGTTTCGGAAAACCTATTCTAATAATGGTTCAAAAATAAAGTCAATTTAAATTTTCCATGCGGAAGCTTGGCAACGAGTGTCGGATCGATTCTACTAGTTCAAAAATTGAAATTGACATAATCAAGCTTATCTCATATCATATATGTTAGTAGCTTAGAGTTTAACAAAAATTTTGAGTAGGTAACATTGTTGCTCGCACCGACCGTTATACAATTAACATAACGAAAAAATTTTGTATAGTATAAAACGTACTTCACTACAGGATTTGCCCATCTGCAGTTTCACTATTTTGTATCACGGACGCCGGATGAGTATGAGAAAATATATGAAATATATATAATTAAGTCGTTTGTATGTGCCGGCACGGAGCGACGTGCTATGCCACTGAATATGTTGGGAAATATGGCATACATATTTGCGACTTTTTGATTTCGTGGACGTCGAGGATATTTTGTGTCCGTGGAATAAATTGAACATATGACGTCATATTGAGCTTCTGAGTAAGCATTCCTGAGATTTGTAGGGAATTTGTTACAACATGGCTGTTTTCATAAAAATAAAGATTATTGAGGAAAAGGTCAACTTAATGATAAAAGTGTGTGTATTAAAATTCTTTCAGCTGCCGAGGGTCTAGTTAGGTGTTAAATACATACATACATACATATTATCACGTTTTTATCCCTTACGGGGTAGACAGAGCCTAAGATCATAAGACCGAAAGGCCACGTTTAGCGTGTTGGTGGGCGTGAAGGTACAAAACGGAATCAAAATAGTGATGGGTTGCTAGCCGCATCGCCTATAGTCATGATTCTTTAGATATTCGCCTATTTCCTTGACCGCCTTCTAGTCGTCTGGTCTGCACGGGAAGAGGACCTCCGCCTTCTCTACCGCCTAACCACCCCTTACCCTGTCTTTTTTCCTTGCGGGGTATCAGAGAGAGCCTAGAGTCTATAAGACCACACACGCTCTCCAACATGATAAATGTGGCCACATTTAGCATATTGGAGGGCTTGTAGGTGGAAAACGGAATCAAATAGTGATGGGTTGCTAGCCGTATCACCTATTGACATGATTCCGCAGATTTAGCCCAATCCCTCGATCGGCTTTTACGATCTGCGCGGGAAGAGAAGCAGCTGGCACATTCTACGTTTTTTCTTTTCTTCCAGACCAGCATGGAAGAAATAGGTGTTAAATCTATTAAGTTAGGTCACCTCTTTTTACTTTGCAGAGCAAACACAGCCAGTTTATTAGCAAAGTAGTCTGGCTGGTTACACTAAATGTGAAGAATACTGATATAGTGTATGTCCCTATTCTGCGGGAAAAAAAACACGTGACTTATTTTATGTTTTTTAGCTACTAAACTTTGCATACTAAAATTATGATTCATATACATCTGATGATGTAGCGATTTTTTACTATGCTAAGGATATCGTTTATTTATTTTTCAAGTTATCTGAAGGGATCTTACATAGCTTAACGACTGCTATCAAAGATCACAGCCAACCAACGGCTTAACGTGCTTTCCAAAGCATGGAGGAGCTCGAGATATTTTATGCCTGGCGGTCACCCATCCCTGTGGGACTGCGCCCGTTTTACATAACGTGCGTAAGCGCTAATAATGGTTACGACCACTGGGCCATCGACTTCCTCAAATAAACAAAATGTCGGCAGTCTTCTAAGTATACTGAAAAACATTTTCCTATACGTGGTAACTTCGACACAAGCTCTTATTGCTCATTCAAAATATACCACTAGATTTAGCTGGAAGGGCAGCATTTTACAAATGTATCACTCCATCGCCTCTCGTCACTCTGTAATCTACAGCACAAATTTATTTCCGAAGTTCCAACCTCTGGTTTCACCGCCCGCTTGGAGTATACACCGAGTTTAGGGTGACCATTAATATAGATTGCTGAAATGACCTTCTTATTCGAACGTATTGTCTTACTTATGTATACATAAGTACTTACATAGCTGTGGGTAGAGCTACGCTAGCAAAATTCACGATTCAGTAGAAGATTTACAGCTTCTATGCTTCGTTCGGAACGTGAGAGAGCCGAAGGCACATCCTTCCCCCCCCTCCCCCCAATGTCCTCTCCCCAACTCCTTAAAAGGCCGGTAACGTTTCTGTCACACCCTAGAGTTGCAGCACTTACCATTAGGTGACTCAATTGCCGTCCGTCCTATATCATAAAAAAATGCAATACGTAATCACTTCCACACAAGTTCTCATTGCTCATTCAAAATATACCACTAGATTTAGCTGGAAGGGTAGCATTTTACAAATGTATCACTCCATCGCCTCTCGTCACTCTGTAATCTATAGCACAAAATATTTCCGAAGTTCCAACCTCTGGTTTCGCCGCCCGCTTGGAGTAGACACCGAGGGTAGGGTGACCATTAATATAGATTGCTGAAATAACCTTCTTATTCGAACGTATTTTCTTACATAAGTACTTACATAGCTGTAATTGTGGTAGAGCTACGCTAGCAAAATTCACGTTTGAGTAGAAGATGTATAGCTTCTATGCTTCGTTCGGTACCACGGAATAAGTAATAGTGCTAACGTATCAGTACGTGAGAAAGCCGGAGGCCCATCCTTCCTCCCCCCCCCCACCATTTCCTCCTCCCCCATATCCTCAAAGGTAATATAGATTGCTGAAATGACCTTCTTATTCGAACGTATTGTCATTACATAAGTACTTAAATTTAGTGCTTCGGGGCCCGCAATATATGACCGACTAGCTTTCGCCCGCGGCTCCGCCCACGTTAATGTCGATTCCTCGGGAATAGTATTTTTTCCCGGGATAAAAGGTAGCCTATGTCCTTCTCCGTACTTCAGAGAACTTGTATGCAAAATTTCATGATGATCGGTTCAGTAGTTACGGCGTGAAAGCGTAACAAACAAACAAACAAACTCAGTTTCGCATTTATAATATTAGTAAGGATAAGGATTAAGCGCGTAGCGTCTCTGTTTTAGCTTGGGAAAAATGTTTTCATATGTCTGGCTGTCTCGCTGTCTGTTCAACGGTTCGGTTACAGGTCGAATTTCATATTGGGAAAATTCGTGAGCAGGATCTATATATACATAGAATTTTGTTCTCGATTTTTTTAAAGTTTTCCAAAGTGGTGGCGCTAAGGACTATTGTTAGCTGAGATTGTTAGTTCACTCACTATGACAAGAACGAGGTATACAGCTCCAAGACGCACTCGTAACAGCATGAAAATTTTTACTATTTCAGCTGGAAACAGATTTGGCAAATTTTTTACATCCGGTTACCGAATACCTTAATCACGAATACCTGCCCGACAGACATCTTTCTTGGGTATGATTGTATAGATTGCTAAAATGTTATTCCTTGGGGAGGCCTATGTCTAGCAAAAGATTTTAGCGGCTGAGATGATGATGAACATCTAATCATCATACGTAAGTGGCGTAGTGATAATTGAGTTTTGGTCACGTTTCGATTTTTTTATGTCTCGATGATCTTTGCCAAATTTTATTGAATAGTTCTTCATTGAAAAGTTTGTTATAAGCTGACAATAACTAAATATTGAAGGTATCTCAAAAAGAAAAATCTGAGAAAAATGTTAGTAGGCGATGCGGCTAGCAACCCATCTATTTTGATTCAGATTTCCACTTTCACGACTTCCAACATGCTAAACGTGGCTTGGTCTTATAAACCTAAGCTCTATCAACCTCGTAAGGGAAAAAGACATGATCATAAGTATTAGCCGTGTGGTTTCCGGCAGAGTAGAATAGGACCACTCCAAGTCTTCCCATGGATGTCATAACAGACGACATAGGAAATACAAGCACAAAGCTCAGAAACATCAATGAGACCTCTCCAACCCGTCTGGCCAGCGAGGAGAGTGTAGACTAAATCCTCTGTCTGCTCTGGCCAAGTATGACTCCGGGAGTACAGAGAGAGTCATGCTCCTGCAGTGGAGAATAAAAAGACCTGATAATGATGATATGTATGCATGTATCTCTTCTCAATCGCCGTTATCCACGGTTTTGTTTGTTGGTCTAGAAAAGCGCTGTTGTCTTTTTAAATCAGTTTAACGTACATGACATATAATTGAGATTTAAATAGTGAAGAGGAGATAGTACCTAAAAAATGATAGTAGATAGTACAAATGGCTATTGGAAAACAAATTTTCTGGATGGCTTGCTTTTGAGTAAAACGTTATAAACATTGAAGTTTTCGGATTTTTTTACAGTTTTATAAATAATTTCCTGTGAATTTGTAGGAAATTCCGGATTATCTGTTATTGATGGCCAACCTACCCGGTGTCTTCGTAGACTGGCCGGCGAAGCTCGCGTCCGTAATAGGCTCCCGAAGGATATAAAATCGGCCATAAATTTGGTTTGAGCTCCGGTGTAACACTGCTATATTGACGCAGTGCTGCTTTTATTAACATTCTGCGTTTGTTTCACAGTAATTGGTATTGAGTCTCGCAGCTATGATGTTTCTCTGTTAGTATAGGCATACTCATTAGTGTATAACGCCTTTATTCTTTACGGTAAGGCTATAAGACCACGTTAAGCGTGTTCGTAGTGTATGTGAAAAACTGGTCAAGTTCGAGTCGGACTCACGCACGTAGGGTTCCGTACCGTTATCTATAAAAACAGCAAAAAAATCATGTCTGTTGTATGGGAGCCCCCTTTTATATTAATATTAATTTTATTTCATTATTTATTTTGTTGGTTAATATCCAACAAAGGCGAAATCAAGCGGCGCATGGCGATCACTAGGTCCGCTATGGATAAAATGAAAAAGATTTGGAGTAATAGGAACATTACCATGACCACGAAAACCAGGCTCGTTTATTGCCTAATATTCCCCATTTTTCTCTATGCGTCGGAGACATGGACTCTTCGTGAAACCGAGAAGAAGAAAGTTGACGCGTTGGAGATGTGGTGCTGGAGACGGATGCTAGGAGTATCGTGGACAGAGTTTCGAACCGTCATTGGTTCGAAACTCTGTCCACGATACTCCTATATTAAAAAAACTCCGCATCAGACAGCGCCTATCAACCACAGTGCAGTCACGCATTTTGACCTTCTTCGGCCATATATCTCGTCGTGATAATGACTCCATTGAGCGTCTCGTAGTGCAGGGAAAAGTAGAAGGCACCAGGCCACGTGGTAGATCACCAATGAGATGGATAGACCAGATTAAGGCCGCAACTAAGTGCTCGGTTTACGAATGTACCCGGAAAGCTACAGTCCGCGACAAATGGCGCCGTATTACCAAAATCATCACTCATCGTGATTCATAATGATGACCACGACCGCTCTGGCAAGAGTGTACCGACTAAGAAGAAGAAGTTATTTGTTGTTATAGCGGCAACAGAAAACATACCTACGCGAGGCGACCACTTCGAAGTGGCAACACCGGGCAAATCTGGTAGGAACGACGCGCGTTTGGTCACACACATGGGTTCACCGACTACATCGAATTATGAATCGTTTGCTCAGAGCTATAAGATTAAAATTGGCTTGCAATGGATTCCGTTATTGGCTTGTAATGGATAGCCGTGTGGTATCCGGCAGAGTAGAATAGGACCACTCCAAGTCTTCCCGTGGATGTCGTAAAAGGCGACTTAGGAAATACAAGCTAAACAACATCCACCAACAAACATCTAAGAGACCTCTCCAACCCGTCTGGCCAGCGTGGAGAGTGTAGGCCAAGTCCTCTGGCTGCTCTGGCCAAGTATGGCCCTAGTAGTACAGAGAGGGTCGTGCTCCTGTAGTGGAGACTAAAAAGGACCAGATGATGATGATGAATGGATTCCGTAGGTGTCTAAACAAAAAGGTGCTGCATTCTGATGCGAGCTAAATTACACCATATTGCTAAGTATATTGAGTTGATATTTCTTTGAATACCTTTGCAGCGTGCGAGTATTCAAGCCTCATGGCACAGGTAAAACCCGTAGGTAAAACACAGGTAAATTTTACGCGTGTTTAATTTTAACAAAACAATAAAGTTTGTAACGTGGCCAGCATACCCTTGTCAAGGATCGCGTTCCGTGACATTGATTTTGTTTGACCTTTCGAACAAAAATGTAAATTATTTGTTACCTTTTTAGGTTTATTATTTGAAGCTCAGTTTGAAACAGAGATTAAAACCAATTCAACATCATCTCAGCCGTATAAACTGGCCACGACAATGTGTTTAGAAGGCGTGCACCTTCCTTGTTTGAGAGGTCCTCTTCACGCACTAACATAAATAAATTTGCTCCTGTGCCTAGGCACGTCCTGGCTTATGTCCTGGCTTAGAGCATTAAGTAAACTCAAGGCTCTAGAGCCTTGAGTTTACTTAATGCTCTAAGCCAGGACATCGATATATTTAATGTTTTGTAGGGAAAATTCACAAAAGAGGCAATACTAAATGCACCTCGTATTATAAATAAGCCATAGTGTAGTTGCATTAGAATAAGCCTGTAAGACTCGCTATTGTATGGAAATAAATAAATAAAATAATCTCCCATGGATTCTACGTTCCATGGAAGGTCATCGCCATACTCACTACGCTTGGCAAGGGGTCGGCAAGAGCTTTGGATGGAGTTTGGCATTTCCTGGACACAAAGGACATAATTTATCGCGAATGAAGTCGCGGGCATACGCTAGTACTCTGTCTGGTGTAAATTTCAACTCTTTGTGATATAACTTCTTATTACTATTTAGCGAGCTTCGTGGCGCAATGGTTAACACGCTAGCGAGCAGCATCATCATCATCATCATCATTTCGTGTAGGTGACACGGTCAATCGACCATGCAAACCCTGCAACCATGCAAGCGAGCAGTGAGTGGCCGGTTTCGATCCCCGGTCAGGTCAAGATGGATCTCTATATATGTATTTGTTATCTTCTCTTCTAAATATATATAACTCAAAGGTGACTGACTGACTGACATAGTGATCTATCAACGCACAGCCCAAACCACTGGACGGATCGGGCTGAAATTTGGCATGCAGGTAGATGTTATGACGTAGGCAGGCATCCGCTAAGAAAGGATTTTGATTTATTCTACCCCCAAGGGGATAAAATAGGGGATGAAAGTTTGTATGAAACTATACTTCTTAACGCGAGCGAAGCCGCGGACAAAAACTAGTAAAATATAGTATCGTTGAGTTAGTATCCCATAACACAAGTCTCGAACTTACTTTGGGGCTAGCTCAATCTGTATGATTTGTCCGTATACATTTATTATTTATGTCAATGTAACGTCATAATTTAAGATTTATTATCACGCCAATTATTTGAAGTCGATAACAATGTTCGAAATTTCTAAAAGTGTTCAATCGGCTAGCAATTTGAATCTCAACTTTTTAGGTATCATAGTACAAGTACCTAGTTCATATTGACGGGTCTTCCTTAATTGCTGTCGAGAGTAAATTTTACCCGGTACATAATTTACCTTTTTTTGTAATTTATTATAATACAATTATTTCGAACTAGGTTTCGCCTGCGGCTCCGCCCGCGTCCATGTCGATCCCTCGGGAATAGTACTTTTTCCCGGGATAAAAGGTAGCCTATGTCCTTCTACGCACTCCAGAGAACTTGTATGCAAAATTTCATGATGATCGGTTCAGTAGTTACGGCGTGAAAGCGAACAAACAAACAAACTCACTTTCGCATTTATAATATTAGTAAGGATAAGGATGCCTTTGCGCGTAAAATACTATTCGTTTTTATTTAATTTTTATATGATTTAATTTAAGTTTAGTTTGATTTTAAAACATCAATATAATTTAGCTCGCTACTTTAATACTACCTATAACGTATCAACTTAAAAAATAATACTTACTAACAACTAGAACTAGTATAACTGTATAATATGTACACTAAATAAAAGTTATCTATAAATAAAAAATGTCACGCAGATCATTGCCTTCCGGTAGAGTGCCTAAAAGGCTGGCCGCATTGCCACGTTGGATGGCAATGCTAATGCGTTGTGCAAAAAAATTGCCAGCCCTTTGGTCACCAGATACCTCGACCAGTCGCTTATTTATGGTTTTAAATAATTTATGAGCTGAAGGGCCCCACGGACCCATAGTCTCCACCCCAAACGGCTCAAATATGTAGCCATTGCCAAGGCATGCATATTTGTGACGTTTGAGGGACTCGGCGGTGGCCGCAGCTGCGCCAGCCTTAGAACTAGTGCCATGGAGGTGGGAAGGCGCGAGTGTGTCAACACACGTGGCGTCCCACACTAATGGCCTCCCCAATCTCCAGGGCACAAGAGTCATGCCATCTGGTCTCTTGCCATCATCTCGCGCCAGGCCATTTGGTTCCAAAACAGCTGGTAGCTCGATGGTGACAAGAGCACGGTGGATAATGTAATGTAATGTAATGACGGTGTAATGGTAAGTTTAGTTTGATTTAATTTAATTTTCAATTTGATTTAATTTAATTTTTAATTTATATTTAATTTTATAATGTGATTTTAAATCACTATTATAATTACTTATATATAAATATATATTATGAAATACCTACATTTGAATAAACACAAGCCTTAATTTTATTAATTCTGCTTCTGCGTTTCCTCATTTCAGGCTGAAACTGAAAACCAGTGTGCCGTCTTTATGACCAAGCACGCTGAGTTTTGGCCCTTTTTGCACTACTGCAGCACAAACATATAGTTATTTTTATGTTTGATTTAGCTTAAGTTTGTAACGTTGCAGCATGCCACCTGCATGCTGCATCTCGTCCAACCTCATTTCTTTCTCATCCTGTCCATTTTTCATTCCTCATTTGATTCAAATTTCATTTTTAATTCAAATTTCATTCCATTCCATTTTTAGATTACTTTCTCTCTCATCACTCATTCTTCAGTCTACCATCATCTCGCTTAACGTGGGGCCACTGTGAGGGCTCAACTATCCCAATGCTCTAGCCGAGTTCCCACATAAATAGGAAGTAGGAAATAGTGGAGAACAGAGACTCGACACAAAACACACACAGAGAATAGCTTTATTGGTTACAGCTTATGTATTACGAGACCGTACCGTACGTGTACCGTATAAATAGAACTGAACGGTCCGAGAGATGATGGTAGACTGAAGAATGAGTGATGAGAGAGAGAAAGTAATTAAAAAATGGAATGGAATGACATTTGAAATTAAATAAGGAATGAAAAATGGACAGGATGAGAAAGAAATGAGGTTGGACGAGATGCAGCATGCAGGTGGCATGCTGCAACGTTACAAGTTAATGTAGGTATAATAATATAAGTATGTCTCTTTTTATGTCTTTTGTTGTGTGTGATGCAGTTTTTGTAAAATAAACGTTATCTATCTACCATAAACATTGCATCGGCAAAGCTACAGTAATATGTCGTCCAATATCAATGCCCTTTGTGGAGCTCGAGACAATGGCCGACTTAACAGCAAATTGCTTCCCGCCGCTTCCCGCCGCCACAATGACAGCGCGGGAACTTGCTGATTTGTCTCCATCGGAATTATTGTTCTGGCATTTTGAATGTTTACTTCAATTAAGATGGTATTGCCCGAAATTGTGAAAATTTACGTGTTTTCAAATCACTAGTACTATGCGCTGAATTAATTAAATACATCAAAAGTATTTGTATAAATTTAGGTCGATCCTTGAACAAGATCGCCCCCTTGTTGGAATTTGAAATAGGTATGAAATTAAAAAATGATATATATATATGTTATGATGTCTAAAAACATTTTTCTTTGAAAACTTTGAATTTTTTACATCTAAAGCAATAATTCTCACATGAAAATATTTATATGTACACCTCGAAGGTCGTATCTTATTTTTTTTTTATAAATATGAAAATATTAAGGCTTTTTATTTTTTTGCTAATCGCCTAATGGTTCTGCGCACAGTAGCGATGTTTTTAGTTCCCGCGGCAAATATTTTAAAGGCTCCGTGGTCCAGTGGTTAAGGCTTTTGCCTATTGACCCGGGGGTCGTGGTTCGATTAAAGGAAGCATACTTTGTTTAGTGTTTCCAGTTTGGTTAGGACATTGCAGGCTTGAGTCACCTGATTCTCTCTCTCATCCGAGCGTGTTCCCGGTTGCATCCGCAGCTGGTGTGCTTTGGAGCCCGGGATCCGCTTTCCGGCTCTTTCTTCTCCACTTCGCACGGTCTGCGGCATCCTTAATTGTTAGACCATTGGCTCGCATATCGTTCCCAACGACATCCAGCCAGCACTTCTTGGGTTTCCCCCTTCTGCGGGGGCCCGGCGGAGGTGGCATAGCCAGACATTTCTTCCCTATATAATTTGCCGGTTTTCGCAAAACGTGGCCGTACAAGCGTCGGCGGCTCTCTTGTAGCTTGTCCGCTATGTCTCGGACATGGAGACTGCGAATACGGGAGTTTCTCACGCGGTCTTGTCGCGAAACTCCACACATCCAGCGCAGCATTTTCATCTCCGTGACACGCAGCTCCCTCTTGTGCCGCTCAAGTACAGGCCACGCTTCACTTCCATATAAAAGGACAGGTCTGATGATGGATTTATAGACCTGTCCCTTCAATCTAACCGGCATTTTTGGGTCACAAATGACACCAGTCACCTCACGCCACTTTGCCCACGCCGCCGAATTGCCTGATTTGCCGAATTGCCTGACCGCTTGAATCACCTGATTGTCTGATAATAAAGATGATTGCGTGCTATGGAAGGCAAATTAAGCCGTTGGCTGCCATCTGGTCGTTAAAGGAACCACGTCAGTGGCCGCGAGGAGTTTGGAAGAACTCTGACACCAGGGTGTGCATGGTCGATTGACCGTGTCACCTACACGAAATGATGAGCAAGCTATAAAAATTACACGCTAGTTTTTTTTAGACAAAATAATTAGATTTTATATAAAAATCGATAAATCAGCTGTTTTGTTTGTCGAGGTCAATAACTTAGTATCCATAGTAGGCAATAATTAAAAGTTGTACGCCGAGATAATGTATTTTGTATATAGGGTGATTGTTGTTATGTTTTTCTAAATGTTCAAATCAAGAACAAGTGTGTCGCATTTTTTAAATTTGCTTCTAAAATATTTTTCTAGCTTGTGGGTGCACACCTTTAAAATTTTGCACTTAGTTTAAATTAGCCTTATATAATAAAGCAAATTTTATAGGAGTCGATATTAGGCAGTAATGTTGGCTTACATTTGGCAAGTAATGTGATATTTTCACTCTCCAAATAGACGTCCATTTGAGCGTCCACAATAAGAATCACACAGCAGAGTTCATCAGCCGGCCTGTTTGCTAACTTAGTGTACAACGTTTTGATAGTCACTTCAAAATACATTAAGTTTTATATATCTTAAATATATAAATAAATAATAATAAATATATACGGACAAATCACACAGATTGAGCTAGCCCCAAAGTAAGTTCGAGACTTGTGTTATGGGATACTAACTCAACGATACTATATTTTATAACAAATACATATATAGATACACATCCAAGACCCAGGCCAATCTGAAAAAGATCATTTTCCATCTTGACCTGGCCGGGGATCGAACCCGGCCACTCCGTGTCGGAGGCAGGCGTGTTGACCGCTGCGCCACGGAGCTCCGTGGACTAGCTAGTCGAGCTAGTCTTCTTGCAGTAAATGAAAATAGCAATCATACGAAAGTCGCAATGTATTTTGAAGTGACTATCTAACCGTTGTACACTTAGCAAAACGGCAGGTTTTTTTTGCTAAGTGTAATTTAGGACTGGTATAATCGAACTGGCCCTCGGTTAGTAAATAAATAAATACATCTTTATTAAATTTCTTTGGTAACATATTACAATATAAACATATATTAAAAAAAAAACACTAACAAAGTTTTGCCTGAGCTAAGATGAAAAACATCCTTTGTTACAGGTTTTAATTGCTAGACATATACTAACAAAATAAACGATTACAAAAGAAAAATGGGTCCGTTGGGTCCATCAGCCCATCGTCTCTTTGAATTTCTGTCAAATAGACTGATCGAGGTATCCCGCGACCAAAAGGCTGGCAATAACCTGGCTCAAAGGATAAGCATTGCCATCCAACGTCGCAATGCTGCCAGCCTTTTGGGCACGTTGCCACAGAATAACGGTTTGCAGGGACTATATAATTTTTAAATATTAATATATTTTTTTTTAAGTAGTTGTAATTATTATTAGTTTTTTAATCTAAAGAAAAATAACATTGTATACGAAGTTAAAAATCAATCAAGTGTTCATATTACATTATTTTAATTTAATAATAATTTAATTAATTATATAATTTTAAATTAATTTTTAACGTTAATTAATTTGAATTTATATTATGTATGTATTACATTGTATGAATGTGACTTAAAATATGGGCCAAGTAGCCTAAAATAAACAAATTTTATTTTATTTTTTTTATTACTTATGATAGAACTGTTAATAAATCCTCTGTTTCTTCATACGACATATTAAGGAGGGCTTCTTGCAGTATACTTTTCGTCACATGTTCTTAACGCACATGTGAATAAAATCAACGAGTTATCCTGTGTAAGAATTTTTGCACCATGCTGTGTGGAGCGTTGCGGGTCTTTCAAGGAGTTGGGGGAAGGATATGAAGCAGGACATTGGTGGGAGGAAATGGGGAGGGGAGGTTCCGGCTCTCACTTACCGAACGAAGCATACAAGCGGTAAAGCTTCTATGCTCCCCCGGACGAGCTGGCCCATTTATGTTGCTAGCGAAAATGAATATTGCCGGTAGCGTGGCTCTATCACAACTCATCATCATCATTTCGAGTAGGTGTCACGGTCAATCGACCATGCACACCCTGGTGTCAGAGTTCTTCGGAACCGCCTCTCGGCCTCTGACGTGGTTCCTTTAACGACTACCAGATGGCAGCCGGGACCAACGGCTTAACGTGCCTTCTGAAGCACGGAATCATCTTTATTATCAGACAATCAGGTGATTCAACCCTGCAATGTCCTAACCAAACTGGAAACAACTTAACAAAGTATGCTTCCCGTGGGAATCAAACCCACAACCCCCGGGTTAACAGGCAAACGCCTTAACCACTGGACCACGGAGATAGTTACCACAACTAAAAATGCATATTGTTCTAATGATAGTTATTAACTTCTTGGTTGTTGTTAGTTCTTGCTGATGCTACTGGATAGTACCTAAAGGTACCCTCTAGGAACCCGATGGGAACCAAAGGGATCTCTTGTTGCTTCGAAATTTTTTAAAAGGAAGCAAATATTTGCGATTACTTCACTCCGTAACAAAATTAGCATAGACAATTCATCCGTTCACCACTGAAATATGATAATGCTTCTTCCTCTAATTACGTATTTACATATTGTTGTGAAAGAAAATAGGGAGGCGTGATTGTTATAAATCTAATCTGATTTTACTTCAAGCTGGTCGTGAAGTATAAGTAGGTAGGTATCAGAAAGCTTTTTATCTTTCTGAGTAGATCTTATGTCAGCCTTTTATCTTCCTAAGTATAGATTGCAAAGGTTGTTCAAGGTGTTGTTCAAAAATCTGGCCAATTCACCCCATACTAGTATTTTCCACATGTAAAAAATACTCATATGTATAACTTAATAACTGCATCAAATTTTAATTGAGGGACTTCTTGGCGGGAATTTCGCACTGCACGGTTTTTGTTTTGGATTGTTTTGCAGATTGCTTCTAGTGGACTTTATAATGTGAAATCGGTGTAATTTGGTGTTATATATGCCCATGTTTATGAAAAATGTGTGGAATAACTAAAATAAAGTGTCATGGTGCGGCTGTAGTGAGATTTACTTAGCGGGCTGGTATTTGCTCGCCTTACTGCATCGTATAATGATCAAGCCAGTGGATTCGTGGGAATTGTCGCCAGGGGCTCCGTCGTAATCAGCGAAATGAATTACACCATCATTTCGTTGATACACTAGCAAGAATTACTTGAAAAATAACTAGACACTAGCTAAAATAAGCTTCCGAATGAATTTTGTGGGCCAAATAGAAAAAATAATAATAATTTTACGTGACTTTTTATGTTTTTTTTTGCCTATGTAGCTAGCTCCAAGTGAGCTTTTGCTACTTCAACGGGCGTTTGAGGCCTCAGCCTTTATAGACAACTGATGTTGTCTATAAAGGCTGAGGCCTCAAACTTTAACTTTGGTGACCCAAAGGGCCCAAATTTTTTATTTTACGTACGTTTTTATGATAATAATGATACCAAATTTATACGATGTCGGTGGGGTTAGGGTATTATCAGACCTTCTGTCACCACGATTTTACTATCACTATAGGCTAGTTGCCTGGGTCGTAATAATAACATAACAGTTAGTCCGTCAGTTAGATAATCAAAAAATATAGGACACGTATTTTTTCTTTTGTCAAATAAACAATAAATAATAAAGATAAAGCGCGTCAAAGTTCAGGAGTGGGGCTCGTGACGTCAAAGTTTGCTAAAAATTGTAGCAAACTATGACGTCACACGGAACTTCAACGAGCTATATCTTTATCATTTTTTGTTTAATCGACAAAAGAAAAAATACGTGTCCAATATTTTTTGAATATCTACCTGACGGACTAATTATATATTTTTTTAGGAAACTAGCCTATTCTGCAAACAACATAGTAGATTGCGACGCAAGGACCAAACGTAATACTTTTTGGTGAGTGCAATATTTTGAATCCAGAGTGGAACGAAGGAGGCTAGCATAGAATCCCTAGCGTAGCGAGGGATTCTAAAGTAAATTTGGCTAGCTCCGTGGCGCAGCGGTCAACACGCCAGCCTGCGACACGAGAGTGCCCGGTTTCGATCCCCGGCCAGGTCAAGATGGAAAATGATCTTTTTCAGATTGGCCTGGGTCTTGGATAACACAAGTCTCGAAGTTACTTTGTGGCTAGCTCAATCTGTGTGATTTGTCCATATATATTTATACATATATTATATAAAAAAAAAACTCCAGTGTGAAGGGATTTGGAGTATGTTGCCCGAAGTGAAAGTATTAAGTCCCAGGAAGACACATTCTGTCTTTCATCTTCTTCTATTAGAAAAACAATTTGTGTTTTCATTCCCACGGGACTAAGAATAACAGTACAAAAATATGTTTTAGTTTCTCGGGAACCATAAATACAGGGAAGGGTTTTTTTTTATTTTAATAGATTTAAAAAAAAAAAACAAAATTTGTGGGTAATTATAGCTGTCACCCGGGAGTTCTTGGCGGGGATTTCGGCGGTCTGCACTAGTTTTGTTTTGAAATGTTTTGCAAATTGCTTCTAGTGGACTTTATAATGTGAAATCGGTGTAATATGTTGTTACAAATGCCCATTATTATAAAATAATGTATGTAATAACAAAAATAAAGTGTTATGGTGCGGCTGTTGATTGATTTACTTAGCGGGCTGGTGGTTGTCTGCCTTGCTGCGTCGTCTTTGATCATACCAGTGGAATTGTGGGAATTGTCGCCAGATCGCCGTTGAATCGACAACATGATTTAGACGATCATTCTGTCTAATAAATCTATAAAAAGTCTAAGAAAAAGCGCGTGAAACATCAATTTTACTTTACAAATGTCACCCGCAAGTCACGCGTTTTTCTTGATGGCTAAATAAGTCGCGCGTAAAATTAATAAAAAATTGTCACTCGTTTTTATAACTATTAAAATGATTACTGGCCACTAACATGACCGAAAAACTTCAATGATAACGCTAAAACAAACGTTACGAAAACTTTACAGTTTTCATGTTCGCTGGCAGACTAGATGTACGAGTACTATAGAAGAAACGATAGGTGCAATTACATATAATAAAACAGTTTTATAACTTAAATGTTAGTTAAAACTGGCCACAAAAATTTCAACGAAAAAACGATTCTAAATTTGAAATTGCGGGCTAGCTGGCGATATCGCGGGGTCGCGTGCGCGAAGGCCAGAGGTCGCTGCAGTACGCAGCCATTTGCATTCGGAATTGGAATCACAGTGTCCGCCATTGCGAGAGCTTAGTCAGTTTGACCTTGGATCTAATTGGTGCAGTATAGATAACTTGAAGTCAAGCTGCTTAACTGCCTTCATAAATTAGTTTAGCTTGGGTGACTTAAACTTACTCTTGTTTATCACGTTTATAGAGATATCTATCGTGTTTATAAGCTCTATATTTTTACAAAACGTTTTAAATTTTTCTGAATATATGTATGTGTCAGAGGCCGTAAGGCGTCCGCCTGTCCGTCCGTCTGTCCGTCCGTCTGTCCGTCCGTCTGTCCGTCCGACTGTCCGTCCATCTGTCCGTCCGTCTGTCCGTCTGTCTGTCCGTTCGTCTGTCCGTCCGTCTGTCCGTCCGTCTGTCCGTCCGTCTGTCCGTCCGTCTGTCCGTCCATCTGTACGTCCGTCTGTCCGTCCGCGGTTTTACTCAGAGGTACTACGAGTAGAAAGCTGTAATTTATATTAATTATGCCGGTATTGAAATAAATCTTTTTAGGGAACCATGTAATACTAAATACATGTAAAGTGGGAGGTAATTTTTTTTCTCGACTAACCCAATATCTGAGGTGTAGTAAAATAGGTTTTTTAAAATTATTGTGAGCTTGTGAACATCATTTTTCGATTTACGCACCTTTTCTGAAATATTTTGTTTGGTGCAAATTTTAGTAAAGTGTCTCCCCGCCCTCTGTAAAGAAAAAAAAATCACGGCAGTACTATATATAACGAAGTTTAAAAGAAAACTATCAGAGCTAAGTAGAGTTTACATATTAAAGTCATAGATGACCAAAGTTTGGTCGACTATAACTTTAAAATTTATAAGTATAAATGTTCTCGAGAAAGTAAAGTTTCATAGAAAATTTAATTAAAAAATAATTAAGGCAGTTGTTAGTTACATAAAACAACTACTGAATAAAAATTTACGAACCACGCAAAGTTAAGAAAATATAAAATCATGGCAGCTTTAATAATAATAAAACCTAAATGAATAGCAATATGTTTACGTTCACGCCGTGTGGTATCCGGCAGAGTAGAATAGGACCACTCCAAGTCTTTCCATGGATGTCGTAGAAGGCGACTTAGGAAATACAAGCTAATCATCTATGAGACCTCTCCAACCCGTCTGGCTAGCGTGGAGAGTGTAGGCCAAGTCCTCTGGCTGCTCGGGCCAAGTATGGCTCTAGTAGTACAGAGAGGATCGTGTTCCTGAAGTGGAGACTAAAAAGACCTGATGATGATGATGTTTACGTTCGACGGCCCTCGGTGCTTGACGGAACGATACGTGGCTGCTTGGTGCTGCTGCCTACTGCACTCGTTTCTAGATGTTATTGTCATTAAACTGTGAGGCGTGAACTCAAAGCTGGCATTCGAAACTACGGAACCCTAAACGGTGCGTGGCCTGACACGCTATTGGCCATTGGACTATTCGTCGACAAGACGGTTCATTTATTTCCGTTTCACCAGCAGTCGTTCGCCTATGGACGCTTCGTTGACACGACCATTCACCTTAGTCACTTTTTCCAAGATGGCGGCCGTGGGACAAGGGTTGCAACCCCACAAATTTGGATTTAACTTTCAATAAGCCCCCTTCATATCTAAAAAATAAAATAACGCAACCCCAAACGTAATTTTTTAATGGACTAAAAGAAATTGTATTCAGAGTATTGTATTCATGGACAAAATTTTCGTAGCTTACTGCAATATAATCCTCGTTACTCGGTTGTTTGAGAGGTATATCGAATATCCGGTTCCATCGGCCATGTTGCAACAACAGTCCGCTGCCAACTCAAATATTAGCATTGCGAGCGTTATGAGTTTCACGATATTTCTATATATATGTCTGTTAAAACGTGGACTGTAGTTATATTTTTATATCTTTCTCTTATTTCCAATACCTAATATAAATAAAACTTTGTTTTCAACTTAATCCATTGCTTTATTGCAATTTTCTTATTATGACAACAACTATCTGATGGTTTCATTCTTCTTAATATGGTTTTAAAAAGGTTTTATACTCTTAAACATAGTCAAATGTTTTTTCATACTTTAGGCATTTTTATACTGCGTAATTAATAACCTCTGAATTGAAATTAAATACAGAATTACAAAAAAAAAAGTAAAAAACGAAAAAAAATATCGGCGGCTATGTATGGGAAGCCTACATTTTTTTTTCGATTTTCATCTTTTTTTCTTGCAATTCTGTATTCCAGATTTCAGAGGTTCAAAATCACGCAGTATAATCCACAGTAGCTCCTTTATAACCTGTTTGATGACACATTAAACGTAGATGTTCCAAAGATCAGAAAATTACTCTAGTAAAAGAATGTCTTATGTTTTTACGATTGTTACCTACACTTTAAAATTAAATCACATAATACGGTTTAATTGTATTTATTAGATACATTATTTGCAGCATTTGAAAACTTTGCAGTTTTCATGGTCGCAGGTAGACTAAGTTGACATTTGTCCATTGTGTTATAAGAGCATATGCAAAACTGCCGCCTACAATATTTATTGCATGTTCCGTATGTACGCAGTATTGGCTCATGGTGTTTGAATGTCTTGCAGTCTTCTGATGAGATTGAGATTTTATGAAATTGATGACAGGATCCCAAGCTGGAGGCAACTGCCGACCTATTGAAATTAAGATGATTTTTAATTTCAATAGTCACGAACCATTCTTGGATTGTGATGTGATCATGTGATGAGGGACGAAGAACATCCGGTAAAGAAGGCCTTGCGATCCCGGAGAGGAGAAAAGGCAGAGGACGCCCTTTGGCTTCATGGTGGACAACTGTATCCAAAGACATGGAACGGGCTCAGCTGAACACACGGACAACCCAGGATAGATTATCCTGGCGCCTAAGGACGAGGAGAGCCGACCCCAAATAAAAGGGATAAGGCAAGGAAGAAAAAGACGAACCATTCTTGGATTGTATCAGTTCTCTTTTGGTATGACTTAGGATTATCAAAGCGCATATTGTGGTGAAGTCAGGGGTGTCATCCTCAACTGCCTGTCCGGTGGATGTAAGTATGGCATCAGGTACGCGCCCAACCTCCCAAGCTGCTACTTGCTTTACCCCATTCATCAGAGTGAGTGTATCCCAATACCTTCATTCCGTTCCCAGATCCAACAAATCCTCTCCTTCCCCACTTGTAGTATTTTATTTGTTTAATATTTATATATCTACTTATCTATTTTTTTCTAAATTGATGCCCTGTCAGTATAATTTATTGTATGTCCAATATGTATTCCAATATCATCATCATCATCATCTCAGCCGCAAGAAGTCCACTGCTGGACATAGGCCTCCCCCAAGGATTTCCAATATGACCGGTTGGAAGCGGCCTGCATCCATCCATTTATTCCAATATAAATGTACACAATTTCCGGAAAGGGGCGCAAACAACTGCAACACAGTTCTATACTATCGCAGTTGTTTACGATCCAGATTGTTATTTGAATATTATGTTATTTTGGTTTCTAATAAACTCTCTTTAAACTCTTTAAACTTAAAAATGCTTTCAATGGGCAACAGCGTCAGAAGCACAAGAAGCCAATGAAACTGCGCTCGCCAACCCGCCTGCTTAGCGTGGTGAGTATGGCAATATCCTTCCATGAACCGAAGGATCCTTAGGAGAGGCCCTTGTCCAACAGTGGACTTTAAGCAGATGTAATGATGATATAGTGGTTGGGTTTGTCCAGAGCATGTTCACAACAAATTAATGCATGCATATTGTTAATAACATAGTTCACTTTAAAGTTTAAATAAAATGTATTTAACTGACAACTAAAGTCATTAGGAACATAATGGCTAGTGGAAATAAACGCCTAATTCATAGGTATCTTAAGAGTCGGCAACGCATCAGCAGCTCCTCAAAGGTCATCATTTCGAGTAGGTGACACGGTCAATCGACCATGTCAATCACACCCTGGTGTCAGAGTTCTTCGGAACCGCCTCTCGGCCTCTGACATGGTTCCTTTAACGACTACTAGATTAGCAGCCGGGACCAACGGCTTAATAAATCATCTTAATTATCAGACAATCAGGTGATGCAAGCTTGCAATGTCCTAACCAAACTGGAAACAACTTAACAAAGTATGCACCCCGTGGTAATCGAACCCACGACCCCCGGGTCTACAGGCAAACGCCTTAACCACTGGACCACGGAGGCAGTAAGTCATAGGTAAAAACCCATTATTTACGACTAAAACGAGCAGGCTGAAGTTGACGCTGGCAGAATTGTAATAAAATCCACTTTATTCGGTAGTTTGTTAGGTATCGTATTTTGGTTCTGCGGCTATGTTGCACAACAGTCCGCCTCCTAGTTTAAATATTGGCATTGCGAGAGTTAGGAGTTCCGCGATATTTTTCCGAGCGGCGCGCCTTTCCCGTAAACAATGAAATTAATCTTACTTGTAGTTTTAAACTGAGAAATGAGCATAGAAATAAATAGATATATAAATATGTATGGACAAATCACACTGATTGAGTTAGCACCAAATAAAGTTGTGTTGTGTTATGGGATACTAACTCAACGACACTATATTTTATAAAAAAATACATAGTTTATTAATTTAAAAGAAGGCCTATGTTGGTTATAGAACGGAACACCGCGTAAAAGCGATGGAGCTGTACAATTGTAGAGCGTTGCTTCGCTCTCACAATCGTCAAGAAATAAAACTTCTTTTACGTTCCTTGTATGACTATAACTCTGACTGAAGTACACTCAGAACCTCTACCAAGAGACCTCTTCTGAGGTTATTCAAATTCTTTTAAACACGAACAACATCTGTTGTTTGACGTCTCAGTAATAATTAAGCAGCAACTTTAAATAAATACATAAATAAATATATACGGACAAATCACACAGATTGAGCTAGCCCCAAGGTAAGTTCGAGACTTGTGTTATGATACTAACTCAACGATACTATATTTTATAACAAATACATATATAGATAAACATCCAAGACCCAGGCCAATCTGAAAAAGATCATTTTCCATCTTGACCTAGCCGGGGATCGAACCCGGGCACTCCGTGTCGCAGGCTGGCGTGTTAACCACTGCGCAACGGAGCTGTCAAACTTTGGCTAAATCGAGAAAAAGCGCCAAGAGAACACGTTTCTTGCTTCCCTTTAATTATTAATTTTATTTTATTTTCAATATTTGTTGTTATAGCGGAGATAGGCATGTAGGTATTACTCTGTAAAAAATACATGTCTCTGCTTTATCATCATAATTATCATCAGGTCTTTTTTTGGTCTCCACTACAGGAGGACGACCCCCTCTGTACTACTAGAGCCATACTTGGCCAGAGCAGTCAGAGGGCTTGGCCTACACTCCCCAAGCTGGCCAGACGTGTTGAAGAGGTCTCACAGATGTTTATAAGCTTTGTTTAGCTTGTATTTTCTAAGTCGCCTTCTACAACATCCACGGAAAGACTTGGAGTGGTCCTATTCTACTCTGTCGGAAACCACACGGCTAATGTCTCTACTTATAACGTTTTATTAGATACAACCTTGTGACAAACGGGCGGACGGATATCGGGGGCAGTAGTAAGGTTCCTTTTGTCATCCTACCACCCAACAGTATTATTAAAAAAAAATTATTGCCTGTAAAGTCGGTTTACGGACGATAATTTTACGTGATAATGGACGAAAAGAGATAGATGCGTCACAAGCCAAACGCTTAGGCCAATAGGCACATTTTCGTGCAGCCGGCGTTCACCGATTTATTAGACGGTGTCACCTCAAAAATCTTCAAAATCCTAAAAGACGATACCAAATCTAATAACCTGCCATTATCTTCATTGTCTTGATGGTGTATTATGACCCGAATGATTATCCAATCAAAAGTGAAGACTGTGATAAACTATCCACTTCTAAACGTCAAATGACCAACGAAAAGCACCTCAACGCCTGACATCTTAAAGGTCTACTTAATATTTCTGGCAAGCGGTACACATAATTGGCTAGAGATAGGCCTGCCAAATGCGGTGGCACGCCGATGCCAAGTGCACCCCTATCGGTACGTGTCATCTACTTCAGTCGGGTAATCTAGGTCGCAAGATAAAATCTCCATCAAGGTGGTGCAGAATTTTTCCGTAGCTTGTTAATTTTCTACTTTGGCGAGATTATACGGCGTCTTGTAACGGTGCCAAGTTGAGCTATAAGTTTCAAGGCTCGCTCGAGTTATGTTTATGTAAATAAATGTCAACGAGGTATTCTGCGCTATGGCGTGTTTTTACCCAACAATGAAAGAAGGATAAGTGGTGTTTTTTATATGTATATTTGACGGCAAACGAGCAGATCATCGCTAACTCTCGGCGGCGAGCGCACGTTTACTCCATAGCTCCAGTTTGCATTCCATACCCAGTCAGTGCTCCTCAACATGGATCCTAAGCAATGTCCGCAGTGTTCGGAAATGCTTATTGAAGGTGCCCATTGCAGCGCGTGTGATGCAGATCTTCATTACCATTGCGCAGGGATAACCGAAGTCGGATACAGAAAGCTCGGGGAGCGAAAACTAATATGGCGTTGCCAGAAATGCAAGCAATTGAATCAACGGGCCTTACAAGCGGAGTCTACCGTTCCAGCCTTGCCAACTTCGCCTGCTGCTGAGAGTGAGCCTTCGACGTCTGTTCTTCTCAAAGAGATCAGATATTTGGCAAGTAAACTTGAACCACTTGAGTCTCTTAAACAAGACGTCAAGGCGCTGCGAGAGGATCTAGCTGGTCTTCAAGAGACCGTTCATGTGGCCAGCAAATCGATCAATGACTTCAACATAAGAGTTAATCAGATTGAAGAACGATTAAAAGACGTTGAAAAGGAAAGTAAAAACCGCTGTTTAGAAATGAACGAAAAAATTAAAAATATAGTGGACAAGGTTGGTGGTTTGGAGGAGAGAGGTATGGGATCATGTTCTGGCGTGTGTTCCCATCTCGAAGTCGATGAGATTAAATCCCAAATAGGTGAAATAATGGAAGATAGTCATAGAAACGAGCAGTGGGTGCGCCGATCAAACATACAAATTAATGGTATTCCACACAAAAATGGTGAGAATTTATTCAAAATAGTTAAAACCTTAGCGGATCGCTGCAACTCCAATTGAACCCTGAAAATGACATCGACTTTGTTACTAGGATTGCTGTAAAAACTGACTCGGGTAGTAACAATCCCAAACCCATAATTTTGAAGATGCACTCCCGGTACAAAAAGGATGATTTCTTAGTATCTCTCAGAAAATTGAAGGACCTCAAGGCAAGTGACATTGGCTTCTCGGGTGTAAATATTCGTATATTTTAATGACCATCTGTCTTCACGTAACAAATATTTGCTTCAGAAGGCTAAAAGTCTAACTAAAGAGAAAAAGTATGCATATTGTTGGGTAAGAAATTGTACCGTTATGGTCCGTAAATCAGATAAGTCGCCGGTGTTACATATAACTTCTGAAGAAGCTTTAAAAAAAATTGTATAAGTACTACATTAAGTTCACATATTATTATTGTAAACTATTCTTTTTTATATTTAAATACCCAAATATATTACTCGTACAAAGTCTTGTGTGAGGTGTGTCGACGTGTGCATTTGTATCTTGTCGCAATTAGTTTGAGAACCATAGTCGCAAAACTGATAACATTGTGTTCGAACTCGAATGAATGGGAGGATTACTGGTACTTGGATGAGTCATTACGGAATTGTTTGCGTAAGGTTTGGAATTATAGCATTTACACTGCGTGTTTTTACTTGTTTATAATAGTGAGTTTTAGTTGTGGGCGGTCAATGTATTTTAAACTTAAAATATGGAAATGTTTTGGATGTATCTGTTGTGAAGGCCTTGTGAGTGAGGGAGACTTGTTGTTGACTATAACAAATGCTAATATTTTAACCATGGATGTAAACTCAAAAATAAAGTATAACGATATTTTGCATTTAGTATTGATGGAATGTATTTTGTTTTGTTATGGTATTTACCTAATTACTTTTTATTACTTATTACGTTGTAGGGACTTTTTAGTGCGGGTCTATGTTTCGTTATTAAGTTTTTTAATGTTTAAAAGAATATACGTGATACAACTCCGTTTAAAAATTATTAGTCAAAATAAATATTATAAAATTAAACCAGGGCCAAACTAACAATAAAAGTTTTTTACCAAAACGTCCGAGGGCTTCGGACCAAAACTCAAATTTTCCTGCGTAACGTTTTAATTAATGATTACGATGTAATTTGTATTAGTGAAACATGGATTATGCCTGGACTTTTTGACTCGGAGCTGTTTGATGCTCGTTATGTGGTGTACAGGAATGACCGTGATTACGAACGACGTAATATGACGATGGGTGGTGGTACATTAATTGCCATCAAGCGTGAGCTGGTAGTCGAGACACGGTGTTTATGCGTATTACCCGACTTCCCCGATGCCGACATCACACAATTGAGTATACAACTGACGCCTGGTTCATGTCCTAAAAGATTACATTTATTCTGTTGTTATTTCCCCCAATCTCAGGATCAAGCTGCCTCAGAACTTGCATTTTTTGAGTCGGTATCGGAATATAGTCTCGATTATAAAGACGATGAGTTTCTACTAGTGGGTGATTTTAATATCAGGAAAGCCATTTGGATTGAAAACACTGAATTGAGAAATAGTCTATCTCTTTCTAACCCAAGCGTTGATGAGTTAGCCTCTCAACTTTTTACCTTTTTGTGTTTCACTGGTTGGTCTCAGTTTAATGGCTGTTTTAACACAAATAACAGAGCCCTTGATCTAGTCCTGGCCAGCTTCCCCTGCTTGGTAGCGAGAATTAACCCGTTATCTTTACCTGAGGATGACCACCACCCCTCGTTATCCATTTCAGTCGATGTTAGTATTACGCACAGTTGCTTGCGCGAGCCGCCACGTGTTGTGTACAGGTTCTATGCTGCTGACTATGAATTAATAAATGCTGAATTATCCAAAATTGACTGGAAACTTCATTTGTCTAATCGCAATATGGAGTCCTCATTAAAAAACTTTTATGATATTATTAATAACGTTATAAAACTGTATGTACCGTCGAAATGTGTCACAGTAGATAGTAGGCATCCTGTGTGGTTTTCTTTGTCCTTAATAAAACTGATTAATAAGAAAAAAAAGATTCATAAGAAATGGAAAACATATGGCAGGATGGTAGACTATGAATCGTATTCCTCTCTTAGGAAATCTGTTAAGGCAATGGAAGCTTCCTGTTACAACTTATATATTGAAAGATCCGAAACTAATATTTCGAAGTGTTCAAAACATTTTTGGTCTTTTATAAAGTCTAAAAAAATACAAACAGCATTCCTGATACGCTCCATCTGGATGGTATGGTTGGGATTGATGGTAAAATTATCGCTGATATGTTCAATGTGTTTTTCCAATCAGTTTTTGAGGACCATAGCAACATTAATCCAGCTGCTGTACAGGGGCCTGACACAGGAAATAGCTCTGGTATTAGCACAATAAATATTACTTCTTCCATTGTGGAAAAATATCTTTCTGTGATAGACCCCACCAAAGGTACTGGTCCGGATGGACTTCATCCTATATTTCTTAAACGGTGTAGTAGACAGTTGGCCTCACCAGTGGCATTCCTTTTTAATCTGTCACTAGCTACGGGAACAATGCCTGAATTTTGGAAACGTTCTTATATTATTCCAATTCACAAAAGTGGGGACAAACATGATATAAGAAACTATCGCGGTATATCCAAGATTTCTTTTCTACCTCGAGTTTTTGAAAAAATCGTTTACGACTCATTATATCCCTTAATAAACCCAGCATTAACTGATCGCCAGCATGGTTTTACATCAAAACATTCCACTGAAACCAATCTGTGTGAATTTTTAGATGTTGTCCTTGAAGCTATGAATGAAGGCTATCAGGTGGATACCGTGTACACCGATTATCAGAAAGCTTTTGATAAAATTTGTCATCCCTTACTGATTTCTAAGCTAAATGCGTTCGGTGTACATGGAGATCTGCTTCGATGGATAACATCTTACCTAAGGAATCGTTCCCAGGCTGTAACAGTGAAAGGTTTCATATCTAGCTTCGTGCCTATTACTTCAGGCGTCCCCCAGGGCTCTCACCTCGGTCCTTTATTGTTCAACATATTTATTAATGACGTTATGGAATGTTTTAAATTTTCAAAAATTCTCCTTTATGCAGATGACTCCAAAATATTTTCTGTAATTCAGTCTCAAAAAGACTGTGAAAACTTACAATATGATTTAGATCGTCTATGTCAATATTGCATTAAAAATAACCTTTATTTAAATGTCAGTAAGTGCCAGACAATTACTTTTACTAGAAAAAAAAATCCGATACATTTTGAATACAAACTTCTTAACCATAAACTATCTAAAATGACTGAGGTGAGAGATCTGGGTATACTCCTAGATAACGGACTTTACTTTGACTCTCATGTCAATTTCATTACAGCAAAAGCATATAAACTTCTAGGGTTCGTTTTTCGGCAAAGCTCAGAATTTAAAAATGTGAATACTTTTATACTGTTATATAATGCATTTGTCAGATCCAATTTAGAATATGCATCCACAGTGTGGAATCCTATGTATGACAAGTATAAAAGTTCATTAGAGAAAATTCAAAATAAATTCATTAAACGTCTACTTTATAAATTTAAAAACTTCAGCCATAACCAACTGGTATCATTAGAAAAAAGAAGGGAACTCAGGGATCAAACCTTTCTGTATAAAATTATCAACAACCTAGTGGACTCTCCGTACTTGCTAAGTAAGATTAATTTCAAATGTACTAATCATCGCACACGAAATACCAAAACCTTTGCTCCTCCCATTTGTAACACTAATTATGCACAGAATCGTTTTCTGGTGAGAGCTTGCGACAATTATGACAGTGCTTATAGCCGCGTCGATATATTTCATGAAAAATTAGGAAAATTTATAAAGCTCTTAAAGGATTAACTTCTTTATTTTGTACTCCAACCTTGTTTAAACTTGTTAATAATGTTATCTAGTGTTTTTTTTTTACATAATAAAATATATATATGTACTTATAAATATGGTAGACTAACGTCTATATAAGGAATAAGCTAGCTGTAGAAACCCTTTGGCAATGTATAATTTATAAATTGTCTAGTATATAAGTAACATTTAAGCCTGTTTGTTTCTCATATTAAATAAATAAATAAATAAATAAATAAATGAGCCACCTGATTGGAAGTGGTCCCCGTCGCCCATGGGCATCTGCAACATCAGAGGTGCAGCGTTGCCGACTCTTAAGATACTTGTGAAAGTGAAAGCTTGCCAGAAATATTAAGAATGAGATCAGGGGTCTCATCCATAACTGCCTGTTTGGTATGGTATGGCAGGTATGGCATTTGTCACACGCGTTCGGCTTCCCGAGCTACTTGCTTTCCCCCATTCATCTAAGTGAGTAGTATCCCAATACCTTTATTTCTTTCCCAAATTCAACTAATTCTTGTCCTATTTTCTTTTTTATACTTTCGTGCTTTAAACATATAATTATGTATACAAACGGGACTTAGCCCGAACCTTTTTATTATTTGTTTCCGTTCATTGAAACGTCAACGGAAACAAATAATAAAAAGGTTCGCGCTAAGTCCCGTTTATATACATAATTCCTGTCCTTCCTCAGCTTGAAAATGCTTTCGATGGGCAGCAGCGTCGTAGGCACGCCAAACCGCTTGCCAAGCGTCATGAGTATGGTAGTGTCCTTCCATGGAACCGGCAATCCTTGGGAGAGGCCTTTGTCCAGCAGTGGACTAGTTACGGCTGAAATGATGGCCAACCAAATGTTTCCGTGTTAAGAGTCAATGTGTTTTTATGGGATCCATATAGGAATGAATTCTACATATTTTAGAATAGATATTTCGTCCGGCGGCATGCGTTCTAGCTAAGGCTCAGGCTAGCTTAGTTAGATAGCAGTAAGTTCACTGCTAGATAACTGGATAATTTAGAATGTGATAAAGCTAAAGAAGAAATTGTAGGACCGTATTTCCATACAAGCGTGATTCCTCGCCTGATTCCTCGCCTGATTCCTCGCCTGATTCCTCGCCGGATAGTACCAGTAGAGCAATGATTTTTTGCAAAAATAATCTATATTGGCATGTCGCTATGTTTAATGTTTTTTCATAATTGAATTATTTAAGGAGTGAACATTCAAAAACCTGAAAGATTGGTAAGAATTTCCGTTGTGTTCAAACACCAAGGAAACAAATTCGACGCGATTATATTAGAAAAAGAAAACATATAAACACAGCCGTAGCTTATTATTAATTTTTAAATAAAAACGAAATTAAATCGGTTAAGTTTTGGAGAAGAAATCAGGGGACTACGAAGCGTTAATTTTGTGTAATTTTCATAGTGTTTTCGGTCCCAGCTGCAGTTTCTATCGCACTCTGCGGGGGTTGTTTCATACAGTGCGACATCAATAGATTTTACAAATACCTATTATTTAATTCTCTCAAACGTATTATAATTATTCGTAATATCTATTTTAACTAAGAATAAACGCTACTCTTTAGTTAAAAATAGATATTACGAACTTTTTAAATTAATATCCTTACTAATATTATAAATGCGAAAGTGAATTTGTTTGTTTGTTTGTTTCGCTTTCACGCCGTAACTACTGAACCGATCTTCATGAAATTTTGCATACAAGTTCCCAGGAGTGCGGAGAAGGACACAGGCTACCTTTTATCCCGGGAAAAAGTACTATTCCCGAGGGATCGACATTGACGCGGGCAGAGCCGCGGGCGAAATCTAGTAAATAATATAAATGTAACAATCGAAGATTTTATTGTTAGTAGTAAACTCTTTATTGCACCAAAAACAATAAAAATAATAGTAAAATTCACAATTGATGCAAAATAGGCGACCTTATCGCTTCTGCAATCTCTTCCAGGCAACCAAATTTAACAGAATAGTTTTCTGTAGCAGTTTTATGCTTCTGTGGTTCTAGTATGAATATCTGTTAATTCTGTGCCCTCAGTGAAAATTGTTATAAGTCGATATATATCGCTTTTGATATTATTACATTGCTAGATTCAGCAAAAAAAAATGCTTTGTATGTAACGCACTCTGAGTATATTTATAGCACAACTCTTGTTTGTATAAAAGACGCTATGCATATCATCCTAATCCCATCCTAATTCTAATCCTAACTAATATTATTAATGCGAAAGTGAGTTTGTTACGCTTTCACGCCGTAACTGCTGAACCGATCATCATGAAATTTTGCATACAAGTTCTCTAGCGTACGGAGAAGGACATAGGCTACCTTTTATCCTGGGAAAAGTACTATTCCCGAGGGATCGAAAGCTAGTGCATATATATATCAGAATATTACTACCATCTCCCTTGGCTACTTTCTCATTCAAGCGGCTTCCTATTTGCAACCTCGGCTGAAGTGATTAAGGCGATACCACTGTAAATAAGGTCGTTCTGAACCTTATTTATCTCGCAAAATACTTAAATTAGGAGTTTCAAATCTAAGTAATATGATTTTTGACTATTTCATCTCCAAAAGTGTAAGATGAAAACACGTTTTGATAAAATTTTCTCGATAGAAATATTTTTTGAAAAATGGTCTTCGTTCGCAGAGTTTTTGTTATTGTAGCTCAAATGCGACGAATGAAATAATGATTTTTAGACTAAAAGATAAGTTATTAGTAATTCATCAAAATGTAAATATGAAAATACAATTAACTGGTCTGATTTTATATAAAATAGAAATAACGAATTTGGCGCTTACGTTTTTTTCTTTGAGCGACTCGAGACTATCTCCTATCTCATCATTCACGGGCTAAACCGCCAAGCGCTATCCCTTGCGCGCACTTGATCAGTCTGCGTACGCCTTTTGCCGAGCGATGGTACCAAACATTTGAGGCCTCGTCTTAAGTACCTATTCTTGCCAAAAGAGTGCGGATTTGGACAGTTTCGGGCGCATGTCTCGATCCACATTCGCCCCAAGGAAGCCTTCGAATGAGGTCCAAACATGTCGGGCAGTAGCTGACTTCGTACGTAAGTAACCTGTTGTTACATATTTTAACAATGTGAAAATTTAACGTTATTTTAGTAAAAATATAAGTATCTCCATGGAAAAATGATAATGAATCTTTACTTAGTCGTGCGTAAGATACGTATTGTCCGTCGAATTTTCAAACTGGTTTTGATTTCCCAGTTTTTAAAATACGTGTTGCGATAGTTTACTATTGACATAGACAATATAATGCTAACGTATATCCTACCAACATCATACAAAAGCAAAGCAGCAGGCCGGTTGCCGGCAGGCTGTGGTATTAATTCCACTAACTGACACTATGTGCGATGGAGAGGGCGCTGCAGTGCTATAGTTACAGACTTTTCCACTCGTCACTAGATGGCGTAAACCTAAACTTGATAAAACCAAGTAAAACGGAAAGATATTGTTTTAATATATGCCAAAAATATATTTTTAATCTGAAATAAGATTTGTCGTTAATACTGTTCATATACCTCAATAAAAAATAAAAAAGCTAAACCGATGTAAAGCGGTAATTGTGCAACCCTTTATATGCACTTGACCGCCAATTACACCAAAAGCGCGTGCGATTATCATAACCATTCACCTCGACGGAAATAGTACATCGATCAGGCTATAAATAGCAGTCTACAGTACAAATAGAAAGCTGAAAATAACTGTTGCGGCTCGCCCCGAGAATCGAAGGAAACTTTGGTTGTTTCGGGAACTTTTTTGTTGAAAATATACCGGTTTTTAAGTTTAATTACGAGACTTGTTAAGTTTAAATTTTGCAATAATGCCGTTTTTTGACGTGATGACATCTTATAAATCTATGAACACTGGATGCACGCACGAAATAGTGTCACGTTCCGTGTGCAAGCTAGAGCGCGGAACAACTGATAGAGATGCACGATCGGCCTAAGCGTTCGGCTTGTAACGCATCGGTCTCTCTTCCACCGTTATCACGCAAAAGTATAAACCGACTTTACAGACAACTAATATTTTTAAATAAAAAAACGGCTACCTTGGCAAAAAAGCATATTTTACCACTTTGGAAGGGTCTTTTGCGCATACTATACTTATAGTAAAAAACTATACTTATAGTAAAAAAAAAAACTATTCTGTTTATTTTTTATTAAGGCTTCTAATATATTTATATTAGAAGCCTTAATATCATTTTTTAAGATTTATCCACAGACACCCCCACGTATAGGTTTGATGAAGAAAAAGATCGTTGAGGTTCAGTTCCAAGTATGGGGAACGCCCAACAGTTTTGATTTTTTTTTCTATTTTTGTGTGAAAATCTTAATGCAGTACATGTGTACTGTCCGAAACTATACTGTTGAATTTAGTAAGTAAATGTATTATGTAATACATTTACTTACTAAATTCAACAGTATAGTTTCGGAAAAAACGGCTGTGATATACGGGCGGACAGATATATTTCAAAGCTCGGTAGCGAAAGCTCACTTGGAGCTAGCTACATAGTCATTTCAAAAAAAAAGAACAGATATGACGAATCTATAAGGGTTTCGTTTTTGCCATTTGGCTATGGAACCCTAAAAACAAGTTTTTTGTATGACCCTATATATTTATTTAAATAAATAAATAAATATATAGGGACACATCACACAAATTGATCTAGTCCCACAGTAAGTTGTGAACTTGTGTCGCAGGATATAACTCAACGATACTATATTTTATAATAATTTCTTATACAGATAAACATCTAAGACCCAGGTCAATCTGAAAAGATCGTTTTCCATCATGACCTGACCGGGGATCGAACCCGGGCACTCTCGTGTCGCCACGGAGCTCGCTAAAGAGTATTAGTGTTATCTTTATTACTTTATTGTTGCTCAAGAAATAACCGACATAAAATATAGAATCTTTTTTCTCAAACCCTCAAGATTGCCTGTTATTATAAAAAATAAAATATTACTTCGCCCATTTTCTGAGGTACATTAAGGATCTTTCGAATGTCGCCTATTGTGCGCCATTTTGATGAATTGCCGTTTGTTTTGGGACTGAATTTATTGAATTTCGCCGAGAAACTAATTTGTCAAAGGCTATAAGCATTAGCGCTGAAGAGATTACTCGTCAAGCCGCTACAATTCATGGCTTTATTATGACTAGCTTATACTACATGTGACTTTGTCCGCATGAAACTGTTTTGTTGTTTGTTTTCGTATGTGCACGTGGCACTCGTGTCAGAGTTTTCAAGCTGCTTTAAGGCATCTGACATAGCTTTACAATGAACCGGGACCAACGGCTTAACGTGAATGAATGATTTATTTGATCACAGAGTGGACAGCACCCAGGGTGGCTTAACTTGTGTAAGCTCTATAAATGCTCACGAACACTGGGCCATCGGGCTCGTCCGCGTGAAATTGTATTAATTAATTGACATCTCAACCACCAAGCGGCCCGATCGGGTCGCATTAATTTTATACATTTAATAAATATATTAATAGCGTAATAAAATGTTTCCAGGTGGTGATTGTGGGAGCGGGTTGCGCGGCGGTATGCGCGTGGTGTTGGCGGCGCTGACGGCGCTGGCAGCGCGCGCGCTGGCTGGCCCGCACGAGCACCGCGCACGGCACCACGCACCGGAACATCCTCCTCACTTCCCTGCCCCCGCGCCCCCCCAACCCTACCACGGCCATGGCGAGGCCGTCCGGTATAACCCCGAACTCGACACCATACTCCCGCGCCTCGATGAGCACGAGACCTCATCCAAACGCGCCAAATTCGAAGATGCAGAAACTTCCTCCAAGAGAGCCAAGTTTGACGAGAGATTTTACTCAAACCACGAACGAACTGAAGATGAAGAGCCCATGGCAGACGAACCTCAACTAGGTCCAGAAGAAGATGACCCGTTAATTGTTCGCACTAGGAAAGGCAGAGTGAAAGGTATCACTCTTACTGCCGCCACGGGGAAGAAAGTCGATGCGTGGTTCGGTATTCCTTATGCTCAGAAACCAATCGGTGATCTGAGATTTAGGCATCCAAGACCCGTTGAAAGCTGGGGTGATGAAATATTAAATACGACGACACTGCCACACTCATGCGTCCAAATTATAGATACAGTATTTGGTGACTTCCCAGGAGCTATGATGTGGAATCCTAACACAGACATGCAAGAAGACTGCCTTTACATTAATATAGTGGCTCCCAGGCCTAGACCTAAAAATGCAGCTGTGATGCTCTGGGTATTTGGCGGAGGATTTTACTCGGGTACCGCCACGTTAGATGTTTATGATCCGAAGATACTTGTTTCTGAAGAAAAGATTATTTACGTATCTATGCAGTACAGAGTGGCGTCTCTTGGATTTCTGTTTTTCGATACGCCCGACGTTCCCGGAAATGCTGGTTTGTTTGACCAAATCATGGCATTACAATGGGTCAAAGACAACATCGCCTATTTTGGAGGTAATCCCCATAACGTAACACTATTTGGAGAGTCCGCTGGCGCAGTATCAGTCTCCTTGCATTTGTTATCTCCATTATCAAGGAACTTATTTTCTCAAGCTATAATGCAGTCGGGTGCGGCAACAGCGCCTTGGGCTATTATTTCCAGAGAAGAAAGCGTTTTGCGAGGAATTCGTTTAGCTGAAGCGGTCCATTGTCCGCACTCTAAAACTGATATGGGCCCTATGATTGACTGTTTAAGAAAGAAGAGTGCTGATGAACTGGTCAATAATGAGTGGGGAACTTTAGGCATTTGCGAATTTCCATTTGTTCCCATAATTGACGGTTCATTCTTAGACGAGATGCCAGTCCGATCATTAGTGCATCAGAATTTCAAAAAGACCAATCTGTTGATGGGTTCCAATACCGAAGAAGGTTACTATTTCATTCTGTACTATTTAACAGAATTGTTCCCCAAGGAGGAGAATGTGGGTATAACTAGAGAACAATTCGTTCAAGCAGTGAGAGAGCTAAACCCTTACGTCGATGATATTGGTAGACAAGCTATAATATTCGAATACACGGACTGGTTAAATCCCGACGATCCTGTTAAAAATCGAAATGCTCTCGACAAGATGGTGGGCGATTATCACTTCACATGTGGTGTGAATGAATTCGCTCATCGGTATGCGGAGACTGGTAATAATGTTTATACATATTACTATAAGCACCGTAGCAAGAATAATCCTTGGCCTTCTTGGACTGGTGTAATGCATGCTGATGAAATCAACTACGTGTTCGGGGAGCCACTAAACCCTGGCAAGAACTACTCTCCTGAAGAAGTAGAGTTCAGCAAACGGCTGATGAGATATTGGGCGAATTTCGCTAGGACAGGGTAAGTAATCATTCTCATTCATATATATTGTGTATTTGCAAATGTTTCTTACAAGTAGACGGTAGGCAAATACAGAGGAATGGAAAGGTGTCCAGTTATCACTTATGGAATAGAATATCAATGTGGACGTTGAACTATTTTTTTCGTTGGACGTTTTACTTATAGATAAAACTCGCGATTAGAAGTACATGAGTAGATTTTGTATTCAGAAACGTATTAGTGACAAAGATAGGCATGTTGCTAATTATTGTCACTGCGGAACTTACCACGAGTTTGAGTTTAATATTTTGACGGTATTGTCCGCCTAAATTCGTAGTAAAATTATTGTGATAGCGATCGTGACAGCTTAGAATTACTTTATTGTTTCTGATAATATTGCGAATGTTTAGTTTTATTTGAACTGCAAAAGTTTCATGTATTTTTCTGTACAATTTCCAGAAATCCCTCCCTGAACCCCAACGGTGAGATGACAAAAGTGCATTGGCCCGTGCACACGGCTATCGGGAGGGAGTACCTCTCTCTGGCAGTGAACTCCAGCGCAGTTGGTCACGGTCTGCGGGTCAAACAGTGCGCGTTCTGGCAGAAGTATCTGCCGCAACTCATGGCTGCAGCGAGTATGTCATTTGCATTTGTTTATTGAAAATAGATATGAAATATATATGTTGATGACATTTTGGTAAGCAGTAAAACTGATCTGCGGTAATCAGGTGTCTTAAAGTAGGTATAATATAAATAAAAAAAGATATAGGGACAAGTCACAGAGATTGAGCTAGCCCCATACACTTGTGTCGTGGGATTCTAACTCAACGATACTATATTTTATAATATAAGTTTAAAAAAATAATTGTAACATCATAGATAAAAAAAAATTGATAGTCTCATCCATCTAATTTTTTTTGTGCAGAATGTGAGAAAAGAAAATCAGGCATGGTTAATTGGGAATAAGACTGCAGTATGGTTTTCTGAGGAATACCTGTAACTATCAGATTCTAAGAGTGATAATAACTATTCTCTTACCATCTTTCCTGTTTTTCCTATAATCGACAATCCCAAAAGAATCTACTACATAATAAAATCAACCCATCCATCTAAAGTTAACCTTCCAAAATTTAATGACATTTTCGATAAATTGTTGCTTGTGAAATTTTCATTTCATGTGACGGGAGTGGTGGGTGGATGTATGTATAAATAAATACAGGCATTTTCGTAAAAATCTCAACAGACTAACGCCATAGAGTGCTTAACCTGTTTTCAGATAAGCCGCAACCAGAAGCAAACTGCACCAACAGCGCGCCTTCAACGAGCTGGATCCCCTACGACATCCTGGGCATCTCCTTGGTCACCTCCTACGGTTTCTCGCAGACCGTCCTGTTCAAAGACCTATAAATTAGTGACTATATGAGCCTTCGAATCATCTTATTCAGTTCCATTTGCTTCGTAAGTCCAACGTCACGAATTTTGTATCATATTATAAATAATGTGCGTATATGTTGCTGTCTTATGAATATCTGGGATATTTTATTATTGATTGACTTATTTTTGTAATGATGTAATTATAGAAAATATATTTTTATTGTAAGCCATCTTTAGACTTATATTGCGCTATGCCGTAGTTTCAGTGGCGTGTTTAAAAGCAACTGATATATATTGCTGTTCTATGTGTTTAAACTTAATAAGAATTGTCAAATGAATATTGAAAGCTGGTTTTCTTCTTCCGTTTGTCGGTTACCCAATGGTCTTCAGTGTTGACAGGTGAAATACCTGTTTGTTCTGCTAAAGCGGTAACCGTTGGGTAACCGACGAATTTTGAAGCGTTTTGGTGTCAGCACCACCGGTGATCAATGCGGGAAAAACACTCTTTTAACTATTCTTTTATTTGTATGAACGCATAGAAATAGCTGCTTATTTCGGTGTATTACTTTTATAATTATGTATTGTATTCATTGTGAACGTGGCATTACGTCAATGAAATAGCGGTCTTATGTCCATTAAATGTTTGTCTAGAAATCGCCATTAAGTTCTATAACATTAAGTGATGTAAAATTATTGTTTATGATTAATGTTATAATCTATTTTAAAAGGAGTGATGTCTCCATCAACATATCACTTGTTAATAACAAATTATAGAATTATGTAGCCGTAATTTCGTCATAGAAGATAAGTCTCTACATATCTTTCAGAGATTAGGTTAAAGTGGAAATTTCCGCCGGGAAAGAAAGAAAATGTGTGGAGTCTTCGTAAAGAAATTGTTGAATGAAGATCTAGAAATTATTAGATATGTATGATGAGGTTAATTGTGGCGAATAAGGAAAGCGAGATGTTAGCTTTAACGCCTCTACTGCAATACATATCACGCAAGGCATAGAATATCTAAGTTCAATCTAGCCTTAGGATAAGTTAAGAGAATAAGCTAGATCATTTCACAACTCAGTAGCGGACCAATATTAGAAAGTTGTACGTGTAATAATGGTTCGAGTATATTGGAAAAAATAAAGAAAACGAAGGAAAATTAAAAGACGATGTCAAAATGAAATTAATTGTGCCTCGAGACATTGAAAACGAAGGAAATGACTTTAAAGTTGATATAACTGAAGACGAAGAAGAAATTTTTAATCAACTTGTATGTACAGTTCAGAAAAGTGGTATGAGATGTACAGTTGATAGTATACTGAATGTGTTAGAACTTACAAAATTAGTACCTTAAAGATTAGGGACGATACATCTAGTTTAGAGAACGTAGTGCCGGTTCAGCTTTCAAATATTGGTAAAAACTATTTAATAGATGAATCTTTACAATTCAAGATTTAAGATAAATACTAGAACAATACTGTAAGTTTAAAAATAACTCTTGCAAGCTGCATTATAGATAAAAATATTCCATTGTTGTAAATATTGTATGAGTGTTAGACAATGTAGAAACTCGTATTGGTGGATTTTGTTGTTTGATTTCTGGACAGGGCATGGGAGTGCCTATTCGGCAACGCCATCTGTTGTGGAAGACGATACATGAAATAAGTGCTATATTGTAGATGGGGCTTTCGTTCCTTTGGTTATAGGCGTATATAGGGTGTCGCTATATCATGACCGAATTTGCTGCCGAAAATCTTTTTAGAGTAATGCCACTCTAAACGCGCGTTGACGCGCGTAATTTTCATACTTAAATGACAGAAAGTAAAAAGAGTTGAACTAGGCGACTAATGTACTATAAACCTTTGCAGCATGACAGCCGCGATAACGTTTATCGACTATCGCTATCCCACTTTATGCACTATTAAAGAGCGAGACGGTGATAGTTTATAGCGTGACAAAAATGAGTGACGAGGACGCCATGGTTAACCAGCAGGTATAGAAGTTTTCGGTTACAACTTCGAAAATGATCTGGCAAAACCCAAAATCGTGTATTTGTATGGACTGTGTACTCTTCATTCGCTGATGTTAGATAATTGTAATATAGTCGTACTTGTTCTAGTTCACGTTTGATGTTTCACGAACTACGCTTATTTTAACCTGCGTATGTAAACCTATAGAGTGCCTCTTGTTCACTTTTATATATATTGATATAACACTAAAATAGGTTATACTAGTAGATGTAGATGCGTTACTTCTTAACATATCTGCACTGTTTGTTTTATTACATTATGTGATATTGAAAGGCCAACGAAATCGCGTAGTGCCAAAGGATGACGTTGAATTGTATAAAGGGTTTAGATGTGTTTCTAATGTAATTTTTATAGTAATGTGTAATCCTTAATTCATACAAATTAAAGAAATTCTAAGGAAATATAACTGAAATACGGTAATACATTTTATTTGCAATGCAGAAGAATACTATATACGAGTATTTACATACGTAACTGATTAAGCTCAACACTGTAATAATCAGATGTAATAAATCGCTTATTAAAATAAGAAATAAAATATAGTGAAAAAAATAGTTTTGCCATATTTAATTTCTTAATTTAATAAGAGCATGTGAATGCAAAATAAAACAGCAAAAATATTAATATAGGCCTCCCTATTGATACAAATGAAATAAATTTCTTACGAAAAATATTATGGTTGGAATATTAATAAATAGGATAGTCGGTGGAGTGGACTCTGTCGCAGATATATATACAACATTACTAATCGAGGGACTCATTGACTTAAGGCGCGTCTTATTAGCGCTTCATCGTCAACTGCTCATATATAAACTAAATTATTATTATTATTACAAGCCGTTAATGTCCCAATGCTGGGCAAAGGCCTTTCTCTTGTTTTTTTTTTTTTTAATTATTAGTGCTTATATTATACATTTTAAAGTACAGGCTGTAAGACTGGTGACTACGAGTTGCCATAAAATATATATGTTGAGCTCCTTCAGGTTTTGAAAGGTCCTATCAGAATTTACGTTATATCATATGCCTTTACGCAGTTTAAAAATCTAATACAGTGTTGGCCATATACGAAAAAAAACAAACATACCTACATGAGGAACATTTGTCGTTACCTGAATTCTTTAGGGAGAAATTCCTTTTAGAAACAACATTAGAAACACATTTTAATCTATGGTTTATGTAAACTGTTAAAGATTTTCTTCCAACACCCTATAGTTAATTTTAAAAAGCATTGTTTATCCATAAATTTAGAACGTCGGGAGTATTAGAAGTATTCAAGTGGATGCCCTCGGTGTTATCTCTACTACTTATGACTAAATCAAAGATATGAAAAATCAGGCCTTCAGATAATGTAATTAAGCAAAAATAAACAAAATATAACCATTTTTTTCAATATTGTCATTAATCGTATTGAAGTTCGAGTCTTTTTTGTTTTATCTGTTACATGCAATAAATGTCATATTTAATTTCATGAATATAATTAAAGTGTCGGATTTTAATTATGAATACAAGTAATATTTTTTTTTTAGAAAATAAAGAAATGTTATGCCTGATATTTTGTATTTTACGAGAAAACATCTTTTGAGTTACTTGTAATATTAATACGAGTTTTATTAATAAAACTGTATAAATTGACTAAAGTTTTATGATGTTTAAGACAATTTGCTGAAATAATTGAATAAAAAATACTTTTTAAATATGATCTTCATCAAATATAAACATAATCAGAGGCAAAAACACAAGTTTAAAAAAAAAACAGAATTTAGGCTTGACGGATTTAGAATTTGTGAGATGTTGCATTAGATTTGACATAATATTACCATAACTTCAGAAAAAATGGTAAAGTATATATAAAA